>JAWPHD010000141.1:0-618440 GCA_037043455.1 Cyrtodaria siliqua | reverse complement strand
GGGCTACATTTTCACAACCCCGCCTACCTGATAGGTTTTGTAACATGTATTTTTATTGGTCGAAGTTGTGTAGACCAAAGTCCTTTTTAAGATCTAATTTTTCAAGTAGAACATTAGTTTTTAAGTTTAAGGTTTGAGGAGTAGAGTTTTTAGTTTTAAGACAGAGGAATACCTCGTGCATTTGGATATCCATTTGAAGATTATTGAATAAGTTTATGTTTGGTGGTTCCAACATTGTGACCATTTGTTAAAGTGATATCTGGTTTTCCAGTGAAGCATTTACATTAAATACGTGGACATTTAAATATTAATTTAGAATATTATGTTTGGTGATTCCAACATTTGTGATTATATGTTTAAGTGATATTTGGTTTTCCATTTAGCTTTTACATTGAATAAGTGAACATACATTGAATAAGTGAACACTATATTTGTTATCGTTTTAAAAACATATACATATACTTAGAGGAACATTAAAATACAATATAGTTATAATTGGAACAAGTCTTCATCATTTATTTTATAAATCACACATTGTGCGGGCTCACAACAGCCGCATAATAAGAGTAAGACACCAAATAACGTTTAAAACACTGGGGTCTACTAGAGATCACAGATATTACCGGCCCCTCTTAGTGTCTTCAGTGTCCTCTAGTCTAGTCTGGATGTGGACGTAACCAGGTGGTCTCTTGTATCGGAATCTATCCTCCAAGCACGTAAACGAAAAGAGTAGGATATGGTTTTCGTATTTCCAGTTATAGAAGTCCGCTCTCTCTTTGTCATTGGCGGCTCGAACATACTTTAAAGTGTTGAGGAGCCGTTAAACCAGTCAACTCAATTCAATACTCTCAAAGTCTTGTTATATAGCAGATACAACTTTACTATTTTGTTTAACATACATTACACCATTAATTAATTGATATTTTCATACTCAAAACGGAAATGGTATTAACATGACAGCCATACCGTTTCAATTATCTCGTGTGGCTAATCTCACCTCTCTCAATAATCTCGTGCTCTTCTACCAACCCCCATAGTCGAGCCTTTCTATATAACGAATATGCATAGCGGTAACTAAGGCAATGGTGAAATGGGTTTACAACAATATACAGGTACGTGCTATGTATGTAATTAACACCATCAATTAAAGTCACGTACTTGTTACAATTAATAATTCATAAAATCTCTTTGATTGAAAATTGATGAGACATTCAGTAGCCATCGGTGTATGTTAAAAACGTGATTTCCATCCCAAACAAACACTCTCAATGATGGGGTATCAAAACTTAGTATATATTATTATCATAAACTGCTGGGAAATGTAACTGGCCAACTTTTGTTAATTGTGTTGAATTAAATCACTCAAATTCGTGTTTCAATCACTGGCCGGTTCACGCCAAAGACTTCATAACAAAGGTACTAGTAGTTCCCTTGCATATAAAAACACGGGCGTAGGAACGTATCAATTATTGGTGGTGGGGGCCAACATTTTGAAAAATATATTTGACAATAAAAAAAAGTATGTTTCAATTATATGGGGAGGAGGGGAGGGGAACTTTTTCACAAACTGTTTGAGCAAACAAAAAAAAAAAAATACGTTATCGACGCTAAATTACATCAAAACATGCAATATTATATACAGAAAAAAGCACTTTTTGAGCGCTAACCATTCCCACCCCCCAATTATTGGGTGAGGGACCAAAGCATACTCTGGCCCCCAACTCTGAACACCTGCACTCCCCCCCCCCCCCACCCCCAACCCCGCAGCTCCTACGCCTATGAAACATCAGTGCTAGGCCTGGTTGGCCAGGAGTCAGTATACCAGGTCAGGTGTCTACGGCCTGGTCGTCCAGTGTGGCAGCACTATAAAGTTGCGTAACAAGAAGACACCGTCGTGATATGACGGACAGATTGTTATAAAACGACGTTAAACGCCCTACATGCATACATACTCAAATTATAATACCGACAATACCGTAAACATAGCCGGACTTATCAGTAATCATATTATTTCAGTAACATCAAACCCTCAACGGAGATTAAACGTAACATAACTATTATTTGCTAGAGTGTTTAAATATTGTATTTAAAATGAAAGATCCAGAAAGACAATATGTCTCCTAGTTCGACCTGCATTCATGATTTGCCCTTCCTGAGTGCAGACCAGCCAGTGTTTTAGTTGTCTTTTCAAGGACCCGGTCTACAGCTGTAAATCAAACATGCTGTAAACGCTAGGCCTTGATCTCTTAGCGTGACATGCAGATTTATGTGGAGGGATGGCAAACGTAAACACAGATTTATTACTCTTTTCAAACTTTCACCTAAATATGTAACTTAATAATCTCCTCACTCTTCTTCTCGGCTTAAATACTAAATATGAGCGGTGGTAGTTATCATTCTCGCGTAATATACAGACAAACTGACACAGTGAACCGAGAGTTTTACCTTTAATTACCCATTATAAAACATTTTGCGGTAGGTAGTGTCTGTTGGATATCTATTTTGGGCATTAGCTATTTAATAGTACAGTCCATGCATTAGGGTTACCACTATGTATACGTCAGTTTAAGAGATTCGATTTCAGATGTTACAAACGTGTACAATATCTCCGTAATTATCCCTGAATTTGTATTAAATTGAATTGAATGTTGTTTAACGGCTCATCAACACAATACAGGTTATTTAGAGCCGCCCCAGAGAGAGGGGAAGGATACATAGGAATCCGGGAACCTGCCCTACTCTTATTATCGAACAGATTCCTATAGTTCTTTAACGTGCTCGGAGGATAGACCGATACACGGGACCGCCCGGTTTACGTCCCCATCCGACGGACGAGGCTAATTAAATAGTAGATATAAAAGTTAAACACGAATTGTGGCATTCGAGGACCAAAGTCAATCAAACACAAGCACAGAAACAAACAAAAACTACAAAGATGATAATAGAAGGCATTCTATGACAACACAAACATGAACGGCTTGACAATAGGGCTACCGCCTTGGAACGTTCAGTGGTGCACTGTTTTCTTTAGTATGCTACAATAAAGAACTTGACTGTTTAAATGTGTTTGTGTATTACAAAGAAAGTAGTTTAGTTATTTCCATGTTTTATTCAATACTTTCTGTTTAAGATGACATTATTTTCCTCTACACGAAACACAGAAACCGTAACACTTTAGCACCATCGCGCAAGTGTTACTCTGGCAAACATGTTTCATTGCTGCGTTCGAACAGACCTCTCCAATCTTTTACTGATGTAATAAACAGACAGACAGATTGCAAATGTTGCATGTCAGATCTAAGACCAAACACAGCAACGGAACACAGGTGTTAATAATGTTTTAGACGGTTCTACCCGAGTCATTAGTATCGTGTTCTATTTTATTACATGTTGATGACAAATGAACGTTTAAATGTGCTAATAAAATAACGATTGTTTATATACCAAGGTAGTTTAATGATAGATGGGGCCAAGTTATTTATGGATAGTTTTAAGTATGACGAATAACGTCAATATAATTCATCAAGTAGTAAAAGTTATATAAATGTTAAACTTATACATATCTAATATATATTGATATGTATGTATAAACAATCTTTGTTCCTAGTTGTTTATTTTCTCAAGTGAGTTTTGATTTAAATGGAAGTATAAGTTACATGTTCAACTCCAATCGCTTATATATAAGTATGTATCGAGCCATCCATCGCTGGTTTGTGCCTGCTGCATGCTTTGTTCAGCTTGTATGTTTCGGCATTTACGCGGACACGCCCCGGATGAGTGCGTTTATTTAGCAATAATAGAGAAAATGGCCTTTGCAATTGAACGGACGCAACAAACAATGAAACATTACATTATGTTTAAAAATAGTTTAATCACATGAGACCCAGTTTTCGCTCATATGTTAGACACGTCTGCCTCGTGGCAGTTATCATAACGAACGAGGATGTTGCAGCACATTGCAGCAAATTTTAATGTGTAAACGCCCCTCATATGATAAGTCTTCAAAATAAACGCGTGACCTAAAACCTTAATGTAATTACGCCCAATTTCACATTAAATGGCCATTAATTAATTACGTATCACTAGATAGCAATGTACCGCTGGCAATAATAAAGAAATACGTAGCGTTGTATTTATACATGATGCATTTTTAATAAGCTGATGTTTATGTAAATATACAGATAAAGATAAATTAATATATTGAATAATTATGTACTTTTAATGGAGTGGTTCCTTGCCAAACTGAACATCGAGAACGTACATTATGTGCAAAGTATTTCAACAGGTCAATTTTATTAAGTATTGTAGAAGGTCAATATAATCAATGTTCGGTATCACTGGGTGTAAACCCGGTATCAGCGCAAATGGATTCTCGACGAAAACCAGTCACGGTTGCTCATCGACAATGGTATCGGTTTCGTCACGAATAGTCAAGATTCTCAACGATGTCTGTTTACAAATATCGATATAAAAATCGAACAGGAAAAGCAGCATTTAAGGATGACAGTCAACCACAAACACACAGAAACAAAGAACAAATTTAAAAATGTATAAAAGGCCAAATAAGACATCACAAGCACAAAGGGTTGACAATAGGGCTACCGCCTTGGAACAGTCAGTGGCAAAAAAGGCCGCTGGGGTTTAAACCAGGTTCTAGGATGCACCAAACCTCACACTTACCCTACTGTCAACCCAATAAAACGGGACAGTGTAAATAAAGAAATCCCCGCCATAAACTATTCTCTAACCAACAAGGCAGCATTAATAGACAATATAAATAAAACACAAAAATGCTCGTGTATATATAAATACAAAAAAACAATAGCGTAGAAAGCCACACAGAAGGTACTCAATGACTTAGCAGATGCCAGAGCAACAAGAGAATAAACCATTGAGGGCACGACAAGAGAAGACTGCAGACAAACATCAAACTTCTCTGTCCTTTGGGACTTTAGATAGACGTCATCATAGGGTCCACAGCCTGTCCGGTCATCGCACAATTAAAGAGGAAAGCATAGTGGCGAACTGTAAATGGGTCCACCACCAAGCATGCATTGCGTTGCAAAATGATAGGGTCATAAACTCTTTTGATAAACCTTTTAACAAGTTTAACAACGATAGTACGAAAGTGATCATGACCAAGGATCTTACGAAGTTTGTAAATCACGTCACCATAGAATTCAGGTAAACATGATTTTTCACGTGAAATACATCCTTATATACGCTAATATGAGTTAACTAATTATGTTTAATAAAGGGGTTTTGTATAGTTTCTATATGAACCACATTTTATACATCAATTTATAAATTGAACGAATTCTTAACAACTTCAAAACGTATATCACTTTAATACATTATGCTTTATCAAAACATGTATACAAACCAGTAGAAAATAATAATTAGTTCATATTGTTTATCAAAGGGTTAAAAAGAACTGTTTAAAAAAATAATTCATGTCACGGTTTCTCCCTGAAAGTGTCACAGCGTCTCGACTAGTAATGTAACGGTTACTCAACGACGATTTTTTCTCTTTTCAGAGTTTAACTAGCAGATGCAAACATTATTCTCTTTGGTTTTCATCATGTACATAAGCGCTTAGACAATTTATCGAAAGTCACAAGGACAGGAAAAACAATAATATAGACAGTTGAATCAAATTACGGGATTAATCATAAAACTATTCCATTTAACATACACGGAAACGATACATAGTGTGATTCATACCAACTTTATGAGTCTACGTGCGTACACTTAGCTGCCTACTGGTCAGTAGGAGAACAATTTTACAACCATCATTTTGTGTCGTATTGCATTGGTAAACACCATTTGTTGATATCTCCTATTCTAATAGGTGATATCACCGAATGATGTTATTAATAAAAGCCAATACGGCTTTCCATACATCAATTCATTGGGCTTAGTGTCAAAGACTATTGTGACGCTACTAAATCTTCATATATCCGTCATATCCATCATATATATATTTTTTAATATTCTATTTTTATGCTATTGTAGTGTATTAACCAACATACTACACGTTTGTATTCACTGGTGTACTCGTTAAAGGGAGAAAGAGCCTTTCGATTTATTAATCCACCAGTATCATTTTGACTTTAAACATACGTGCATATATTTAAATACAATATTGATTGTTCAACTTTTCTTCTTTATTCTACCATGGGTATACTACTGAACTCGATTGCCGTGTGTCCCTTTAAGGTGTACCCATCACTTTCATCTTCCACCGATTTTCTAACATGTACTTCGTGTGCATATGGAAGATCCTTCCTCAAAAGAAACCTCCATCACACTCTTAAACCTACTGGTATCTACGATTCCTTCCATTAATCAATCCTGTAAATGTCGTAGAAACATTATAATCGTCAGGACACCGTGACAGATTTATATAATGCCATTGTTATGCCGACTAACTACATAATACAGACAGTATTGACTTTTCGTCGCGCAACCGTGACTGGTTTTCGTCGAGAATCCATTTACGTTGATCCCAGTGCGAATGGGACTACTTAAAGCTGTACAGTCCCTATTTTAACTGGTAATAACTCATGAATATGAATGAGTCACGTGTAAAGTAGTTTCAAATCGACGAACACCCCAAAAGTCGGTATATAAGGAGAAATCGATACGTAAAATTTCACATTTTTATTTAGCCTCCGTACAGGTAACATCGATAAATATATGGCTCCAGAATATATGTGATAAAAAAATAGTTGCCCGGAACGGGATTTGAACCACAATCTTGCACTTGTAAGATTTGAAAGATGTACGCTGAACCTCTAGACCACTGCTATTTATTGGTATTTCGTAGCATTTTTAACACTAAATAGGCATTACGTAATAACAAGAGCGCGCACACAAACTCATCAAGCGCTAAATAACAAGTCAAAATATGGTTGATTTGAGGCGAAGTATTAGTTTCATATTGATAAGATACAGTATTACACCAGGCAATGTTAATTTACACGTGCGACAATATGGACTGCATATTTATTGATCCATCATTAGTTGCGTTCAAATATGTTAAGTTATTTTGCCTCATAATATATGGTAGTTAGTATACTATTTTCTCAAGTAGCGTTGTAGTTCAGTGGATAGAGCACAGGACTTGAAATCAGAAGGTCGTGTGTTCGAGCCCCGAAAGAAGCCAACTTTTGTTTTGTAAAAATTACTGTTACCTGTGTATAGGTACGATGTGCACTGGTCGGTGTATATACAGTAAATGATTTCCTTCGCTATATTTGCTCGCTTAAATACCCGATTTTGACATGAGCTGGTGAACATGAAGTTACAAATAAAGACACGCCTTCAAAAAAGAAATCGATTGATATAGGGACTCTGTAGCTTTAACTGAACGTCAACCAAATGTGCTATCTTGATAAACCTATGGATTAGTCAAGTTCGAAATAATTTAATGTGGACATTTATTCAGAACCATAAGACAACTCAGTATAATAATCTAACATGTATACTTGCATAACACTATTGGGAGTTTTCGATAAGTGAAAATATTATTTGGAACACAACATTTTTCGAATCTTCTGTTTTGTCAATTATCGTTCACTTTATACATGTGCATAAATCATTTGAGGTTTATCACCACGACTGATTTTGAATGTTAATAAACACTTTACTTTTGCGACGTGATGTAAACTCTATTAATCGTGTAACAGTGTCATTAACTGTACATTCTTGCATTTCGTTTTCGATAAGGCTTCACACATACAGTATATATTGACAGACATAAGAGCTTTACATTAATAATCTATTTTGCTATGTAATTATTGGAGTATCCTAGCTAAGGTAATTTGTGCGTGCGTGCGTGCATGCGTGTGTGCGTGCGTGCGTGCGAATGCGTGTGTAATTCTAAGGATTACAGTCCCTGTACCATTTGAGCCCCGAGAAGAATCCCTCGTTGACTCGGCCTTGTGTGGACGTTCGTGTGAGTGAGTGTAGTGCTATTTGTCTATCTACGGTCTCCTTGAAGCAGATATAGTGCTTCCCCACTGGAATACCACGCCGTAGTACATGATATTCCAACCGTGACCCAGTCACTTGTTTTAGGCACTGAGCCAAACAGACGTAGTATTCCCGTTATTTGCTTGCCAAGCAAATGGTTACAAGTAACTACTACAATTTTTTAAAGTCTTTGGTATGACGCTGCCAGTGGACTCGAACCCACGACCTCTCGATTGCAGGTCAGACACTCTAACCACTACATCACTGCACTTCAGTGAAGGTCATTTGAGTTGAAAGCTTTTGTAAATAGCTGATAACGTGTATACATCGTGTAATAATGTGTTGTGTATGTCTGTTTAATTGGTTTAAAAGGACCTGTCCGTAACTTTTAGCTTATAAAACACACACTAATTTTGTTCGCAAACATTACACACCAAACATTATTGAATATTTACTAATTAAAAGCCGGATTGTTTGGCGGAATTCAATCGCGGTACAAAAAAAAAGAGAAACCTCTTCGGGCGTTTGAACTCGCAGCCCAAACTAAAACTACACTCGCGTTAATAATAGTGAGCGTGAGCGTAAAGTAGTTGACATAGCTCCCGACTGAGCTAACCAGGCTATACATATTATGCAATACATACTATGGTGAAAACCTAATGCACTAATGGAAGTCACGTGATCGCAGAAAAGGTAAATATGGTGGGTCCCACTTTATTTACAAATAATAATTAAAAAAGCTCTTTTTTTTCAACCTCACGAATGTATTACTACAGACTTCTAAGAGTCTATGCTCATGTTTTCAAGTATACATTTTACTGAATAAAAGTCACACGGTTATTTGGTTATGCTCAATATCTGCTTACTTACGGACGGTGTCCCTTTAACGTTTGTAATCTTTCACAGAGGAAAGAATGAATGAATACAATTAAAGAAAACTTGTATAGTGTGTTTTTACTACGGATAATAACGCGCTTTACAGCATTATTTTGCTCTATTTAGGGCTTGGTATTTGAACTACTGTGCCGACATATATTCAAACATATCATATAAAACATCGTTAATTTGCGGGACCTTTTTATAACCTAATTATGTAAAATAGACAGACACCTGACACTAGACAGATAGTTTACTATTTCTTCAAAGGGGGTCTAGAGAGAGAAATGTTATTGCTTGGTTCATCACAGGAAAGGTTTGTGTAAAAACATCGAGTATAGTTCGATATTATGAATCATATATAGTTTCACTCCCAATAAAAATTCTTTGACAGGTTCGCACCATTAAATTTGTTTAATTTTAGACACTAGGCAATGATTAGTTGTGGAATATGCAATATAAATGATTGATAACTCCAGCCCTGTCTTTATATATGTCTTGTAGAGCATTTAAATGTTGAAAATTCGTCAGATTTTATCTATAGAATGCAAGTGATTTAGACACTTGTTACCTTTGATATGTTATTACCACAGCTGCGCTATTATCAATATTATATATTGGGTCTACCCTTTATCTATAGTTTATCTATAACAAAAACAGTTTGATTATATTCGGTCAACAATGTTATGAAACATAAAACAGATTATCTATATTAGCGCCAATAAAATATAAAACAGCAAAAAAGATGTAGTCTAAATGCATCTGAAACGCATCAATGTTTAATATTGTTCTCATTCACGTGTTGAGAATGAGTCATATATTTGCAAGAAACGAAAATACTATTTTTACACACAGGACTTAATATGCGTCACAAATACAGCCAAGCTAAATAAACTCGTGGGCTCTCTTCAATTCTAATAAACTGCAAGAGATATGAAATATCTGAAACAATATTTGAACGGTAACAAAACAAACACGCTATTTGTCTGTAATTATTATAGATGTAGGACATTAATGCAAAACTAATGGCCATTTCGTCATTATATCTGGAAAAAAAAAGAGTTGAACGGTAACAAAACAAACATACCACTTGACTGTAGCTACCTTATGTTATACACCGCCTGTAATTATAATAGATGTAGGACATTAATGCAAGACTAATGTCATTTCGTCCCCACTTTACCACCTGGGCTGAAGTGTCAGAATTAATTGTCACAATAGTATAAAGGAGTAAGTTAAGTCGATAGACATTTCACTGGTATTCAAGTATAACAGCTGGAATGAGAAAAGACATAAATCGTTATGTTAGGATTATTTATATTAGGAAACAATTACGAGACTAGATCGTTCGACATTATTCATGTATGTATCCGTCAGACACCTGTGATTTGCATGCGTTACAGTCATTTGCAAATATCCGTGACATGTAAGAGAGGGTACACGTTTGACACAATGCTTGTGGTTTATTTTGGACAAATGGGCAACTTGTACTTGTGAAATGTAATCCATTCAATGAATGGTATACCGAACGTTTAAGATATACAATGCATTACATTCATTAAGTGGTCCGAGTATTAACTTTCATACCCCATCCAACCCCTTCTCCAAGAAGCGAAAACGTGGTTGGCTGGGATATGAAATTAAAAAATCTTAATTTCGCGTTAAAAGGTTTGCATATTGTAAAATTAAAACATTTTATTGTTAATTTTAAATAAGTATTCGTATTTTTCAGTAAAACATGTCATCCGTTATAAAATCCGGCTAATATAAGCTTTCCCATCGCTTAATGGAATTAAGGCGGGAACTCGTGATGTTATTGTCTTGATGTGCAAGTTAACTTGTATCATTGGTTCCTTACATTTACAAAAGTAGGTACAAAAGTCGGTACAAATGTCAAACAGGAAATATAACATTCACAGAACACGCTCAATTAGGTAGATAGCATTAATAAGAAATAAAACACAAAGACGATCATGCATGTTTCAATATAAAAAAAAAAGTCTAATGTTCGGGGCACTTGTTTCAGCCAAAGGTTTTTCGGCCATAACATAAGCAATTTTATAAATACGTACGTAAGTTATATATCATTAGAACTGGAGGTTTTAGTGGTAAATAACAATAACTTACCTTTCATATTCGGTTCAGAAATAAATATTTTACAGCCAAAATGCTCTTAAGTGGGACTTTTTCCATGTAAAATTTCTTGTTTCTGAGGAAGCAGAAAATTAAGAATTCTCAAATAACTATATACATTTTCTTTAGGTTCTAGATGAATTTTGCCTTTAAAGTCCAAAAAACCTTTGGCTGAAACAAGAAACCAAGTACTCAGTGACTGGGAAGAAGTCAGAGCAACAAGAGAAGAAACCATTAAGGGCACTACAAGACAGATATGCCTGTCATGATTTAGGTAGACGTCATCATAGGGTCCACAATCTGTCGAACTATAAGTTAACCAGCAGTGCGTTGCAAAATGGTAGGGTTATAGGGTCATGACCTGACATAACTCTTTGCAGACTTTATTCATTACTACTGTCTTACTCTCCTATGCAGGCTTGGTTCAAGTCGTCCGACTGAAGTGAACAAAATAGGACAATAAGAAACATACGTGTGAATGGACAACTAATATAGATCGGCTATGTAGACTAGAAATGGATCATAGTCACTTATACCCATAGCCCCTTGTATATCTACAGAAATGCATGACTGTGTCTCTACCCAGCAACATGGGTGTATCCATGCCCAGTATTTGTTTTCAAAAGCTAACTGTCAGTTACTGAAGGTAAATCGAGAATAAATGTTTTGAAGCAGAGGTTACACTGTTCTTAAACAAGTGGTCTAAATGACTTGGAAATAATACACGAATTAACAAAATAACATAAAACATACAGAATAAATGACCTATTGACCATCTGCAAAAAAATAATATAAATGGAGGAGGCAAGCTTGGAATGATGACGTCAGCAAGCCTATGAATTTCTTCTAAAGCAAATACAATCTGCCATTGTTTTAAACATAAATATATAAAGTATAACATTTGTAAACATTATAATTATGTTCATTTTATGATTTTACGTTCTGGTGCAGACTTAATAGTGTATTGGTAAGTACTGTTTGGCATAAGCCCTGTTGTATAAGTAATACTATCAGACCTATGACCAACCTCCTAATCCCTGCCACCACACAAATCACGTGACGATAGCTGAGGCCATGTGATTACCAGGGGCGATCCTGGGGCTAATTTAGGTATACGCACCATCGAGTTTTGGATTCACAGTGTGCCTAACCCATGCCGCTTTTCACACTATTTTTCTATATTATGAACAAAGCAAGTTGAAATATTGGCGTAAAACATATTTAACCAAAAAATTAAACTGAGCTAAATGTGTGTGGTGGCAGTGATTACTGTAAAGAAAGGGGAAGTAACTAACTACTGCGGGAAGTTTGACCTATGACATGGCATTTTGTTCAAGAACTATTGGACCTATCACCTTTTGTTTAAGTAAGCACTGTCAGATCTACGACTGAACATTTGTGTACATGTTAATAGTAGTGAACCCGTGACTTTATGTACAAGTACTACTGAGAATGACATTTTTGTTCAAGTAAGTACTTTTGGACGACCGTTCGTACGAGTTAGTAATATCGGACCTATGTTCTTCCGTTCAAGTAAGTACTATCGGACCTATGACCTTTCGTTCATGTAAATACTATCGGACCTATAACCTATCGTTCATGTAAGTACTATTGGACCTATGACCTTTTGACCAAGTTAGTACTATCGGACCTATGATCTTTCGTTCATGTAAGTATTATCGGACCTATGACCTTTCGTTTAAGTAAGTACTATCGGGCCTATGACCTTTCGTTAATGTAAGTACTATTGGACCTATGACCTTTTGTTCAAGTAAGTACTATTGAGCATATGACATTTTGTATTAGAAATGAAAGAGAATGTCAGTAGAGGCGATATTGCTTACATTGTTTAGATAACTTAGCAAATAGTTTTTCATGTGACTGTATATTGTTGCATGATTGTCAGTTAAATTGCATAATTGGCGGTATTTACTAGTCACTGTCAGATGACGCGATATCGTCACACACACTTGGGAAATTGGAACAATGACACTATAGATATATCATTAATGTATTTCTGTCCGGTTCTATATACGCCGCACAATCAATTCCACGTCCTCTCCGAATAAGAACAGCTGTAACAGATGTGCATTATGTTTTGCTTTAAAATGTCATTATGCGAAGATCGTCAAGGATTTCGATGTTTACAGGATGTGGGACAATTTCGATGTTTACAGTATTTGGGCCAAGATAATAATACCATGATCAAGATCCATAGTATTCTGAGCAGATCGTGTGTGCGTGCGTGCGTGCGTGCGTGTGTGTGCGCGCTGGATGTGATGGTGGTGGTTGGGAGTGGGGTGTGGGTGGGGGTGTGGCGGTAATATTTAAAAAAAAAAAAAATCTTAAAATTGCCCATTTTGTCCATTTATATAATAACGCTGAAGGACCACCACCACCCATACTATTTCAGACGCACACTCGTCACTATTTTATGGTCGTCCAAGTTAAAGTTATCTAACAATAATTGCTTGAATATAAACAGATCCTTTACCAACTTATAAAATAAATAGTTTCTATGTGAACGAACCTTTGAGCTCCTATACAGATTTTAATACAAAGGACAATTTAATAAGTTTTATGGTTCTTTGTTGTTGTTTTTTACATTTTCACAGCTAAAAACGTTAACTCTTAATGACATAAGCGGTGTTATACTGACAGATATGCCGATTATGCCCATCATTCGGAAATGACGCACAATACAAATAATGGTATTTAGGACAAAATACATATTATCAAATGCCAACACTCTGACAAGTAAATATCAAAAGGTCAAGTATATTTGATAACAGTTTATGACACATATTCACCAGACCCATTCAAATTTTGATAATAAATGACAATAGCATTTTGTAAAGTCTTGTGGAATATAATCATAAGTACAAGCTTGAACCACCATGATATATTCAAACCTATGAAATATCACCACAGTATATTCAAACGCATGAAATATTACCACTGAAATATCACCACGATATATTCAAACCCATGAAATATCACCACGATATATTCAAACCTACGAAATATCACCACGATATATTCAAACCTATGAAATATCACCAAGATATATTCAAACCCATGAAATATCACCACAATATATTCAAACCTATGAAATATCACCACGATATATTCAAACCTATGAAATATCACCACAATATATTCAAACCTATGAAATATCACCACGATATATTCAAACCTATGAAATATCACCACAATATATTCAAACCTATGAAATATCACCACGATATATTCAAACCTATGAAATATCACCACAATATATTCAAACCTATGAAATAACGTATTTATATATCCAGTGAAAGATAGACGTATACCGTCTTTAGTATTATAGGAATACTACTAATGTATAAATATACGGAGAAGCCATCAACGATATTTCACAGTCGTAAACTCAAACATGCAGTATTCACACATATATAGATGTAACCCTTACATTTACAAAATTGCAAAGTAAGATTCAGTAGAGATGAACAAAACACGCTACCACTAAGTGAAGGATTTCCCTATAATCGAATCCAGCAGTTAAATGATCTATTAATTACATTTTAAACATTGGGATAGCTAGATCATTGTCAAACGTGACAGTCCCGCCTCAGCAGTCGGTCAGATTCCACATTCGTCTTTTTAGAGTGCCAAATAATTGCACAGTTATGATTGAGTCGGACTCTAAACATTCCCTTGCTTGTGCACGACTGTTAGTCAATTCTAGAAACGATAGAGCTTGCTTTGAAGTCATAAACCCTATGAACACACCTACTCAAATACGGGCAACAAAGGTCGTCGGTAAATGATTTCTTATCAATGAAGTAATTCCCTTCAATTCAGACTATTCTAACCTGTCTATCAATTCCATATAAAAAACTGCAACCTTCTCCGATTATGATTACATGAGAGTATCTGAAGTTCTTGGGATAAACGTTGAGTTACCTCTCATGTTCGAATCCCAAAAACGTGCTACAGACAGTAGCGACATCGGTTGCACAAATATATACTCACGTACTATCGACACGGGAGACAATACACCTTACCGTCAACGTGCATACAGACAAATCCCTGAAAGCAGCTATGATTGATCAGCTTACTGAGTAAATGTTAAAGGATGGCATCATTACAGAAATCGATTCTATGTGGACTGCCCCTGTGGTCTTAGTTAAAAAGAAAAATTACGAGATGAGATTTACAGTTGACTTTAGAGGACTCAATGCAAGAACTAGACACATTTTCCAATTTCTGACTTAAACGACGCGCTAGACTGCGTCGGCACTGCTCAATCCAAGTTGTTCAGTGTAATGGATCTGAAATCGTCTTTTTGGCAAATACCCTTAGACCCATCCACTGCACATACACCGGCTTTTGTTACACACACCGCAAGTTATCAATCCAACAGAATTCCTTATGGCATTACAGCCGGACCTATGGCTTTTCAAATGGTTATGTCCCGCGTCCTTCAAGGAATAAGTTTCAAGTATGCCTTAGCGTTCATAGATGGCATGTTGTACCATATACCAAAATGGTACTTAGATGGGCAACATGAGTTTTGAAGTCAGGACGACTTCGAAACTCATTTTGCCTATCTAAGTACCATTTTCAACCATCTGCGCAGTGCTAATCTTAAACTTAATCCAAAGAAGTGACAGTTCGTCGCAAAAAAAGTACAGTACTTCAGTCATTTTCTTTCTCACAAAGGGATCGAAATTAACCCAGCAAAAACAGAGGCTGTCAAAAGTTATCCTCGTCCCCGTACGCGCAAACAAATACGTCAATTCCTAGGTCTTTGCAACGTTTACAGGAGATACGTACTGAATTATTCAAAAATAGTTCACCCTTTCAATAAACTTTTAATAATAACTAAATGTGAACAAGTCAAACAGACCGACGAATGTGAACAAGCACTTCTTAAAGATAAACTTACTTCCCCTCCCATTCTTGCAATCCCAGACCTGAACAAGCCATTCAAGATAGCGGGTACTGCCATAGGACATACCCTATCCCAGGAAGATGATTAAGGCAGAACAAAAGGTATTGCATACGGTGGTAGAAGCTTACGTTCGAATGAAATCAAGTGGGATGTTACGGACAGGGAAGGACTCTGTCTTGTAGTAGCCTTAAACTTTACCACCCGTATCTTGCAAATTCTCACTTTGAGATCATTACGGATCACATTGTTATAAAATGGTTACAAACAACCAAATTAGGAATATTGCGCCAGTTTAGATGGTCCCTATTACTCCAAAACTACAGATTCAAAATAACACACATATAAAGGCCGAAATTAAAAAACAAAATGCAGACGCGCTTTCTAGGAGACATCCTGAAACACCCCACGACCCATCAGCTGATGAATTTTGACTTTTCAGAAGTCACTGCAAATTTATCACCAGGCACCAATTCTATCAATAATAGTCTACCTTGCCAAATTACTTCTAGAACTCATACTTTCAACGAATCTGAACCTATCATAACAGGTGAACGTTCGGTCAAACACACTCAATCTGATTAAGATAAGCGGTATACCTGCATGACATTCGAATACCCTCCCGTAGTTCAAGACCCACTAGTCGCTGGACTAGCAGTGAATAATGACGAACCCATATTACCCAAGCGAGTATACACATAACTCCATACAATAACTTGGTCACACTTATATCCTTATTCTAGCGTTAAATCAAATACAGTTATTAAAGTTTGCCTGTAGAAGCGTAAAATGGGAGAAAAATGAGTTTATCCATGTGAGATAGTCAAATCTCACCATCGGGATCAAAATTGCACCCAGGAATTCGACAGAGCCTCCTCCTTGGTTGCAATTCTGACCTTAGTATCGGTATGATTTCTCTATCTCACATGGGTACTCATGATGGATTCTGATAATCTTCATATTCCTGATTTTCTACTGCTTTGTTTACGTGTCCTGATCGACTGCTGCTACCGTTTACGAAATTGATACTCATTCATCTACTACATCTGCTGCTGATGCTGATGTTGCTCTGCTGCTGTTACTGCTGATGATGATGTTTTGTCTGCCGCAGTAAACTACTTCTATTACCACTCATACTCCTGTTGTTTCTACTGCTTTTGCTGCTTTTACTGTTTCTAGAACTAAACTATTAATGTTACTGCTGCTGTTGCTGCTACGTTTCTAAGGGTATACATTTTTGCTCGCTCTGTTTTCTGCTACTACTGATGATGCTATACCAACTGCGCTCGACCGATTTACCTACTACTTACCTGAATATGTATAATTTTCATCTGCTAGACAATAAGACATTAATGATGAGTTTGGTAATACATATCGGTATCTAGATGACACCCTCAATATTGATAATCCGTTCTTTGCTCATTAGGTCACTAATATTTATCAACCTGAGCTCAGTTGAATAAATTCAACAGTTCGGGCACTATAGCAGCATTCCATAATCTTCATTTCACGATTTCAAAT
Organism: Cyrtodaria siliqua; assembly: GCA_037043455.1. Lineage (NCBI taxonomy): Eukaryota > Metazoa > Mollusca > Bivalvia > Adapedonta > Hiatellidae > Cyrtodaria > Cyrtodaria siliqua. Next base: position 601,000 of record JAWPHD010000141.1, on the reverse strand, counting down.
GATTACATGCATACTATGTGATATTAAAGAGACATCGCTATCTCCATTTAAATGAGGGTGTAGCTCGTGTTACATGTTTCCGTTTTTCTAAAGATAGGATTATCAGGATATTATATTGAATTGAATTGAAGATTTTATTTTAAGAGGGTAGCCCAGTTAGTAAAAATACTAATCTTCCCTGAGGCCCTCTAAATTAAAAAAAGTAACCTTCTTCGACAAGGTTATCGTTATCAAACACTACATAGGTCTTTCTCAAAATGATATCGCCTCGCACCTTCTGGAGAAGTACAACACCAACCTAAAAACATTCCTGCCACTATAAATGGCAATATTAAGTTTTATTCAAACATTAAAATTTTCTCCTCGGTTTAGTTATCCTGCATAGTTTTTACTTTAAAACTGCTTGCATATAATTAAATAAAAATTCAGTTGTCTTCATTATTTTACCATTTTTTCAAGTATATTATTCCTGTAATATTATAAAAAGTTAGTAGCATGTAAAAACAATTTTCTTTTAACCATTCTAACAATTAATATTGATGATTGAACAAATGCAAGTTAAGAGAAAAACTAACGGGACGCCGTGAGTTTTTAAAAAATCAAGATCGCCGTTTGTCCCTTTAATTAAGGAGATGTGATCTATACACTTCGAATATTTTTATTTCATCTCTACAAATGAACTGTGTTTTTATGTTCATTTTCCCTGACAAAATGTTAGTATCATCATCATAAATGTTTTCATCAAATTAGTTGTGTCTGCCGATACGTCAGTTTCGCGTAGGTTAAACTGCGTATTTATTTTCTTTTGTGCAATCATTTTGTACCAATACCATTAGCCTATTGATAAAATATTCATTTAACAAAAACCGCAATTAAATTAATTAATTAATTAACCAGTATCATAACATTTAAATCCCCGGACATTCTGTCTAGAGTAAACAGTTTATCAGCCTGTGTTATAGACTGAAATCTTCTTTGTCTAGATTTACGTTCACACGAAAAGAGAATTGCATTTATTTATTTATTTTTTGTTTGTTTGATAATTAATTTATTTAATATCACACGAACCAATGCTAACAGTGTGACAAAATCGATGGGGTTTTATATCCAATCGTTCAACTGACCATAGATTATACGGTACATGAAGAAGTGTTCATGATTTTTTTAAGTTATGAGGATGGTGCCAGGAGCGTAGCTACTAGACCTTTTTTGATGTGCAGGCCCGATATTTGTAGTGGGGTCCGGTTATGCTTCCCTGGAAAATTTTGAAAACGTAGGACGTCTCTGTTGCGTTTAACGTATATTTAGATATAAATTTAAGCAAAATCACACTTCAAAATTCAACAAATTCATACACTATTATTTCATTGTTAAATTTTTCAACCATGCATGTGAAAATTATGTGCAGGCCCGGGCCTTTTGGCCTAATAGGTAGCTACTCTACTGGGTGCTAAGGTAGATGATACAATATAGTTGACTGAAGCATCGTCTCAAGACAAACATGTACTTTTGTTTACTAAAACTGGGTGACGATTGTGATTATTCATCGATATGTGAAGTACATTCAGGAGCTACGTCTACCATAGGCCGACTGTGTAACACACGTCAACACACCAACATATTGTGTCTGCTTTCCCTCAAAAGTGGAAATTTTGGCAAGGTGATTTATGAGTAAACTCAAAGAACAACCAAGCAAATGTCGAAAAATGATAAATAAATGATAAAACAACCTAAATACAATGCAGTATCTAAATAAAATCCCATTTATAACCACATCAGTTACAAACAATGGTAGTCTGCTTAAATTAAGTAACAGACAGCTATTAGAAACGAACGGTAATAATAACTGTTGAAAACGTATTGGCCTTCAATAATATCGTACCATTAAGTAGGTATTTTGTACAGCTGTCATAGATTTGGAATTAAAACTAAATTGTTAGAGGTCGTTTTTAACATACTTACTAATTATTGTAAATATGCAAATTATGCAGAAAAACAACGGGACGCCGCGAGTTTTAAACAAATCAAGATTGCCGTCATGCAGGTCGCCGGTATTAATGCATAAACTAGTTACGTTTCTTTATTTCCCTGTGTTTAAGTTATTTCGACTATAGAGTATTGCTGCTAAGTTTCTCCTGGTGGGGTCCCTATTGGTACAGTATCCCGTTATATTGAGATAAGACCAGTGTAAGAGGGATGGTTGTTGCACACAAGTAACTTGTTACGACCGCCCCAATTGCATGCTTTTGCATATGATCAATTAAGCTACTGGAAACATGTGCATCTGACTATCATTCTGGCACTATTTTCAACAAAGCAAAACTACTTAAAAGCATATATTTTCTCTTCCTTGTTATAAAACCATTATACCACTGTTGCAGTAGATACATCTGTTATCGTTACATAATGCATGCTATCTACTCAACCTTGTAATCAATTTTACAATAATATGTGCATTTATTTCATCTCCGTATAAGACATATCACTTCTGATGCATTTCATATAAGGAAACGCAACTCTGTATTAATAAGCATCTTGGTTTATCACATAACTTACGGTGTCGGAGTGGAATATACCACTAGTTATATAAGTATGCAAATAAGCTTAGTATGCGCTGTCAAAATATATATTGACGTGCATTTAACTAAAAACTATAATTGTATTTCATTACACAGATTTTAGGTCTAATATTAATAGTCAGCTAGTTTTGCTTGAATCAACGTTCATAAGCGAAACTGAGCCTTACGCCATATAACGCGGGCAGCATACCTACTCAACTTTTATAATCGGTCACTTTTCAAGGAATTTTATATTTTTTAATAATTCATATTTTCATTTGAAATTTTAACTGGCGTCGTTTAACAAATATCGCTAGCAATTTATAAAACTTAATCTGCCTTGATTGGACTAAAACCTTGTTGATAAACTTAATAAAATATTGGTATGTGTTTCGGTGATTTCCAGTTTTTAGTATTCGTGTTATTTTCGAAAAACCTGGATGACCGATTATAAAAGTTGACTAATGGCGTGGCGCAGTCGGTAGCGGATTTGTAACCGGAGGCCCCGGGTTCAATCCTTCGTGGTGCCACTGAGTTCCCTCTGTGTGTTCTTGGGCAAGACACTTTCCCTTAGCCTCGTCCGTCGGATGGGGACGTAAACCGGGTGGTCCCGTGTATCGGTCTATCCTCCGAGCACGTTAAAGAACCATAGGAATCTATTCGATATTAAGAGTAGGACAGGTTCCCGGATTCCTATGTATCCTTCCCCTCTCTCTGGGGCGGCTCTAAATAACCTATACTGTGTTGATGAGCCGTTAAACAACATTCAGTTCAATTCTATTCGGTTCGAAATGATCCTGGCAGTATTCGGTTGTTAGGAGGACCCTTAAGCTCACAGTGGTTTTACGACGATTTCACGGCGGTTTTTGCTGGGGTGCGGAAGTACTGACGTAGTAACTTGAGACGAGTACGCGTCATATTCACGTGATTTAACACCTGTACCATGTTTAGGACGGTTGTTGGTCAATACAGTCTCTCTCAGACGTTTAAATAGTCTTGTTATAGTGCATTTATGTACGCCAAGATGAACAGACACCATACACTGCGAAATTCAATTCAATCTATTCCAGTCTATCTGACGGCCTCTTCACGTTCCTCTTTACGTAAACGTGGCATAAGACAAACTTTATTAAATTTGACAAAAACGCTGGATTCTTGATAAAATTAAGACAGAAAGTGACATGTGTTTCTGAGTACATTTGCCACGACCCGTGCATCACGTGCATCTGGTAATTTTGTATTTCATGCTTTACTTTAGAATATTCAAAATGAAATATAGTGGGGGTATCGGTGACGATTTGTGGTGATTTTCGTAAGTATATATTTACAAATATATAACAACTATGGCGGACTTGTGTAACACATATCCACTTTAAGTATTCCAAACATAAAATAAAATACTGCCGTAATTAATATTTGCATATATTTACTATTGCGGAATTCCGTTACAAGTATTTTAAAAGAGAAATCAATGTAATTTATTAACTTTATGGTGCCCATTATATGCTAAGATCAATCCTAAATAAGATAAACGACAACGTATATTAACTCTTAACCCGCTAAGCACGATATAATAGCCTTTGCGTCCACTGTAAACCCGGCTGCTGATCAGTCATTTCCCCCAAAACACCCCTTGGTCACATAAATGGAATGGTCTTAATTCAAAGAAAGAACAGTCTATTATATATATGTAGCGGGTTAAGACAACATGTAAACGAGTCCGAAATAAAGATAAAACGTATATACATGTATAGCTCATTTTCTGATTTCAGTTAATATATAGTGAAACGTCTTGTCTTCGTTGATTGTCTCCTTATTCTTTCAATAATTAATGAACGTTTTGCCTCTTATAAACACAAATATTATGGTCCACAAAAGTCAAGCTAAACTATTAAACATGTCCTTACATGTGTAAGATACATGACTTATATTACTTAATAAGGTTCGATACAACATATTATCTCGGTACTTCTCCAATTTGAAGCTAGACCTTTGTATCTTGCTATTTCAATGTCAAGGTCATCACATATCCATGTCAGTGACAATGTTAAGTCGTATTCGTAATTCGTATTCGTAATTAAGCCAGTGTCCTCAAAATAAGGTCAGTGCTTTAAAAAAGGGCTTAAGTGACCTTCTTCATTACCTACGTTTCATAAATCTACCCTTGAAATATAAGAAACGAAAATTAATGTAAAGGTCATACAGAATCTTAGCAATCGTATTTTTTAATATTGTTCAGTCGATGGTCCGAAAAACTGAAAAACTTCAAAGCATTTAAATTGATGGCATCTTCACCTCCTTGGGTTATATATAGACTGTTTTCTCGGGCTTTGTATTTTAACAAGGATAAAGATATCGGACAGGGAAAGCAACGAGAACAGAACTATTTATTCAACGAGAACAGAACTATTTATTCATCTGCCTGTAAAATATTTAAGCGTTTTTTACTAACAGCAGTTTGGACAATTACACTATGTGGACTTGCCATGAAGTTTGTGAATCATTTATTTTTCTATCAGATAATATTTTCGTCAGGTATGGAACTACCGTTTATACACAAATTGTTGGTATCCCTATGTGTAGAAACTGTGCATCCCTTGTCGCAGATTTGTTTTTACATTGCTATGAAAGAGATTTCATGTTGAATCCTTCACCAGATACCCAAGCAGATGTTATTGAAGCCTTTAATGACACCCCTCGGTATCTGGATGACATATTGAACATTGAAAACGCTTTCTTTTCTACTATGGTTAATAATATATATCCTAAAGAACTTCAACTTAACAAAGATTAACGCTTCTTTTCTCGATTTACAACTCTCTATTGCAAATCATGAAATAATTAGCAAAATCTATTACAAGAGAGATGATTTTACTTTTGATATTGTTAATTATCCCCATTTAGATGGGGATGTTCCCCGAGCAACTTCTTATGGGGTCTATGTGTCTCTACTTATTCGTTTTTCTAGAGCTTGTACTCGAGTTGAGGACTTTAATATTCGTAATCTTTGTATAACTAAACAGCTACTCCATCAGTGCTACTTCGTAAGAACCTTGGTCATGATCACTTTCATACTGCCTTTGTTAAACTTATTAAAAGGTTTATCAAGAGAGGTTATGACCCTATCATTTTGCAACGCACTGCAAGCTTGGTAATGGACCCATTTACAGTTCGCCACTATGCTTTCCACTTTAATTGTGCGATGACCGGACAGGCTGTGGACCATATGATGACGTCTACATAAAGCCCAAAAGGTCTCACACCTCTATTATCTCCCCTGAAAGCTCATGGACCTAGAGACAAAAGGAAAACAGAAAATAATTCTATTTTTTGTCAATTTTAGGCAATTTTTAATTTGAAAAATAGGCTTTTCCTTGCTTTAGCATACATCTGCAGTGTAAAAGACAGATGATACAGAAAATCCCATGTTGATATGAGGTTTCATTCAAATTTCAGAATTGTTTGACCAAAGCACCACATATTCAGCTAGATAGTGTATGAATTTTGTATTTTCCATAGGGTTCACAAAACATGAGCGAGGAAAAAAACCAACCTGGCTAACTTATATATTTTATTGTTTTAAATTACTGGTCTTGGCTATACTGAAGATATTAAACCAACAACAATGTCTGCTGCCCTGCTTTGAAGCTCAGATGTTGGAAAAGGCTGTACAGTAACCCTATGGGAAAATTAATTGTGGTGTGAGACCTGAAGAGTAGCTAATTTTTCATCATAGTCCCACAGACGTCTTTTTTTTAAAGCCCGTTATACACCTTGATTCAATTGATTTGTGTTTTAGTTTCAAAGTAATGATTTGTCAGACAATTTCAACTAGTTGTTGGTACAGATGAAGAATGTGTTTGGCACATATTGTTTCCAGTATATGCCCATATCAGGTATTTGATATAAATCTCATAATAACATTTTCGAGCAATTTGTGTGCATGTATGTATACTTTTTTGACAGCTGTGTAATCATGACAATTCATGTGATAAATAAAAACATGATGTTTTCTGGTGTATACATGTGCATTGTGTCAGAAGCCACATGTTTCTGTAAGGAAATATCACAGAGACAGCAGATATCTAATTTGATATATCTGATATCTCCCATATTGTTGATGTCTCAAATTTAAAGTTGTCAACAACTCATCTTTGTATGCCATACTGGACAGTGATCACATAAGTGATTGTTGTTGCTGCTGCTGTTGTTGTTGTTGTTGTTGTTGTTGTTGTATCTTCCAACTATCAAGTTTCTGTTGGTGTTCTCCATATTTATTACAGAGACAAATAATGTTGCTGTTCTGTTTAGGTGGAATTTCTCATTATTGTATTTCTGTTATCTAGTCGAAATAGGTGCATTTCTTGATTTTTTTATTTTTTTACCGAAACAGTTACAGTTACAGTTACAGCTTCAATTATTTTTTATTCTATATTGGGTATTTATGTACTGTGTTGCATTTCCTGAAAGCAGGTGACACAGATCATGTTTGGGAAATTTTCATGCAGATTGAGAGAAAAATGGCAGATATATTACAGAAATACTACATTTGGTGGCATTTCTTGTGTATTTTTATGTTAAAGGCACAATACCGCCAAAATTCAAGTGATACTCAGACTTTCATATCTTTTCATGTACTCAGACCTAAGCTTATTTGGGGGTTAATTTGACATGTAGAATCTAAATGCATAGCTATTGACTGGTATACTTTAGACTTTTATCTTGTTACCATGGATACAGAAAGAAATGATATTTTTCCTATTAAAATTTCAGCAGTTGATCATTGAATACATATGTTTGATACCATGATATGAACTAATATTATTTCAATCATAATTATAAGATAGCAGATGACAAAAGGGGATTGTGGTAAAAATCTCAAGAAGATTGAGGCACAAATGGTGTAGTTATCACACTAATGCTACATATTATGAAAACATGTTTTGGACTTTTATTTCACAGCGGGAACTTGTCGAATCCACGCGTTACTCTCAATCACATAATCCTGAATCATTTCACTTGTAAATATGATAGAAGCATGCTTATGGTCTTATTTTATAGGTACTGCACATAGCTACTAAATGTTATGTTATGGATGATGTTGCTAAAAATATTTACTCTCTTCAGGTCTCACACCTCTATTATCTCCCCTGAAAGCTCATGGACCTAGAGACAAAAGGAAAACAGAAAATAATTCTATTTTTTGTCAATTTTAGGCAATTTTTAATTTGAAAAGTAGGCTTTTCTTTGCTTTAGCATACATCTGCAGTGTAAAAGACAGATGATACAGAAAATCCCATGTTGATATGAGGTTTCATTCAAATTTCAGAATTGTTTGACCAAAGCACCACATATTCAGCGAGATAGTGTATGAATTTTGTATTTTCCATAGGGTTCACAAAACATGAGCGAGGAAAAAAACCAACCTGGCTAACTTATATATTTTATTGTTTTAAATTACTGGTCTTGGCTATACTGAAGATATTAAACCAACAACAATGTCTGCTGCCCTGCTTTGAAGCTCAGATGTTGGAAAAGGCTGTACAGTAACCCTATGGGAAAATTAATTGTGGTGTGAGACCAAAAGGACGGTGACGTTTGACGTTTTATGTTGCCTGCAATCTTGTCTTGTCGTGCCCTCAGTGGTTATTCTCTTGTTGCTCTGGCTTCTGCCAAGTCATTAAGTACCTTCTTTGTGGCTTTCAATGCTACTGTGTTTTTGTATTTATATATACATGAGCATCTTTGTGTTTTACTTATATTGCCTATTAATGCTGCCTTGTTGGTTAGAGAATGGTTCATGGCGGGGATTTCTTTTACACTGTCCCCGATTTATTTGGATGACAATAGGGTAAGTGTGAGGATTGGTGCACCCTAGAACCTGGTTTAAACCCTCGGCGGCCCTTTTTGCCACTGACTGTTCCAAGGCGGTAGCTCTATTGTCAACCCTGTTTGTGTTTGTGACGTCATATGCCTTTATTCCTTATTAACACTGCCATTCATGTTTGTCGTTTTGCGTGTTTTTGGGTTTACTGTGTTCAATGAAAGCTGCATTTCCTATTCTTATTAATACTTATTTTTGGAATAAACAATTGATTCAAAACTCATTAGTCAATGTTTACAGGGCGTTTCTTAGTTATGGTCTAAAACAAACATCCGAGTGTACTGGAATAAAAGAAGAAAATATCGAAGCATCAATGTTTACGATTGCGGTTAATGGCACGACCGAATTTGTTTACAAAAATAATCATGCCATGGATGAGAAATGTTACCATTTATAAGTAATGAGAGATGGTACCGAATTTAACATCTACAATAGAAAAACTGCACTTGCAATTATGGCTGATGATGTTTACTTTATGTGCGCGTGGATCTTTGGAGTACACCAAAGAATATAACATCGCATTGCAGTTAATCTGCAATTACAATTATGGCGTAAACCCAGTGTCTACGTCATTATACACACGAGCGATTATTGACTCTAATTGTGTATTTTCGGCATTATTTTGTTTTCTAAACGTGACAGACATTATCAAACAAAATGTCCATTATCGCCCGTACGTGTCAAACAGCTCCATGGATTCTCTGAGACCGCTTCAGAGGTCCGTCAGGGGGCGCTTTGTACTTGACCAGCGTGTTAAAGGGACACATGGCAATCTTGAGTTTCAGTATTCAAGCATTAAAATTAGCACCTCGATTTATTAGTTCTGCCTTAATTAGACTTTAAAACTGCTTGCATATAATTAAATAAAAAAATGAGATTTAAATTTTCTTCAATATTCATCCAAAGTTTTAAATATATTATTGGTGCAATATTATCAAAAGTTAGTAATATGTAAAAACTAATTGCCTTGAACTATTCCAATAATTAACATTAATGATTGCAAATATGCATGTTAAGCTGAAAACTAACGGGACGCCGTGAGAGTGAAAAAAAATCAAGATTGCCATGTGTCCCTTTAATATATCAAACTTCAAGGAAAGGAAATAGTACGTCTGCTTAGATAGGACCTGTCAATCAGAAAAGTGGAAATTTCAGAAAGTATCGGCATAAATGGTGTAAATGTTGACAAGCTGATGAATGTGTTAACTCACAGAAGCCAAGAAATGTCGAGAAATTAATGAAATGATAACAAACGTAAAAACAAAGTAGTATCGACGTTAGATTAGTAACTAAGCATGTTGTTTTTTGTTTGTTTAAAAAAAAAACATATAAAAAATTGAGGAAGAATGGCAAAAATGTAGATTGAAATCACTATAGCGTTTACTAGTGTTATATTTAGACATTTGACTTAAGATTTTTTTACAATGAATAAGAAAAGCTCTTTTAATTTATAACAAATACTTGACGTTGTGGTGGCCACACATTGCATTTGGACTCTTTACATGTCGCCAGAAAAGTAGTATACCACTAGCATTACAATATCAAGAAGGATAGGAAAGTGAAAGCCCTACGTGTACTAGATCTATCCTCCATTTGCTTATAGTTTGCGTCAGTTTAATGCAGTCAAATACATTTCTGACGTGTAGTAATTTACTAAGACAATCCGAGGTGTACAGACTTGGAACGGTCAATGGCAATAGGTGTACAGACTTGGAATGGTCAATGGCAATAGGTGTACCGACTTGGAACGGTCAATGACGAAAAGCCGAAAAGTCGAAGTTCAAAGAAAACTAACACAGGAAATGAATAATTGCATAAATGAAAGTCTATATCTATAAGTAAATAATAATCTTCATTATGACCCTGTTATAAAAGATATACAACATTGTTCATTTAAACAAAACAATGATATTAAGCATTAAAAAAAAGTAGTTTAAACTTCGAAAACTGTGGAAATAACATCACACTACTAACTTTCATATAAAATAAAAACCATGTTATTGTACACACAAACCGAATCGCGCTCTCCCGCAAAGAGCCAATCATGTCTCATAGACATAGTTACGTATTCATATACTGATGGAGATAACTATATAGATAGAGGGATTACGTATCGTATAGTATGCCAGTACATTATTAACACTAGTTAATGGTTTAACATTTGGACAATATAAGTAAAACAGGAATATACAGCATCTGGAATCAGAATCTGCATAGGTTAATATGGTAAGAAATATTGGCTTAAAAAAGGAGAGAAAATGAGAAAAATGGTCCTATAGAAATCACATAACCCAAAAGCAATGGCACCGTAGATCCGCACTGTACCACAAAGGGCAAATTGACTATACAGTGAAACGGACAAAACACAACACGAAGGGTGGTGAAGACAGGGTTACCGACTTGGAACGGACAGTAGGCAATATGGCCCACTAGTTCGCTTAAATAAATTTAAGTGTACACAGTCTCGCTATTATCCTTGAAATCGCATGTCAGTCATCCGCGTACGAGTTCTACCTTGCACAAGTCTTTAAACATGTTTCTTATTTGTCTTCCCTTCATGGAAAATCATTACCGTTATGGCAACAAACCAAATTCCAGCAATAAGAAAGTTATTAGAAATAACCAACGATCGATGCTATAAAGTTTTATTGACCTATTATCTAAACGATTTCCCTTAAGCCAGATATTCCTTAACACTAGCACGATAAAGGCGCGTCTTGCACGTGATTGTAATTACTCGCATCACGTACAGCGTATTGCACGTACTGTACTCAAGTTTCAAATGTGAAGAACTTAAATCGCATCTGAGAGGTTTTTTTCTGCAATAAGATTCGAACGTTTTTTGTTGTTATTTTTCAATTTCTCGTGTCTTCTTCATATTATTCATCTATGAGATTACTATATTGTTCCCATAATGTGATATATTGCATGTCTTTACAGTCATTAGAGTTCGGAAAATGTGTGAATCATGTTCTTGAACTAGGTCTAACATGATTAATTAGACATGATTACCAACGTTAGGTTTACAATATGAACTGTCAAAAAAATGAAACAGACCCATTCATACACAGATAAGCAGGTATACAGGTGTTACTATAACGGTGATAATAGAAGGAAATATATCAATGATAACGCACGGGGTTTACATTAAATACAATGCTAATATACTAGATGGAAATATTTTCATCCTTGAAAGATATGAAAAACATCAACAATTACAATCAAAACACGCTTGTCTGATGAAACTTAGACACTTTTGGCACATATCACCATGCTATAGGCGCACAGCACGTGGCTTTCGTTGGTATATGTTTCACGTGGAGTATTTTAAAATTATCAAAAAATAAAAATAAAATGCCTCGCCTATTTCGAGAAACTCATTGCAATTGACTTGTTTATATTGCCATGGTTATCAGTTACGGGCAATCAGTGACAAAGAGCTACTTCGCACAAATGCAACTATAAAAAGCAATAATAACAATAACAACAACAACATAATAATAATACTAGTAATAAGAAATAAAAAAATAATAATAATAGCAAAAATACCAGCTATGTGTGATGTGTTGCCGCGCTTCTTGTTGGCTTTATTATTATGTTTTACTTGCCTAAACATATCAAATAAAGAAATCGAATATTAAAAAGTTAAGGTCAAATATGAACATCCCCAGGACACATAAAATATAGGGTATCTTTACCAATCTCTCACAAATTACCATTCTTATGGCCATTACGGGTGTATCTAATGACTTCATTTGTAAATAGCTGTGCGGTTAATTTGATATTCCATTTTTAATAGGACAATGTGCCCATTGCTAATGTAACTGACACTTGTGTGACATTATACCGTTGTCGCGAACCTGTCGAAAAGGGAAGGTAGGCCTTTAGGATTGCGGTCAAGAAATGCATTTGTTAATAACGAATATATTGGTCGATTACGAACTCTTTCTCTTACGAATACAAACACATTTACGTTTCCAAAATGTTGACTTAGTTTACAATAAAAATTACAATCATGACATATATCACATACAAAGTGCATGGTTATTTAAATTAAAACAAAATAACTGTACGTGATTTACATTTGACAAAATAAATAGTCCCTGTATTTGACAAAACAAATACTCTTTATACACAAATGTACTAGACAGAGCAGCTCAGGATTTTAAAATAGTCTAGCTGAGTGTTGAATAAGTATTAGGTACTTACTTAATTAATACAGTCTTTTAAAAAATAAAATTAACCCTAATAGTCATTATAAGTAATATAAAAGTACTGGTGTGATTATAGTTTAAGGTACTGTAGGCGACTCTGCTCAGTGTATGTGCTCTGGTTTATTTTGTCATTGTTTGTTACTTACCAATCATTGCAATCACTGTACTAAATTACTTGCCCCTTTGAAGGCCCTTAATTGGTTAATAAAATCTTGTATCATACGAGGTGATAAGTTAACGATGACGGAACTTCATATTAATTTGCCGTTACTGTCCGTTAATAACATAAATTTCAAATGTATACAACACCTGTTTCGCGTCCTTTACCTGATGATAAATTGTAGAGCATAGATACATCTTGTTATCAATTTAATAATTATAAATTACACTATGTGGACTTGCCAAGACTTTGTGAAGCACTGATAATATTTCGTCAGTTATGGAACTTCTGTTTATAGACACACTGTTGGTAGCCCAGTAGGTACATACTGTGCACCTCTTGTCGCAATTTGTTGAAATAGATTTCATGTTGAACCATTCACCAGATAGATACTCAGGCAGATATCATCGAAACTTTTAATAACACCCCTCGGTATCCGGGTGAAATATTGAACATTGACAACCGTTTCTTTTCTACTATGGTTAATTATATCTATCCTATATACATTCAGCTAAACAAAGCTAATATTTCTGAAACCGTCGCTTCTTTACTCGATTTACATCTCTCAGTTGAAAATGGAAAAAAAAACAATAAAAAAAAGCAACATTTATGACAAGAAAGATGATTTCAGTTTTGAAATCTTTAGTTATGGTTAAGTAATTTAAAAACTCTTCTGCGACAAGAACTACCAGAACTCTATAATGACATGACTTAACAAAGCTAATATTTCTGATACAAATGCTTCTTTCCTCGATTTACATCTCTCTATTGAAAATGGTGAAATAATTAGCAAAATCTATGAGAGATATTTTAATTTGGATATTGTTAATTATCCCTATTTAGATGGGGATGTTCCCGAGCAACTTCTTATGGGGTCTATGTGTCTCAACTTATTAGTTTTTCTAGAGCTTATACTCGAGTTGAGGACTTTAATATTCGTAATCTTTGTATCACTAAAAAGCTACTCCATCAGGGCTACCGTTACCATAAACTTCGTAAAACCTTTACAAAATGTTAGTATCGTAACCCGGATCTTCTTTCCAAATATAAAAGTAATTTAGAAATATTCTGCGACAAGGTGACGTGAAAGATCCTTGGTCATGATCACATTTATGCAATCTTGTTAAAACGTTTATCAAAAGAGGTCATGACCCTATAACTGTGCAATGCACTACATGCTTAGTGGTTGACCCATTTACGGTTCGCCACAATACTTCCCTCTTTGATTGTGTGATGACACAACAGATTATGGACCCCCATTATGACTCTACATAAAGCCTGCAATGGATGGTAACGTTGAATGTTGCCATCAATCTAGACATTTTCTTATTATTCATATATACATGATCATATTTGTGTTATACTTATATTGCCTATTAATACTGCCTAGTTTGTTAGAGTATATAACTGGCGGGGATTTTCTTTATTTAACCTGTCCCGTTTTATTGAGATGACAGTGGTGTAAGAGTGAGGTTTGGAGCACCCTAAAACCTGGATTAGACTCGTATCGGCCTTTTTGGAATCTGAGAAGTGTTGCTTCTTTCATTACTTCTCATGAACAGACTCAATAAAACCGAGTCTGCTGCTTTATTCTCTTAATTGTGTTTGTTGCTCTCAAAGGATCACCTTTATCAGTATTTATTATTGTCACCTCTCTTAGTGTGTGGTGTCGTATTCTTTGATTGTATTTATCCATGCAATTGTTGTTTGTTTTGATTGCGTGTTTAGGTTTTAGGTTGACTGTGCTCTGTGCATGCTACACTTCCTCTTCGACTTATATACCTAATGATATCAAGTTGACATTAACCATATGTTCACATGAAAACGTCAGTGTCTACTCTATCAAGTATTATACCCACTGTTGCATACCTTTAATTAATCACTTCTTTTATAACTTATATGGTGTATGCTTTTAAGCTTCTTTGAATTATTAAATGAAGTTTGTATGCCATTTGATATATATTTGACAGTACGTGGATACATGCAAACGGTTGCTATGAGGGTTTTCATTTGTATGTTGATCGACACCAATAACTCTTCCATATCGCCTCCAGTCCTTTTAACACTTATAAGCCTGGACTATATCAAAGGTTGTATAAAGTTTATAGTAACTTTAATTGTTTAGTCACTGGTTAATATAGGGTTAACTTTATTGCAATATTGTAGTTTGCGACTGTATAATGGTCGCAAATTGTGTTCAATGACTACTCGTTAGCATACATTGCGACAGTTAAACGCCTGAAATACCGTCGCAGAAGTCAATATTTCAGCACTGTTTAACCCGTTTCTAACGCATATCATTGTTTCAGGACAGTTTTACTGACAAAAACATTGACATGAAACTATTATTATGGCGTCAAGTTTGACTTGATTTGCGACGGGTAATGCACGATTTAATAGGCGCATGTTTTGAACGTCAACCAATCGGATTTCAGGATTGTTGTCACGTGCGTTAGGAAAGGCATTTATAAAACGTTTCATGTCTTATTTCTGTTCAGTGATTATGATGACATGGTTAAGTTGACTGTAAGTAATAATTAAATGCAATGATGGAGAAAACAATCTCCGACCTCTTCATAGTAGTGATCGAAACACATACTAAATCGTAATAACGCTCCTTCGTTATATCATTTGACTTTGACTTTTTGACTGTAACTTTGTAAAGCTTATGCTAGTCCTCATTCTAGTATACCCTAATGAATAACGGGTCTATGAAGCTTGGCCATATACCTCTGCACAGAGACTTGCAGACTCCAAAAAGCTGACATTTATTATTTGAAATGACTCGATTATCTAATATTTTTTATGAGACTTGCGAATTAACAAAACTTCTGAATGTTGTGAATACACAACACTTTCTAATGATGAAAGGAACTATGCGCATTATACAAAAAGACGTTCCGCAGGCAAACAAAGCTCGATTGTTCCATGCTTTTCAGACGACTATAAAATCGCATGCAATTGCAGTTTTAAGAGTTTTTAAATGAAAGATTAGCAAATTTGAAGTAAAAGTTGCGATATAAAGATACGCTTTAACTATTTGTCAGGTTTTTGTCATCTCTCTTTGAAGGTGCGCACATTAACTCCCACATTATCATGTTTTTTATTTACTATCTTTATGGCCATTATCAGGCTTCTGGGGTTTCATTTTAAAGTAATATCCTTACTTAAACTGCAACAAGATCTTCATATATGACGAAAGATGTTGGATTATGTCAAACAACGTTTCAAACAATGTTTATGGATTTATTTGATGTTTCTAACAATTACACGCTGTAGTGCTTGATGTTTCTGTTTTTTGCTCTCTGTGAATTCGGTGTTGAAAAAATCCTTCGAGTGTTTTGCCTGTCTGTTTTTTTGCTGTGTGTGTTTGTAGATGACAGCGTTTGTACAAGTGTACTCAAAGTTGTTTTGTATTTTTACGTTAAATACATTGGTCCATAGAATAGTCCAGTGGTCCGTCTAGAGCACATGAGACACATCATTTCTAAATTAAATTAGCCATGTTTATCAAATCATCCTAATGTCGAGGCTGTCCTTAAGCGCCAACACGGCAACTTTTTTTTTGCGCATTTTTTGAAAAAACAGATTGATACATTTCTTTAAAGAGGCACTACCTATATCTACGCGATTTTTAATGTAAAATATTAAATACTCAATATTACTGCATTTATATGTATGCAAAGCTATTTTATGAGTATTCTAAGAAGCAACAAGGTTCGTATTCCAGTTCTGTAAATTATTAATTATGATCAAAACAATATCTTGAATAAAATGCTGCCCAGCCGTTTATTCCTGCCGGAGAACTACGAGTTTTTACGATTTTATCGGACATGCCATTCAGTTGAACGAAAACAAACTACTCGGGGCAGTTCCGATAGTAAACGAATCGATCGGAACTCGTCGCCAATCCGACGAGGCAGTTCCGATTGTAAACGAATAAGATCGGAAAATCTCCGTAATCGGCTTGTCTAAAACAATTACGAATACAATTTCAAAAATCCGATCTTTTCTATCCTGTTTTTCCCCATCAAAACGCCTATTACATGGGGTGAAATTATTGCCGTTTACCTTTTTCATAGTCCTCTTTACAATTAATAAAGTTTATATCAATTGGTGGACAAAAATATATAGGTAGAGCATCTATAATTAAAAGAAAAGCACTAGGAAAGCGAAACAAAGGCAATTCAATATCGACAATGCAATGATTTTTGACAGCAACACTAGGATAAAACGTCACACGTATGTATACAAATCGACCAGGAAGTGTAGCATTCACGGAACACAGTCAGTCCAAAACAAGCATACAAAAAATAAAACACGACACGTACGTGGAACAAGCTAGACCAAGGTTACACGATTAAACCAAGACTGACTTATAACTTGCTTCAGATTAAACGATTCCGACGATGATGCCGTATAAATCATGGTTGGCATTGATACCTACAGGTGCCCGTAGGCAATTTGCTGTGAAAGTCTACACTCATTTTCCAGGATGTTCAATGCAGTTTTTCACTGATTGTTTTTGGGGGAGAGGTGAATGGGAGTACCCGTCCCTTCCATACCTTTCTACACGTTGAGAAGCTAAAACTCTAGCATCAGTTCATTTAACAATATAATTAATCACTCAAGAAATGCTCAGGTAACAAGTTGTCAAATTTAGTATTTCACATAAATGTTGTCCGTTGGAGAACTATTATTCAGTTTTCATGCGCTGAGTACATCCGTGGTTGGGACAGTAAAGACAGACGCTGTGTCTAAATAAGTCTCCTCACACCTGAGTACATCCGTGGTTGGGACAGTAAAGACAGACGCTGTGTCTAAATAAGTCTCCTCACACCTGAGTACATCCGTGGTTGGGACAGTAAAGACAGACGCTGTGTCTAAATAAGTCTCCTCACACCTGAGTACATCCGTGGTTGGGACAGTAAAGACAGACGCTGTGTCTAAATAAGTCTCCTCACACCTGAGTACATCCGTGGTTGGGACAGTAAAAGACAGACGCTGTGTCTAAATAAGTCTCCTCACACCTGAGTACATCCGTGGTTGGGACAGTAAAGACAGACGCTGTGTCTAAATAAGTCTCCTCACACCTCTGCTCATTTAAATCCCACTGGGAGTTCCACTTACGGATGGCGGGAGGTATACAGTTCTGGTTCTACCCAGAAAAAATGGAGGGGTCTGCCTCTACCGCAAACCGAAATCGACCGTCTAAGAACTCTACCCTTTTTTGCGGTATTTGTATTCTGGGCATTTATTGATATTTGAAACGTTTTTGACAGTTTTTGATATACATTTCAGAAGTGAACTAAAAGTAGACAGGGTATACAATTGCAAGGGGTAAAAAAAGACGTTGACCTTTGAACCTATGTTAGTATACAGCTGAAGAAAACTTTCTTAGAAGATATTCATCACACACACACACACACACACACACACACACACACACTCCCACCTCCCACACCCATTTACTTGTTGATGTTTAATGGCATACGTGTTTATTTGCATGATAAATTAAGTTTCCCAGAATTCTAACCATGTTTGAGATTTGAATAGGTTGTCAACATTCTCACTTTACTATGGAAGAGACATGGATATTCGTTTACGCTATTATAAACTATATGGCCTAGCATGTGCTAAACATGGTGTAAAACGCCATTAAAAAAACACACACAAAAAAATTATCAATAAATCCCGCCCAATAGCTTTAATGCATTTTTCTATTCCGACATCGCATCGACTCCTACAACATGTGTTTCACCTCGGTGATTTTGAGTCTCTGACTAAGGTCTTCTGTTTACTGCCGGTGTTTGATTAACTGGCCAAATGTTGTTTGGAGATTAAACACAACACAAAAATGGATTGGAATTATCACAAGGTGAATAAACCAATACACTAATCAGCCAACAATAGATGTAGGTACGAACTGGCTTACTTGCTGATCCCTTGGGATTATCGAGTACAATCACTTTGGCATTGTATGAAATACTGCTTAAACCATTGCTAGGAGCATGGGATATGTTGCGTCTTATGATACCTCTCATGAGCAGACTCATTAAAACCGAGTCTGCTACTTAAGTCTTTCTTCACTTTGTTGTGTTCGTTGTTTCCGAAGTCATTATTATCATAACAGCGAAATATTACATATAACGCTTATGATGTAATGTTCGCCTTAACATGTATTTTTCTCTCGTTTCTTGATGTCATTATACTAATTATCAAGCCCAGTATTTGCGGCTTTAAAGTGGAATACCGAATATGGGCGTGAGAGGTGTTGCACCTTATATTACATCTCACGAACAGACTCAAAACTTTTCTCTCTTGTTTGCATTTGTTGCTCCAAACGGATCGTCTTATCAGTATCCATTGTTATTCATTTATTAATTTTTATTCAATTTAGGAATCGTACGGATACCAACAAATAACACTTAAAGGGATTGATGCACTATTTTCAAATACGTTTATGTTAAAGGGCTCTCAAAAACTTGGAAAAATCTGAAAGAATTATCAAAATGCCATGGAAAATAAAGAAGACATGACCTATTGAAAATTTGCAAAGAAACATAAATGGAGGTAGCCATCTTGGAGCGATGACGTCATCACGCCTTTTTACCATATTTGGCATATTGACAAAATATCTCTTAAAGCAAAGAAAATCACTGCAAATTGAATAAAAATAAATATACAGATGTAAAAAATAAAAACACATATGTAAAATGTATAAATTGTATGCTTATTTTTCATTTGCAGTGATTTTCTTTGCTTTAAAACACATTTTGTCAATATGCCATTTATGGTAAAAAGATGACGTCATCGTTCCAAGAAGGCCGCCTCCATTTATGCTCTTTGCACATTTTCAATAGGTCATATCTCCTTTATTTCTCATGACATTTTGATAATTCGTTCAGCTTTTTTAATTTTTCAGAGCCCTTTTAAATAAATATGTTTGAAAATAGTGCATCAACCTCGTTAATTCTACTGCTATATATTTAATGTGGCTATGTTGTCAATGTCGCTTCAATTCTAAATAGTAAACAAATGCATGATCTAGATTAAACCTAGGGTCCTCAAACTTGGAAGGATGGTTGGTCATGACAAGTAGATGACCCCTATTGATTTTGGGGTCACTAGGCCAAAGGTCACGGCTGTATGTCTGTCTGTGTCACAAACGATGTCCGATCAATAACTAGAGAATGGTTGGACCTAGGGTCCTCCTCAAACTTGGAAGGATGGTTGGTCATGACAAGTAGATGACCCCTATTGATTTTGGGGTCACTAGGTCAAAGGTCAAGGTCGCGGTGACATTGACTATCAAAACGATGTCCGATCAATAACTACAGAACGGTTGGACCTAGGGTCCTCAAACTTGGAACGATGGTTGGTCATGACAAGTAGAGGGGTCACTAGGTCAAAGGTCAAGGTATATTTCTTCTGAAGGATGACATTGAAGAAAAGACCATTTACTCTGATACTTCAATACACCGAGCACTGCAGTCTATGCCCTCAACTCAGACACTACCGCACTGGCTGCCATGTACAGACATTACTGATCACAACCAGAATACCAGTACCATTGTAACAAGTCACAACATAGGAGGTTTAATACCTCATTTGGAAGATTTTACAAGTAACATCATCACCCAACAATCTGACAGTATTGCTTGTGAAGGAAACCTGGCTACATCAAACAGCTGCATTTAGGAATCCTTTCAAATCACAACATGCATTTACAGGCACGAACTTACAACAATATACCAGATATTCCTGAAAATCTACAGACCACACAATAAGGAGGACTGCAGCTGTCAGACTCACATCTCCAAACGTATCAGTTTACAGTGTGTACAGACCACCCCTTTTACCACTCAAATACTTTGTAACAAAGTTAACTGACCTGATCAAGAAATCCCCTACACAAAGGAACATTGTACTTGGAGACTTTAATGTTGATTTGTTGCAATCATCCAGCAGTAGTCTTATCAAGCAGATGAATGAAAATGGTTACAATCAGATAATCACAACGCCTACTACAGTGCGTCAAACACTGATTGACCATATCTATATCAAGGACATTGTTCCAGCTACCAGTGGTGTTCTTCCGACATATTACAGTTATCATGATGTAACATTCTTTACCTTCTGAATAGGTATAAAATCATACAATACATAAATCTGTCTGTCTGTCCGTGCCTGCCTTACTTTCATGGGGTGGAGGGCTTGCTTTTAGAGTCAAAGGTCAATGTCACATGGATATTAAATATCAAAACGCTCTCTGGTCAATGGAGAACGGCGGGCGAATGGGGGAGCCATAGGTTTTTGTCCCATGGACAACAACAATTTCTAGTTATAATATGTTTTAGTGTACTTCTAAATAGACTAGTCCAAGGCAAGAACATCGACATTTCAAGTAAGTAAGAAAAAAACGAAAGTATTGTACTTTAAACGAGACAATGCGAGGCAAGTTATTTTCATAGCCTGCTATGTTTTTTATTATCTCAAAAGTTAACATTTCGGAGACCTAGAGATATTATAGACTGGTAAATATGTGAAATTATTTTCTTTAAATGTTTCTAGCATGATGAATGATAAAGGTTTACACAGGTTAGAAATATAATGTAAACTGTCACAACGTATCACAGGACCAGTCATTTACATCGACATAACTGAAATAATTAAGTGTTAAATTGTAAAATGTTAACAGTCAGAATATGCAATGGCATGAATGAGTTTAAGGACTATTGGTCAGCCATATTTGAAAGAAAGTGGGTGGTGAATGGTAAATATTTGTTTGCATTAAATAGACAATTTCTTTTTAAAAGGTCAATACTACTAAAGAGAACAGTAATAAAATGCAGTTGAAATGCAAACAAAATAAAATGAATAAATTACAAGAATAAAAATATTGAGTTTAATATCCCAAAGTTTGATGTGAAAATACTTGTTGTTTTAACATTTATTTCCTGAAAAGATTTGGTTTATAATATAGCACAATCATCCATCGACGGCACACAAGACTTCATTTTTTAATATAATAACTAATGCAGTCACACTATGGTCTTTTCCGAGTATGGGGTCTTGAAATAGTCCCAATTACAAATAAAGGTATTGTTTTAGGCCAAAATAAAAGTAGTCTGCACTAGTTTATTTATCATTATTGATGTAACCATTGATAATATTAGGATAATTAATTGGAGATAAGGATTATTTATGTACTGAAAATATACGAACAATTTGTATCCGTTCTACTTTCTTTGCTTAGTTATAACTAAATGCATTTCAACTAGCTTTTCTCCATTATGTATATAGTTAATTGATATACTTCTCTTTTTTTTCATCACATAGTGCATGTGGTCAATTTGCACATACCATTCCCCACCCACTTTTTTTTTATCAAATATGGCTGACCAATAGTCCTTAACTTTCCTGTTCCTATCCCCCATAAGATATGAAAGTCCGAAAGGTAGGCTACATCCCGCATACGATATGTAAGGCAGAAAGGTATATCCCGCATAAGCTATGAAAGGCATAAAACTTTACACTCATAATTTCAAATAAAATCCTTTGTAGGTACCATTCAATATGTATCAGGGGCATGGGACCAGCGCAAAAGGGCATTTAATTGTGTCCAATACTTTTTGATCGCTTGAAACCATGGGACAATCTCTTTTTCTGTCGCTTCAATCCATGGTACACCAATATTTTTCCCCAAACATTTACGCAGGAGCAAATATTTAGCGGATTTTTACCTCTCTGGCATATTCATATAGTTAGCAAGAGACAATTATTGGTGTGCTATAATCTACTTCATGCCAAATTTCTTCAAATTTAAAAAGGCCGCTATGAGATGCAAAGCAAATATGAACCTTCCAATACAGTGATTTGTGGCCTGTGGTTAGCGCTTATGTTGTTTGTTGCAGGCCCGTAGCTGAAAGAGACACACCGAGCTATTTTATAACTTTTGGTGGAATTCATATATTTTAGTTTATTTTCCTTAGTAGTCACAAAATGATCAACATAATTATGATGATGACGTCAGTTACGTCAAGGGATGTTATTACATTTTTTTCGCCATTAGTTAGCGTTAGCGTTGAAATCAGTAGGTCATGTATCTGTTTAATTATCTCGTAGATTTCTTTCATAGAAACTTGGATTTTTATATTGCACTAGGCACATCGTTTCCGTTTCTTTACAACTGTTCTAAGTAACTCCTTATCAACGTTCAGTATCGCTCCATGTTAACTAAACGTTCATTATGGTAGAATACTGATACGATACCAGATCATATCATGTGGTTTACACCAGTTTTAAATGTAATTACTACCTACCAAGTGTCACATCGCCCGGACCTAACATTAACAATACTGTATCGATATTAATCTACCACGAACTGTCATTTTTATGCCCATTACGACCGTATCTAACCATCTCACCCGTAAACATTTTTATACTGAATGTAATGAGCTTATTTTGTAGGCCAGTTTGTTTAACCCGCGGAAAAGGAACAGTTACATAATGGAGTTGAGAAATAGTTATAGATTATGTAATTTTGTAATTGGTTGTTAATGAATGTTCTCCTATTTATAGTTTAACGTGTTGACTAGATTAAATAAAAATACGATCATGTATGTATAAAAGTCATATAAAAATGGTATGGTCATTACATGTACACGATTTTTCTCTATAAAATATATTGCTTTCCTCCAATACAATACTATATTCCAAATTAAAAGATACAGACGAATTTAGCATTTTATTTAAAAATATTGCATCTTAAATTTAAAATGTATTACACTGGAGGCGATTAATCAACGACTTTTACTAACGCTTATAGACGCTCGTTATTTACATAATGTATGAGAAATATATGTATACAACACCTGTTTCTCATACCTAGACTGCTGATTAATTTAAGAATTAATTTAAGAATATGAAACTATGACATGTTACAAAAGATAAAATAAACCTAATCTATTCATTTTTTTCATAAAATTAGTAAAATTTGAATAAAAACAAAAACACAGTGGCAAATCATACACACGCGTTCAGCGTCCTAATTAATCGCGCCTTTTATAACTAAAGACCCGTGTATGATAAAACATTTCAAAGGGCTGCGTTGAATTACAAAAGCAATATCTCTATGATAAGGTAATTGAAATAGACAGAAACAAGTGGAGTACAAGCCTGTTCAGTAAGGTAGAGATGCTGATAACGGTAATAACCATATAACACACACCATTGTAAAGGTCGGTACACAAATATCGAACAGGAAAAGTAGCATTCAAGGACGACAGTCAACCACAAACACACACAGAAACTCAGAACAAATTTAAAGATGAATAAAAAGCAAATAAGACATCACACACACAAAAGCGTTGACAATAGGGCTACCGCTTTTGGAACGGTCAGTGGCAAAATAACAGTGTTGACAATATGGGTCAAAGAACATAACAGTGTTGACAATATGGGTCAAAGAACATAACAGTGTTGACAATATGGGTCAAAGAACATAAAACTGTTGACAATATGGGTCAAAGAACATAACAGTGTTGACAATATGGGTCAAAGAACATAACAGTGTTGACAATATGGGTCAAAGAACATAACAGTGTTGACAATATGGGTCAAAGAACAAAACTCAAACGTGAAATGTAGCTATTGAGGTAAAGTGCACTAAGCTCTAAAGTACTTTATTATTTGTGATTTTGTTTTAAAATGGTTAATTATTTATACGGATATAATGTCTCATAAACTGTGTATAAGTGGGGTATAACAATAAATACAAGCAAGGTTTTACTCAAGCGTAAAATAGCTGCCGAGAAAAAATAGCATTATATCTGGGTTGGAACTGGGAACAAAGTTTGACATAATAACCGATCAAGTCCCGGGTGTTTAAACCATATTTAAAAAGAAATAATGTTGTCAGGAAGACGTAAACACGCCACGACCGTTTTTGCTTACCAGACATTTTCTTCCCAATTTTTACAATGAGTTCTTCCTAACAAAACATTTTGAATCAAGGTGGGCGACCTCGCTTTGCTCTGGTCAAATTATTGATATGCGTTTCATATTAATAACTTATTCATATATTGTAGCTTGACGTGCTAGAAATACATATCAGCACATAAATACAAGTGTTCACATGTAAGGGATACGTGTGCGTTAGCGTGTGCATTACAACGCAGATACACTTTTCACTGCTACCATGTGTAATTATAAGATTGCATTATCAAAGTGAAAATGTCAAAGACACTGTTCATTGCTACCTCACCATGTGCAATTATTAAAACCATATTAGCGAATAATGCCATGATGTATGTATTTATGTATATATACTCCTCGAAATAAAATAAGGACCACAAAATAGAACAGTAATAATTAAATAATCTTTAATATTATGGATTTCAGATTCATACAAAAAGTTAATACATGCGTGTAATGTAACAATTGTAAAATAATACAACTAAACTTAAAAATTGCAAAAAATACAGTTAACTGTTCAATTACAGCACTTTACAAAATAACCAGAATCTAAACATGGTCCTTAAATTATTTTGAGGAGTATATATAATTTTATATGAGACTCTAACGCTTACAAGCGTTGTACATGCTCTTAGTGTATGGTACAGTTCGGGCCTACAGTGCCATTGCGTTTGGTGCTGTGGTGGTGCTGTGGTGTCTATAGGACCAGTTTTGTCATGTTTATTATAGGTTTTTAATACATATCAATCTGTACCCGTTTCATAAACTATTATGTGAGACGGTTGGAGTGCGTTCTGACAGAGTCGAAATAATATAGGATAGACTATAGATATATCACTATCTTCACCCCGAGCATATATATAGGTCTTCTAAATTTGTCTTAAAACTGTCATTGCGTAACCTTAGTCGAACTTTTAGAATAAACTCCTTGATGAACGGTGTTATGTTTTCATTTAAAAATACATTGGTTGTAGTGCGTGTAAGCAATTTAAAAAAACTAGTTCAAGATGTACAGTATATTTTTGTTATAAGATGTTTTAACCAGATTGCATAGTTGTGCATGCCAAAAGGAAATAATTACTGACAAACAGTGGAATCCGTTCAGACACGGTTTGCAAATAGCAAAAAAAACGCCTAGCATTCAGTGTTCATCTGTAATTTATTCTTCTCTTTTTTTCCACATCCCATCTGTTATGGTTATGTAAAGCATGCTATCATCTGAACCTTGTGACATAAACTATCTTTAATCTGAAGTGTTTGCCTTTTATCTAACTGTACAACATATGACATATGCCATAATTAATAGAGTATCATGCCATGTTTAGGCCATAATAAATTAATTGCTAGTTTCTCATCCAAATTTATTTCAAAATAGGGGTGGGAGAGGGTGGGGGGATTTTATTTTTTATTTTATACGACAAATGGCCAATGGCCTCGGCACATGGCAAAAATAGTAAAACATACTACTGAGTACTTCCAAGATTGGAAACACATTTTTAAAAATTACCGGTCGGCATAAAAAAAAACGGGAGCGGGCGGGGATGAGAATCTAGCAGTTAATTTATTATTGCCTAATAAGTGTAAATTTTATATCGTGCACTGTTTTTTTCTCCTTAATTTAATAATAGTTGTACTTTTAAATAGCCCACCCTTCCATGTGCTCGATCGCCCCATTAATACATTAATTTATTTTCCTGATTGATTACTTTTCAATTATTGTTAAATAAAAAAATAAACAAAAACATTTACCCTCTTTATTAATAGCCTTAACCTTTCTGTAGGTTTATCTGGGTCATTGTTGGTTTGCACATGTATACATTCATCTATTTAAACATGTATGTAGCTTATCTTTAAAAAATATGTTGTACATGCACTAATATCTCTCGAATAATCATAAATCTACATACTTCATTGACTGGTGATTCTGTGTTAAGCTTGACTGAAATGTATCCACAGTACAAACAAATTATATTTATAGAAAATTTTCTTTCTCTCTTTTTTTCTGGTGATTTTTTTCTTTGTATTAGTTATGCTATACACCATTCAAAGTTGTTTGTTTAAAATAGTGTGTGTGTGTTCTAAGGTTTATAGTCCGTCCGCCAACGAACACGTCAAGGTATACCTGACGCGATGGGCACAATAGAGTCTGGAATTTTGTTTAAAATAGTTGTTGTATTGTGCTCTTTTGTAGCTTTACTCCATGACAAAATTATACATGCTCTTCTCAACGTAATGTAACCCCCTCATTGTGTGAGTATGATGTTATTGAATTTGAAAAAAAATAGAATTTAGTTTTCTTCACTCTGCAATTTATAATTCACACGTCTACAATTTCGGATTTGTTTTATCAATGGAACCGAAGTTTTAGTAGTATCCCTTTCCCGTTCCAATCAACGCAGTGTTTTGTGATGCAGGTCGAAATGTCGTAACGCTTGAGATATTCGGTTCACCTCTGCCATCAAATGTCAACAAACAAATCATCAGTCTTGTTATATCACCAAAACAATCATGTATCATCTTAAATATCTATTAAGCAACTAAACCGATTGACAGTATCCGATGTTTAATATTAATTGTCCTATAATAGATCAAAGGTCTTAAACATAAGATATGGTGATACATCTGTGTTAGTGGGATACTGTGTTGACAGTTCAGTTATGTGTTTAGCTGTATACACAATTATCCTATTTGTCACAATTGTTTAAGAGATAAAGCAGAAATCGACGATATGCGGTACAGAGATCGACATATAGTATATACTTGCTACGTATTGTCGAACCAATAACGCTTTATTCTCTTGCTGCAATTATCCTATTTCTCACAATTGTTTAAGAGATAAAGCAGAAATCGACGAGATGCCTGTACTTAATAAAAAGGACAACATTAAATACAATGATGGAGAACAATTTCGGACATACGCTTCTTCGAGATCGAAACGAAAAAACACACAAACTTGCTACGTATTGTCGAACCATTAACGCTTTATTCTCTTGCTGCACATACTTTGTGGCTTTCTATGTTGTTATTTTTATTCATATATACATGATCATCTTTGTGTTTTACTTATAGAGCCTACTAAGTGTACCTGATTTGTTAGAGGACAAATTGTGATTTCGTTATTGCCACTGTCTCATTTAATTGGGATGACAGAGTAAGAGTGAGGTTTGGCCTTTTTGTCACTGACCGTTCCAAGGTGACCCCCATCATGTCAACCCGTTTAAAAGTAAAAATAAAGTGTTTGTTTATTATAGTGTCACCCCTATTGAAAGGGCCAGTCAATTTTGACTTATGAGACACCTTTGTCTTAAACATAATTACTTCCCGATTCCTATTCTTTTTAATGCCAGGCACCAGGCAGGTAGGCAATCGGTAACCGTTATTTAACTAGCTGGCGGCTCACCAACAGGTCTCTCTTCAGTAACAAGCCCGCCTCTGACGGGACTCGAATCTTCGACCTCCGGATTACGAGGCGGATGCCTTAACCACTAGACCACCGTAACTCCGTACGTTTATGTCTGTGATGTCGCACACTTTGCTTCTATTAATCTATGTAAGTTTGAGTGTTGTAATGCGTCTTTTGGATGGCTGTGATGCTTCATTTCCTGTTCGACCATTGTTTCTACGTTTAGTGAATTTTGTGTCTATATTATAGGCAGACTTTTGACTGACTCCGAAAATCCGACATTTAGAATTTGAACTCAGTGAATTGTAATGAAGGTAAACATTTGCATATCAAGAAACGGAGACATGTTAATATGGAGCAAGTGCTTAATTCTTTAGTGCTGTTAATTTCGTCGACATTTTTTTCCATTTTTTTTTTCTTCAGTAAAGACACCAACTTCTTTTGTCAAGATGTGACGCCTTTCTTTATGAAAGTGCGCATACTGACTACCCTGTAATTATGTACTTGTTTATTATGTTTCAGAGCAATTTATCAGACTTCTGAGGTGTCTTTTTAAATATCTTCGTTTACAAGTATCATATTCTTACTTGCAATACGATCTTCATATGGTTAGAAATCATGCAGAACAACGCGTTTATCTTTTCACGAATAATGCCGTTGATTTTTTACGTTAAGTTAATGCTTTCTTTGATTTTTGTTGACAGTGAGATTGCGGGGTAGAATAAATATCGACAGTTTTTGCATACACGATTTACCGTTCTCAGCGATAGAAGAAGCGGGGACCTGTATTTTACGTTGAAATTCAGGCAGTGTTTCAAGCATTCATTTGACATTTTTTGTTTAAAACTGTTTGAGTATTTGAATTATAATGCGCCAGTTCTTACATACAAAGAAGGCAGAATCCATAAAATATCAAAAAAATGCTGCCTTTTCTCATGTCAAAAATGTATATCTACATAATTCCAACTGAAAACAAAATAAGTATCATCATAAATTGCATCACGTGATCATGTTGTTTGACAAACTAGTACATTATGGAGACAACAAAGCTGTCCCAATTGCTTACGTTTTAAAACAGTTCTTAACCAATATTATAGGTAAATGTTGGATTGTATGAAAAAGGTTTTCTACCTACAATATAAATAACTACTATTTTCTTCTCAAACAACGTGAACCAATCGTCCATACGTCGCTGTCGAAACAGTAATTGATTCACCGTGATTGCGCAGCGTACTTGCGTTAATTGCATCTAGTTATCTGTATCCTATTGCCTTTACATTTAATTAAACAATTTGTTATTGGTGAAGCATTAAACCCCAGAGATTTTGTCCAGAGTAAAGTCTCTGTTTCTCGTTTCTCTGTTGATATAATGTCACTGTTTATCAAGACTAATTTCTATACGTTCAAATGAGAATAGAACGATGTTTTATTTAGATTTTGTAATAAATAACGTGTTTCCAAACTCATTATATAATACACGGGGCGTTTCTTATATGAATTAGGGTCTAAAACATATATCTGATAATACTAGTGCACTGCCCAGGCATAAATGTTTATGGATTTAGTGGTTACATTCCGACATTACGGCACACGATGCAAAATAAACACTTCAATATGTTTTCATCACTGCCCAGGCATAAATGTTTATGGATTTAGTGGTTACATTCCGACATTACGGCACACGACGCAAAATAAACACTTCAATATGTTTTCATAATTTCGATAATGAGCAAAAAATAATAATAAATTATGGTGATGGTACGAGTCTTTTTGTAAAAACTCTTAATTGTGATTTCGTGCTACCAAAATGGGCGATGGTCGTTGGTTTTCTTGACATGCATAAACTACGTCACAGTGCTCACGACCTGCCTCTTGTGAAGCAATGATTAACTTGTATGTTTGGCAATTTGTTTTATCAGAGTGGCAGACGCTATCGAACACATGGTCCATTAACGCTTATACTTGTCAAATAATTCCACGGAATCTATGAAACCACTTCAGGGGTCCCTCGTATGGCACCCGATATTTAACAAGTATGTAAATATATCAGACTTCAACAATCGCATATATCGTGTCTTCTCCGAAAAGTGGAATGGAGAAGTTGGAATATCTCACAATCAACATCTGTAAGTGCTGACATTCTGATGTATGAGTAATCTCACATAACCAAGAATATATCGGGACATGATAAATGAGTTGATAAAGAAGGTAAAACACAAATGGAATGGTGAAGTCGGAAAATATCACAATAAACGTTGTAAATGCTGACATGCTGATATTTGAGTTATCTCAGAAAACCAACAATATATCGGGACATGATTAATGAATCGATAACGAAAGTAAAACACAATACTCTCTGATACAGATTAGTGACAATGCATGTTAAGTCATGGAGCTGTGGAGAAGAATGCTGAAAGAAGTAAAAACAAGATGTTTTAAAATAGTATATGATGGTGCTACTACTTATATAAAGATACACTCTGTTTGAGTATTGTTTAGTTATGACTGAAGTATCTTCCTTTAATTTCGAAAAAAAAAAGAAGAAAATAAATGAATAGGCATTGTGCTCTCACGGACACACCTTAAAGGAAATTAAACTTAGGGCAGCAGCGACAAAAATGTCAACAGCAAGCGTACTGGTCTGCCATGAACGACTTTATAATTTGGGTCAGTGCTGGAGTTCAAACAGTTCAAGTTCGCACGTTACTCGGATCATAAGCGAAAGCTTACACGATTAGTAACGGTGTTTTTGTTGTTGCTTTGTCCATCTGTTATATTTATTTTCATTTGAAATTGTTAGCAATATAGACAAATGGCAGTTAATCATAAAAAACATTATTTATCTGGCTTGGAATTCACTAACCATTCTTCAGACTATTCTTAGACTTGAGCTCAAGTACTCAAATTTCATTCAAAAATATTCCCATGACCTTCATAGATAAACGATCTTGTATTAAGTTTCTATTCATTAGAATTTATCATATTTATACATATAGGAGCTTCATATGAACGTTTATCCTTCAAACTTATAGAAATATGTGTGATTGAAATCTGCATTCTTGGGCTTATGTCTAAGAATATTCTCAAGAATGGTTGGTGAATTCATGGCCAGAAGTTTTTTCAGCAAAAAATCGTATTGTTTCAGTCATTCCGTAGCATAGCTAACTTATGATAACGGCCTACCTTTATGGTCCTTCATGGCAAAGGCGTCCGGCTTGCCACCTGTATCGAGATCAACTGCATTAAAAAATGCCAATAGTTGCGCTTGTTCAACTGTATAAGAGTTGAGTTTGACCATTTCTGTTGTTTTCTGTTTTCTGAAGCTCTTTATGTAGAATACTGAAAATATTAAGATCAACGAATGACATAGAACTTGAACCCATTTGAAACACGTGGAAATTGTACATACCGCCGGCTGGTTGTTATGGCATACATGTATTTCTACAATTATGATTGCATATACCAGTAGACTAATATTGTGTATCAGTATACTTGGTCATTAGTCTACTTGGTCCTCAGTCAAAGGTTAACCTAAAAAATATCAAAATTAAAGAAGTGAAAAATGATTACTGGGAAAATGTTGGACTGATATATCTGAACCAAACGCCGATCTAGCCAATAATCTGAATGCAGTTAGGATGGGAGAGAGTGTGAGCGATCTTGAGCGATCTAGCCAATACTCTTAATACAGTAAGGATGGGTGAGAGTGTGAGCGATCTAGCCAATACTCTTAATACAGTAAGGATGGGAGAGAGTGTGAGCGATCTAGCCAATACTCTTAATACAGTAAGGATGGGAGTGAGTGTGAGCGATCTAGCCAATACTCTTAATACAGTAAGGATGGGAGAGAGTGTGAGCGATCTAGCCAATACTCTTAATACAGTAAGGATGGGAGAGAGTGTGGGCGATCTAGCCAATACTCTTAATACAGTAAGGATGGGAGAGAGTGTGAGCGATCTAGCCAATACTCTTAATACAGTAAGGATGGGAGAGAGTGTGAGCGATCTAGCCAATACTCTTAATACAGTAAGGACGGGAGAGAGTGTGAGCGATCTAGCCAATACTCTTAATACAGTAAGGATGGGAGAGAGTGTGAGCGATCTAGCCAATACTCTTAATACAGTAAGGACGGGAGAGAGTGTGAGCGATCTAGCCAATACTCTTAATACAGTAAGGACGGGAGAGAGTGTGAGCGATCTAGCCAATAATCTTAATACAGTAAGGATGGGAGAGAGTGTGAGCGATCTAGCCAATAATCTTAATGCAGTAAGGATGGGAGAGAGTGTGAGCGATCTAGCCAATACTCTTAATGCAGTAAGGACGGGAGAGAGTGTGAGCGATCTAGCCAATACTCTTAATGCAGTTAGGACGGGAGAGAGTGTGAGCGATCTAGCCAATACTCTTAATACAGTAAGGATGGGAGAGAGTGTGAGCGATCTAGCCAATAATCTTAATACAGTAAGGATGGGAGAGAGTGTGAGCGATCTAGCCAATACTCTTAATACAGTAAGGACGGGAGAGAGTGTGAGCGATCTAGCCAATACTCTTAATACAGTAAGGACGGGAGAGAGTGTGAGCGATCTAGCCAATACTCTTAATACAGTAAGGACGGGAGAGAGTGTGAGCGATCTAGCCAATACTCTTAATACAGTAAGGATGGGAGAGAGTGTGAGCGATCTAGCCAATACTCTTAATACAGTAAGGACGGGAGAGAGTGTGAGCGATCTAGCCAATACTCTTAATACAGTAAGGACGGGAGAGAGTGTGAGCGATCTAGCCAATACTCTTAATGCAGTAAGGACGGGAGAGAGTGTGAGCGATCTAGCCAATACTCTTAATGCAGTAAGGACGGGAGAGGGTGTGAGCGATCTAGCCAATACTCTTAATGCAGTAAGCATGGGAGAGAGTGTGAGCGATCTAGCCAATACTCTTAATGCAGTAAGGATGGGAGAGAGTGTGAGCGATCTAGCCAATACTCTTAATACAGTAAGGACGGGAGAGAGTGTGAGCGATCTAGCCAATACTCTTAATACAGTAAGGATGAGAGAGAGTGTGAGCGATCTAGCCAATACTCTTAATACAGTAAGGACGGGAGAGAGTGTGAGCGATCTAGCCAATACTCTTAATACAGTAAGGATGAGAGAGTGTGAGCGATCTAGCCAATACTCTTAATACAGTAAGGATGGGAGAGAGTGTGGGCGATTTAGCCAATAATCTGAATGCAGTTAGGATGGGAGAGAGTGTGAATGATCCAGCCAATTATCTAGATACGGTAATGATTTGTGAGAGTGTGAGTGATCCAAGTCAATAATCTAAATAAGTAAGAGTAGATGAGAGAGTGAATGACTCAGTCAATAATCTTAATAAGAAGGAATGGATGGGAGAGTGAATGATCCAGTCAACAATCTAGATACGGTAAGGATGTGAGAGAGTGTCTAGATACGGTAATGATGGGTGAGAGTGTGAATGATCCAGCCAATAATCTAGATAAGTAAGAATGGACGATAGAATGAATGATCCAGCCAATAATCTAGATACGGTAAGGATGTGAGAGAGTGTAAATGATCCAATAATCTAGATACAGTAATGATGGGTGAGAGTGTGAGTGATCCACTCAACACACTAAGTAAGTAAGAATGGATGAGATGAATGATCCAGTAAGTAAGAATGGATGAAAGAGTGAATAATCTAGTCAATGATATTAATACAGTAAGGATGGAGGAGATAATATGTGATCATCATCTAGTCAATAATCCAAATGCAGTAATAAATGGCAAGAGGTAGATTTTCCACGCCAGATCTCCCATCCTTACTGTATTAAGATTATTAGCTAGAACACTAACACACTCTCTGTATTAAGATTACTGTCTGGAACATTGATTCTCATCACACTAAGTCACCAGCAAAACATATGTACGAATACAATACCCATTAAGAGTATCAATGTATGTTTATGTGGTACCCTGACTAAATACAGGTAATTGATCAAGATACCGTTTAAAAAAACAAGCATGTTCAAAGGATACAATAGTTAGTGATATGTTGCGTGTGTGTTTTTTTTGGAAATACGAATTACACTTTTCCCCATTTTTCTTTTGCATATCTTACTATGAGTCATAATCTACTATTGTTGAGTTGATGTATCGCATGTCTAGGGTCATTACTGTTCGGTAAATTTGTGAATCTCATTTTTCTAAACCAGGTCTACCATGATAAATAAGACATGATTACCACTGTTAAATTTCAACGTATGGGCTGTTATACAGACCCATATTTATACAGGTATTCAGGTGTAGTATAACGGCCATAATTAAATGTGTCAACGGGCCTTGTAAGTATTATGTCAACATGCACTGCAAGTGTTTATTAACAGGCAATGTAAGCATTTTGTCAACATGCAATGTATGCAGTTTATCAACATGCACTTTAAGCATTGCGTTAACAGGCAATGTAAGTATTTTGTCAAACGGCAATGTAAGCACTTTGTCAAATTTTTTCAAACGGCAATTTTGCAACAGGCAATGTAAGCATTTTGTCAAAAGGCAATGTAAGCATTTTTTTTCAAACGGCAATGTAAGCGGCAATGTAAACATTTTGTCAACAGGCAATATATGCATTATAATAAAGTTCAAGGAGTTTCAACAGAATACCAATGTTTGTATATGGACTATAGTACATATTTACATTTGCCTGTTTGTGCCGTGTTGCTTTTCTCGTTTTTATCGGCATTCTGCAACTTATTTTAAAAAGAGATTTTACCCACTTTGAAATACGTGTAGCTCCGTCAATTTGGGAAAATAGCTAGAACAAGGTAAACAAATGTACGCCTTACATCTACGTTTTCCAATGGCTGATGACATATGTTTTATCTTCACTGGATTGTGCACGCCGTTTCAGCTACGCTTTTTTTTATCTTTAGCATCGAAGCTTCTGCTTGACTTGTGGCTATCCCGTTCCAATTAAATTAGATTTAACCCAAAACGGCATAACACTGAAAAGATGCGCCACCAACTATCCATCAAAGTTTCAGATATCTTGTTTTACGAAGGAAGCGGCGTTCTGAAAAACACAATAATGTATCATCTTAAATATCTATTAAATTATCAGATTGACAGTATCCAATGATTAATATTAATTACCCTAACATAGATCAAAGGTCATAAACCTAAGATATGGTGATACATTTATGTCCAGTTAATAGTTTATTTCATACTCCAGTCGTTTAAACTAAAGTACGGATCTTGTTTCCGTCAAGTATTAAGATATTCGGTTGCGGATATCAACGTATTTAATCGGAAAAACATTTTGTGTACTGTGAGTGACCCATTGACAATACGTAAAATGGTTTCAATCAAATGCAATGATAATGTTGCATCCAATGAATACCGGCTCCGTTGGTATTTACTTGTGTTGTATCTTTGGCATATCAAAACCAGACTGACTCCGAAAGGCCGACACTTAGGATTTGATGTGACATGATTAATGTAAACGAACGTTTGTAATACGTAACACTTCCACTGAATTTCTATATAAAAACACACGGGCATATAAAAACACACGGGCACATTAAAAGAAAGAAACTGTTCGATCATGTGTTGTTTTAAGATTACCTTATATTGCAGGTTTAATTTATATTGCATTCATTTGCATTATCCTACGCGTTAGTGTATTATATATATAACACATTGAAAATGGCAGGAAACGAATTTTTCATGTTTTTTGTCAATCTCTTAAGTTGGGGACATAACTCCCCAATTATTAATTATTTCCGGCAGCGACTCTTAATTGCGCAAGGTAAGATAGCAATGAACAGT
The DNA here is from genome assembly GCA_037043455.1 of Cyrtodaria siliqua. Classification (NCBI taxonomy): domain Eukaryota; kingdom Metazoa; phylum Mollusca; class Bivalvia; order Adapedonta; family Hiatellidae; genus Cyrtodaria; species Cyrtodaria siliqua. Next base: position 564,988 of record JAWPHD010000141.1, on the reverse strand, counting down.
TTCTTTGAGTTTTTCGCTTTAAATAATTACACATGGTAGCAGTGAACAGTTTATTTGTGTTGTGATGCACACGCAAACGCATACACTTTACATGACGATGTGTAATTCAAGCATGCCATGCTACAAAGGTGAATATGTAATCAATATGTATGTTTTTAGATCTACTGATCAAAGATCAGCAGACTAATGCATTGGTGCGGCGTCCGTCTTCCGTCTGTCCGTCCGTAAACATTTTTTGTAGTGAATACTCCTCTGAAACTACTGAATAGATTTTTATGAAACTTTACAGAAATGTTGTCCATGAAGTCTAGTTGATCCTAACAAAATGCATGTTGATGTGAAATCCAAGATGGCCACACCAAAGCTTAAAATAGATTTTAAAAAACAAGTTTGTAGCGACTACTTCTTGTAACCATAAGTGATATGATAGGGGACTTTTTCTAGAATGATCAGCATGACATGATGTTGGTCCTTGTCGAAAAACGTTTTGATTTGACGTTAAACATGGCTGACAGCGGCCATATTTTATTCAATAGAGTTATATAGTAACAACTTGTAGCGACTACTCCTCTGAAAGTACTTAACGGATTTTTATGAAACTTCACAGGAATGTTGCTCTTGATGTCTAATTGGTCCTAACAAAATATCAGGTCGGCCGGAAATTCAAGATGGCCGCCACCGCTAAAAATAGATTTTTAAAAAACAAGTACTTCTTGAAAACTATAAGTGATATTGATATGGGACTTTTTCTAGAATGATCAGCATGACATGATGTTGGTCCTTGTCGAAAATTATATTGATTCGACATTAAACATGGCTGCCGGCGGCCATCTTTGTTTACATAGAGTTATACAGTAAAAACTTGTAACGACTGCTCCTCTGAAAACACTTGACGGATTTTCACGAAACTTCACAGGAATGTTGCTCTTGATGTCTAATTGATCCTAGCAAAATATCAGGTCTGCCGGAAATACAAGATGGCTGACACGGATAAAAATAGATTTAAAAAAACAAGTTTGTAGCGACTACTTCTTGAAAACTGTAAGTGATATTGATATGGGACTTTTTCTAAAATGATCAGCATGACATGATGTTGTCCTTGTCGAAAATCATTTTGATTCGACATTAAACATGGCTGCCAGCGGCCATCTTCGTTTACATAGAGTTATATAGTAAAAAAGTGTAGCGACTACTCCTCTGAAACTACATGACGGATTTTCATGGAATTTCACAGGAATGTTGCTCTTGATATCTAGTTGATCCTAACAAAATTTCAGGTCGGCTGGAAATTCAAGATGACCACCATGGCTAAAAATAGATTTTTAAAAAACAAGATTGTAGCGACTACTTTTTGAAATTTTTAAGTGCTATTGATATGGGACTTTCTATAAAATGATCAGCATGACATAATGTTGGTCCTTGTCGAAAATCGTTTTGATTTGACGTTAAACATGGCTGCCAGTGGCCATCTTTGTTTACATAGAGTTATATATAAAATCTTGTAACCACTACTCTGAAATTACTTGACATATTTTCAAGAAACTTCACAGGAATGCTGATCTAGCTTTCAGAACCGGCCAGTAGAGCTTCAAGGTCATTGACCTCTTGTTGTTTTAACACACGTGACTTGGTATGTTATTATGTTAAACTTTGTTCCCAGTTCCTACCCAGATATAATGCTATTTTCTCTCGGCAGCTATACTGAAAGGAAAAAGAAACGCAGGGTGCGTATTTCCGCTATATATTGTATGTTTAATATGCTACTGCTAATCGAATGGTACAGGGCGACATTACGCCTGTCCTTTTAGAAAGAAGGTTTAAATAGCACTGAACACACCAATGGTTACCCCTTTAAAGTTTCATTATCGTCAGAATGCGCATTTGGCTCAAGCAGGTGAGCAAACTTAGGCTATAAATGTTGCAATCACTTAACATTAAATACAGTACTGAACTGGCTCAATTTTTCAAAGAGGAACTTCAGCGTTTATGAATTTCTTGTAAAAACGTGTACAGTGATTAAAAAGGCTAAAACATCACAGTTGTGTCCTTTCTCTAACTAATTGCACTTGTTTTTTTTTACAAAACATCTTGGGATTTCCTTGGAATATATATGGAATTGAGTGTGCAGTATATGCAATATATAGCGGAAATACGCACCCTTCGTTTCTTTTTCCTTTCAGTATACTTTACGCTTGCGTAAAACCGTGCTTTGTTATATTATGATATCATTGTTGCACGGTCATTCACCACACTTTCAAGGTCTTAGTTAGGAAATAGCATGTCTTGTCTTATAACCAGATCTGCATGATTGTCTAGCAACTGTTTAAACATGTACGAACTAGTAAAACTGGCCTTTAAGTAAATTCATTGTGTGGTATTTGTAAAATTCACATGTTGCATGTTTCTCTGTTGAAAGTGATTGTCGGTTTGTGTTGTCAGCATTCTAAGATCGTGTGATGAAGAAGCCAAAGACAATAAATATTGAAAAGAGGATCCCTTGAAAGCAGACACAAACACGAGTGAAAATTAGCAGACTAGGTTGTATTGAGTCTCTGTGAAATGTATACAGATTGTGACATCTATGAGCACGATCCCAAATATACAGATAATGAAGTTTTTTTCAATAGTGATATCTAGAGTGATGACTTCTCCATCATAATTACAAAATTTAATTCCAACCTTTCAAAAAAAATCGATACCCTACTACAAATGAAACTTTACCCACCGTTAAAACAATCTGAAAATGTTCGTAACACTTTCTGTTCATTGACAATATTTCACAGTTTTCTGAAAATGTTGTTTAGAATTGGAGGGGAATATTCAAATGATTTTATGACGCTAAAACACAAGTAAAAACAAGAGGTCAATTACCTTGAAGCTCTACTGATACATTTTGATAGCTATATCAGCCATGGGAACTTGTGAAGTTTTATGGAAATAGGACCAGCACCCTATATAAACAAAGATGGCACGCTGGCAGCCATGTTTGACATCAAATAAAAAAATGCTTAGGACAAACTGCATGTTATGCCAGTCATTTTAGTAAAGGTTCCACATCAATACCACTTATGTTTTTTGAGAAGTAGTGGCCACATAGTTGTATTTTTAAAATATATTTATAGCTATGGCTGCCATCTTGAATTACCGGCCGATCTGATTTTACTTAGGACCTACTAGACCTCAAGAGCAACATTCCTGTAAAGATTCATTCATGAAAATCCATCAAATAGTTTCAGAGGAGTAATCGCCACAAGTTATTCCAGTATAATTTTATGTAAACATAGATGGCCTCTGGTGGCCATGTTTGATATCGAATCGAAATGAATTTTGTTTAGGACTAACTACATGTCACGCAAGTCATATTTTGCAGTAAGGTTCCAAATCAATAACACTTATGTTTTTTGAAAAGTAGTCGCCACAACCTTGTATTTTTTAAATATATTTTTAGCTGAAACAGTCACCTTGCATTTTCGGCCAACCTGAATTGTTACTTAGGACCAACTAGACATCAAGAGCAACATTCCTGTAAAGTTTTATGAAAACTCATCAAGTAGTTTCAGAGGAGTAGTCTATGTAATCAAAGATGCCGCGACAACCATGTTTGTCATCGAGTTGAAATGAATTTTAGTTAGGACCAACTACATGTCATACCAATCATTTTAATAAGGTTCCAAATCAATACCACTTATGTTTTTTGAAAAGTAGACGTCACAAACTTGTATTTTTAATTCTATTTAGCCGTGGCGGCCTTCTTGTATTTCAGTCCGAGCTCAGTTTATACTAGGATCAACTAGACATCAAAAGCAACATTCCTGTGAAGTTTCATGAAAATCCGTCACGTAATTCACCTAGGAGTAGTCGCCACAAGTTGTTCCTATATAACTCCATGTAGCAAATATGGCCCGCTGGGCAGCCATGTTTAACGTTGAATCAAAATGATTTTCGTTAAGAACCCAACATACATGTCATGCTGATCATTTTAGAAACAGTTTTCAAGAGAAGTAGTCGCTACCAAATTTGTATTTTAAAAATTTATTTTTAGCTTTGGTGGCCATCCTTGGATTTCACATCAACGTGTAGCTTTTGCTAGGGTCAACTAGACATCATGGGGCAACATGTCTGTAAAAGTTTCATGACAAAAATCCATCCAGTAGTTCCAGAGGAGTAGTCGCTACAAGACAAAAAGAGTTTACGGACAGACAGACGGACGGCTGACATAAGCTCTGCTGATCTTTGATCAGTACCAGCTAACAAAGGAATTTGTATATTGTTCAGGTATAAGGAAAATTCTGTTCCAAGAATGGTGTAGACTAAAACTATAAAACCTAAGGTATGCAGAACAATTTTAATCCAGCATCAATAGCATTCTTTAATCTGCAACCGTTAGGTGAGGATACTTTATATTGACTGGTAAAACCAAGAGCATACACGTTTTAAAACATCAATTTAAAACACATCAAAAGATAAACTATCGCGTTGCTTTAACGAACAAAATCTAGTTAAAAAATTGCCACAATTTGAATGAAGATAATGACGATTAGAACATCCCACACCCCCCCCCCCCCCCCCCCCCCACTCTCTCTCTCTCTCTCTCTCTCTCATCCTCCTACCTCCTCTCTCCTCTCTCGTCATATTTCGCTGATGATGCGTTTCATACTTTTGCTATTGCGGATGCTTCATCTTCTGCTACTACTTTCACGCACCGCTGGTTCTATTACATTGCTGGTGTTATGACCAGTGATGACGAGACTAGTCAGATGATCGATGGTTGGACTCCGTTTTGTCACATTTAATTCAGCAATTAACAATTTAATTTTCTCACTCAAATAAACATAAATAGATGTTATCTATCAAAATGATGTATGTCTTGCCGATACGTTGCAGCACTTTCAGAAAAAAAAAGTTGCTATGTTTTTGTATGCTTATTTACTGGATCTGTAATAATTATAACATCATAATTCATAATGCATTTACTTGCACCAGAATTAAGTAATTTACTCTTACGCATCTCAGTCTAGCTCTAGTCATTCTGTCTAAAGTGATAATATTTAAGTTTATTTGTGTGAATGTATTACAACAAATATTCAGATGCACTGACGGTGAAATCAGACATCTTGTTTAACCTGAGAGTTTGTATTTATTCTATATCCATGTGTGTGCGTGTGCGTGCGTGCGCATCGTGTTTGTGTGTATGGTTCAAAAGGTTTTTAAAAACTTCCTCGTACATAAAACCAACGTAGACAAGATTCCTCCAAAGGTAACGGCGTATTAGATTATGGCTTTCTAAACGCCACTCTATAAACGTAGTAGTAGTTTTGTTAGTACGTCTTTGTTTATGTTGTTCTGTTTGTGTGCTGTAAATAGAATGAATGAATGAATGGTGTTTTACGGCGACGTCGACTACATAAATAGGCTCATATTTGTGCGCAAAAAACCGACGAAAGATGGAAAAATTAAGCAGTACTTAAAAATTAATGTAAAATATATAAAGATAAAACCATTAAAAAATTAAGGGATAATTATTGTAGTCTAAACTAGATATGTAAATCAACAAATGCCCGTCAACGGGTATATATAACAAGTAAATATATATAAGAACACATTTACTAATGATTTATATAGTTCTGATTTCCTTTTAGGAAATCTAAAACAAGACTAAAATCTATATTATCAAATAACTTTTTCATAGTATTAAGGTTACGGCCAGGAGGGGATTTCTTTATTCACATTGTCCAGTGTAAATTGGGATGATGGTAGGTATATGATAAGAGATGGGGTTTTGTGTATAAGCAAAGTGAAATTCATATATTCGACAATAATCACTAATTTCATATTCACAAATATAATTAAAAAACGCAAAACATTCGTAGTCGTTGATCAAAAACATATATTTTTTTTGCTGTATTTTTTTATGTCTATTTTTTTTTGCAGCCGTCTTTGGACGACCAGTTTAATCTTCCCCGTCGGGGGAGCGACCATCCCCTTGCCACACCCTTACAATATTTTTACTGCATGTAATATTCATTTACTAAACAGATACATATATATTTACAAATGCAGTATCATACAATGATATAAGAGTAATACAGAACAGATACATGTATTAGATGGTTGAGGGCAGGGGAGATGATAAAAAAAAGAAGAGAAAAAACTCTTTAAACTAAAACTACAATTTGATTGCCGTCCACTAGCCCATCTAATTATAAAGTTGTATAAAATACTGACTTTAATAAACAATATTTATATAGTTAATATATACATGTATGTACATACATACACCACACATATATATACATACATACACATATATACCACAACTGTCAGTGTCTTGGTTCATTGTAAGAATTCACTAGGGGGGTGGATTGGGAAAAAAAGGTAGGCTAGATTAATTTAAAATGGTTTTAAAATGGCTCCATGTATTTCCAAAACTTTCTAGTTGATTGTTTCTGATTGCGTTTTGTTTATGCGTTTCGTATAAATAAACGAAGTCTTTATATCATTGCGAGTAACAGAGAGTGTTGTTTTCAGTCGTTTTGAAGAAAAAAATATGTAATATTTAATTTCTAAGATAATGTGTAGCTACTACAATTGCATTGTTCTTTATTAAAAATAAAATGCATGCTCTGATAGCTTCAGATTTATATTTTTTTGATAAGCAGAGTGTATTTATCTGTGTTTAAAAAGGTCTGAGTTGAAAGGGGCAGGTCGAATGTATTTTGGCATATAGTTCCAAATTGTAGACCTTGAAATAGACTAAATGCACTTAACGACGATTTTCTGAACCAGATATTAATTTCGAGTATGTATGCAACTTGAAAATTTGACCATGTCTTTGGAGTTAGTTAAATTATTCATTGTTTTGAAAAGTTATTTATTTTTTTGATATTTGAATCATGTACGAAAAAATAGGTTACGTAGAGGGCGTATCTACGCCCTTTTCCGAGCCAACCGCTTGGTGTGGGGTGGAGGTGGTGTGGATTTATCAACACTACTCACCAAATCAACATTACTCGCTTATTATATACAGCGTTATTCAAGGTATGCTAGAATGTACCGGCAGGTATCGAATTGAATACATGTATGATAGTTAATTGTAAACTATACTGACGAGATAAAGAAACGCCTCATCTGGAATTTCCGCTATATATTGTATATACCGCACACTTAATGCCACATAATATTCCAAAGAAATCCCAAGATGTTTTGTAAAACAAAGTTGCAGTTGGTTAGAGAAAGGACACAAATGTGATGTTGTAGACGTTTTAATCACAGTACACTTTATAACAAGAAATTCATAAATATTGAAGTTCCTCTTTGAAAAATTGACTATTTTAGTACTGTATTTAACGTAAAGAGTTTGCAGAAATTTGCATCCTAAGTTTGCTCACATGCTTGAGCCAAACAGATACTCTGCCAATAATCAAACTTTGAAGAAATACTATTTGCTGTGTTTTGAGTTGTTTTAGTATTTTTTCCGAAAAGAAAGGTCTTACGTAGCCATGTACCATTCGATTAACAGCAGCATAGTGTACATACAATATATAGCGGAAATTCCCGATGAGGCGTTTCTTTATCTCGTCAGTATATAATCCTCAAACTAATTTAAGGACCACACAATAGAACAGTGATACTTACTTAATCTTTAATATTATGGATTTCATATTCATCTAAAAAGTTAATGCATGTGTGTAATGTAACTGTTGTAAAATAATACAACTTAACTTAAACATTGCAAAAACACTGTACATTGTTCATTTACAGAACTTTAAAAAATAACACAAATCTAAATGTGGTCCTTAAATTATTTTGAGGAGTATATGTGAGATTAACTGTCGTAAACTACGTCACACTTAATCTCTTTTACTGAAGTTCGTTCAATGATAGACATCGAATTGTCTATAAACTATTGCGTACTCTAGTACAACATTTCTGATGAAAGTTGCTCTTTGCAGAGACTGCGTAATAGTTACGTCATCGTATTAACTACGATGCATTTTACAGGTTGCATACGTATGCGTGCTTACATTACAATCAAGCTAACTGGAAACAATTATTACCATTTTTTGCAAACCCTATAATGTAAACAGTTTCACAATCAGATCATGCAGTCATCGCTTGTTGTAGAATAAGAATTAATATGTTACTGTATCACCTAATTTTTTTATTTTATCAGTTATCTTTATCTACAGCAAGGTATCATCTCAACCTCGTGGCACGGTTATCGTGTCGGTTATCTAACTTTACAGCGTTATGCCATACTTAATAGAGTTGTATACACTGAATATGTATCTTTTTTGCATTGAGGAATTCCATTGTCTAAATTCCAGCGAAGACCGCGTTTATGCTTAGTAATCCTCCTCGCATGCGCAAGGCCGTGGGTTCGATCCCCCCGTCGGGTCAGGCTACATACTTCATACTAGAAGCTTCCTTCAACATATCGGCCCCGTGACAGTATAATGTGACTGGGTGGAGTATCATGACATGTATCTACGACGTGGTAATTTTGGCAGCACTATAAAACTGAACATATAACTTACTGCCACACGTAGACACCGTCGTGATATATGACTTAAATATTATTAAACGTGACGTTAAACCACATACATTCACGTATGCAAGCACACACGTTTTGATGAGCTTAATTAAAGTGACACATGGAAATCGTCATTGTTTTAAAATTGCTTTGAAATTGTCTACATAACTTCATTAATATTTAACATTTAACGGAATTTCAACAGTTAGCGGTGCTACAATAACAATTAGATTTATTATAGCACACCGATTTGCACCAACTCCGAATATTATTTTTTTATTTAATTGCATCCAACCCAGCTTAAATCAAAATGATGCTGCCTTAGTATTTAATTATGAATAAACATACTTCAAGATCGTCGTGTCCATTTTAGGGCTCTTATATAAACACTATATAAACACTCTTTCTTGAACAATTGTCAACTGATATACGTAATCGATCCATATAATATCGTCCTCCAGTCAAACGTTTTTCATTCCGTCATTCAAATTCACTAAAGGGTTTTCTCTTTTTGAACGTGTGCCTATAAATGTATAACATTTCCGTAAATACATTGATTGTTCTCTCACATTCGTCTTGTAACAATTCGACGACACCCCGCACAGTCAACACTATTGATATGAATATAATACCAGGAAGAATACTTTGGCAGAAATTCCGTCAATGTCACCATACTATATCATTTGGGTAATTTTCAAAACCACTTGGCATTGAAAGAAAATATTTGCGTTTTACAATGGTGTACTCAGAAATTTGGATACCAATCATTTTAGATTCAGAACATGCGATCTAGTGTAGGATTTTCTTAATTAAGTCTCTGGGTGTAGTTTGACCAAATCGTAGGGTCAAAGCGAAACTATTGCATGTTGTACTTTTTGTTATACCTAGTTACAATAGTTCTGTGTCCAACCCTGAATGGAGCATCTTTAAATACAGCAGAATTCGGTTACAGTCGATATATTCTGCTATATAATACCAATTTACATGAATATGTCATTTATAAAATCATATATAGACACATTAGGCTGAAATAACTGATAAAACATCATAAATAACTGTATAATGCATCTTCTGCAAATCTCCACAATCTATAAAATATTTATTGGTCTAGACAATTGATAAATGTTGTGGATACTTTGGTGTCAAAATATCCAAGTTATGTTTGTTCACAGACTTAAAAGCGTCCTTGAAGATAACACCATGCCCTGTATAATGCTTACATTAGGGATGATACCCAACTTGCGTCTTACTTTTGTCATAAAAGGTCCAATATATTGGATATATAAGTATTGCAAACAAATGTACGCATAAAAATAGAATTATATTAGATTTTCGTATCGCTGTGTAAGTCAAGAATATCCTTTCAGATAGGGCTTGTAGTAGATAGTGAAAAAGGACCATACCACGCTGTATCTTTTTTATTTCTCACTGACGTTAGTCGATTTCTTCTCCTCAAAAATCAATAATGAAACCCGCATGAATGTTTGTGTACATGATTAACAAAGACAGAACGTGGTTACCTACGGTGTCCGGTTGGGGCCAGATACAATGTCGTATTGTCGTGGGCGACAATGCGACGCCCGACAACGCGACATCGCGATACGACAGTGCGACATCGCGATACGACAACTCGACATTGCGATACGACATCGCGACATTGTGATACGACATCGCGATAATGATGTCGTGATGTCGTATCGTATTGTCGCGATGTCGTATCGCGATGTCGCATTGTCGGGCGTCGCATTGTCGCTCACGACAACGCGACATTATGTCGTATCACGACAACGCGACATTATGTCGTATTGTCGTAATGTCGCCCACGACAACACGACATTCTTTCAATTGTCGTAATGTCGCGATGTCGCGATGTCGTTGGCGACATTACGACAATTGAAAGAATGTCGCGTTGTCGTGGGCGACATTACGACAATACGACATAATGTCGCGTTGTCGTGCCCGACAATGCGACATCGCGACATCGCGATACGACTTCACGACATCGCGATACGACATCACGACATTGCGATACGACATAATGACATAATTGTCGCGATGTCGTATCGCAATGTCGTGATGTCGTATCGCAATGTCGAATTGTCGTATCGCAATGTCGCACTGTCGTATCGCGATGTCGCGATGTCGCATTGTCGCCCACGACATTGCGACATTGTATCTGGCCCCAACCGGACACCGTAGTTACCCGTTTACGTTTGTTTGTATGTTTGAATGATGTTTTCATTATGGGCACAAGTTAGGCCACATTTTTTCCTGGATAGAACCAGTACTGTACTCCCGCTATCTGTAAGAATCGACACTTTCTCACTTTACAAGTCCAGCTCTCAACGGGATTCGAACCCGCATCACAACTTGTACACTTGCACACTTGTTTCCACAGATGCTCAGAAAAGACAGCAGAGTTCACCAAATGAATTCGTAAAACAATGTGTGCATGTCCCTACTAGCAACATAGGGCTTCGTGTATAGATCTAGCCCAGCTAGGCCACTGATGAGATAAATAGCCAACGTTCAATTATTCCAGGGTTTATATATAATGAGGAGACCCTGGATATTCGAATGACATTTCAACAAACAACAAGTTTATCAGTCGTAACCTTTAGCCTAAGTTATATACATATATATAATGTTCATGAATAAGCGATCACTAGCGGATCCAGGGGGGGGGGGGGGGGGGGCGCACCCGGCGCGCGCCCCCCCCCTAAAAATTCCGGATCATACATGTATGTCCATTTTACTGTAGATAAAATATCAAATACGCCCTCAGTATAAAATTTTTTTTTGCTCGCTTCGCTCGCTCGACGCATCATGGCTAATGAGTGGTTTAATTAACACATTGTTAAATCCTTTAATTTGAAGACGGACTTTTTTATTCATACATGTATGTCCATGTTACTGTAGATAATATATCAAACAATTTCGATGCACACCCTCAGTATAAAAAATGTTCTCACTCGCTCGACGCATAATGGCTAATGAGTGGTTTAATTAACACATTGTTAAATCCTTTTATTTGAAAACGGACTTTATAATTCATACATGTATGTCCATGTTACTGTAGATAATATATCAAACAATTTCGATGCACGCCCTAAGTATAAAAAAAAATCTCGCTCGCTCGACGCATAATGGCTAATGAGTGGTTTAATTAACACATTGTTAAATCCTTTTATTTGAAAACGGACTTTTTATTCATACATGTATGTCCATGTTACTGTAGATAATATATCAAACAATTTCGTTGCACGCCCTCAGTATAAAAAAAAATCTTGCTCGCTCGACGCATAATGGCTAATGAGTGGTTTAATTAACACATTGTTAAATTCTTTTATTTGAAAACGGACTTTTTTATTCATACATGTATGTCCATGTTACTGTAGATAATATATCAAACAATTTCGATGCACGCCCTCAGTATAAACAAATTTCTCGCTCGCTCGACGCATAATGGCTAATGAGTGGTTTAATTAACACATTGTTAAATCCGTTTATTTGAAAACGGACTTTTTTTATTCATACATGTATGTCCATGTTATTGTAGATAAAATATCAAACAATTTCGTTGCACACCCTCAGTATAAAAAAATGTCTCGCTCGCTTGACGCATAATGGCTAATGAGTGGTTTAATAAACACATTGTTAAATTCTTTTATTTGAAAACGGACTTTTGTTATTCATACGTGTATGTCCATATTACTGTAGATAAAACATCAAACAATTTAGATGGACGCCCTCAGTATAATTTTTTTTCTCGCACGCTTCGCTCGCTCGACGCATAATGGCTAATAAGTGGTTTAATTAACACATTGTTAATTCTTTTTATTTGAAAACAGACTTTTTTACCCTATAAATGCGCTACCGCAAACGTTTTATGAGGCTAGAGACGGACCCGAAAATTGACCAAAATATTACGCCCCCCCCTAAGCTGAAATCCTGGATCCGCCCCTGGCGATGGATATAGTATCAGACCACATAACAGTCTTTTAAAAGTTACTTCCCCTGAATAAAAAAACAAAAACAATTCCCGCCAAAAGTCAGTTGTAATCGATCGTGTTTTCTGCATAGCGGTCCCATTGTCGGTTTCTCAGAGGTTGCCTTATACATGCTTGTTGTCACTCTATCTGTTAACTTATTGTCCATGCGTTTCACAACGGATTTTCACAATTTGTCAATGTTTATAATATGTGTCGAATGATCGCGAAAGTAGGTGGCGTTTATAAACAATGCACGCAATAATCACAGAGATCTATGCACAAATAGAAATACATACCAAATTTATCAAGGGGCTTTTTTCTTTCTTGAAGATTTGAACCTAAGACTCATTTGTGCCACTTTGTCGATTTTTACAGATGGCGGAATGTTTACACCACTACAAGACTTGAATGTAGACTGTTGTGCATAACTTATATATTTTTGAAGTTCTATGATATCGAGTGTACAAGGTAGTGAAAACTTCATTTATGGTGACTAGGGGTGTGGCATTTTTAAGATCATATGAAAATGTTTCCCGTTTTTGCATGTTTTGGAAATATCCATTTATTTATGATAAGCATACTTTTTTCAATTATTTTATTGTATATATCTAAATCATCACATCTACAAAATAAGTATCATATTTTAGCAGAGATGCAGATGGGGTTTCATAGATTTGACTGTGACTATCGTGATATCAAAGAACCCTCGATATAATAGGACGCCAGTATACATAAAACTCAGTGGCTAGAGTTTAGAAACCGTCCGCCACCTATTTTACATTTTTCTCCAACTACTTTATAAGGATTTTTAGTTTGCATCAGGGTTAGGGTTAGGTTAGGGTTAGCAATATTCCACACTATGTTGTAAATGTGTAATTCATAACTTTTAATAATGGTGGACCAATTCTAAAAGAGCTCCGAAGTTATGTCTAACACTCTTATCTTTGTATGTATTCAGAATCAATTATAATCCCTCTTTGTTTCAGCATGGTTTTATTCACTCGGAGGACGGAGATTATTTTATTGAACCAATTAAAGACCAGCCCTCCTCCAGAGATGGCCAACATCGGCATGTTGTGTACAGGAGGTCGGCCCTTCCACCGCTCATGGATCCCCTCAGTTCTGTCCATGTACACCAGCGGTCCACAGCTCACGATGATTCATGTGGGGTTAAAGGTATGTCATTTATGTAACTGGTTAGCTCTGTGTAATATTAGACTTCTTGAAATAGCACAGGTTAAAATTGACCACACAGAATACAAAATACAAAGTTGGGCCATGAAACGATCGAGCCATTGCACAGCAGATGCACAATCAAATTCAATAGAATCCTGCTCCGCTGTTGGACAAATCATGAGTATTTGTACAGGCAAAATCTAGTTTTAAGCATTATCGATGTGTGCTATTATATAAGATTGCATCTCATCTGGCTGATGATGGGTTTAGTTGCAACATTTCTAAGGGGCTTTTATACTTAATTGATGGGGATGGATGTGGGTGGCTATAAATTGTGCAGACACAGGCATTATTCAAAATCTCTCTCAGAATTTGGGGTTTTATCGGATTGCAAGTTGGAAATGAGTCACTATTTTGAGGACAAAAGCATTTTTATGTGACAGAAAATCCCAATCACAACATACTTAAAGAAAGAGAACTATTTTACAGGATGTAACATAATTCTATCTTAATAACCATTTGTTTGAAATACAAGACCAAAACTTAATTTATCTAAATTGCTGTAACAAGGTAATTGGAACCTTCACACAACAGGATTTCATATCTTAATTATCATAATTTGATGGCAGCTGCACACTAGAATATTACGGTCATGTGCAGTTACTGCCACCACACCTTGTTAAATAATTAGACACGTAAACACACCTTGAAGAGCATTGAGAGCTGTGACTTAACTTTTTCCGTTCCATTCTTGTATAAATGAGATGCGACGCTATAATCAGCAGTAACAGCAACAGAATAATCAGTAATAGTAGCAGCAGTAACGCTCCTTTTTAAAGGGACACACAGCAATCTTTATTTCTTAAAAAATCACGGCGTCCCGTTAGTTTTTTTACATAAATTGCATTTGTTCAATCATTAATGTTAATTATAAGAATTGTATTAAGCAATTTGTTTTTGCATATTATTAATTTTTGATATTATTGCACCAATAATATATTAAAACTTATAGTATAATAAGACGATATAGTGAATACTTAAAATTTGATTTATTTAAACGTAACCAGGGTAAAAGTAAAAATGAGACTGGATATATAAATCGAGACACCCATTTCAAACACTTCAAGATTGCCGTGTGTTCCTTTAACATTCTTAATTCAGCGCCTTCCAAATAGCAAAAACGTCGGTAAAATTATTTTCCCAATTCTTTATATCTTCATCTTATAACAGCAACAGTCTTTCCATAGTTTGTATGTTAAAATAAATGCTCATTTGAAGGATTGATTGATGTTATACCTAAAACCATACATGTCAATTCTTATGGATAGCAGGAGATATACAGGAAACAATTTGTTGGTCTGCCTTTACCTCAAAAAAATTGACACCTCAAAAAAATTGACCATCATTTATGTGGCAAAATAATGTAAAACACCATTCAAACAAACAAACATGTTAATGAAAGTTTTCCATAAAAACTCACACATCCTAAATAGCGAAATGGCAAAATGACTGGCAAATGAGCAGAAAATGTGCTTGAAATTAGGGCCTATATTAGAGGTAGGTCATTTCTTGGGTTGAAGCCAAAAGACATTCACCAAGAGGTGTGTGACATTTACGGGGATGGTCAAATGTTGTATAGTACTGTTAACAGGTGGGTGGCCAAATTTAAATCCGGGCAACAGCGCTTGAAAGATACTGCTTGCCCTGGTCATCCTGTAACGTCAACGACCAAGAAAAACATTAAAAAAAGCCGAGAAATGCTGAAAACTGATGCTCGATACACAGTAAGACAAATAGCTCGGATGACAAACTTGTCGTTAGCACGAGTTCATCTAATTTTGAAAAAGCATCTGAAAGTTAAGCAAGATACCGCATTTGCTGACAGAGGACCAAAAGAAGTTAAGGGTTACAACATCGAAAAAACTTCTGAAAATGTATCCGAAATACAGCAAAAAATCGTTTGAGAATTTAGTTACGGGTGATGAAACGTGGGTCCATTATTATGAGCCAAAAGGAAAAGTATCTAACCGAATCTGGGCCACGAAAAATATGAAACGACCAATTATTGCCAAATGAGCGCGAACTGTTAAGAAGGTTCTATATGCATTTTTTTTCTCAACCAACGGTCCCGCCATACAGACGGCAGTGCCAAAAGGCAGAACTGTCACAGGACGGTTTTATAAAAACGTTGTATTGAAACAATGGAAGAAGTACTACAAACAGCGTCGCCCTGTAACCGGTCTGAAGTATGTTCGTCTTCTGCATGACAACGTGCCCGCCCACAAAGCCCGTA
Source organism: Cyrtodaria siliqua (assembly GCA_037043455.1). Classification (NCBI taxonomy): domain Eukaryota; kingdom Metazoa; phylum Mollusca; class Bivalvia; order Adapedonta; family Hiatellidae; genus Cyrtodaria; species Cyrtodaria siliqua. Next base: position 548,994 of record JAWPHD010000141.1, on the reverse strand, counting down.
TTGTAACGGACTTTTTGGAGTCAGAGAAGATCACCGTTCTCCCGCACCCGCCTTACTCGCCAGACCTGACCCCCTGCGACTATTTTCTCTTCCCAAGACTAAAAAATCACTTATCTGGGAAGAGATATAACTCGAGGAATGCCCTGGGATCTGCTGTTTCCCAGTGTCTTAAGGGTGTACCTGTTCATGAATACGAAAAATGTTTTCAAAAGTGGATTGCGTGGCTCAAAATGTGTGTTTCGGCAAAGGGGGAGTACTTTGAAGGAAATCGCAAAAACAATTGATCAAAAATGATTATAGTATTCTAGTATCAATACCAGTCACATTATTTACGGAACACCCCTCGTAAAAGCATGCAATGACAGTAAAAAGAACAATGTTATTGTATTTATTATCATCAGCAGCAGTAGCTTTGGAAGTGCAATTATAACACATTACGTGGTCCCGCCTTACATTAAGCGATGGGAAAGCTTATATTAGCAGGATTTTATAATGGATATTTCGACAATAAAACATGTTTAAAAACATTTTTCACTTAAAAAAATGTGATAACCTGTTTAAAATTACCTATTAAATGTTTTAATTTGACAATATTTTAACATTTTAAAGAGGCTCTACCTATATCTTTTTGTCCACCAATTGATATAAACTTTACTTAATTATAAAGAGGACTATGAAAAAGGTAAATGGCAATAATTTCACCCAATGTAATATGCGTTTTTCTGGGGAAAAACAGGATTGAAAAGATCGGATTTTTGAAATTGTATTCGTAATTGTTTTAGACAAGCCGATTGCGGAGATTTTCCGATCTTATTTGTTTACAATCGGAACTACCTCGTCTGATTAGCGAAGAGTTCCGATCGATTCGTTTGCTATCGGAACTGCGCCGGATAGTTTGTATTGCGCATGTTCGAGAAAATCCGTAAAAACTCGTAGTTCTCCGGCAGGAATAAACGGCTGGGCAGCATTTTATTCAAGATATTGTTTTGATGATAATTAATAAATTACAGAATTGGAATACGAACCTTGTTTCTTCTTAGAATACTCATAAAATAGCTTTGTATACATATAAATGCAGTAATATTGAGTATTTAATATTTTACATTAAAAATCGCGTAGATATAGGTAGTGCCTCTTTAAGTCGAAATTAAAGTTATATTTCCTACCCCAGCCAATCCCGTGTTCGCTTCTTGGAGAAGGGGTTGGATGGGGTATGAAAGTTAATACTCAGACCACGTAATGAAAATACATAGCATGTATGTTATATCACATAATTCTGAATAGCCCACTTTAATCAACAACGTTTATTATGTCACACCCAGGTAATAGCGGATATTAAAATGGCCGCTTCAACGAATTTTCTGTCAATAAACATTTGAAAAAATGACCTTGTGATTTATATTTATTTTTTTATCAATTTAAAATTCTTTTCAATGTTAAATAGTATCTGTCAGCCTTTCCTGTAAGAGTTGTTTTTGTTGAATGATTGGCAAAAAAACATTACTTTAGTTTAAATGGGCGAAAAATATATTTCAGAAAATAGTTTTGAAGATCAAAACAACCTATACATATTGTTATCTTGTATGTAATTGTACTTTATACCCGCACTGACACAATTACAGTGATGTGTAAATGGCAGTTTTTAGATCGACATTGGAAAAATCAGTTTAAAATATATTTGATTGTGTGTACATAATTTTTTGCTAAATTAACTTCACGATGATCAGCGTACAGATATATACTTATTACTAATTTGATGGAACGTTACATACGTTTCGGAGAGATATGCATCGCTCTGCCCTTTCATTGGAGATAACAGTTAATGGCATTTTTATTCAGACATTTTTCCATTGCAAAATGATTGACACAAATTTAATTTGTCAAAAAATACGGCAAAATGGAAAAGAATGTTTTAAAAAATATTTATGTTAATTGTTTTGTGACTCACAGTTTCAGGTATCAGTGTGCGCAAATATGATAAAACTTTTTATATTATGTTTTTATTTTCTCCTGTTTTTTTAATGAAAAGAGAAATAATATGAAATTTGTATGTCTGCTTCAAAGTTAATTACTGTAAAAAAATATGGGTATCTAAAGTGTGAATCATAATACAGTCAAATCATTGTATTTCATTAAAATTCACAATTGCGCATTTACTGAATGACTGGATGCCATTCCATTTGTAGTTTCTTAAGTGAAAATGAATGAAAAACTCATGTGTGTTTATGCAATTTGTAATATTTGGGTATGTTTTACTGTAATTAATTAAATCTTAAAGAAACTAAACCCCCAAAGTTCACTAAAAAACTGCTCTTCCAAACTCTAGCCATGTGTTGAAGTCATATTAAAAATAACACATGAGCTGATTAAAAAGTCAAGATTTATTCACGAGTACTTAAAATACCCCGGCTTGGCCAAAGTCGCTTGGTAAATTGTGACTAAAATTCACATGGATGATCCTTAGCTCAATGTTTGTCAGATTTATTAAAAATAGGTCTGTGCAACATCCATTTCTTTTAAAAGGTTGAGATCTTTTGCTCAAGTGAACAGATTTCGACAATTTATACAAAGGTCATCAGGTGAGCGATTCAGAGCCATTTTGTCCTCTTGTTCAAATACTTTGTATGACCTACTGTTTTATTTGTGTGATTTGTATGCAAAATGCAAGAAAAAAACAACAGAAAATGAGTTCCTCTCCCTGAACAGGCGTATGAGTGACTGGGATATTTTCCATCTACCATTCATATAATTTTTTCTCTTGGAAGAATGAAAAGATGTTACTGTTTCTATTGATATTTTAAGGTGGTAACTATACCTTGCCAGGAAAGTCAATCAAATTGTTGGCACCGAGAACTTGAGTTTATTTTTAGTTGCAAATTGTTGATAAAACAGGTCACGGTTGTCATATGGATACTTGACAATAATCGCATACTTAAAGTCACTGACAATATAAACATGTGGTTTCCACCCGAATTCTTCTAATTTTCAGGAATTAAAGGTGTTATACTTTAATACTATTAGAATTCTCAACTGTAATAATATGGAATTCGATATCTTTTCAGTTGTGAAAACAAATCTATATACTATTTATAAAAGTCATTATTGTGTGCATTATCATCCTTCAAACTTACCTGGAAATAATACCATCAATACAATTAATTACATAAATTACCATCCTGCCAGATGCATAACCTTGTACAATCATGTAAATTACCATCCTGCCAGATGCATAACCTTGTACAATCATGTAAATTACCATCCTGCCAGATGCATTACCTTGTACAATCATGTAAATTACCATCCTGCCAGATGCGTAACCTTGTACATTCATGTAAATTACCATCCTACCAGATGCATAACCTTGTACAATCATGTAAATTACCATCCTGCCAGATGCATTACCTTGTACAATCATGTAAATTAACATCCTGCCAGATGCATAACCTTGTACAATCATGTAAATTACCATCCTGCCAGATGCGTAACCTTGTACAATTTTGTAAATTACCATCCTGCCAAATGCATAACTTTGTTACAATCATGTAAATTACCATCCTGCCAGATGCATTACCTTGTACAATCATGTAAATTACCATCCTGCCAGATGCATAACCTTGTACAATCATGTAAATTACCATCCTGCCAGATGCATAACTTTGTTACAGTCATGTAAATTACCATCCTGTCAGATGCATAACTTTGTTACATTCATGTAAATTACCATCCTGCCAGATACATAACCTTGTACATTCATGTAAATTACCATCCTGCCAGATGCATAACCTTATACATTCATGTAAATTACCATTCTGCCAGATGCATAACCTTGTACAATCATGTAAATTACCATCCTGCCAGATGCATAACTTTGTTACAATCATCATGTAAATTACCATCCTGCCAGATGCATTACCTTGTACAATCATGTAAATTACCATCCTGCCAGATGCATAACCTTGTACAATCAAGTAAATTACCATCCTGCCAGATGCATAACCTTGTACAATCATGTAAATTACCATCCTGCCAGATGCATAACCTTGTACAATCATGTAAATTACCATCCTGCCAGATGCATAACCTTGTACATTCATGTAAATTACCATCCTGCCAGATGCATAACCTTATACATTCATGTAAATTACCATCCTGCCAGATGCATAACCTTGTACACTCATGTAAATTACAATCCTGCCAGATGCATAACCTTGTACATTCATGTGAATTACCATCCTGCCAGATGCATAACCTTGTACAATCATGTAAATTATCATCCTGCCAGATGCATAACCTTGTACAATCATGTAAATTACCATCCTGCCAGCTGCATTACCTTGTACAGTCATGTAAATTACCAATCTGCCAGCTGCATAACTTTGTTACAAACATGTAAATTGCCATCCTGCCAGTTGCATTACCTTGTACAGTCATGTAAATTACCATCCTGCCAGTTGCATTGCATTGTTACAGTCATGTAAATTACCATCCTGCCAGGTTCATTACCTTGTTACAGTCATGTAAATTACCATCCTGCCAGTTGCATTACCTTGTACAGTCATATAAATTACCATTCTGCCAGTTGCACCTTGTTACAGTCATGTAAATTACCATCCTGCCAGCAGCTGCATAACTTTGTTACAAACATGTAAATTACCATCCTGCCAGTTGCATTATCTTGAAACAATCATGTAAAAATATCACTCTGCCAGTTGCATTATCTGGTTATAATCATGTAAATTATCACTCTGCCATTTGCATTATCTTGTTACAATCATGTAAATTATCACTGTGCCAGTTGCATTATCTTGTTACAATCATGTAAATTATCACTGTGCCAGTTACATTACCTCGTATAATCATTATTTTGTCTGATTAATATAGGTACTGCCAATGAAATTACCAAGAGAGAAAGATGGGAACTTCATCACAGACGAAAGCGGAAGTCATCATCATTTTCATCATCACATAGAAGCAAGCGATCATTTTCTACGGAGCGATACGTAGAGACCCTCGTGGTAGTAGACCCAAGCATGCTTAAATATCACAAGAACGAACATCTCGAGACCTACGTTCTCACCATCATGAACATGGTAAATGATTTTAAGTAAATTGTTTAACTTTGAATGTGGGTGGGTGGGGGTTCTTCACAGGTATAATAGATTCAGCCTGTTTGCCTTTTTATGGACTACAGTTATACCTTTAATACTGTTTACAGTAACTGCTCATTTACAGTACACTGTAATAAAGCATGACATTTCACAGAGCTATTTTTCTTTGCCTCTTGTTTTTAAACTTTTTTTGTCTCAAAATTGGGGAAGAAATATAATTGTTTGGCATTGGGAATATCACCCAATAACAGCTATAAAAAAAGACAAAAAATCCCACTGAATCGGTACTACTGGTATGGGATCACACATTCATAACAGAATTGTATCATTGCAAACTTCTGTTGCAGTAACATTCTTGAAGCTTACGTAATTATGCACTCGCTATGAAGAGCGAAGTCTTACACTTTTATAACTGCATAAAATTAGATACTGCTGGTAACTGCTCACTTGTAGTATTATTAACATGCTAGCTGATATTTTCTTTTTTTTTCTTTTTGGCAAGGAGAATTGCAAATAATATTTGATCTTCTGCCATATTAGAAGTATTATTATATCGGGGATGCCTGTACTTAAATGTTACTCACTCACAGCTGTCACATAGTTACAAATCCACCGATTATCCTCATTTTGAGATACATGCAACATATCGCAGATACAGGATTATATATAAGAAGGATCCAGACATAAAATAATCAGTTGACAGCAGAAAAATAAGCTGAATATATGTTTAAAATGGAAAGCTGAACATTTTATTTAATTATATTGAAAATAGAAAGAAACTTGGATGCATTTTGGTGAATATATGTTTAAAATGGAAAGCTGAACATTTTATTTAATTTATAATATATTGAAAATAGAAAGAAAATTGGATGCATTTTGGTGAATATATGTTTAAAATTGATAGCTCAACATTAATTTTGATTTAATTGTAAGCAGGCAGGTTTAAAGTCAAAATGATACTGGATAAATAATTCGACATGCTAGTTTTAAGCCTGATAAAAAGTTCAAGATAAACCCCAATAAATTAACAAATTTCTGTTTTTGTTTTTCTTATTTCAAAAAATCCTGACATTTTCGATAATCCACTTGATTACTGTTTACTCTTTTTTCTCTGAGGAAAGAGGCAAAATGACATCTTTTGCAGTTGCCATTGTATTGTTTACAAGTCTTCTTGCAAGTATAAGATGAAATGAAAAAAAAAGAAAAAAAGATAATGGCATGCTCACTTAAAATTAGCATACCGTCTCCATACCATTGTCATACCTGCAGAGATACATATATACACACACTCTTGTAATACTTGGGTAAGTGAGAAAGGTTCAGGCAAATAGTACCATGATGTTTCAGAATCAGTTGAAACACACCATGCGTCCTCATCTAGCAGTTATGAGACATTATTATACCCCATTTTACAAAGTGAAGACTATATAGGATCCGCTGTCCGTTACATCACGTTGTGTCCTGTTGCATCGCATCTCGTCTCGTAACGGCATGTCACGTAACACGTTTTTATTTCTTGAATTTTTTCAAACAGTTTCAAATTGTTTTTCCCAGGCTTCATATACACACAACAACTGATGACGCTATGTCCCTCTATATTACACATTAATTTATTACAGAATTATGGCCCGTTGTCTGACTTAAAATTTCCCACTCTAATATTGTATAATGAACTTATTGTGGCTTCCTCTTCAAAAGTTTACATTGATTGTTATCACATTCAGCATACAGTTCACAGGTGATGATATGATGTGTCTCTGCATAAAATATTTTTAACAGAATTATGGACCTTTGTTTTACTTCAAAACATTTTACATTAAAATATTAACTAGTATTTTAGTATGTTTATTATTCTGATTTTCCCTGTTGTCATCAGCTATATCAAAAAGCTGGGGTATTCGTCACCTTCAGTGGTAGTTTTAGTTCATATACTTATTGGCTTGTAGCATTATATTAAAAAATCTGTTTAATCTGTGTTTATTTTTGTTGCCACAGGTTGCAGCGATGTTCCATGATGCCTCCATTGGTAACTCCATAAACGTCGTATTGGTTCGAATATTATTGATGGAAGAGCATCAGGTTTGTCCATTTTGAAAAATACCCTTAAATGCAGAGTATGTTTGTATTAAAATGTAAAATGAAACAGTTGACTTCTACATACTTTGGTATCTTTCTCCGTACAAATGCTCCAGGTCAGTGGCTCAGAGGTCAAGGTCACACTTAGAGGTCAAAGGTAAAAGATGCGCTTTCTTGTCGGTTAATAACTCTGACATTTGTTGACAGATTTTCAAATAACACGGCACAAATGCTCACCACAACAAGATGACGTGTTGCGTGCAAAAATCCAGGTCCGTGGCTCCAAGGTCATGGTCACACTTAGCGGTCAAAGGTCAAAAAGAAGTGCTTTCATGTCCGGTTAATAACTCTGACATCGTGGCTCCAGGGTCAAGGTCACACTTAGAAGTCAAAGGTCAAAACCAATTTGGGGGCATTTGTCACTTACAGTGGTATTTTTTGCTTTGTATGATGATCGATTTTTAGTGGTGGAGGCAGATCACCCACTTATTCTTGAGTAGAAGCAGTGCTGTATACCTCCCGCCATCCGTATTAGTTGTCACTTTCTCACTTCTCCACCAGTGGAACAAACTCTCTAGCTCAGTGGATATTGGATAAGGCCTTGGCATTAAAGCTACAGACCTCTGCCCCACATGGGTTCACTCCCTAGTGCAGACATGCCTGATGGGAAACTTCATCCTTCACCTCATTTCCTCTGAGGTGGCCGTCACAATATAACTTAATATAATGTTAATGGAACATAAAACCTCATTTTAAGTCTTTTATTTTTCTCCACTAATGGAACAATATTTGTATTTCAGGAAGAGCTAGTTATTACGCACCATGCTGACCATACGTTGAATAGTTTCTGCAAGTTTCAAAAGACGATCAATTTTAAAGATGACGACCACCCCAACCATCATGATGTTGCGATTTTACTAACACGGTTGGTGTAACTTAGAACAATGGGTTTGTTCAGGGTTCTCCCTGGTAACGTTTGATACCAACAAGGTCACCGATACTACCTCAGATGTAGAGTCACAGGAAGATTGGTTACCAACGTTCTACCTATCGGCCGATGGTAGCCGAAGGTTACCGAGAAAGTGCTTTCGGTAACCGATGGGAGAACCCAACCCTGAATGGACCCATTGCCTTGTTAATTTTGTATGTATGAAATATACCACAGAAAACCAGTGGCATATGAGTGTTTCAGATACTTCAGTAACATGGAGGGTGGGGTGTGGGGGTGGGGGTGGGAGAGGGGAGTGTATGTGTGGTGGAGGAGGGGCATTTGAGCATTTTCAATATTTGATAACATTTTCTTTGCATTTTTTTTGTCAGACATTTTAATAAGCAAAATTTGCCCCACGCCACCCTCCCCTAGAGTGGCCCCATGTGTTCCTGTGTCTATGATTACAGACCAGGGGCCAGTTGTTCAAAGATCGGTTAAATTAATCGAGCGAGTCAAAATTTGAAATCTCTCTGAATTTCCGATAAATGAATATTTCTGCGAGAAATTGTGCAAGTGATAGCATTATGTTAAGAAGAAATTCAAATTAAAAACGTTCAGTACAGTGCTTTGGGGGGTATAGAATCACTTGGGTTAAACGTCTAATTTTAAAATAAAAGGAATTTGTTTATTTAATTTCTGATTTAGATTTACCCTTTTAGTTGTATGATAGCAAAATTTCTAAAATTATTGTCCTGAAATTTTGATGTTTTAATAGGCGTTTTTGCACCAATATTTATATAATTTCATTTTATTCTTAAAAGTGCAAAACTTCAACAAGTTACCTTAATTGATGATTGCATTTTGACTTTTGTCCTTAACATCTGTTAAAACAGCAAATATTTATTTCTGAGTTTATTGTGACAGTATGAATTTTTCGTTTCAAAAACACTCTTCATTCAGGTAGTATAGAATCATTTTTTCTGAGAGTTGTTGCACATAGTGATATATTTTGCATGGAAAAATGGCCCAAATGATTTCACCGTTGAATAAATGTATGCTTATATGATATATCTTCAAGCCTGGAAAGTTTTAAAATAATCTAAAATAAATGAGCTGAGAAAATTGAATTTAAACAGGAAATGATTCTTTACTACCAATGATTCTATACACCCCAAAGCACTGTAGTACAAAACATATTTTATGAGAAAATGTACTTTGAAAGTTTACACCAACCAAGGATTAAGCTAAACCGATCTTTGAACAACTGGCCCAGGACATTAAAGACCACTGATGGAAAGAACTCTTTGGTAGGATGAGTGGTGGTATGGGAAGAATATTATTTCAGAAAATTTAATATAAATCAAATTCTTGTATGTGATCGAAGTACACATAATTTAAATTATACGTACAATTGTTAGCAATATAAACTCCATTTAAATTGACATTTATGATTTAGCTACAAAAGACAGCAAAAAAAATGGTCGAGATTTCCATACCAAACATTTTCATAAACAATATTTAAATTGAAGGAAACGTTTGGCTTAATTAAATGTATTTGCACTTTTAAAATAAACTGAAGCACTTTATGAGAGACTTTGTTTGTATTTAGATTCACAATCAATAACTCAACCAGATGTGGGTGTTCACCCCCCGCGCCAGGCCAGTCCCTTTAAACACCCCCACCAGATAGCCCCCAGTCCCTTTAAAACATAGAAAAACAAAACATAAGATAAAAGCTCATAAAACAAAACACACATCATTGTGATGCCAGTTTAATCACAGAAAAATAAAAACTCATATCAACAAAAGTAGCATTAGAACAAAAATCGGGAACGTAATATCAAGTATGCCCTTGTTATATCTCTGTGCGCACTTTACAATGTTCTAAAAAAACCTACATCATGCATCATGCATGTTAAAGACGAGAAAACTTAAGGAGGATTGACATAAATTGTTTATATAATAGAATCTATTTGTGTAGGTAGTAACAAAAGCATTATTGTTATAATGGTTATTAAACTCTCCGGAATTAACAAAAAGATAATGTAAGTTAATTGAATCAAGTACTTTTTTTTTGTGAACAGATATTATAGTGCGCAATAGACGCCTTCAGATTCTGATATATCTTTCAGAAACCTCTGTAATAGTGCATTGTTGAATAATATGGTACCTGAAAGACTCTGCAGTCTTTACATGAAAGATTCTGCAGTCTTTCAAACATTACTTCTGTCTTAAGGTAAAGAATTTGAAATAAAAAAAATATCTGTAGTACATTCACCATTATGCCAAGTCCCATAAAATGAGTGTTTTTATGTCCAAAATATAAAAGCACAAGAACATTCCAACTACAAGCTATGCTTGTAATGCCTGTAATTTAGCAAATGGGTCTAAATTCTAGATAGATGCATCTTTAAGTGTGAAAAAGGAACAACGCAATATTTATCGGTCTGTTCCACATTGTTTGAAGATTTTTGTATATGCGTAGCTCGTACATGGATTCATTGACTAGAAAGGAACAACGCAGTATTTATCTCAACGCAGTATCGCAACGCAATATTTATCGGTCTGTTCCACATTGTTTGTAGATTTTTGCATATGCGTAGCTTGTACATGGATTCATTGACTAGGTCACACATTGTTGAAATATGTTCAAGCATATTGTCTTAACTTTTATAAGTCTTGAATTCAATGTTGTTTAACACCTTATCAACACATTATACGTTAATAAGAGCCACCTCAAAAAGGTGGAAGGATACATAGGAATCTGCCCTACTGTTACTAACAAATCGATTCCTTCTTCTTCAACGTGCTCGGCGGATAGACTCTTATACAAGGGACTGCCTGATTACCGTTCCAATACGATGAATTAGGCTAAGGGAAAGTTTCTTGTTCAAGAACACACTTATAAACCTCGGTGGCGCCGGTGAGATTTGAACTAGGGTACTTTGGTATTCAAGTCCACCATGCTATCCACTGGGCCACGCCACCACCCCACTGGGCCACGCCACCACCCCACTGGGCCACGCCACCACCCCACTGGGCCACGCCACCACCCCACTGGGCCACGCCACCACCCTTGATACACACTGTCTTCAGCTGCTGTTAAGCTTTCCCCACTCAAATTTTAGATGTTTGGAAGCAGTACTAATACAATCGTCATTATGTTTTAGATTCATATTGCGTGTGCATAATTATGCACTAATCCAGGACCCATTATCCTATGATTTACAGTAATTATAATTTTTTGTTAATGAAATAGTTTGGTCTGGAAAACTAGACAACTGGGCTAGTTTTGTAGTATAAATCATTAATATCAATTCATATGATGTTTTTATAGGGCTCTTCTAAATTTGTGATAGAAGTAGCTAAATTTGAAACATATGTACAACAATATAAGCAATATAATTCCCATTTAAATTAGTATTTATGATTTATCTCCAAAATGCAGCCAAGACGAGGAGCTTTCCAGATCAACATTTTCATTAACAACAATGAAAGCATAGCATGTGGCTTAATGCATACAAAACTGAAGCACATTATGAAGGTTTTAATTTGTATTTGGATTGATACCTTTCACTCTTCCACATCTCCTCCAGTCCCTTTAAACCAGAAATGCAAACATTTAAATTTTAAATTTCACAAGATCATATTAATAGCCAAGGTTACTATTCTCAACATGTACTGTAATGTGACCTTGCACCCTTTTAATTATTTCTTGGCTTTCTCTTTATCCAGACACAACATCTGTTCCAACCTCAATGAACCCTGTGGAACCCTGGGTCTGGCACAAGTCTCCGGCATGTGCCAGCCACACAGAAGCTGCAGTATTAACGAAGACACAGGACTCGCTCTGGCGTACACTGTCACGCATGAACTGGGACATAAGTAAGTTTTGTGGGTTTTAAAAAAAGAAGTATTTTAAATTCATGGTTTAATAATTATTCTAATTGTAGTTTTAATCATGTTTATCATGTAATAAAGAAGCACATCCTTGGCAGGATGCTAAAGATGGTGTGTTTGAAAACTTCTCGCCTCTCACCCCTGCGGGTTTCGAATTCCACTTGCAGCTTGACGTGTAAGTTAGAAAGTGTGGATTCGTATGGATAGTGATTCTGCCTCCAGCATGAAAAAAAGACCGTCATATATAGCCTAAAATGTGCTGAAAATGACATAAAACACCATTCACCAACCAGCCATGATATAATAGAACTCATGATCGATTTGCAGTTCATATTATTTGTTTTGCCTTTTTTTTCAATCAGGGCACGCCAGTGTTGACAGACAGGTATGCGGTATGTTTTGTATGCTCATAGTAGATGCATTTCAGTAAAATATTGAAAATAGACTTATAAGGTACATGATATGCATCGAAATATGACTTACTAAGGGTGCGTTCAAGTCATTTGGTTTTATTATATTCTAGCACCCTTTTTTTCGGCTCAGGTGATCTATTGGGATCACTCTTTGTCCGTCGTCCGTCGTCCTTCATATCCCGTCTTCGTCGTCGTTGTCGTTAACTTTTGCTTCAAACGACTTCTCCTCAGAAACTGATTGGCCAATTTTGACCAACCTTCACATGGATGATCCTTAGATGAATGCTTTTTAGATTTGTTAAAATTAGGTCAGTGCGACACCCAAGATGGCTTTCATTACCATATGTGGTTGAAACCTTAAAATTTCTTCTCAAGAACTGCTGGACAGATTTTGACTAGTTTTTCTTTTAAAAAGATCGCCAACGCCTATACTGTCAAGTTTGCTCAAATGAAGTCCCAAGTTTGTATATTGAGATTTTGCATTTTTTTCATAGACTTATATAGGAAAAAAACAATAAAAAATCTTCTTTTCTTAAAACACAAGGCACAGAGCTCTCTCCTATTACATATAGCATCAGCTTATGGCACCACCCTGGGGGCCAGTCTTACATTGACTTATAAAGGAAAAAATAACTTCTTCTCCGGAACTACAAGAGCCAGAGGTTTAATATTTTGCATTTACCGGTACTATAAGCTTATGATCCTTTACTAAGTTTGTTCAAATGGTGACCCTCAGGTCACATTTGGCCCCGCCTCTGGGGTCCCATGTTTTACAAAGACTTGAATAGGGAAAAACTTTTAAAAAAATCTTCTCTGAGGTTTAATATTTTGCATTTACTATAAGTTTATAGTACTCTACCAAGTTTGTTCAAATGGTGACCCTGGGGTTACATTTGGCCCCGCCCCAGGGGTCACATGTTTTAGATAGACTTCTATAGGGAAATACTTAAAAAATCTTCTTCTCTAAAACTCCAAGAGCCAGTCTGTTTAATATTTTGCTTTTATTGTAAGCTTATGGTCCTCTACCAAGCCTGTTCAAATGGTGATCCTGGGATCACATTTGGCCCTGCCCCAGGGGTCACATGTTTTACAAAATCTTACATAGGGAGTTTTTTAAAAAAATCTTCTTCTCAAAAATAGCTTGGTCAATTTTGACCAAACTTCACATGGATGATCCTTACGTGAATGTTTTTCAAATTTGTTAAAATAAGTTAAACGTGACATCCAAATGGCCACCATAGAACAATCTTTGAATTACTTCTTGTACACTGGGAAGCTAGGGCCGTGGGTTCAAATCCCACTGGATGTAAACTTTTTTCTTTTTTTTTTAATTCTTCATTTTTAGCTCTACTGGCCAAGGGCCAGCAGAGCTTATGGGATGGTGTGTTGTCCGTCTTCCGTCGTCCGTCCGTCGTCCGTCGTCCGTCCGTTAACTTTTCTTCAAACGACTTCTCCTCAGAAACCGCTTGGCTAATTTTGACCAAACTTCACATGGATGATCCTTAGATGAATGCTTTTTAGACTTGTTAAAATTAGGTCAGCGCTACATCCAAGATGGCTGCCATTACCATATATGGTCGAAACCTTAAAAAATCTTCTTCTCCAGAACCTCTGGACAGATTTCAACAGTTTTTCTTTTAAAATGATCGCCAACGCCTAGACTATCAAGTTTGTTCAAATAAAATCCCCGGGGTCAAAAATGGCCGTGCCCCGGGGGTCCAAAGTTTGTATATTGAGGTTTTGCATGTTTTTCATATAGACATATAGGAAAAAACTTTAAAAAATCTTCTTCTCTGAAACCACAAGGAACAGAGCTCTCATGTATTACATGTAGCATCAGCTTATGGTCCTCTGCTAAGTTTGTTCAAATGGTGACCCTGGGGTCAAATTTGTCCCCGCCCCGGGGGTCACAATTTTACATAGACTTATATAGGATTTTTAAAAAAAATAATCTTCTTTTCGGAAACTACAACAGCCGGAGGTTTGATATTTTGCATTTACTTTAAGCTTATGGTCCTTTACCAAGTTTGTTCAAATGGTGACCCTCGGGTCACATTTGGCCCCGCCCCAAGGGTCACATGTTTTACATAGACATGTATAGGGAAAAACTTAAAAAATCTTCTTCTCTGAAACTGCAAGAGCCATAGGTTTAATATTTTGCATTTGCTATAAGCTTGTGGTCCTCTACCAAGTTTGTTCAAATGGTGACCCAGGGGTCACATTTGGCCCCACCCCGGGGGTCACAGTTTTACATAGGCTTGTATAGGCAAAAATGAAAAAAAATCTTCTTCTCTGGAACCACATGGCACATAGCTCTCATGTATTACATGTAGCATCAGCTTATGGTCCTCTACCAAGTTTGTTCAAATGCTGACCCTGGGGTCAAATTTGTCCCTGCCCCAAGGGTCACAGTTTTACATAGACTTTTATAGGATCTTTTTTTTTAAAAATCTTCTTCTCGGAAACTACAAGAGCCAGATGTTTGATATTAAACATTTATTATAAGCTTATGGTCCTTTACCAAGTTTGTTCAAATGGTGACCCTGGTGTCACATCTTGCCCCGCCCCGGTGTCACAGTTTTACATAAATGCTTGTATAGGGAAAAACTGAAAAAAATCTTCTTCTCTGGAACTGCAACAGCTTAAGGTTTAATATCTTGCATTTGCTATAAGCTTATGGTCCTTTACCAAGTTTGTTCAAATTGTGACCCTTGGGTCACATTTGACCCCGCCCCAAGGGTCACATGTTTTACATAGACATGTATAGGGAAAAACTTAAAAAATCTTCTTCTCTGAAACTGCAAGAGCCAGAGGTTTAATATTTTGCATTTGCTATAAGCTTATGGTCTTCTACCAAGTTTGTTCAAATGGTGGCCTATTGGTCATATTTGGCCCCACCCTGGGGGTCAGTTTTACTTAGGCTTGTATAGGCAAAAGCTGTTGTTTTTTTTTGTTTTGTTTTTAATTTGATTTTTTTTTTTTTTTTTTTTTCAATTGCAATTTTTTTTTAATTATTATTATTTTTTTATATTGTTCCAATTTTTTTTTAAATCTTTTTTTTTTTTTTTAATTTTTTTTATTTTTTTAATTTGTGTTTTTTTGATTTTTTTTTTTTTTTTTTTTTAATTTTATATTTTTTTTTCTAATTTTTTTTTTTTTCCTTTTTTTTTTTTTTTTTTGATTGATTTGAATTTTTTTTTTTTTTAAATTTTTTCATTATCTTTTTAATTACTTGACACTTACTTTAAAATTTCTTGTCGGCGCTACTCATCCTAAATGCCTTGTTGAATTTCGACAAAACTTGGCAGGAAGCATCGGTAAGATGTCTAGTTGTGCATATCACGCTTTTGTTCCAGTTCGCTGATTTTTGACGGAGTTATGGCCCTTTGACATTTTTATTTTAAATTTCTTGTCGGCGCTTCTCCTTAAACGGCTTGTTGGATTTCTACGAAATTTGGCAGGAAGCTTCAGTATGATGTCTAGTTGTGCAAAGCGCGGTATATCAATGAAATCCTGGACAATTTCGAAATCTAGCTAGATCTTGTTAGTAATAACAGAGTTATGGCCCTTGATTTGTTGAAAAATGCTATATTGTATTTTTCTTTGTTAAATCTATAGGAGAAGAGAGCTATATCTAGCTATATCTATCTAAATCTATAAGAGCTGTTTTAGCCAGTAGAGCGTCCACAGGCCCTCTTGGGCCTCTTGTTATTATTGTTTCCTGTTTGGATGCATTTTTTCTTTTGTTAATTTTTATAAAGTTTGTATATAAAGATTTTGCATGTTTTACATAGACTTGTATAGGGAAAACTTAAAAAATCTTCTTTTAAATTGTTAGCATGGAGTTATGGGTTTAAATTTCAGTTGAGGGTGTTGTTGTGTTTAACACTTGTAAAAAGGTATTGAAAGGAATTTAATGATGAAACCCCTTGATATAAGAGCTATTTTAGCTTGTAGAGCATCCACAGGCCATCTTGCTCTCTTGTTCTTTATTATTATTAATGATCGCTAACCCCTGGTCTATCAAGTTTGCTCATTTGAAGTCCCTGTGGTCAAAGATGGCTGCAAACCCTGGGTCCAAAGTTTGTATGTAGAGATTTTTCATGTTTTTACATAGACTTACATAAGGAAATACTTAAAAACATCTTCAATCAGCATTTGCGAGAGGACAATTTTTTCATCATTGCAAAGATCCTCAGGTGATCGATTCAGGGCCATGTTGGCCCTCTTGTTTTACAATATTGTCCCTGACCTACACCTTAACTCGTATGGTGAAAAATTACTGAATACAGTCTGCAACTACTCGCCTCTCTTGGAACTGCCTTACCAATTTCCTTAAAGTAGCTATTCCGCCAACAACAGCCAAATTTTAAAACATATGTACATCGTTTCTAAACCTACTGACGACGAGGTATATAAATATCACTTACATATTTTGAGAATCCAAACTCTATAGACAGACCATAAACAGCTTTAACCATGCAGACCAAACCCTAAAAACAGAGCATTGAATAAGGAGTTACCAACTCATAATTCATTTTATGCATATTCAATCACGGATATTAATTATTTGAAAACACAGTAAAAATATTTATACTTTAATTGGCACATATACATTATTATATGACATCAACACCTGGACAGAGTTTTGGTAAATGGTTTTGAAGCGTACTTTTGCCATTCAGGCCCGTAACCAGACCGAAAATTTGACAGATTTGCTAGGGTGTTCCGGCGGCATGCTTCCCCGAAAAAAAAATTGAAATGTAGGTGTGATTTCCTGCGTTTTCGGGCATTCTGAGGGCATTTTGAGGACTGATTCCTTGTACATAAAATGTGTATAATTTATCAAATTTAATGAAATTTGAAAAAATGTAGATCTAGATATGCATCCATAAAATTTTCACGCATGTCCGATTAATGTATATGCAACATGTTTATACAATCTTAACCAAAACTGAACTGAAAACACACAAGTATTTACCGGTTAACATATACATAAATCTGGTGCCTATATCTAGTAGTGCAGTAGTGCACTATTATACAGAAAATATGGACTAAACCTAAATTTTAGGCATTTTTGAAAAGTTGCTCAACAGTTGAAAAAGGTTTTTGATTTTTAACTCAAACTCTTTTTCAAAATTTCGCACCTCCAGAAATTCTGACGGAGGCAAGTGCTCTGATGGAGGCAAGTGCCTCCGTTTGCCTCAGTGTAGTTACGGGCCTGCCATAATTTGGCGGGTTAGTTTCTTTAACAGATACATATTGCCTGTTACGGAAATCAAGGGAGAAGTTCCGATTGTTGCCTGAGACAAGCAGGAAGATGTTTGTGGAAGTCAACAAAATGTTTATTTTTGTATCAACACAAAATACATAAAACAATTTTTTAAATGCATTCATGCAAAGTACAGGTTTTATTTGTATGTCTGTGTATGTAAAATTAAATAAAATGGAATAAATTTGTAATAATTTATCATTACCTATATAAAAAACAAGGTAGTGAATTCATTCCATCCCTCAGACCATAGCAATGTTATGTGAAATAGGATATATTCCGTCTACATTTATTTGCAATTAACATGACGCCCATTGTCAATCATTTATCAATTTTAACTAATCAAACCAATTATACCTCCGACAAACATTGGCACGTGGTTCTGTATAATAAAAGCACGTGCAGCTATAACAATACAACCTATTGTCAGTATACTCCGACATCAACGATAGATATACCTAAGTACTGGCTTCATGTCAATTATGACTTCGACTTCGAGAACACGTTTACACTAACTCAGCATAATTTTAAAAGCAAAAGCACATAAATCAGTAAAATTGTAACATCAGCCTTCAGTCCTCTGTGCCAAATTTTAAGTGTTTTTTATGCAGAATTCAACAATAACCATGTCAGCAAGTGTCGACATGCAATTTTTGTGTGATAACAAGATGTCTGCAGTATGGCCTGAGTTATCTTGCTGCTCATTAATATCATTGAAGTGCAGATAATGGGGTATATTTGCTTGAAGTAGACATTAATACCTACATTTCTAAAGGTTTCATAAAAAATGTCTTGATATCTAGGATGGTTTTTGATTTTTAGCTCTACTGGCCGAGCTTATAGGATGGCGAGTTGTCCTTCATCGGCCATCGTCATCAATCCATTAACCTTTTGTTTACAATCTATTGCTTTCATTTGCATTTGGTCTTTACCAAACTTTTTCTGGCTCTTTGTATCCAATGAAAGCTCAGACAAGTTGGAAAACAACCAATATTGGGTATGAAACAACATAGTTATCACCCTTGTTTTAGTGGAAAATGCCACATTCTGCCTTGTTACCCTCTGACTCCTTCATCTTTCTTCCGATCTTTACTGAACTTGGCCAGAGTGTTGATATGTATGAAATATCAGGTAAGTTTGGAAACCAGCTAGATCAAAAGTGTAACACTAGAGTTATGGCACTTGTTTTATTGAAAAATGCTTAATTTTTGTTTGAATTCATGTTACCTCCTTCTCTTTTTAACGGATCTTTTTGTTTTTGTTGCTGTCATAAGCTTATGTTACTGTCACAAGTTTGTTCAAATGTGACCATTGGGGACATTTTTCCTGGCAGTTTTACAGAGTTACACAGGAAAATCTTTTTCTCTGAAACTAAGAGCTAGAAGGTTGACATTTTGTATGCAGCATAAGCTTATAATAATAATAATAATATAATATAATAATAACACCTTTATTTAGCGAAGGATAACACAAAAGAAATGCAAACATACGAATACAATTCTTAAAGTTTTGAAAAACCTTGCGGCCTTCGGATATTAAACATGTTAAACAATACAACAGTAAAAGCAAAACTTTTATCAATATAATAGAACATTTCTAAAATATTAAGACAAATCAATCACATATATTCTAGAGAAGACACTCATGATAATCAATGTATTTATAATGTATAATGTCAAGATTCTTTCATAGCCATTCATACTTATTGTAAACATAGATCATTTCATAATAATTTCTCAAATGAACGCAAATCACAAATTGCTTATTATAATTATACAACGCCGTCATGAGAGCATTTAAGAATTATTAAATAAATATTTCCTGTAAGATCTTTTGAATGAAGAAATTGTTGGTAATGTTATTATTTCTGCAGGTATTTTGTTCCAAATTTGATAGCCATTATAGTTTAAGATTTGTTTTAAGTAATTAGTTAACGGTTTCATATTCACTATTTTCTTATTTTTTATTGATCTAAGGTCGTACGTTTCATTGCTGGAAAATGTGATAAGCTTTATAATGTACTTCGGTGCAAGATTATTAATAGCTTTGTAAATCATTACAGCTGTGTGGTAATGACACCTGTCCTGAATGGAAAGCCAGTTTAATTCTGTTAATAAGCTCGTGGATTCCGAATTTAATAGTATCTGTTTACCAAGAATTATTTTGGCAATTCGTTTTTGTATTTTTAATAGATTATTGATATGGCCTTTACCCCCATTTCTCCAAATGGAGGAACAAAAATCAAACACAGGCATAATGTAAGCATTATAATATATTTGCTTCATGTCGTATGTCGGATAATAATTAATTCTTTTCAATAGCGTTAATTTTGTGTTCAATTTTGAGCAAACAAACTTGTATTGATTTTGCAAAGAGAGTGTGTTATCAATGTATATACCTAAAATTTACCTCATATTTTCTATGGGTATTCCAGTAACGTTTAGCTGTAGTTGTCCTATACACTTTTGTTTGTATTTTGTTGTTA
This sequence comes from Cyrtodaria siliqua, assembly GCA_037043455.1. NCBI lineage: Eukaryota > Metazoa > Mollusca > Bivalvia > Adapedonta > Hiatellidae > Cyrtodaria > Cyrtodaria siliqua. The sequence continues at coordinate 528,809 of JAWPHD010000141.1, read as the reverse complement.
TAACCATGCATTTTGTTTTTGATGGGTGTAGCAACATATTATTTGAATACCATAAATTGATTTGTGTTAAATTTATCTGGAGGCTGTTTTGCACATTTGATCGATGAAAATTACTTTTATATAAGGTAGCATCATCAGCATATAAATCAAGTTCACAATTATGAGTACACAATGACATGTCATTTACATATAAAACAAGTAATAAAGGGCCAAGAATACTTCCCTGTGGAACACCCGATGTCACAGTTAATTTTTCAGATATTTGGTCTTCAATTTTTATAAGCTGTGTTTTATTTGACAAATGTGAATTGAAAAGTAATATTGTATTGTCGATAAAATGATATAATTTCAATTTATGGAGAAGGATTTCATGATCTGATCCACAAGGTAAAAAGCTTTTCTAAGATAATGATTCTCTATTAGTGGTGGTGGTGTTATAAGTCATGCATTTTTATGTCCAGCCCAGCCATTAGGTTCAGGGGAATCCGTTTTTAAAAAAAGGATATATGTGTCAACATCGACAAAAAATAGAAATAGGAAGAAAAAATTCTTCTCTGGCGTTCCTTTTATAATACATTATGGTACTTGATTATACCGCATCAGATACCAAATATAAAACCATGTTAACCAGTAGAGCGTCTACAGGCTCTCTTGGGCCTCTTGTTAAAATAGAAATTAATTTGATAGAGGTGCAGAGCTAGCATGTTGTACATCAATAAGCTGACTATTATGTAATTTATCTTTGCATCTTTAACCTAGTTGGTAATTTTGAAATTAATTGAGGAGATAAACATATTTTTATCAACATTAATGGTCTTTTAATTGAGTCTGTTACATTAAAATGATTAACAGTATGCATAGTATTTGGTTTTCACATTAAGCAGTCCCTGTCAGGGGCGTTCCTGGGGCTAATTTAGGTATACGCACCATCAAGTTTTGGATTCACAAATGTGCCTAACCCACCTATACCTTCAGTTTTTATTGCATTTTTAGCCTTTTTTATTTGTTTGCTTCTTTAATAGCCTGTACGCACGTGCGTCAGTGCGTATGCCCAGGTACGCCCCTGCCTGTGGTGAAACTCACCGGGCATGGGTATAGCCCAGGTGCAGGAACTCAGGAAAATTTCCAGGATTTACTTAAAATTAAATACTTTTCTCTAATTAGTCAAAATATTGTGGCATGGGAACAGAAACATTCTGCACATGTGTTTTTTGTGTCGCCTATATAGCATGGCAGACACTTAGAGATCACTTTGTCCGTCCGCATCCATCCTCGTCCGTTACACTTTAACCTGCAACCCAACCTTGGCCATAACTTGATAAGTAGTTGGTCTATGTTCATACAACTTCACACACATCTTCATCTGACCTGAAGACTATGTTGTTACACATGTTCAATAACTCTGACTTTCATTTTGGCAGAGTTGAGCCCCTTTTCATAAAACGTTAACCTGCAACCTAACCAAGTTCATATCTGGTTGAAATAAGCACACTGCAGGTGAAACAATACTGCACTTGATGCTTTATTACGCCAATTTGTTTCAGTTTTGGTATGCACCATGATGGAGTGACTAACGGCTGTGATGACCCGCCAGGGAAGCAGCTGTATGTGATGTCCCCCAGCCTTGTGGCAGATAGTCTCAGCAAGACCTGGTCCAACTGTAGTAAGGCATACATCACCAAGTTTATAGAGTAAGAAGCCACTTCATACAGAATCATAGTCATTACGTACATACTTTTATCAAAATCATAGTAAGCGCCTCTGGCCAAGGGGTTAACAATGTTGCGTTATAAACCTTCTCGCCTCTCACCATTGCAGGTTTCGAATCCCACTGGGAGCTCGACTTGTAAGTGAGGAAGTGTCGATTCTTACGGATGGCAGGAGGTGTACAGTACTGGTTCTACACAGGAAAAGTGGGTGGTCTGCCTCCACCACAAAAAAAATGACCGTCGTATATAACCTTGCATGTGTTGAAAATGATGTAAAACAGCATACATAATATATGCACTCCCTGTGAAGATTGTCATAGTCATATTACAAAGGCACTCCCTGTGAAGAGTCATAATTGTAGCTATAATAATGTTTTTATCTGCGTAAAACACGCACTTGTATATAACTTTGAAGCCAAAATAGCCATTTTGAGCATTGGTCGAATGTGTAAAATGAAATCTTGTCAGACTGTGTCTGTTTTATTTTCTTTAGGTTGAATTAAAGGTATTATTTTCTCCCGTGTTTAGAGACCAATTTTGTTTTTACAGGTAGTGGTCTCATAATACAGGCTTGACTGTACTTTCCCTTTAATACTGAAAATAAAGAATGTCGGCTATTGTCAGATTTAAATAAATACGTACTATTCAAATATATTTATTCACTATAAAAGAAAAATTGTTAATCAAAATGTGTTGGTCATGTTAAAAGTATTCAGAGCATTAGCAGATATATGTTGAAATGTAACTTTATGTGATAATCTTGCAGTCGTGACTGGGGGTACTGTCTGGATGATGAACCAATTGGACATGAGTATAAGTTCCCGGTGCTTCCCCCTGGTACGATGTATGATGCGGACCACCAGTGTCGACTGCAGTACGGCAAGGATGACGCCACCATCTGCACCAATGAACAGGTTGGTTAATGAGCTGAATCAGAAATGACATATAAACAATTAAAGGCCAAGTAGGGTGACTGGTTTTAGAAATAGGGAGATTTGGTCTTGAAATAAAGAGATTTTGTTATTGGGCTGTTTTTTTCATTATGTTTGAAATAATCACAAAATGTCCTCCAGATGGGGCCATAAATGGGGCGGTCTGACTCCTCCAAGCGTGTTAAAGAACCACAGAATCTTTTCATGAATAAGAGTAGGGCAGGTTCTTTGATTTGTATGTAGCCATCCTCTCTCTCTCTCTCGGGCGGCTCTGAATATTTAAACCAATAATGTGTAGATTAGCCATTAAACAACATTCAAATCAACTGTGTAAATTTCACTTTTTCACTTTTAGAGCTTCTAAACAATTATTTTATATATATAAACACAGAAAATATAAATATTTTAATCACCCCCAAAAATCTGGATGATTTTCTGTCAGTGGGGCATTTTGGAAGGTATGCATAAACATGGAAGACTTTAGAATTACATTAAGCTAGGCCCTGGCTATTTTTATGCCCCCATCACCGAATGGTGAGGGGGCATATAGCATTAGCCATGTCCGTCCCGTCTGTCCGAGTGTCTCAACCGATTATTTGGAAACTTTACAGGATGTTTACTTATGATGTGAAGATGTGCATAATAATTCAGCATCAAAATCCACCTTGTGTTACCAGAGTAACAGCCCTTCTCCCGTAAAATTGTATGTTTTTCGCTGATTGTTTTTCCGTGGGGGCATTGGTGTCCTATGGACAAATTTCTGAAAAAACAACAGTATAAAATAGTTTCAGCTCCAAGTTCCACCTTTCCTACAATCTGGAAATCCATTAATATTAATGATTTATATTCACTTGATACTTTCCATTGACCAAAAAAAGGGTCTACTTTCAAATAAACTGCACTTTTCAAGGAGGCAGAGCAACTGCGCACACACAAATCTGATGTGTTTTAATTTAAAATGGCTGTTCCACTTTCTGAAAAAACACTGTTGGTATTTGTCTCTCTTGCACGTTTTTATCATTATCATTCTCTCAGGACACCTTATTATTGGTACTATAGTGACGAGAAATTTAATGTAAATATAAGAATTCCCATTTTTTGACAACCCTCATAAACGCAAAAAATGCAATCAATTTTTAAGGGGACGCACGGCAATCTTGATTTCTTTAAAACTTCCAGCTAGTTTTTCTACATAAGTTGCATTCTTTCAATCATTTATAAGAATAGTATACAGCAAATCCAGGGCTCATCACAAAACTATTCTATGTCCTTCTTTATTCATATGTAGTTAGAATAGTTTTGTACTGAGCCCTCCAAACTTTGTTTGCATGTTTCTAACTGTTGATTATTTTGCATTAATAATATATTTAAACGTATGGTAAAATAACAAAGACAATTTGAAGACTCAAAATTGTATTTAATTACCGTTGTATGCAAGCAGATTTAAAATCAAAATGATACTGGATTAATAAATTGAGACGCTAATTCTAAAGCGTGATAATATCTTCAAGATTGCCGCATGTCCCTTTAAGTGTTGCACCTTTACTAGTTCAGGTAGTTTAGGTGAACTGTTATCTTGCTAATTATCAGGTACTCTGTAGCCTGTAGTGTAACAATTCCTTCAATATCTTCTTTTAGATGTGATTATATTATGATGTATAGAAGTAACTTGACTTAGTCTGATTAAAAGCTGTCTAAATTGTTTACCTCACGTTGCTCTTCTGATGTTGCCAACTGTATGTACAATAGCAGCATCAGCTGTGTGTTTCACTTAAAATTATCAGGGTTAATTGATTGCAATTAGGGTGTGGAGATAAATCACTTAACGGATTGATTAAATGGCAGTTATAGTACTCTTCTAAGTATAGCATAGACTCACAGGGAGTGCAGTATATTATGTAAAGTTAGAATAATGTCTTTTCTAGAATACCTTTACTGACCATTTAGGCATTTCTGACCATCTTACCCCCATGTTAATGGGTTAGGCATGCATGCATATCTAACCAATGGTTGTTGAGTTAAATATGCATGCATATGTTACCCTAAATTGGGTAAGATGTGCATGCATGCCTAAGTTATGTTAGATAATTTTTATCTATGGGGGTCTGATATGAAAAAAATTCGGAGACATGGAGTTTGAGATTCTAGAATAAAACATAATTCTAACTTAAGATGATATACTGTATGATGTATAATGACTGGGATTTTCTTAAATGATTAGCTTTCCTTTTCAAAATATATTAATAAATAACTTAATTAAGGTTGGGGAAGATATAAAAATAATTGTATGAACGGTAGAGTATGCTTAATAAAACGTAAAATGAAACACTTGATGAAGTATTCGGAAGTTTTACAACTTAGAGAATTATGTTATCAATTCAATGGAATAGAATTAAACTTTACACACTATGCCGAATAGTTATTTTCCATACCCCAGGCAGATCATACGTTTGTTGATGAAAACCGCATTTCGCTCCTTCTCTAAAGTGGCTTTTGCTCAATTTTCATTGTTCTCCTTTTGATTGTGGAGCGAATGTTTACCAGGCATGTGGGTGCATCGGGTGATTTAATGCAACTTTGACAGTAATATTATACACTAATACTTGACACAAAGTCTATATCATCTACATTCATGTTAAAAAATAAACACATTATGACTTAAAAAAAAAAGTCTTGCTTCAACTTCATTAAAAATAATAATGCAGGTTATTGATCTTGTTTACTCTACCCTGCATGTTTAGGGTAGCTACTGAGACAGTAATGTGTTCAAGATTGTCATGTATATTTGGTCAGCAGTTGTTCGGTCAATGGTTATTTGGTCAGTGGTTGTTTGGCCACTGGTTGTTTGGCCAATGGTTGCTGACCAATGGTTGCTTGTCCAGTGGTTGTTTGGCCAGTGGTTGCTTGGCCACTGGTTGTTTGGCCAATGGCTGCTTGTCCAATGGTTGTTTGGCCACTGGTTGCTAGTCCAATGGGTTGTTTGGCCACTGGTTGTTTGGCCAGTGGTTGCTTGGCCAATGGTTGTTTGGCCAATGGCTGCTTGGTCAATGGTTGTTTGGCCAGTGGTTGATTGTCCAATGGTTGTTTGGCCACTGGTTGTTTGGCCAATGTCTGCTTGTCCAATGGTTGTTTGGCCAGTGGTTGCTTGTCCAATGGTTGTTTGGCCACTGGTCGTTTGGCCAGTGGTTGCTTGAGCAATAGTTGTTTGGCCAATGGCTGCTTGTTCAATGGTTGTTTGGCCAGTGGTTGCTTGACCAATGGTTGTTTGGCCAGTGGTTGCTTGGCCAGTGGTTTTTTGGCTAATGTCTGCTTGGTTGGTGATTGTTTGGTCAAAAGTTGTTGTACATAATTCTAGATATCTGTCCCACAAATTTAAGTCTTATTAGATGGCTAATAAAATATAATGATAACCATATAATCGAAAAACTTTGTTCTGAAATTGAACAAAATTAACATATATTAGGCAAAGATATTTTAAAGATGATGCAAACCTGCCAGGGAGATTTGTTCTAGAAATAGGGAGATTTGGGCTCGGCTAGAAATAGGGAAATTTGGGCACGGCTAGAAAAGAAATGGGGAAATTTTGGCTAGAGCTAGGAAGATATGGGCTAGAAATAGGAATATTTGGGTTCGAAATAGGGAGTTTAGGACTTGAAATAAGGAGATTTTGACTAAATAAAGAGATTTGGTTTAGAAATAGGGAGATTTGGACTAGGAATATGGAGATTTGGGCTAGGCTAAAAATAGGAAGATTTAGGCTAGCATTTGGAAGATTTTAGCTAGAAATATGAAGATTTGGGCTAGAAATAGGAAAATTTGGGCTAGAAATAGGGAGATTTGGGATAGAAATGGGGAGATTTGGGTTAGAGATAGGGAAGTTTTGGCAAGAAATAGGGAGATTTGGGGCAGAAATGGGGAGATTTTGGGAAATAGGGAGATTTAGGCTAGAATGAGGAGAATTTGGTTAAAAAATAGGAAGATTTAGGCTAGAAATGGGGAGATTTGGGCATGAAATACAGAGTTTTGCTCTAGAAATAGGGAGATTTGGGCTAGACATAGGGATATATTGGGAAATAGGGGGATCTAGGCTAGAATGAGGAGAATTTGGTTTAAAATGGGAGATTTGGGCTAGAAATGGGGAAATATGGGCTATAAATAGGTAGTTTTGCTCTAGAAATAGGGAAATTTGGACTAGACATAAGGAGATTATGTAAACAGGCTTCTTATCGCATTATTTAATTACCTTTAAAAACAGTCACACAATCTATGTCAATTGTCCTTGTAGAGCTTTAAAACTTGTATTTTGCATAATAGTTTTGTGCTAGCATTATTATTTAAGATTAATTGTTCACACAAGAACCAGACTTGGCAGGTATACCAGACTTAATCAGTAGTTAGAAAAGATAATTTGAACAATTATTTCTCTAGTGACAGAAAAGTGCCAACAGTGAATAACTGATGCATCCTCTATTTATGTTCTTTGCATGAAGTGTTTCATGTTTGTTTCCCCCTTTAAATCTTCATCTTGAGGTTTGTTTAATTGACAAGATGTAATTGGAGCTTCTCCTAACAAGATGTAATGTAAATACAAATATAGTAAGCTTCCATTTTCAACCAAGAATTATGTTTATTTGAAATGACCTGACTGTAATAAATAGTATCATGTCACTATTAATATTTTCAACTTGGGAGGGCTGGCGTGGCGCAGTCGGTAGCGCGGCAGATTTGTAACCGGAGGGCCTGGGTTCAATCCTCTGTGGTGCCACTGAGTTTCGTTGGTGTGTTCTTGGGAAAGACACCTTCCCTTAGCCTCGTCCGTTGGATGGGGATGTAAACCGGGCGGTCCCGTGTATCGGTCTATCCTCTGAGCACGTTAAAGAACCATAGGAATCTATTCGATAATAAGAGTAGGGCACGGTTCCCGGATTCCTATGTATCCTTCCCCTCTCTCTGGGGCGGCTCTAAATAACCTATACTGTGTTGATGAGCCGTTAAACAACATTCAGTTCAGTTCAGTTCTGACGAACTTGGATGTTGTTAAAAGTATTAATTTGGTTTTATAGATAAGTTTTAAAGAAGTTAGACTAGACATTTTGTAAGAGTGAACAAATAAAAAGTAAAACTGATTCTGACTTGTGTGTAATCTGTATGATATAACCTAGCTGCACAATCCATCAAATACCCAAGTATAGTATAATTTATGATATTTTGATAATATTATATAAAACTAAAAAATGTCCCGCTTCAGCGCTGTCAGTCAGATTAAAGTAGACTTAATGAAAACTTGAATATAAAACCATTTTTTGACGGTCAAACGGACGGACAAGGGTTACACTATATGCTCGCCCAACTTTTATGGCGGAGCATAAAATGCAAGGTTGGTAAACATTTAATTGTCTCTTAGAGTGAGAGAGGATAGGTATGTCTGGCCTGATAGCCCAATTTATATGGGAACAGTATCTGGGTTCAAGTACCACTGACCCAGCTGCACAACTTTTTCTAGCCACTTCAGTGAAAAACTGATCATGGGTGTTTCCAAAAATGTTAACTGCATTTTTCTCAATTTATACCTCTTAAGTATTTACAATAATATACATTCAAATGAATTGATATTGACCAAAAATACATTCCTATCAAAAAATAGGTATGTGGGTCGCATTTCCTGACCTTGCCCACCAGCGACTGCACTTGGTGGATGTGGCCTTAAGTTCCAGCCCTACGGCACTGCAGACTGGGATACAATATGTTAATACGAGAAATGATTTATTGCCGCTTAACCTATATATTGTCAGTTATAACCTTGAGAGGTTTGTCAGGGTATGTTGTGAAAATTAAAACATGATATAAAAATATCATCACAAGACTGCTTAAAGGGACACCTGGCAATCTTGATACTGTTCCCGTTAGCATTACGTGGTCCCGCCTTAATTCCATTAGGCGATGGGAAAGCTTATATTAACAGGATTTTATAACAGATATTTCGACAATGAAACATGTTTAAACAAAAAAAAATACTAAAATAATGCAATAACCTGTTTAAAATTACCTATTAAGTGTTTTAATTTTACAATATGCAAAGTTTTTAAACCGAAATTAAGGTTTTATTTCATACCCCAGCTAACCCTGTTTTCACTTCTTGGAGAAGGGGTTGGATGGGGTATGAAAGTTAATACTCGGACCATGTAATGTTTTTAGGCATATTTGCAAATCATTAATAATAATTATTTGAACAGTTCAAAATAAATTACTTTTGTGTGTTTCTATATGTTGATTATATTTCACCAATAGTATATATTTAAACCCTATGCTGGTAGGCAGAGGGGTAGAATCCCCCCAAATTTATGTTCATTTTATCATTTTTTGTTCATGTTCATTAAAGGTCTTCATCATGATCCCTGCATTGTTTCGGGTGCCATCTCGCTCTCATCAAAAGAGCAGTGGCAGAAAAACAATAAACGTGGCTCCAGCGTAAATGGAGTTTCTATGATAGAATTTGCAGCAACTCTGCAGTTCAGGGTGAGAAGGTTCCATATTTTATCTCGATGTACATGGAGGATGAGCCTAGCATGTTCATGCCTGTTAGGCGCCATATAACCTTTCATGTGTTGGTGCGCTTCAAACCCAATTCAATTCAATTCAGTTAAACCTATGGTAGAATAATGAAGAAAACTTGAGCACTCCTAAATTTGATTCCCTTTTATTAATTACATGCAAGCAGATTTAAAATGATACTGGATTAATTAAACCCAGATGAAATTTTAATGCTTAAAGTTCTCTGGCCATGTTTTGTTTCATGAACGTTTATGTTTATTTAAAACAAAATCAATACACAACAATAGATATTTACCTACACACATTGCAATATCTGTGAAAAGCAAGAATAAGATTTTATTTGATGATGTAGAAAACTTTGAACAGGTAAATTAATCCACAGGTAAATGTATTTATCAATTATCTGGCAGTAGTTGTACAGCGATACAATTCAGATTTACCTCATTTCCCCGTGGTAAAAGTAATATCTACGTCATGCAAATAATACTTATTTTTACATACAACTTAGTAGCGGTTTTAAGTATATGTCTCTCACCGGGACTATCAAGAAATGTTTATATGATGTTTAAGAGTTAAATTTGTTAATTGATTGATTACTTACAAAAAGGGTGGCCATTCATCTTTAATACATATTTCAGTTGCATGTGTCCCTTTAATAGACGTGTTATTACAAATGGATGATTTTACATTTATGTATAGATAATATATATCCAGATATACAGATATTTAAATACAGCAAAATTAATGTGAATAAATAAATTTATCTCTTTTCGAACAAATGGTGTTCTATTTGCTCGTGCATTTAAATTCATATTAAATCAAACAAATGGAGGGTTACTATGGCCATCCTTAAAAATATATTTGTTTGCTGTTCCCGACCTAGGATTTCGTAAATGGGTAGGTAGTTGATTTTTTTAAATTTTATTGCCAAGGACAGTAAACACCATAAGAAATTAAAGAAAAATATACTGAAAATACCAACAAAGAAAAATAATGTTCAAGAATTGCTATAAAAAGTTTTGGGTAGGGCCCTTTTTCATGGGTAGGTAAGAAAACAGCAAACCAACAATTTTTATGGTAGGCCTAGAAAATATAAAAGTAGCTCCTAATGCTTTCGTTTTTATATAATATAAATTATGTAAATAAAGCGGATTTACTTTTATATCGGGGACTTTTTGCTGCCAGCTGTTATGTAAAGTGATTTTAGATTTTTTGCAATAGATTACACCCAGAATAAATGCTGCATGAATCATAATTATACATATATATAAATACACTTATGAAACCAACATCCAGTTTACAATGACGTTGTTAATATATATTATGATTGCAGCTATGCTTTGAAGTTATAAGAAAATGCAGTTTCTTTATCAAATTAGACAGATCTTTATATTAAGCAGACGCGGCGGCAATCTTGATGTATTCATCAGGATACTTCTCAATTTATTTTTTATACCCCAGCTTGAACAACGTGAAGTGGGGACTGACTATATAGGAATCACATTCGGTCGCGTTACACATTCTTGTCGCATTGCATAACACATTTTTATTACTAGCATTCCTCGAACAGTTTTGAATGGGTTGTTCCCAGATTTCATATACACATAACAACTGATGACCGTATGTCCCTCTACATCATCCGTTGTTGATTGCTTAATTTATTACAGAGTTATGGCCCTTTGTTTGACTTCAGTGCTAGTATTCATGACCTTTAGCGATAGTTCTAGTTAATCCAGTATCCTTTTGAGTTTAAATCTGCTAGCAAATATTTAAATATCAAGATTATTAAAGAGAATTTTTCAGTTGGTTCATATCTATGTATGTTCTGTTATACATACTTGTTTTGTAAAAATGTTTTCCAAAGAATATAGTGTTTTTTCTGTTTCAATCCTTTATTTAATGTACTGTTAATTGTATTCATGCACTAATTCGAAATAAAATATGTTCAAACCAAATTGTCTTTGTTATTCTGCGGAAAGTTTAAATATATTTTTTGTGCGCTATACTCAACAATTAGTAAATTCAAAAATAGTTTCAAAAACTAATTGGACGCCCAGAAAAGGAAAGATTGCCATGTGTCCCTTTAATAATAAAATAAACTGCAGTAATTATATATTAATTACCCAGTATATCTCGGAATAAGTATTTGGCATTCCTGGCGTATTTATTTTTGAGTCTAATGCAGACACACGCTGCTTTATTGCAGTATGTATTAAGCTTCCGATGACCCTGATTACCTAACGCAGACACGCCCTCCGATTGCTTATAAAAGATTGTAATCTACGACATATGATAAAAGAAAAGGAGAAATTAAGAGCTTTATTTAAAGGGAATAAGCTATTTCTTTTATAACTCAACTTATTATTCTTAAAGAGCACCTCCTTCAGGCCATGGTAGTAAAGATGCTGTGTTTAAAACGTTCTCATCTCTCACTGCTCACAAATTAGCATTCCACTGGGAGCTTGATCTGTCAAGTAAGACAGTGTTGATTCTTACAGATGGCAGGAGGTGTACAGTACTGGCTCTACCCAGGAAAAATTGAGTGCTCTGCCTCTACCACAAAAAAATCGACTGTTATAATTATATGGCCTAACATGTTCTAAAAATGAATTCAAACACCATTCAAGCAAATTATTCTTAAAAACAATATTATCAATCACATTAACAATATTACAATCTTATTATGCATTGCTATATATTTTGATGATCATCTCATGGTCAATAAGCACTGTGAGAATCTGAATCACTGAGAACTATTGTATTGGCATGGGAGATAATTAAATACTGAAACGCAAAGGCAGATTAGTTACTTACTTGTGCGCTGTTTCACCTGTGAATTCAAAATGTTCTTAACAATAAAATATAATAAAATCCGCTATTATACCCAGTACATATAAGGTGCATTTTTCACAATGACACATGGTGTTGATGTGCTTCACTTTAGTCTGCCCACTTGTGTAAGATTGGGCTTTCCAGCCCTGATGTAAAACATGGATAACCTTTTCTGGCATGCTAACCTGGTCAGAGTTAGACACAGTTCCCAGATTCCTATGTATTTTTCCTAAAGAATGTGTTGATGAGCTGTTAAACAACAATTCAATTCTGTGTCAGAAGTCAAGGTCATGTAAAAAACAATTCAGTTCTGTGTCAGAAGTCAAGGTCTCATAAAAAACAACTCAGTTCTGTGTCAGAAGTCAAGGTCATGTAAAAAAACAACTCAATTATGTGTCAGAAGTCAAGGTCATGTAAAAAACAATTCAGTTCTGTGTCAGAAGTCATGGTTATGTAAAAAAACAAACTCAGTTCTGTGTCAGAAGTCAAGGTCATGGTAAAAACAACTCAGTTCTGTGTCAGAAGTCAAGGTCATGTAAAAAACAACTCAGTTCTGTGTCAGAAGTCAAGGTCTTGTAATAAACAATTCAGTTCTGTGTCAAAATTCAAGATCATGTAAAAAACAATTCAGTTCTATGTCAAAAGTCAAGGTCATGCAAAAAACAATTCAGTTCTGTGTCAAAAGTCAAGGTTGTGTAAAAAACAATTCAGTTCTGTGTCAAAAGTCAAGGTTGTGTAAAAAACAATTCAGTTCTGTGTCAAAAGTCAAGGTCATGCAAAAAAACAATTCAGCTCTGTGTCAAAAGTCAAGGTCGTGTAAAAAACAATTCAGTTCTGTGTCAGAAGTCATGGTTATGTAAAAAAAAACACTCAGTTCTGTGTCAGAAGTGAAGGTCATGGTAAAAACAACTCAGTTCTGTGTCAGAAGTCAAGGTCATGTAAAAAACAACTCAGTTCTGTGTCAGAAGTCAAGGTCTTGTAATAAACAATTCAGTTCTGTGTCAAAATTCAAGATCATGCAAAAAACAATTCAGTTCTGTGTCAAAAGTCAAGGTCATGCAAAAAACAATTCAGTTCTGTGTCAAAAGTCAAGGTCATGCAAAAAAACAATTCAGTTTTGTGTCAAAAGTCAAGGTTGTGTAAAAAACAATTCAGTTCTGTGTCAAAAGTCAAGGTCATGCAAAAAACAATTCACTTCTGTGTCAAAAGTCAAGGTCGTGTAAAAAACAATTCAGTTCTGTGTTAAAAGTCAAGGTCATGCAAAAAACAATTCAATTCTGTGTCAAAAGTCAAGGTCATGTAAAAACAATTCAGTTCTGTGTCAAAAGTCAAGGTCATATACAAATAATTCAATTCTGTGTCAAAAGTCAAGGTCATGTAAAAACAATTCAGTTCTATGTCAAAAGTCAAGGTCATGTAAAAAATAATTCAGTTATGTGTTGAAAGTCAAGGTCATTTTAGAATGAGTTTTAGTTGATTAAGGGTCAGTTATTCCTTTTTTGGAATGTACATATTTTGATGGTGAATTGGTTATGGTTGTGTCCATATATGTCACTGTGTCATATTTCTGCATGTATTACAGGATGTATGCTCCAACCTGTGGTGTCGGTCTGACAACCGGTGTTCTACCCACCTGGAGGCAGCTGCGGAGGGGACTATCTGTGGAACTAATAAGGTAATTAAAGGCAAACAGACAAGATTCAGACTGAAAAGTTGCTCATGAAAGTTATGCAGTTATAGAATAAAATGTTTATTTAGTATAAATCTTGGACAGTGGCGGACCAATTGTAGGAAATATCTCAGGTTTAAATGTATTGAAATGTTTTAATGCCAATTTTGTTTAAATAGTGGAGCCGGTAAACACGATGCAACCATTAAACAACTTTTATATTATTGCAAAAGTTCAAATTACAATACTGTTTAGTTTATTATTAAGGCATGTCAGTGCCTCCTTGGCCTGGAAAGTAAAGACGTTGCTTCTAAACCGTTTTCACCACCACTGTGGGATTGAATCCCACTGGGAGCTCGACTTGTGAGAAAGTGTCTATTTTTATGGATGGCAGGAGATATATAGTACTGGTTCTACCCAGGGAAAATTGGGTGGTTTGCATCTACCACAATTAAAAAAAATTGCCATCATATATGGCCTAACAGGTTCTAAAAAATCAAACAAACTAAAGCATGTCAGTCTTTTCATCACAGTTTTACTTACAAACACATAGAAATAAATCTAAATGACATCACATGTTCAGTTAAACATCACACTTACAAACACATAGAAATAAATCTAAATGACATCACATGTTCAGTTTAACATCACATACTATTTAATAGTCACAGATTTTTAACGTAAACCAAACAATTTCTGATTCTTAACTGTAACGTTTAAGATTCAATGATTTATATTTCTCACACAGTTCTCTGGAGGTTCATGTGTTTATTTTATATACTCGGTAAAAAAAGTTTTGGACCAGGGTATATAAAGTCATATAAAAAAAAAACTAGTGGACAGAATTTAATTATCTTTTTTTAGTAACCAAGGTCTACCCTACCCGGTTAATTTGGTACCAGAAACATTAAATTCCAAACAAGATTAGATTTTTTAAAAAAATCGCGAACACACAAAGGGTCTGTAAAAAATGTTGCAAAGTCCATAAAAGCAATAGCAGTTACAGACATTCGAGTAACCAATAAAAAGATTTTTTTTTTTTTTGCAAACTTTCATTGTTAACGATAATTATTGTTGATTATTGATCTATTGTGAATTATCAACTGAGATAATAAGGGTTTTGGTCGAATGTCATGGTTGAGCGATCATTGTACGGGTTCGAACACTGCCATGGTCCAAAACTTTATTGACAGAGTATATAATTAGAATAGAACTAATTGAATAGAAATATAATCACATAAAAATAGTAGTTTTTGTAGAATCAAGCAGTTGTACCGTACATTCCAGTGGTGTTACCAGGGAGAGTGTGTTAAAATCGGCGACCGTCCGGAGTGTATTAATGGAGAGTGGGGTGAATGGACACCATGGTCAGACTGTACACGTACCTGTGGCGCCGGCATCTCTCACTCACAAAGACACTGTGATAACCCAGCGTGAGTTTTCTCAAAAATCAAGAGCAATAACTTTAATAACAGTTATCAGGGTTCATCCAGGGGTGGGATGAATTTACCATGTGTATCCCTGTTGTTCATATCAACGGATTTAACAACTAAAATATTTCTGAAAATGAACCAGAGTTCAGCACATGCCCTGTACGAAACAGGGAGCATGAACCACTGGACCCCACTAGCCCTTCGCTCAAGATTTCAAGATCCACTTAAATCCTGCCATGCCTGGCTATAATTATATTTCAAGAATGGGGTTACAAGAATGATCTATTTATATAATATGCTACCAATTTATAAACAATATTTCAATTTTTTTTTTTTTTTTAGAAGTATTTTTTCAAAATTGCTTAATAATGGGCATGGTTATAATACAAGCGCCAATTTACACTGGTCTTATATTCATGTGACAAACATAGTTTGTCTCAATGTCTCGCATAACTAAGCTCTGAAACTACGTTCTATCTCCACCTAAAAGTTCAATACTCCACGATGGAAATAAACTCTGTCTCTGTCGAATCTATCGTCATGTGTCTATCTTATGTATAGTTTGTCGCAGTCATACAATGGGACATTATAATACCATTTGACAAAATATGTATTGTAACTATTGTATAGTTGGATATTTTCGACATCTAAGACATGTTATGTACACATTAAATATTTTATTTACAAAGTTTATATATTGTTTCCACATTATATGTATCATGGTTACATTAATATATACAATATCGATATAAATACATATACAAGTAAGAGAGACGTTTAATAAGACATGCACATATAGTATCTTGATGCTTCCTGTTCACAGACCATCAGATGGTGGAAAGTATTGCCTCGGAGAGAGAAAACGATACCGAATATGTAACACAGAGGTAAGCATGTCAGAAGTAATTAAATAGTTGTTCCTCCTGAAAGGGTGTACATAGGAATTTTGTAGTGGTATAGGGGTCCAACTTACAACAAATAATGATATTTTGGTGTCGTCTGCATAGCTTGGCAGACATTTATGGATCACTTTTTCCATCGTCAGTCTGTCGTCCGTCGTTATCGTTCCTCACATTTTAACCTACAACCTAACCTTGGCCATAACTTGAAAAATATTTGACCTAGTATTTGACCTTTGTTCATAACACTTCAGGCACATTTTCATCATACCTTAAGGAATGTTTTTACACATGTTCAATAACTCTGACTTGTATTTTGGCAGAGTTATGCCCCTTTTTCATAAAACTTTAACCTGCAACCTAACCAAGCTCATAACTTGGCAAAATATTGACCTATGGTCATGAAACTATATACAATTCTTCCTTATTAATTATCCAATACAGAGTTATGCCCCTTTTTTTTATAAACTTTAACAATTTAAAAAATCTGCACCCTCTGGCTTCAAACTTTATAGTTAGATTGCTGAAATGAGCACATGGCAGGCAATTCCCTTCTAGTATATTCTGTAAATGGCCGTTACATAGTGGATGCTTCATTGGCTAACGTCTCAAAATTGAGACGTTAGCCAAAGAAGCAACGTGTTACATAATAGTTGCATTGGAAACCCCATTACAACCTGATATGACCTTATTGGCTGTGAAACAGTAAAACACCATTTATTTATTCATTCATTGAAAGAAAATATGTTATAGAATTTCTGTTAAATAGCCAAATTTTAGTAGTCTGCATTATAATAACAGATATTTTTTCTATTTTCTCATAAACATGTTAAATAAAAACAGTTAGAACACCAGGCAAAAATTATAATCAGAAAATTATATTTCATTACTGGAGGTCAATTGTCAAAAGTGGCATTTATTGAAATGTATGTTTTTGTTTTCATCCCATACACATTGCAGATACATGTTTCCGATATCCTCACACGTACATATAATATCATTGATCAGAGTCTGCAGCAGCTTGAGTGTCCTTAAATCTGAAGTATATTACTTGTTAAACAATAATTATTTATAATGGTGTAGTGACTAACATCTGTTTTTCATTTCGTAAGGTTAAATATTTCACGAATTTTGTATTATAATTAAGTTACAGCACTCCTAATGGTTTATAGCAACCTTTCATGTTGATTTGAATCTAGGCAGGGCTGCAATTCTCTAATTGAAACTAATGTTCGCAATATTTGTATAATTACATTGCACAGAAGTCATTGTTGGTTTTTATTTCTTTTGTTTTAGCTATGATGAAGTATAAAATTAACGTTCTTTGAATCAGTATACTTCAGTCGGTCTTGGGGTGTTAATAATAAGTCATAATGTGCCTGGTTATGTAATTCATCGTACGATTGTAGATCCCAAATAGAAAATACAGTAAAACCTATTTGCCCGTACATAAAAAAGTGTGATGTGAATTTAAAAAAAATAGATAAAAGCACCCAATGCACGTGAAAAAATTAACTGCATACAATTTGAGATACATTTGGTACTTTACCGTATTGCTTGTCTTGTGTCATGTATCCAGACTTGCATTATTCTAATGAGGCCTTGAATATGGATTGATCAATGACATTTTTCAAGCTGCTGTTGCAACATCCGATAGTTCAGTTGATAAGGCATTGTACTATTGGAGCTTCAGACATCTTCACCACGTGGGGCCCCTGCCTGGCAGAAGCATGTTCAAAGCGAAACTTTCCCCTTCATCTCGTCGCCTTCTTAAGTTGCTGTCCCAATATAACCTAATATGATGTAACAAGACATAAACATCCATTCCATTTCAAGCTGCCATTAAAACTTGTTTGAATTTAATGATGATACATATTTCTATGTCAGGATTGTCCAGACAATGGTGTAACATTCAACGAGAAACAGTGTGAGGAGTTCAACTACATTCCATACAAAAAAGGCCTCTATAAATGGGAACATGTCCAGAGTAGTGGTAAGTCAACTACATTCCATACAAAAAAGGCCTCTATAAATGGGAACATGTCCAGAGTAGTGGTAAGTCGACTACATTCCATACAAGAATGGCCTCTATAAATGGGAACATGTCCAGAGTAGTGGTAGGTCGACTACATGCATACAAATATGGCCTATACATACAAGTATGGCCTCTATCAATGGAACACATATATCATAGTGGTAAGTCAACTACATTCCATACACGAATGGCCTCATGTCTAGAATGAATGGAAACATGTCCAGAGTAGTGGTTAGTCAGCTATATTCCATACAAGAATGACCTCTATGAATGGGAACATGTCCAGAGTAGTGGTAAGTCAACAACATTCCATACAAAAATGACCTTTATCAATGGGAACATGTCCAGAGTAGTGGTAAGTCAACTACATTCCATACAAGAATGGCCTCTATGAATGGGAACATGTCCAGAGTAGTGGTAAGTCAACTACATTCCATACAAAAATGACCTTTATCAATGAGAACATGTCCAGAGTGGTGGTAAGTCAACTACATTCCATACAGAATGGCCTCTATGAATGGGAACATGTCCAGAGTAGTGGTAAGTCAACTACATTCCATACAAGAATGGCCTCTATGAATGGGAGCATGTCCAGTGTAGTATGTTATGTAGTTGATTAGTTAGACATGAATGGTAATGGTATGCATTGAATAGTCGCATATGCATGATACTATAAACAACAAAACAAGGGCTATAAGTCCAGTTTATAGGCTTTATTGTACACTTTCTTGTCAAAATGTGTTAAACAATGATTCTATAAGCTCTATAATTACAAGAGAAATAATACAATGTGTGTGATTTTGTTCTTTTCCTCTTCATTAATTTTTTTTTCAACTGTTGCATAATATGAAGGTTTAAAGACTTTCTTCAAAAAAAAAAGTTGTATGACTCCCACTTTTGCATATTATTATTGATGTTATTTGTACTTTATACCTAGATTTGTGCTATAGGAATATGTTTTGTGATGTTTTAGAGTCGCCATGCCAGCTGCATTGTAAACCAAAAGGGCATTTCTTCTCAGTGCTGCTGAAAGACATAGTGACGGATGGAACAGGGTGTACAGCCGGCACACGTAACATGTGTATATCTGGCCGATGTAGGGTAGGTAACTGCATGTTTGAACTCCGGTGACTTAATAAATATAAAGTGACATTATCACCATTTCTTTGGGTGAAAGATCAGGAATTCTCATTGAAAAAATGTTCGGAATCACTCGAATTAATAAATTACTGACTCGAAATACGAAAAAAGTATGATGCTGAGTTACAACATCAATAAAGTGTGAAGACGGCGACGTCATTTGCTGAGAATATTCAACACAGCGAAACACTTTGCGAGGAGATCCTCGTTTATTTCTATATTTTGTTAGATTTAGCTTAGAAATATGATGGGGACTACATGTGTTTTACCAGTCACATGATGTAGGTACAAACAACTTGTACAGCTACAATTTTCGACACGTGCAACTTGAACAATGACAGTGTTCTGCAACGTTACTTTTCAGTTGAAAAGTAAACCTACCATGTTTGTACCTATATGGAAAACCCAGTCAGACCCATTCCATATAAGGACAGATAATCAAAATGATGCTAAATGGTATAATTGCAGCATGTCGGCTGTGACTACGCTATAGATTCCACGGCTAAGGAGGACAGGTGCGGCATTTGTCACGGCGACGGAACTACGTGTACCACGATCAAGTCACAGTTCAATGAATCACTAGGGTTAGGTGAGAATGCAGCTACGATTTCTTATTCGCTTAACACCGATTAAAGATAGCTTGGCACGTCATAACGTTTCTGTCTTTATAAGAGTGTACGTGGGGCTTCTTGTGTATGTTTAGGGGTTGTTGTTTTCAAATTGACAGATAATGATCCTTTCTATTCTAAACAGCCTAAACATAATGAATGATCTCTTATATTATTTACAAGGAAGTTTGTTTTTTACAGTAAAACGTGCTAACCTAGGTTACACACTTGCATTAATATTAACATTTTATGACCTATTCTGTCCAAAATATACTGAAAGGAAAAAGAAACGCATATTGGGTATTTCCGCTATATAGTATATGTTTAATATGCTACTGCTAATCGAATGGTAGAGGGCGACATTAGGCTTGTCCTTTCGGAAAGAAAGCACTGAACACACCAATGGTTACTCCTTTAAAGTTTCATTATCGACAGAATACGCATTTCAGCTAAAACAGGTGAGCAAACTTAGGCTTTAGACGTTGCAATCTGTTCACAGTAAACACAATACTGAAATGGCTCGACTTTTTCAAGCAAAACTTCAACATTTACAAATTTCTTGTAACAAAGTATACTTTGATTAAAAGGTCTACTACATGACAGAGGTGTCCTTTCTGTAATTAGTTGTAGCCCCTTTCTGTATAAAACACGTTGAGATATATCTGGATATTACAAGGAATTAGGTGTAAATAATAGTGTATAGGCAATTTTTAGCTCGACTGATCGCTTATGCCGTGGTGCGTCGTCCATCCGTCTGTCCGTAAACTTTTATTTGTAGCGACAACTCCTCTGAAACTACTGGATGGATATTCATGAAACTTTACAGAAATGTTGCCCATCAAGTCTAGTTGATCCTAGCAAAAATTCATGTTGATGTGAAATCCAAGATGGCCGCCAAAGCTAAAAACAGAGTTTTAAAATACAAGTTTGTAGCGACTACTTCTTGAAAACTATAAGTGATATTGATATGGGACTTTTTCTAAAATGATCAGCATGACATGATGTTGATCCTTGTCAAAAATCGTTTTGATTCAACGTTAAACATGGCTGCCAGCGGCCATCTTTGTTTACATAGAGTTATATAGTAAAAACTTGTAGCGACTACTCCTCTGAAACTACTTGGCGGATTGTCATGAAACTTTACAGGAATGTTGCTCTTGATGTCTAATTGATCCTAGAAAATTTCAGGTCGGCCAGATATTCAAGATGGCCGTCACAGCTAAAATTAGATTTTTAAAAAATAAGTTTGTAGCGACTACTTCTTGAAAACTATAAGTGATATTGATATGGGACTTTTTCTAAAATGATCAGCATGACATGATGTTGATCCTTGTGGAAAATTATTTTGATTCGACTTTAAACATGGCTGCCAGTGGCCATCTTTGGTTACATAGAGTTATATAGTAAAAACTTGTAGCGACTACTCCTCTGAAACTACTTGACGGATGTTCATGAAACTTCACAGGAATGTTGCTCTTGATGTCTAGTTGATCCTAGAAAAATTTCAGGTCGGCCGGAAATTCAAGATGGCCGCCACAGCTAAAAATAGATTTAAAATAAATAAGTTTGTAGCGACTACTTCTTCAAAACAATAAGAGATATTGATATGGGACTTTTTCTAAAATGATCAGTATGACATGATGTTGGTCCTTGTCGAAAATCGTTTGATTTGACTTTAAACATGGCTGCCAGCGGCCATCTTTGTTTACATAGAGTTACATAATGAAAACTTGTAGCGACTACTCCTCTGAAACTACTTGACGGATTTTCATGAAACTTCACAGGAATGTTGCTCTTAATGTCTAATTGATCCTAGCAAAATTTCAGGTCGGCCGGAAATTCAAGATGGCCGCCACGGTTAAAAATAGATTTTCAAAAAACAAGTCTGTAGCGACTACTTCCTGAAAATCAATCAGTAGAGCTTCAAGGTCATTGACCTCTTGTTTGATTATGAGTTTCTTTTTCCTTTCAGTATATATGTTAAATTCTAATTTTAGAAATCACGGTGCTTACACCATATTTTGGTTGATATGACATTTTTATCATATTTGTTTTTAGATATTAGATTCTTTTAGAAAAAGCCTGATATACAGCCTTTAATAAGTTTTTAGAATTTCATGAAATGCAAGTCAGTCTTTAGTAATGTCAGAACTTATTAGTGTTTCTTTTTTATGTGCCCTTTAAAAAAAATAATAATTGTGTTATGTTTTCATGCAGCGATGGGTGGGCAGAAGGGCGGAAGGATGTGTTTCTGATCATTTAAATGAAAACGCCTACATAGATTAACTTTATATTTGGGGACAATTGTTACGGCCACAAGATCATGGCCAAGGTGGATAACCAGCCAGATTGCACCTATAATGCACCTATAATGCCAACAATATCTCATTCAATTTCAATAACCAGATCGCATCAAGAATACTGGAGGCCCTTTGATTGTGGAAAATTTACAACTTTTGCGGTGTCCGCTCAGTTACTTTAACATTAAGAATCCAATCTTGATAAAACGTATAGACAATGTTTATAGGCATAATAACTCATCCAAGTTCGATGACATTGAACATGGTCTTATAAATAGGTATTCCATATGTATGACGGGTGTATATTGTGTCAGTTTGCCACTCTTGTTAAAAAATACTTGAATTTCAAAGCTTATTTAGAATTTTATGTGTAACATATATGAAGAAGGTAAAAATAATCTCTGAGGCGATACACACTATATAGTTATGTTTATTCCCTCCACAGATAAAATCTTTTCAATATTAGTTTATATACCATCTATGCACAGGTTATGTTGAGGCTGGAGTGATACCTACAGGAGCTCGCAACATACGGGTGGAAGAAGTGGCTGCCGCTAATAACTTCCTTGCTTTGCAGAATGACAAAGGTAAGTTACCAAGTTTCACATGACATACAGGACATGATTGCATGCCCAAGGTAGGTTACCATGTCTCCACATGACATGCAGGACTTGATTTGTTGTATGACAAATGTTGGTTACCATGTCTCCACATGACATGCAGATCTTGATTTGTTGTATGACAAAGGTTGGTTACCATGTCTCCACATGACATGCAGGGATTGTTTTGTTGTATGACAAAGGTTGGTTACCATGTCTCCACATGACATGCAGGGCTTGATTTGTTGTATAACACATGTTGGTTACCATGTCTCCCCTTGACATGCAGGGATTGTTTTGTTGTATGACAAAGGTTGGTTACCATGTCTCCACATGACATGCAGGGATTGTTTTGTTGTATGACAAAGGTTGGTTACCATGTCTCCACATGACATGCAGGGATTGTTTTGTTGTATGACAAAGGTTGGTTACCATGTCTCCCCTTGACATGCAGGGATTGTTTTGTTGTATGACAAAGGTTGGTTACCATGTCTCCACATGACATGCAGGGATTGTTTTGTTGTATGACAAAGGTTGGTTACCATGTCTCCCCTTGACATGCAGGGATTGTTTTGTTGTATGACAAAGGTTGGTTACCATGTCTCCCCTTGACATGCAGATCTTGATTTGTTGTATGACAAAGGTTGGTTACCATGTCTCCACATGACATGCAGGGATTGTTTTGTTGTATGACAAAGGTTGGTTACCATGTCTCCCCTTGACATGCAGGGATTGTTTTGTTGTATGACAAAGGTTGGTTACCATGTCTCCACATGACATGCAGGGATTGTTTTGTTGTATGACAAAGGTTGGTTACCATGTCTCCACATGACATGCAGGGATTGTTTTGTTGTATGACAAAGGTTGGTTACCATGTCTCCACATGACATGCAGGGATTGTTTTGTTGTATGACAAAGGTTGGTTACCATGTCTCCACATGACATGCAGGGATTGTTTTGTTGTATGACAAAGGTTGGTTACCATGTCTCCCCTTGACATGCAGGGATTGTTTTGTTGTATGACAAAGGTTGGTTACCATGTCTCCCCTTGACATGCAGAGATTGTTTTGTTGTATGACAAAGGTTGGTTACCATGTCTCTATATGACATGCAGGGCTTGACATGACATGCAGGGCTCGATTTGTTGCACGACAAAGGTAAGTTACTATGTCTCCACATGACATGCAGGACTTGATTTGTTGCATGACAAAGGTAAGTTACCATGTTTCCACATGACATACAAGACGTGATTTGTTGGTTATGAAATAATGTCCATGTTTTATAATGTAGGAGAGTACCACCTGAATGGTCATTGGTTCATACAGTGGAGTGGGGAATACAAGGTGGCAGGAACTGTCGTCCAGTACACACGTGAGGAGAATAAGGAGAGCTTCGCAGCAGCTGGACCCCTCAAGGAACCACTGCATATCATGGTTAGATACCTCTCACTGCTCTAACTGCTCTATTGTGCCATCAAAGTAAACCCTTAATGCAGAGAATATACACAGTTTGTGCCAACAAAGTAAACCCTTAATGCAGAGGATACACACAGTGTGTGGCCCTAGCCATATGTTAACTTTGTTCAAAAAATAAATTTGCATTTAGTGAGTGTCCAACTTGAAGGAGAAGAAATTATGAATCCTGACTTTGAGTGTACAACTTGACAGATTTATTTAATGCAAATCATGTCTCAGCATATATCTTGCTGTTTATATTGCAAATTCTGACTTTGAGTGTACAACTTGGAGTATATATTCTAAATCCTGACTTAAAGTGTACAACTTGGAGTTAACATTGTAAATCCTGACTTTGAGTGTACAACTTGGAGTTTATATTGAAAATCCTGACTTTAAATGTACAACTTAGAGTTTATATTGTAAATCTTAACTTTGAGTGTACAACTTGGTTTATATTGTAAATCCTGACTTTGAGTATACAACGTGGAGTATATATTCTAAATCCTGATTTAAAGTGTACAACTTGGAGTTTATATTGCAAATCCTGACTTTGAGTGTACAACTTGGAGTTATATTGCAAATTCTGATGTTGAGTGTACATCTTTAAGGAGTTTGTAAATGCAAATTCTAACTTTGAGTGTACAACTTGGAGTTATATTGCAAATCCTGACTTTAAGTGTACAACTTGGAGTTTATATTACAAATCCTGACTTTGAGTGTACAACTTGGAGTTTATATTGCAAATCCTGACTTTGAGTGTACAACTTGGAGTTTATATTGTAAATCCTGACTTTAAGTGTACAACTTGGAGTTTATATTACAAATCCTGACTTTGAGTGTACAACTTGGAGTTTATATTGCAAATCCTGACTTTGAGTGTACAACTTGGAGTTTATATTGTAAATCCTGACTTTAAGTGTACAACTTGGAGTTTATATTGTAAATCCTAACTTTGAATGTACAACTCGGAGTTTATATTGCAAATCCTGACTTTGAATGTACAACTTGGAGTTTATATTACAAATCCTGACTTTGAGTGTACAACTTGGAGTTTATATTGCAAATCCTGACTTTGAGTGTACAACTTGGAGTTTATATTGCAAATCCTGACTTTGAGTGTACAACTTGGAGTTTATATTGTAAATCCTGACTTTAAGTGTACAACTTGGAGTTTATATTGTAAATCCTAACTTTGAATGTACAACTTGGAGATTATATTGCAAATCCTGACTTCGAGTGTACAACTTGGAGTTTATATTACAAATCATGACTTTGAGTGTACAACTTGGAGTTTATATTGTAAATTCTGACTTTCAGCGTACAACTTGGAGTTAATGTTGCAAATACTGACTTCGAGTGTACAACTTTAAGGAGTTTGTAAATGCAAATCCTGACTTTGAGTATATAACTTGTGGTTTATATTGCAAATTCTGACTTTGAGTGTACATGTACAACTTGGAGTTTAAATTGTAAATTCTTACTTTGAGTGTACAACTTGGAGTTTATATTGCAAATTCTGACTATGAGTGTACAACTTGGAGTTTTTATTGCAAATTCTGACTCTGAGCATACAACTTGGAGTTTATATTGCAAATCCTGACTTTTAGTGTACAACTTGAAGGATTTGTGTAATGCAAATCATGTCTCAGTATATACGTTGGTGTTTATTTTGCAAATCCTGATGTTGATTTTACAACTTGAAGAAGTTTGTACAACTTAAAGGAGTGTATAATGCATACAACTTGGAGTTCATATTGCAAAATCTGACTTTGAGCGTACAACCTGGGGTTTATATTTGCAAATCCTGACTTTGGGCGTAAAGGAGCTGATATTGCAAATTTCTGACTTTGAGTGTACAACTTGGAGTTTGTATTGCACAATCTGACTGAGTTTGAAGGAGTTTGTATTGCAAATCCTGACTGAGCGTACAACTTGAAGGAGTTTATGTTGCAAATCCTGACTAAGTGTACATCTTGAAGGAGTTTATATTGCAAATCCTGACTGAGCGTACAACTTGAAGGAGTTTATACTGCAAATCCTGACTAAGTGTACATCTTGAAGGAGTTTATATTGCAAATCCTGACTGAGCGTACAACTTGAAGGAGTTTATACTGCAAATCCTGACGGAGTGTACAACTTGAAGGAGTTTATATTGCAAATCCTGACTGAGCGTACAACTTGAAGGAGTTTATACTGCAAATCCTGACTAAGTGTACATCTTGAATAAGTTTATACTGCAAATCCTGACTGAGCGTACAACTTGAAGTTTATATTTCAAATCCTGTCTGAGTGTACAACTTGAAGGAGTTTATGTTGCAAATCCTGACTAAGTGTACATCTTGACTAAGTGTACAACTTGAAGGAGTTTATGTTGCAAATCCTGACTAAGTGTACATCTTGACTAAGTGTACAACTTGAAGGAGTTTATATTGCAAATCCTGACTAAGTGAACATCTTGACTAAGTGTACAACTTGAGGGAGTTTATGTTGCAAATCCTGACTTAGTGTACATCTTGACTAAGTGTACAACTTGAAGGAGTTTATGTTGCAAATCCTGACTAAGTGTACATCTTGACTAAGTGTACAACTTGAGGGAGTTTATGTTGCAAATCCTGACTTAGTGTACATCTTGACTAAGTGTACAACTTGAAGGAGTT
The DNA here is from genome assembly GCA_037043455.1 of Cyrtodaria siliqua. Taxonomy (NCBI): domain Eukaryota; kingdom Metazoa; phylum Mollusca; class Bivalvia; order Adapedonta; family Hiatellidae; genus Cyrtodaria; species Cyrtodaria siliqua. The sequence continues at coordinate 501,987 of JAWPHD010000141.1, read as the reverse complement.
TATGTTGCAAATCCTGATTAAGTGTACATATTGACTAAGTGTACAACTTGAAGGAGTTTATATTGCAAATCCTGACTGAGTGTACATCTTGAAGGAGTTTATACTGCAAATCCTGACTAAGTGTACATCTTGAAGGAGTTTATACTGCAAATCCTGACTGAGCGTAGAACTTGAAGTTTATATTTCAAATCCTGACTGAGTGTACAACTTGAAGGAGTTTATATTGTAAATCCTGACTGAGTGTACATCTTGAAGGAGTTTGTGTTGCAAATCCTGTCTGAGTGTACATCTTAAAGGAGTTTGTATTGCAAATCCTGACTGCCTGTACAACTTGAGGGAGTTTGTATTCCAAATCCTGACTGTGTGTACAACTTGAGGGAGTTTATATTGCAAATCCTGACTGAGTGTACAAATTGAAGGAGTTTATATTGCAAATCCTGACGGAACTTACAACTTGAAGGAGTTAACATTGCAAATCCTGACTGAGCGTACAACTTGAAGGAGTAATTTTGCAAATCCTGACTTAGTGCACATCTTGAAGGAGTTTATATTGCAAATCCTGACTGAGTGTACAACTTGGAGTTTATATTGCAAAACTTGACTTAGTGTACAACTTGAAGGAGTTTATATTGCAAATCCTCACTGAGCGTACAACTTGGAGGAGTTTATATTGCAAGTCCTGACTGAGTGTACAACTTGAAGGAGTTTATATTGCAAATCCTGACCCAGTGTACAACTTGAAGGAGTTTATATTGCAAATCCTGACCGAGCGTACAACTTGAAGGAGTTTATATTGCAAATCCTGACCGAGCGTACAACTTGAAGGAGTTTATATTGCAAATCCTGACCGAGCGAACAACTTGAAGGAGTTTATATTGCAAATACTGACCGAGCGTACAACTTGAAGGAGTTTATATTGCAAATCCTGACCGAGCATACAACTTGAAGGAGTTTATATTGCAAATCCTGACTGAGCGTACAACTTGAAGGAGTTTATATTGCAAAACTTGACTTAGCATACAACTTGAAGGAGTTTACATTGCAAATCCCGACTGAGCATACAACTTGGAGTTTATATTGCAAATACTGACCGAGTGTACAACTTGAAGGAGTTTATATTGCAAATCCTGACCGAGCGTACAACTTGAAGGAGTTTATATTGCAAATTCTGACCGAGCGTACAACTTGAAGGAGTTTATATTGCAAATCCTGACCGAGCGTACAACTTGAAGGAGTTTATATTGCAAATCCTGACTGAGTATACATCTTGAAGGAGTTTGTATTGAAAGAGTTTATATTGCAAATCCTGACTGAGTGTACATCTTGAAGGAGTTTATATTGCAAATCCTGACTGAGTGTACATCTTGAAGGAGTTTATATTGCAAAACTTGACTTAGCGTACAACTTGAAGGAGTTTATATTGCAAAAATTGACTTAGCGTACAACTTGAAGGAGTTTATATTGCAAAAATTGACTTAGCGTACAACTTGAAGGAGTTTATATTGCAAATCCTGACTGAGTGTACAACTTGAAGGAGTTTATGTTGCAAAACTTGACTTAGCGTACAACTTGAAGGAGTTTATATTGCAAATCCTGACTGAGCGTACAACTTGAAGGAGTTTATATTGCAAATACTGACTGAGCGTACAACTTGAAGGAGTTTGTATTGCAAATCCTGACTGAGTGTACAACTTGAAGGAGTTTATATTGCAAATCCTGACTGAGCGTACAACTTGAAGTTTATATAGCAAATCCTGACTGTGCGTACAACTTCAAGGAGTTTACGTTGCAAATCCTGACTGAGTGTACAACTTGAAGGAGTTTACATTTCAAATCATGACTGAATGTATATCTTGAAGTAGTTTATATTGCAAATCCTAACTGAGGGTACATCTTGAAAAAGTTTATATTGCAAATCCTGACCGAGTGTACAACTTGAAGGAGTTTGTATTGAAGTAGTTTATAATGCAAATACTGACTGAGCGTACAACTTGAAGGAGTTTATATTGCAAATCCTGACTGAGTGTACAACTTGAAGGAGTTTATATTGCAAATCCTGACTGAGTGTACAACTTGAAGGAGTTTATATTGCAAATCCTGACTGAGTGTACAACATGAAGGAGTTTATATTGCAAATCCTGACTGAGTACATCTTGAAGGAGTTTATATTGTAAATCCTGACTGAGAGTATTTATATATCTAGATATGATTGTAGACATAAATCATTTCTCTTTTCGGTGATATTTATCCTATAGAAATTTAGAATATTCAGCAATAATATGTTTGATATCTTTTTACTGCAGTTACTTCTGCAATCAGAAAACCCTGGCGTGGTATTTGAGTATACGGTACCAAAAGACAATATATCTGAGCCACGTGTCCCAGAATTCCATTGGCATTACCAAGATTGGGCCCACTGTACAGCTTCATGTGGAGGGGGTAAGCATGCATTTATTCTTCTGCTGATGATTGGGATAAAGTTACTGCTATGGCTAATATTATCTTCCGGTGTGGAAGTGTAATAAAGCCATGAAATAAATATCATTATACCCTATTGTAATAAATATGCAAATGGTCTTTTCGGTTCAGCTTGATGTGCTTCTGAATTGCCTTGCTGTGCTTCTGAATTGCCTTGGTGTGGTTCTGAATTGCCTTGGTTCAGCTTGGTGTGGCTCTGAATTGCCTTGCTGTGCTTCTGAATTGCCTTGGTGTGCTTCTAAATTGCCTTGCTGTGCTTCTGAATTGCCTTGGTGTGCTTCTGAATTGCCTTGGTGTGCTTCTGAATTGCCTTGGTGTGCTTCTGAATTGCCTTAGTGTGCTTCTGAATTGCCTCGGTTCAGCTTGGTGTGGTTCTGAATTGCCTTGGTGTGGTTCTGAATTGCCTTGGTGTGCTTCTGAATTGCCTAATGGTGTGCTTCTGAATTGCCTTTTCGGTTCAGGTTGGTGTGCTTCTGAATTGCCTTGGTGTGCTTCTGAATTGCCTTGGTGTGCTTCTGAATTGCCTTTTCGGTTCAGCTTGATGTGCTTCTGAATTGCCTTGGTGTGCTTCTGAATTGCCTTTTCGGTTCAGCTTGATGTGCTTCTGAATTGCCTTGGTGTGCTTCTGATTTGCCTTTTCGGTTCAGCTTGATGTGCTTCTGAATTGCCTTGCTGTGCTTCTGAATTGCCTTTTTGGTTCAGCTTGATGTGCTTCTGAATTGCCTAATGGTGTGCTTCTGAATTGCCTTTTCGGTTCAGCTTGATGTGCTTCTGAATTGCCTTGGTGTGCTTCTGAATTGCCTTTTCGGTTCAGCTTGATGTGCTTCAGAATTGCCTTGCTGTGCTTCTGAATTGCCTTGGTGTGCTTCTGAATTGCCTTTTCGGTTCAGCTTGGTGTGCTTCTGAATTGCCTTCATCAATTTTCCATAAATTTAAAAATACCTGATCATGGTTATCAATGAGACATTTCCATTGAATGGTGGATAAGACTGAAGCAACATATTTATGAATCATACAACAAAGACGTAGCAGATACATGAATAAATGCACACTATGTGACATGCTTTGAGTTATGTGATGAAAAGAATCCTAAATTCATGCATATTTAATATTGAACTTTTTAAACTCATTGGATAAACCCTAACCTTAACCCATGTAATTTTATTCAACTTGTTTAATAAATTCAGTGTTATACAGGCACTGATGCAAGATTCTCTGTGAACGACCCTTTCGAAACATTATCAACACAAAATTGTAGGATAAATAAAAGTGTAGAAAGACAACTACATAATTTCTTGATGGTTAAAAAATTGGGTGGATTAATAGAGAAATGAGGTTACATTTTTGTGTGCATTAACGGTAAATCAAGGCATCCATGGAGTCCCAAGTACAGTGAATTCTCCAACATCATTATTCTAAAAATTCTTTCTCTGCTATAATATTCTACAGGAAGCCAGAGGTCAGAGGTCGTATGTACCGAGATTGAGGCCGGAATCGTCGATGATAAGTACTGTAACATCTCCACCAAACCAGACGACATGCAGAAAGTCTGTAATGAACATCTCTGTCCTGCAAAGTATGTAGCTATTTCTTTATCAGCTGCAGTGATTTTTTCCACCCTTTTGGGAATGGTATTGGTACCTATTCAGTTGGGAAAATTTGCTTTGTTTTGACTTAAATTGGGAATTTGTCACTATCAAATAAAAGAAATATTGTATGCTTAAATACTTTGCAAACACATGACCATGTATGCATTCTCTTGCAGTATTTTATTACCCTCACATAAAAGAAAATATTTCCCCCCTTATTCTGTTTAAAGTTTCACTCTAAATATTTAAAAAAAAATAAAATAAAAAAATAACAAATTAGGAATTTTTTCACTCCATTTGGGGAAAAACAGATGATGGTACCGTTTTTCGGTACCACTTATATAAGGAAAAAATACACTGACTGCTTAATAGCAACTTTTTGGTTTTACATCAGTTGTAATGAAAGCTCGCTAAAATTTTATTTTAATCACTCTCGATGTCTTCCTGGGTAGAACCAGCACTAAGCAAAATGTAGATAAAGTGTCTTGCTCAGGGACACAACACATTATGGTCCTGGCGGGGGATCAAACCCACAATTTTTCGATCCCATATACTGTTTGCTTTAAAATAAACACCTGATTATCTATACACACACATATAAACAGAATAGAATAAAAATATAATAGTTTCAATTATGGGCCATCATGCAAATCATTATACAATTTGAACATTATTAAAACAAAACTTTGATTACAAGAAAAAAAGATGACAAAAAGCGTTGATAATATTTTAAATTTAAATAGCTGTTCATCTGTCTCATTTTTAGCTCTACTGGCCGAAGGCCAGCAGAGCTTATGGGATGGCGAGTTGTCCGTCGTCCGTCCGTCGTCCGTCGGCCGTCCGTCTGTTAACTTTTGCCTTGTGAACACTCTAGGGCCTTTATTATTCATCGAATCTTTACGAAACTTTGCCAGTGTCTTTATATCAATGAAAGCTCGGACAAGTTCGAAAACCAGCCGGATCAGATAAATTTCACCGGAGTTATGGCCCTTGTTTTGCTGAAAAATGCCATATTAAGCCTTGTGAACACTCTAGCACCTTCATTTATTATTTGATCCTTACCAAACTTGCACAGATTGTTAATATCAGTGAAAGCTCGAACAAGTTCGAAAACCAGCCAAATCGGATCAGTAACACTGGAGTTATGGCCCTTGTTTTTTTCTGAAAATTGCTATTTTCTGCCTTGTGAACGCACTAACACCTTCATTTATTATTTGATCGTTACCAAACTTGCACAGATTGTTTATACTAATTATAGCTTGGACAAGTTCGAAAATCAGCTGAATTGGGTCAGTAACACTAGAGTTATGGCCCTTGTTTTTTCTGAAAAAGGTCATTTTCTGCCTTGTGAACACTCTAGCACCTTCATTTATTATTTGATCTTTTCAAACTTGCACAGATTGTTAATATCAATAAAAGCTCGAAAAAGTTCGAAAACCAGCTAAATCGGGTCATTAACACCGGAGTTATGGCCCTTGTTTTTTCTGAAAAATGCTATTTTCTGCCCTGTGAACACTCTAGGGCCTTCAATATTAATCGGATCTTTACTTAACTTTGCCAGTGTCTTTATATCAATGAAAGCTCAAACAATTCGAAAACCGACAAGATCGAAATAATTTAAATGGAGTTATGGCCCTTGTTTTGCTGAAAAATGCCATATTAAGCCTTGTGAACGCTCTAGCACCTTCATTTATTATTTGATCTTTACCAAACTTGCACAGATTGTTAATATCAATGAACGCTCGGACAAGTTAGTAAACCAGCTAGATCGGACTATTAACAGCGGAGTTATTGCCCTTGATTTAGTTAAAAATGCTATATTTTGCCTCGTTAAGACGATAGGGGCTTCATTGTTCATCCGATCTTTACCAAACTTTATCAGAATGTTAATATCAATGAAAGCTCGGACAAGTTCGAAAACCAGCCAGATTGGACCAGTATCGGCGGAGTTATGGCCCTTAATTTAGTTAAAAATGCTAAATTTTGCCTCGTTAAGATGATAGGGCCTTCATCTTTCACTCGATCTTTACCAAACTTTACCAGATTGTTACTATCAATAAAAGCTCGGACAAGTTTGATAACTATCCAGATCGGACCTGTATCGGCAGAGTTATGGCCCTTGATTTAGTTCAAAATGCTATATTTTGCCTCGTTAAGACAGTAGGGCCTTCATTTTTCATCCTATCTTTACCAAAATTTACCACATTGTTAATGTCGTTGAAAGCTCGAACAAGTTCGAAAACCAGCCATATCGGACCAGTAACATCGGAGTTATGACCCTTGATTTAATTAAAAATGCTATATTTTGCCTCATTAAGACGATAGGGGCTTCATTGTTTATCCGATCTTTACTAAATTTTATCAGATTGTTACTATCAATGAAAGCTGGGACAAGTTTGAAAACCATTCATATTTGACTAGTAACAGCGGAGTTATGGCCCTTGATTTAGTTTAAAATGCTATATTTTGCCTCGTTAAGACGATAGGGGCTTCATTGTTCATCCGATCTTTACTAAACTTTACCATCTTGTTACTATCAATGAAAGCTCGGATAAGTTTGAAAACCAGTCAGATCGGACTAGTAACAGTGGAGTTATGGCCCTTGATTTAGTTAAAAAAGGCTATATTTTGCCTCGTTAAGAAGATAGGGTCTTCATTTTTCATCCGATCTTTACCAAAAATTACCAGATTGTTCATATCAATGAAAGCTTGGACAAGTTCCAAACCAGCCAGATTGGACCAGCAACAGCGGAGTTATGGCCCTTGATTTAGTTAAAAATGCTATATTTTGCCTCGTTAAGACGATAGGACCTTCATTTTTCGTCAGATCTTTACCAAACTTTACCAAATTGTTAATATAAATGAAAGCTCAGACAAGTTCGAAAACCAGCCATATTGGACCAGTAACAGCGGAGTTATGGCCCTTGATTTAGTTAAAAATGCTATATTTTGCCTCGTTAAGACGATAGGACCTTCGTTTTTCGTCAGATCTTTACCAAACTTTACCAAATTGTTAATATAAATGAAAGCTCAGACAAGTTCGAAAACCAGCCAGGTCGGACCAGTAACAGCGGAGTTATGGCCCTTGATTTAGTTAAAAATGCTATATTTTTCCTTAATACCATAGGGTCTTCATTTTTCATCCGATCTTTACCAAACTTTACCAGATTGTTACTATCAATGAGTCCGACAAGTTTGAAAACCAGCCAGATTGGACCATTTACACCGGAGTTATGGCCCTTGATTTTCTGAAATATGCTATATGTTGGCCTCATTAAGAAGAAAGGGCCTTCATTTGGCCAAATTTCATTGAAAATTTTCAGGGATGATCAGTACCAAGCCTAGTTGTACATATCGTCACTGTGTTCCAGTTGAATGATTTTGGCGGATTTATGTCCCTTTAAAGGATTTAATACACAAACTTTGTCCTGACTAGTTTTCCTGAACCCCTGGCCGGATTTAAACAAAACTTTTTAGGGATGATCAGTTCCAGGTCTAGTTGTGCAAATCTTTGCCGTGTTCCAGTTGAATGATTTTTGGCAGAGTTATGGCCCTTTAAAGGTTTTAATACACAAACTTTGTCTGGACTATTCTCCTGAACGTCTCCCCACATTTCAACAAAACTTTACAGGGATGATCAGCACCAAGCTTAGTTATATCATCGTCGCATTCCGGTTAACAGATTTTTGGTGGAGTTATGGCCCTTTAAAGGTTTTTGATACACAAACATTTTCCGGGCTTGAACCCCTGGCTGGATTTTAACGAAACTTGACAAGAATGATCAGTATCAAGCCTAGTTGTGCATATCATTGCCATATTCGGGTTGAATGATTTTTGTCAGGGTTATGGCCCTTTAAAGGTTTTAGTAGAGAAACGTCCAGATTAGTCTGTTCTGAACTCCTAGCTGGATTTCAACGAATCTTGATGGGGATGATCAGTACCATGCCTAGTTGCACCTATCATTGCCTTGTTCTGGTTGAATGAATTTTGGCAGAGTTATGGCCCCTTAAAAGTTTTAATACACTAACTTTGTACAGACTAGTTCTCCTGAACCTCTGGCTGGATTTCAACGAAACTTGTCAGGGACAATCAGTACCAAGCCTTGTTGCCTATATCATCACCCTGTTCTGGTTGAACGATATTTGAAAGAGTTATGGCCCCTTGTGCATAAACTTTATCTTTAGCCAGGAGAGCGTCCACAGGCCCTCTTGGGCCTCTTGTTTAATGAAATAATGAAATAAGAGGATGTACCACACAAACCCAAGTTTTTAATTTGTATATCACTTTAATGCAATTTACGTACCTTTAAAATAGTGTACTATTAGTGGTTTTACATTATAATTCACTATTTCCAGATGGTGGATGGGGCCATGGCAGCATTGTTCTGTAACCTGCGGTGACAACGGTATGCACCAGCGCACGGTTATCTGTGTACGTAGTCTCGGTGCCGATGAGCAGATAGCCCTTGATGATGAGGCGTGTCTTGATGAGAAGCCTGCAGAGTTGGAGGCATGCCACAAGAAGGAAGCATGTCCTTCACATAGCGCCTGGATAACCGGCGAGTGGTCAAGTGTAAGTCAATGTTATCACAATGGCTAAACATCTCTGAACTAAATTCATAGGCTTCCGTAGCTCAGTGGATAATAAAGGCCTTGCATGTTACAGTTACTGACCTCAGCAGGTCGGTAGCCTGACCTCAGCAGGTCCGTAGCCTGACCTCAGCAGGTCGGTAACCTGACCGCAGCAGGTCTGTAGCCTGACCTCAGCAGGTCGGTAGCCTAACCTCAGCAGGTCCGTTGCCTGACCTCAGCAGGTCTGTAACCTGACCTCAGCAGGTCTGTAGCCTGACCTCTGCAGATCTGTAGCCTGGCCTCAGCAGGTCGGTAACCTGACCTCAGCAGGTCCGTAGCCTGACCTCAGCAGGTCCGTAGCCTGACCTCATATAATTGAGTGCAGATGTATTGTTCTAAGGTTTATAGTCCTTCCACCCATATACGGCTCACTAGAGGGTAGATTATCTTTTAAGTTGAAATTTTACAGCCTATGAGGGTTAGACCTAAAATTCATGATTGTCAGTTTATCTTAGATTAATCTTTATTTCAGTGTAACACAATGTTGCTTTTGCTGTAGCCTGTAACATACTGTATATTTCAGTGTAACGGTAATCCATGTGGTTTGAAGTACCGCACTGTTACGTGTGAGAATACGGAGAATGGATGTGAAGGTAACAAAATTCCAGTCTCCGAGATGCAGTGTAGCGAAATAGTGTGTGGACATTGGGTCACCAACGACTGGACAGAGGTATGGGGATATATCAATTGATATTAAAAGGGGACTTGTTGTTTTTAACATAAAAGGAACTTGTCATGATTTTTGTCGAGCCCGCTGGTGGAAAGCTCAACTTAGGGATTACGTTTGTGTTCGGTGTAAGTGTGTCCTTGCATGCATCAAAGTTAAGGTACAAGTTCTGTTTATATTGACTTCTAAGACAGGATATTGCACAAACTGCGTCAGTATGTTCCTCTTATCGACCTGGCATGGTAATTCAATGTTGTCTTCACCGAGACCTATTTTCTTCGATATATTGGTCATGTCCAGTTTTGGGTACAAGTTCTGGATAGCAGCTTCTATTAGTGAGACATTGATTAAACTACATCCATAAGTTTCCTTACCAACCTGGCATGGTGAGCCCATTCATTTTTGTTGCTGTGACCTACTTTGTTCAATATATAGGCCATGTTTAAAGGTATAAAGGTGCACGTTATGAATCTCAGCATCTATTGGTGGGATATTGACTAAACTGCATGAGGATATTTTTTATTGACCTGACATTGTAAACCAATTTATGGGATGCCGAGTTGTCCGTCGTCCGTCGTCCGTCGTCCGTCCGTCCGTCGTTAACTTTTGTCTCGTTAAGCATTAGGGCCTTCATTTTTCATTCAATCTTTACCAAACTTTAACAGCTTGTTAATATCAATAAAAGCTCGGATGAGTTCAAAAACAAGCCAGATCGGCCAAGTAACAGCGGAGTTATGGCCCTTGATTTAGTTAAAAATGCTATATTGCTATATTTTGCCTCGTTAAGACGATAGGGTCTTCATTTTTCAACCTATCTTTACCAAACTTTACCACATTGTTAATATCAATGAAAGCTCGGACAAGTTCGAAAACCAGCCAGATCGGACCAGTAACACCAGAGTTATGGTCCTTGATTTAGTTGAAAATGCTATATTGCTATATTTTGCCTCGTTAAGATGATAGGGTCTTCATTTTTCATCATATCTTTACCAAACTTTACCACATTGTTAATATCAATGAAAGCTCGGACAAGTTCGAAAACCAGCCATATCGGACTAGTAGCAGCGGAGTTATGGCCCTTGATTTAGTTAAAAATGCTATATTTTGCCTCATTAAGACGCTAGGGGCTTCATTGTTCATCCAATCTTTACCAAACTTTATCAGATTGTTAATATCAATAAAAGCTCGGACAATTTCGAAAACCAGCCATAGCGGAATAGTAAGAGCGGAGTTATGGCCCTTTATTTAGTTAAAATGCTATATTTTGGCTCGTTAAGACGATAGGGGCTTCATTGTTCATCCGATCTTTATCAAACTTTATCAGATTGTTAATGTCATTGAAAGCTCGTTTAAGTTTGAAAACCAACCATATCGGACCAGTAACAGCGGAGTTGGGGCCCTTGATTTAGTTAAAAATGCTATATTTTGCCTCGTTAAGACGATAGGGGCTTTATTGTTCATCTGATCTTTACCAGACTTTATCAGATTGTTAATATCAATGAAAGCTCGAGCAAGTTCGAAAACTAGCCATATCCGACCAGTAACAGCGGAGTTATGGCCCTTGATTTAGTTCAAAACGCTATATTTTGCCTCGTTAAGACGAGAGGGCCTCATTTTTCATCCGATCGTTACCAAACTTTTATTTTTTTAGTTATTTTTTTAAATTAATATATTTATTTTTTTTTATTTTTTTTTTGTTTAATTAATATTTATTTTTTTAGCTCTATGTTGGACCAGTCGGACCAGTAACAGAGGAGTTATGGCTCTTGATTTAGTTAAAAATGCTATATTTTGCCTCGTTAATACGGTAGGGCCTTCATTTTCATCTGATCTTTACAGAACTTTAACAGATTCTTTAGTTATGGCCCTTGATTTAGTGCAAAAGCTGTATTTTGCCCGAAACTTCCAAAAAAACGTAAATGGCAGTCACTTGCTTCATTGATGTTATAAGAGCCATGTTAGCCAGTAGAGCGTCCACAGGCCCTCTTGGGCCTCTTGTCTGTATACAGGGCTGGGATCTGCATTGTTTGAAATATGGTTCATGTCATGTTATTGGTACAAGCTCTTTATCCCATCGTCTATTCCGGATACATTGACCAAACTGCATCGGTTGACCTGAAATGTCATTGTGTGGGCTCGACATGCAGGTCGTGGCCTGGCCATCTAATTTGTAAATGGGTTATGATTCTTTGTAATATCGGTTCTCTGGAAATGTTTCTTAGAGCCATCTGTAAATGTAACATGTTCAGGTGTGTCACAATTCAGCAGTATTACACATTTGTAATAATGACTACCCAAATGACACTTAATGGCAGGTAGAGGGACTGTAACAGTTAATAAATACTATTTCAAAAACAAGTTTTAATGGATATACAGTTTTGTTTAAAAAGTTCCGTGAAATTTCTTTTAATCATTACTATTTCTTTTTATTTTTTTTTCAAATCTATAAAATAAGTTTTGTTATTTAACAGTGTACACGAAGTTGTGGTGATGGTGTCCAATTAAGAAAAGTCACTTGTGTGGGCGACAGTCATGTCTGTGACACTAGGACCATACCTCCGAGTCAACAAAACTGTACACTAGGGCCCTGCCCTACTGACACACTCCACAAGCCCACAACAACAAACAACAGGGAACCTGTACATTCCACAACCGCACCCATAGAGAACATCAATGTAACCCCAAATCCTAAAGTTATAAATTCAACTGAGGAAAATATTGTGAAGGTTGAAGATTCTACTACAGAATCTACATTAAAAGGTGACATTGAGGCAGCTAAATCTTCACCTAAACCAGACATTAAAACTTCCAAAATGATTGAAAATAATGAATATAAGTCACTGAGTTCTGAAAATATTGATGATAATGCTAACAATGATGAAAAAATAAATGAAAATACTAATGATGTGAAGACAAATAATGAGGAGAAAGAAGAATATATTGAAATAGAGAATGTTGACACGACTGAAGATAAGGGTGTTGAACACATAGGTGGTACGGAACAGAAATCAGAAGCAAGTACACCTGGTAAAGCATCTGAATATAGTTTAGATATTACTGACATAGAGCCAGATACTGAAACTTCAACACAGGAAAGTATTTTTATAAACAATGAAGGATCAGACATTACCAGTGTTACTGATGGTGGTAACCAGCAAGAACCATCTAATAAACAAAATAATGAAATGGTACATGAAGCTTCCGAACTGCTTGGGGAGAATAAAGACATCACTAACATAAAGGCTGAAGCAGCTGATAAAATGTTAGTTGATTCTGGTGAAGTAAATGAAACAGAAGGGGCTGGAAAATCAGATGAGACAGAGTTAGATAAAAAAGACCATAAACATGAAAATCAAGCAACAAGGCACAAACATCGACAACACCATGGTGAAAATTTAGGTGTTGGAGAAAACGTTGATGTGCAAGAAAGGGAACATATTGAAACACAGGAAGAAGACCAAAGTAATGAAGTAGGAGAGGATTTGGAAGAAGATAAATGGCTTGAAAATTACAAGGATAATGATTTTAGTATAGAGGAAGAAAAATTTGATGAAACTGAGGACAATGAAGGTACAGCTCAAGATAACATAGTAGAAAGTTATAATCCCAATAGTTTAGTCGATGGTAATGAAAATGAGGAAACCTCCCCACCTGTAGATTCTCCGAGACAAGAATATCCACAGTTGGATAAATTGCCGGCTCTACCAGATAAAGATAAATTATCTCCCTTACCAAGTAGTAGCGATCATAAATTACCAGCATTGCCAGACAAAGACAGTCTGTCTTCTTTACCAAAGCTAGGTAATTTACCACCACTTCCAAGCAATGGTGAGATGCCTACAATGCCAAATATTAAACATTTAGCACCACTTCCAAAGTTTGAAGATTTGCCACCTTTACCTAATTCCATTGATTTAACTGACAAACTTCCGGCTTTGCTTAAATTGGACGAAGTTCCAAGTTTACATAATTATAACAATTTGCCACCTTTACCTAAGAAAGATGGCCTAGCAGCACTTCCAGATATAGGTGATCTCCCACCTATGCCAAGAATGAAAGATTTACCCAAGAAACATTTTTTGCCACCACCACTGTCATCGATGCAAAAACCAACAAATAGTGAAACTGAAATGACTGCAGCAGACGATAAACATGAAACAGAAACTATAGATATACCTCTAGGTATAAACAAACCGCAAGAGATTAAGCAGCCAGTTGATACAACTGACAACAGCATGGACAATAACCAATATCTACCTCCAAGCAAAGAACATGCAGGTAATGGCATGGCCAGTCCAAACCCTGGGCCAGTATTCAATCCTAGTACCAAACCTGAGATTATAAATTCATCATCAGACACTGTAGTAGATGATAAAGAGACACCAACACCTTCACCTAATGTGATCGCCTCTGTGCATAAAATTGATTCACCTGATGATATTAAGGAAGATGGAGATGCAGTATTACTACATGGACTGGTTCCTGGACCTATGAAATCCAGTGTAAAAAGTAAACAGAATGTTGATGTAGAACCAGTCAAAAAGGCTTTATTCAAGTGGATGTCATTAGAATGGACAGAGGTAAATATCTATAAATATCTATTACACTGATGTGTTTAAATTATTGTTTGGGGCTCTTGTTTCTGCCAAAGAGTTTTTGAATGTTACAGACACAAATAGATGAGTGAAAGTGAAAATACCTGTAATACTTAAAAAAATGTGTTTTTCAAAAGAGCATTTTTAATGCAAAATTCTGCTTCATCAAATTCAGAAGGCTCATATTGAGCTATGGGGACCGCATTTTGTTTGTCAGTTCATCGTCTGTCCGTCCATTAACTGACTAGCCAATTCTGACCAAACTTCGCATGCATTATCCTAAGGCCAGTGGCTTTCAATTTTGTTAAAATTAGGTCAACGCGATATTCAAAATGAACACAATTACTAATAATAGTCGAAACCTTAAAATCATCTTTTGAAGAACTGCTGAACAGATTTCTACACCGATTTGTAGAATGTTACTTGTACGTTAAACTATCACATTTTTGAAGTCCTCGGGGTAAAAAAATGCCCTGGGGGTTCAAATTTTGTATGTTTTACATAGACTTACATAGGGAAAAAGTGAAAAATCTTCTATTCTGAAACCACAAGGCATAGAGCTCTCATATATTCCATGTAGCATAAGCTTATAGTCCTCAACCAAATTTATTCAAATGGTGACACTAGGATCAAATTTGACCCCACCCCATGGGTCACCATTTTACATATGCTTGAATAGAGAGACATATGTTTCTCTCTTGAAACCAAAACACAGGGCATAGATCTCTAATAGATGGGATGTAGCATAAGGTTATGGTCCTCTACCAAGATTGTTGAAATGATGAAACCGGGGTCCAATTTGGCCGTTCCCCTCGAGTTACAGTTTCACAGAGTTAATACAGGAGAATCTTTATAGAAATTAATTTCTGGGACTAAAAGAGCTAATCTTCTCCGAACTTACCAGACCTCTTTTTATCTGACCCTCTTATGTTACTGTTGTAATTGTCTACAATGGACAAGGTTTCTACAATGGACAAAGTTTCTACAAAGGACAAGGTTATCAAGTTAGCGATTTAGGGCCATTTTAGGTCAACGCGATTTCAGACCTGCATCAGATTGCTTTCTTAGAGCATTGTGTTCTGTGATTGAATACATCAGTTATTTTAAGGACTTCCATGGCCGGGATAGTAAAGAGGCCGTGTCTACAACTTTCTCGCCTCTCACTACTGCAGTTTTTAATCCCACTGCGTGACTTTTCAAGTGAAAAGTGTTCGATTCTTACGAATGGCGGGAGGAATACAATACTGGTTCTACCCAGGAAAAATGGGGTAGTCTGCCTCTACTGCAAAAATATTACCGTCATAATTAAAATGTTCTAACATTTCACGATTTGCTAAAAATGAAGTAAAACACCAATCAAACGAACAGGCATTAGTTATTTAGTGCTCTCATTCTTTTATTTTACTCTTGTTTCCAGTGTTCGCGTGTTTGTTCTGGTGGCATCAGAAGCAGATCGGTTGTATGTGTGGGTGTAGATTCCAGTAGCAGGGTGGACCAACATCACTGTGATAGCAATGATAAACCAGTCTACAGTGAAAACTGTAATACGCAGCTGTGTTTGGAATGGACGGTGTTAGACTGGTCTTCGGTTGGTAACTTTTGAACTTTTCTTCATTCATGAAAAGAAATTTGGCAAATATAAATGCTGTAAACTACGTCTTTAAAACATGTTTCTAATAGTTTTTCTTGCTTAGTTTATAGAATCTACATCTTTAAATCAAGTCTTCGAATTAACCCACTAGCCCGAAGCCCGGGGCTATTAAACTGTGATTCGGGCTAGTGATTTTTTTTTATTTATGTAGTCAGGCTAAAGGAAAATGTACGGGTTTTCATTGAGTATATAGGATTTGGGCTAGTGACACAAAAATGTTAATTCAAAGACTGCTTTAAATTATGCTTTAAATTATGTGTTTGATGGCTTTTCTTTTTTTCTTGAATCTACATCTTTAAATTATGCATTTCTGATAGCTTTTCTAACTTAGTTTATAGAATCTATATCTTTAAATTATGTGTTTAGGATAGCTTTTCTTGCTTTTTTATGCCCCCGAAAAATTTTCGGGGGCGTATAGTAATCGCACCGTCCGTCCGGCCGTCCGAGTTTACAGGAGCGCCTTGTGCGTCTTTTTTTGTGTATATAGAATACTTGTGTGACTTTTTTTTCTTGTGTGACTGACACACAAGCAAGTATGTCTCTATGCGCAGGAAATAGTCTATTTCTTCATTTAAAGCAATAAAAAATTGCAGTCGCACAAGGGGAAGGGAGCTTGTATGCCTAAAATGTGTCCAAATGGTAAAAACGACACACAAGATGTAAAAAACAGTCACACAAAGTTTGAACGTACACACGAAAAACAGACACACAAGGTTTGAGTCACACTAAGCCTGATTTTGTGTACGTCCGGATTCTGTCCGTCCGTCATTCCGCTTTTTGTGTCCGGATTTAACTTGGCACAAGTGATCATCATAACAAGACGGTGTGTCGCGCGCAAAACCCAGGTCCGTACCTCAAAGGTCAAGGTCACACTTGAAGTTCATAAGTCAAAAACAGGTACGCAATTTCGTGTCCGGACTGTAACTTCACAACCCCTGCAGGGATTTTTAAATAATTTGGCACAAATGATCACCATAACAAGACGATGTGTCGCGCGCAAAACCATGATCCGTAACTCAAAGGTCAAGGTTACACTTGAAGTTTATAGGTCAAAAACAGGTACACAATTTTGTGTCCGGACCGTAACGTCACAACCACTGCAGGGATTTTTAAATAACTTGGCACAACTGATCATCATAACAAGACGATGTGTCGCGCGCAAAACCCAGGTCTTCAAGGTCAAGGTCACACTTAGAGATCAAAAGTCAAATTGTGTCCGGTCAATAATTCTGGCATTCATGGACGGATTTTCAAATAACTTGGCACAAGTGCTCACCACAAGACGATGTGTCGCGCACCAAAATCCAGGTCTGTGGCCCCAAGGTCAAGGTCACACTTAGAGGTCATAGGTCAAATCGTGTCCGGTCAATAACTTTTGCATGCCTGGACGGATTTTCAAAAACTCGGCACAAGTGCTCACCACAACCAAACGATGTGTCGTGCACAAAATCCAGGTCCACGGCTCCAAGGTCAAGGTCATACTTAGAGGTCAAAGGACACTTCGAGGGCATTTATCACTTACAGTGATATTTCTTGTTTTTTTTTATAGAATTTACATTTTTAAAGTATGTGTTTCTGATAGCTTTGCTTGCTTAGTTAATAGAATCTACATCTTTAAATTATGTGTTTCGGAGAGCTTTTCTTGCTTTTTTTTTTTTTATAGAATCTACATTTTTAAAGTATGTGTTTCTGATAGGTTTTCTTGCTTAGTTTATCGAATCTTCGTCTTTAAATTATGTGTTTCTGATAACTTTTCTTTCTTAGATTATAGAATCTACACCTTTAAATTATGCATTTCTGATAGGTTTTCTTGCTTAATTTACAGAATCTACGTCTTTAAATTATGTGTTTCTGATGGCTTGTTTTCTTGCTTAGTTTATAGAATCTACATCTTTAAATTATGTGTTTCTGATAGCTTTTCTTGCTTAGTTTATAGAATCTACATCTTTAAATTATATGTTTCTGATAGCTTTTCTTGCTTAGATTAAGAAATAAAAAATATACTCTTACTCCATCTAGTGTTCTGCCACATGTGGAGTCAGCATCAGATCACGTAGAGTGTTTTGTCCACAAAAACTGTCATGTGACCCTGTGAAGCAGCCAATCGAAGAAGAGACATGTGACATGCCAGCGTGTGCCATGTGGGTGTCTGGGCAATGGAGCAGGGTGAGTAAAGCAAGTTGGTTCAACTCAATGAGTGGGAAGTGAGCTCTTTAAAGATTGCATTAGTCTGACAATTGGCTTACAAATTCAAATATTTTAGATACCCTCTGTTCTGCTTTTTATGCAAAGTACAGCTGGCATATATTAATGTTACCCTTGTCCATCCTGTCTGTCAAGTCTGTTAGGAAAAGTTTACATTCAAGTGTTTATGTGACTGACAGTGCTATAGAAAATGTTCTGTCAACTTTTGTTTTGTTAAAAAATGTTAATTCTGACAATATTAATATTAGTTATTGTTTAAATTGGGAAATATTTTTCCCTCATTTGTTTTGAATTTAGATGACAGTTTTCATGATCAAAATGACTCCCTTGCTGCACTCTGACTTTGAGCGGAAAAATATTGAAACTGCTTTGGCATACTCCTACAATTACTGTACCCAAATTTTTTTTGTGTATCATTTATTCAGTGTTCCAAAAAATGTGACGGTGGTGAGCAAGTGCGACTGGTACAGTGTGTCAACTTGACGTCCCAGTTGGCCAGCCGCGGTTGTGATTACAACACAAAACCCGGGGAGAGACAGGACTGTAACAAGGAACCCTGTCAGAATCATAATGCAGGTATAAAATGCATCTGATTGGCTTTCGGGAGGTCGTGGGTTCGAGTCCCCTGACCGCGTCATACCAAAGACTTTAAAAATGGAGTAGTCACTTATAACCATTGCCTGACAAGCAAATAATGGGTAGTGCTACGACTGATTGAGCAGTGTCAGAATAATGTGTCTGGGGGTATCATGTCTACTACGGCGTGGTATTCCAGTGTGGCAGCACTATAAAGAAACCACTGAGTTCGCTGCTTCAAGTAGACATATCATCACATCACACACAAACACACAGATAAAAGTCCAGACTCCATTGTGCCTATAATTGTCGGGTAGGACGCCTGTCGTAGGCGGACGGACTTTAATCCTTAGAAATACACACACACACACAAACATTGGGGCTATTAAAAACATACCAGGGCCCCACAGGAAAACAATTTAAGGAACATCTATGGGGGAATCCTATTTACCGAAGTTTAGACTTTAAACTGAATGTTGCATCTTTGGGTGGGTATTTGATTTCAAAAGTGCCTTCCTGGGGTCCTATGTATTATTTATTGGAATAGCCCTGATTCTTAAAGATAAATATTATTTGAACTATTTTTTTCCAGGTTTTTTATGTGTTTTTTGGGGGGAAATAAGCATTACATTCTAGTGAGTGTGATAGTGTATAAATATTACATTCCTATGAGGGCGACAGTGAATATTGTCAACCTGACGAGAATTATGTTAACCGAGGCAATTTTTATTTATACCGAAAATAAATGTTTTCGGAATGATTGAAATAGATCTTTGTAAAAATAAATATATTTTTTTTAACCAGTTTTAATTTAAGCATATGGTTAACAAAAACGACTTATATCATTAAAACATGTTTTACACATTAAAGATCTTATCAACATTTTAACAATATGAACATCATATTTTATTCGTATCACAGCATTTACCGTTTCATTAGCTCATAGCGGGTTAAGGAAGGAAAAACTATTTATACACTTGCTGTGATGTCACAATCATGAAACATTACTTTATTTGACCGATCCGTAAAAGTGTGCCAAATGCTTCATTGTGTATTGTTTCTATTTCCCACCAGCTTTGACTATCAACTGTGAACACAACGAGATGTCATCCATCGTTTGTCGCGCCTTGCGTAAAATGGGACAGTGTCATCGACGCTTTGTGTCTCTTAAATGTTGTAAAACGTGCAGTAAAAATTCAATAAAGAAACTGAACAAAGACAGACCAAAGTCGCAAGCACTCAGATGATAGAACCGTGGATAGACAAGTGTGAATGCTCATTCATATGCAATAAAACGAGTGTCGGCGCCATTTCATGAAAATTCATTGGCGGCAAATGGTGAAAAGTTAAATCTAAATATCACTTTTATGGAAATTCATACAACATTATATCCATATTTTTTGTGGTGTGATACATCATTTCATTTTTTTCTCATGAGATGCATGCAATGTTAAAATGTACAAATATTTTAAAGTGCTAGATGGAAATGTTTTACTATGATGTATTGATTTTATTGGATGAAAACCATCCATAGACAGAACCATAATGTGATTGCTGGTGTGGATTTGTGGACCATCTAAGCCAGGTCTCATTTGATTGCTATCTAGATCATCCAAGATCTTGTTTGTATGAACCAGACAACATATGTTCATGACTTACCTTGTTTGTAAGATATACTTGTAAGCTTAAGTGCTGATCCCGTATTTAAGTATTCATCTCATCTTAAGTATTGGTCCCCGTCTTTTCGCAGAGTATGAATCAAGTTTAACATGTCATCATAGTTTAAGCTAAACAATATATGAAAATATAATTGTGTCCAGTAAATGTTTGTGGAAATATCTTTTTAGGTCATACCTTAAAGGTACAGTATCCATAACTTTTAGCTTATAAAACACACACTAATTACGTTCACAAACATTACACAATAAACATTATTGAATATTTACTATTTAAATGCAAGATTGTTTAACGGATTGCAATTGCGATGCGTTTGAACTCGCAGCCCAAACTAAAATTACACTCTCGGGTAATAATAGTGAGCGCGAGATTGTCGACATCGTTCCCGACTGAGCTAAGCGGGCTATACATATTGCGCAATACATATTAGATAAAAACCTAATGCGCTAATGGAAGTCACGTGATCAGCAGAAAAGGTAAATAAAGTGGGACCCGCATTATTTACATATTATAATTAAAACTTTTTTTCTTCAAATTCACAAATGTATTACTACAGACTTCTTCGAGTCTATGCTCCAAGTTTTCATGTATACATTTCACTGATTGACAGTTGGAGAGTTATTTGGTTATGCTCAATATCTGCTTACTTACGGATAGTGTCCCTTTAACAAAATTATACAGAGCCATAGAATGTACACTTAATCTTTACATGGTTTGCTTGAGTGTTATTTCTTTTGCTTGTGTATTTACAAAATGTATGTTTAAAAATAATTATGTAAAATAGCCAGTATATTAATGTTTGCCGTTGAAACTGTTTTCTTTTTTTGAAACTTTGAAACTTATTGTAATGGTTTGACGCCTTTTTTTGCAAATAAGAGAGAGACATGAAATTGACATAGCCTGTCCTGTCAGTAACAATTTCATTCCTGGATGCCTGGCATATATCACCATTAGATGACATGTTGTGCAAGACACCTGTGTTGTGTATGTGTAAAGCACCCATGTTGTGTAAGACACCCGTGTTGTGTAAGACACGTTTTATACCACATTTGAGGCTGCCTTCTCAAAGTAAATTGAATGTTGTTTTAACGGCTCATCTACACGTCGGTTATTTAGAGCTGCCCCAGATATGGGGGAAGGATACATTGGAATCTGGGAACCTGCCTTACTCTGTCGAATAGATTCCTATGGTTCTTTAATGTGCTTGGAGGATATACGAGACCGCCTGGTATACGTCCCATCACACAGTGTCCACCATCTTTGCTACGAGATTCAAGATTCAGAATCATTTTCATCCGTTTTATGTCCTTTGTCGCAGGTCCATATCGAAGTAATCAAATAGACACAAAACCAGCAGATGTAAATAAGCTGAAATTTTTAAAACTTGAGTGGAATATTGGTCTAGGGTCATTAAAGCTCTTTACCATGGGACTGTGGCTCCACCATAAATGTAGGGTTTACAACTGAATTTGCAGAAACTCTGCTGTTTGCAGGGGAGAAGGCTCTAAGCCCAACATGCATATATTTTTATCTGAATTTAGGGTGGGCCTGGAATATTCATTCCTGTTGGCACCATATATCCTTCTTGTGTTTGTTCGCCATAAAACCTCCATTTAACTGTCTGAGTTCAAACGGATTATAGATCTAGTTCCGTTTTACTTGAGATATATTCAGCTGCAACAAATCCATTCTCGACTTGCAAGACATCATTAAAATCCATCTACTAATCAGGGATCAATAAAATGACATGCCTCCACATTTGCATAGCAGGTACACTCGGTGTTTATCGCTGATGCTCAACTGACTGCACCTCTATATATACTGAGGGAAAAAAGTTAAGCAAGTTTTTTTACATGAAATACTGTATACGAGATATACTGACATTTTGGGACTTCACGGGCTTGACCCCTACGTTCATTTATTCGTTACGTCATTAAGATATTCGACTGTTATTGATGTGTGTTTAATAAAATATGTTAATTTTTCATACAGAGAATGAGGAATCAAGTCCTAGTAAACCCTTTGTTTTCAAAACCTAATATCTCAACATCTCGGAAATTTGTAATTTATGTCCAGATGTGTAAGTTATGAATAAATCAACTCTGTATACACATGGGTGCTGTAGCTCCTAATTTTCTATTTAACTCCATGTTTATACATCATAAAACAAAATATGTATACAAGCAATATTGTCCCTCAGTTGTTGATATTATGTTAATATGTGTGTATATTTATTCCAAATTCATCATTCTCATATTTGTTTTATACTGTGTATAATGTCCATTATTTCTTGCATCCATTTTTGCCAATTTTTGTTTTTTAAATATATGCATGTCTGTATATGTTACTATTATTATTACATTGATTATTATCTTAGAGAATAAAAATAATGAACTTTGAGTTTCTGTTTGTGCTGTTCTTATATACATCCAGCAGTAAACAGAATGACAACACTGAAACTTTTACCAAAACGCAAAGCAAAATGATACACATGTACAAGAAAGTACTCCACCATCAATGCAGACACTGCCAGTATGAACAAGAGGCCCAAGAGGGCCTGTGGACGCTCTACTGGCTAAAGATAAAGTTTATGCACAAGGGGCCATAACTCTTTCAAATATCGTTCAACCAGAACATTGGAGTGCGTGGTCCAGTGGTAGAGCGCGGAACTCTAGATCGAGAGGTCGTGGGTTCGATCCTCGCCGCGGCCACGTTATTTATCCTTGAGCAAGATAATTAATCCACATTGCTTAGTACTGGTTCTACCCAGGAAGCCATCGAGAGTGATTAATCTAAGTTGCAATAACTTGTTTCGCAATCGATGTAAAATAAATATGTTTAAACTAACATGGTGATGATATACGCAACTAGGCTTGGTACTGATTGTCCCTGACAAGTCTCGTTGAAATCCAGCCAAAGGTTCAGGAGAACTAGTCTGTACAAAGTCAGTGTATTAAAACCTTTAAGGGGTCATAACTCTGCCAAAAATCATTCAACCCGAATATGGCGATGATATGCACAACTAGGCTTAATACTGATCATCCTTGTCAAGTTTCGTTAAAATCCAGCCAGGGGTTCAGAACTAGCCCGGAAAATGTTTGTGTATCAAAAACCTTTAAAGGGCCATAACTCCACCAAAAATCTGTTAACCGGAATGCGACGATGATATGCACAACTAAGCTTGGTGCTGATCATCCCTGTAAAGTTTCGTTGAAAAGTGGAGATATGTTCAGGAGAATAGTCCAGACAAAGTTTGTGTATTAAAACCTTTAAAGGACCATAACTCTGTCAAAAAGCATTCAACCGGAACACGGTAAAAATATTTGCACAACTAGACCTGGAACTGATCATCCCTAAAAAGTTTCGTTTAAATCCGGCCAGGGTTCAGGATAACTAGTCCGAACAAAGTTTGTGTATTAAAACCTTTAAAGGGACATAACTCTGCCAAAATCATTCAACCAGAACACGGTGACGATATGTACAACTAGGCTTGGTACTGATCATTCCTGAAAACTTTCAATGAAAGCTGGCCAAATGAAGGCCCTTTCTTAATGAGGCCAAAATATAGCATATTTCAGAAAATCAAGGGCCACAACTCCGGTGTAAATGGTCCAATCTGGCTGGTTTTCAAACTTGTCGCAGCTTTCATTGATAGTAACAATCTGGTAAAGTTTGGTAAAGATCGGATAAAAAATAAAGACCCTATCGTATTCTTGAGGCAAAATATAGCATTTTTAACTAAATCAAGGGCCATAACTCCGCTGTTACTGGTCCGAACTGGCTGGTTTTCAAACTTGTCTGAGCTTTCATTTATATTAACAATCTGGTAAAGTTTTGGTAAAGATCGGACGAAAAATGAAGGCCCTATCGTCTCAACAAGGCAAAATATAGCATTTTTACGGACCCAAAACACCTCATTGTGAGTACCGTATTTTACCTTGTATAGTATGCAGTTTTTTTACTTCTACTATTTTTAAGATTTCCGAAAGTGGGGTGCGTACAATACAAGGAAACATTTTTTCTTGCATTTTATAAGCATAAAATCGATGTCAGACTGGAGAAAAATGCCGATAAAAAACATCGGGGACGAACAGACAGACATTTGTGAATGCTGATAATACTTTAATTAACTTAATACAAATAATTTATTGACTTAATTCAACTTACATTGAATAAAGTGTATTATGAAGCTTGTTTTTATATAAATGTTTGCATATTTGTTGTAGAATTTCAATAAATGAGTAATCGAAATTCGCCCCTTTTTTTAAATTTATATCAGCTGACTTGATATCATGTGATTTCCATGAATTAGACTGGTACACGTAGTATTGTTAAGAGTTCAATTCTAATCTCATATTTAAATGCAGCAGACGAAAATGAAAGCTATGATGGCGAAATGAATAAAGTGTAGATCCATTATAAAAATACTTGCATATTTGAGGCGGAATTTCATGAAGGATGATCATTTTATTTTGCTGTTATCAGCTAAATTGTTTACAATTTCACACATTTTGCGAACTGCAGAAACAGCTACAGTAGACACACTTTAAACACGGATAGAGTGTGTTATTCTATTTCTATGATCCTTCGAAGTTGACAAGTGACACCCTCTATTGATATTTTTGAGTATGTGTAAAACCTAAATTAACAAGAAATCTGCAGATTCACATGTCTCGCCTAACGGAGATCATAAAAAAAATCATCAGCTCCAAAAAGTAGGTCAAGGTCATAGATGAAATCCATGCATTAAAAAAGAACCCAAGACACAACTGTCAAAATAGAATGTTATGTCTTCCAAAGATTAAGCTATAAACTAGGTTTAATGCATCAAGTGCATAATTATAGTTCATGAGAAAGTGATGTAAATGTAAAGTTATCTGCCCTTTGCTTGGAGGGTAAAGGTCACATCCACATTTGTTTTTTTCTCGTTGTGATGTTCTACCCAAGAAACAAGTTTGTGAGAAAGTGACCTAAATGCAAATGTTGATTAAGTTATCTGCCCCTTGCTTGGAGGGTCAAGGTCACTTCCATATTTGCTTTATCACGTTGCGATGTACCACCCAAGATACAACTATAAGCAAAGTTTGAAAGGTCTAGTGCATAAAGTTTGTGAGAAAATGACCTAAACGCAAAACTTGGATGTTGATGCCTTCGCCCTTATCGCCGGAAAAGCAACATCCGTCTCTTTTTTTTCTTCGGAAAGGTGAGACAAAAATGGTTTCGCCCCGTTAAAACATTGTCTCAATGGCGTGTATCCATGACCAATTACACACAATTTATGGATGTTTATATGGTATGATCACATGGGTCAGTAATTGTGTACTTCCTAGGTATTCAGAAAAGGTTTGGTTTGTTTGTTTGGAATTAAAGGGAGATTGATAGATAATTGTTTTCAATCTTATTACTCTGCCGTATTATATTCTGCTGACTGTTTTAATTATCGTGATGCAATTAGAAAAAAATATTTGTTAACCTTTTATTTTCGGCGAATGGTTTATCTAGGAAAACTAATATTTTGATGCGCATTATACACAGAAAAACTTTTTTTTGCCCAAGTCTGACCTTTAAGAAGGGGGTGCGCATTATACATGGGTGCGCATTATACACGGTAAAATACGGAAACATTTGTGTGCAGATTCATGGAAATCCCTAAAGTTCTTTCAAAGTTATGGCCGAGACATGATTTTTCGGACGGAAGGACGAATCAACAAATTTGAGGTACAGAAAATAGCGACTAATCCTTTATTTCATATTACAACAGGTCGTTGACAAACTTTACACACACTTTAATATTCCCTATAGCATTTAGATTAATATCCACATTAGCTGTCAGAGTAAAAATAAGTCAGTTATACATAACTGATGCCATTTATGGTAGACATATGTAATCGATCAAAACAAAATAGTACTTTATGCTTATAATTTAATAATGTGCATTTAAAACAATATAATCCTTAGATAAGGACACTTCAAAGACATGCCAGAAATCTCTCCTGTTATGCCATAAGACCATCATGTTATGCCATAAGTCCATCCTGTTATGCAATAAGTACATCCTGTTAAGCATAAGTCCATCCTGTTATGCAATAAGTACATCCTGTTAAGCATAAGTACATCCTGTTATGGCACAAATCCATCCTGTTATGCCATAAGTCCATCATGTTATGCCATAAGTCCATTCTGTTAAGCATAAGTCCATCCTGTTAAGCATAAGTCCATCCTGTTATGGCACAAATCCATCCTGTTATGGCATAAGTCTATCCTGTTATGCCACAAATCCATCAAGTCTATCCTGCCACAAGTCCAACCTGTTAAGCCTCAAGACCATCCTGTTAGGCCGTAAGTCCATCATGCTATACCATTATATCTTTTTATCTTATCTTAGAGAAAGTCCCACTGACATGTTGTTAATACGCTATAAGGTGACGGAACAACAAAAACAGTTAATAAGTTGTCAAGAAAATATTCTTCATAATCAATGATGATTCTGTAACAATATACCGTTACACACAGACATATAAGTATATATTTACACAGCGATGATTCTGTAACAATACACCATTACAAACTGACATATATGCATGTATTTACACAAAAGGGTAAGTTTTTCTTCTACCCTGCCAGGCTGCCACATGATCAGTTTTTTATACAGACACAGCACGTCCAATCACATGATCAGTTTTTTTTATACAGATACAGCACGTCATATCACTAAAGAGATTTATCAGACGAATGACAAACAAATTTGACAGAATTTTGCTTCAATATCAACACAACTTCCTACAAATAAATGCCCTTGAACATGTCTCTATTTTTTGTATTTAACAGTTCACAAAAACCACACTCCGCCCCACGGGTAGCAGTCTGAACGTCTGTTTGTAAATAAGTCTCTAAACCAGTCTAATAATATGCTCTTCTGGGATTATTCTGAAATAAAATGAACAATTTAAAATAACAATGGTTCATTAACTAGATAAACGAAGTACATGGCTTTTTTTTTGCATGCAATTTGAGCGAAACCAAGACACTGCATTGGGGGTCATGTCAGATTGACCTTACGATTAGCCAATCAGCTTTCAGCCTACAAAATTGTTCGGTATATATTGTGCTTCACTGCGCATGTCGCGTTTCAGTTAAACGCTGTGGAGCAGTCTACGCTCGGTAATTAGCTAATAAAACACAAAAAAATTGCGTTGACAAACATAACACATCTACCATTATTGAATATTTGCTGAATAAAACCAAGATTGTTTGACAGAATTCAATAGTGTTACAAAAAAAAAAAGAAGTACCACTTCATAGGGTTGAAATCGTAACCCTCACTAAAATTACACTCGCGAGTAGATGAATTAATGCATACTATATAGAAAACCTAATGTAGCAATAATCTCGGTAATGACTGTGTCCATAATTTTCTTCATATTCTTGTTGTAAAACATGGCATTTAGTTCATTTTTTTGAATTTATCGTGCAAACCACAGAATTAACACACAGCGACTTTTTCTTTTTTTCCGGATATATGTGTTTTATGTGGATTTTCGTATGTTCAGCTCACTCGGATATCACCTGAAGTGCATATGAAACGTGATCGCATTGGTTGAATTTAGTTGATATTCTCATAAATATTGATAAGATGAAAGGTTGATCTGATGTGACCTCCAAGGCAGTGTTGTCAGATCCTATAAAGCGTAATTAGGATTTGATTTTAATGAGATTGAATTATTACATGAATGCTTTTCTGTCTTTTTTCGCAATTTTATGAAATATCATGCTAAAATTGCCAATTGTTATGGTATGGGTTTTGTTCCAAAAGTATAGAAACAAAACACTGATGACCTCAGACCTCACCAATGTGTTAAGTCTAAATCTGTATGCGAGCATCATCTGATCACTTCGTGCTTGCCATGTTTTGCTTGCAATAAAAGCAAGACCAAGAGTAAGTAATGTTTCAAATGAACTCACCAATGGGCTAGGTCTAACTGTATGCGAGCATCATCTGATCACTTTGTGTTTGCCATGTTTTGCTCACAATATGAGCAAGACCAAGAGTAAGGAATGTTTCACATGAACTCACCAATGGGTTAGGTCTAAATCTGTAAGCCAGCATCATTCGCTTCCTGTATGCATCAAACTCATCATCATCCTTGGTGAGACCGTCTGGACGCTCAATACCAACTCCTCGACCTTCCACCGATACATTTCCCCTGTAATCATGGACCATATTTCATATCAAATACCAGTTATCATTTACAAAGGGACTTTATTCTAGGTGTCGAACGTAAAATTGCAAAATAATGATGTTTTTCATTCTTAAGCGCCTAAACATAATGAATGAACCTAAAAATGACCCCTTATTTACAAGAACATTCATTTTACATAGTAATATATGCTATCCTAGGTTTATAATACACACCAGAGTTAATTTAAAAGCATTTTATGCTCAATTCCATTCAAAATATACCGCAAGTTCAAATGAACTGAATTATTTTTTGAACTGTTAGATTCTTCTTGTAAAAGCCTGATGTGCTCCCCACAGATATTATTACGAGGGAGACAACTTACTTGTTAACAGGGTCCACAATTCCCTGCCCCTCTGATCCCAAGCCCTCTCCCTCCTTCCATCCCAACTTCTGTAGCATCTGATACCCCACGTTCTCACATGTCAACTTGAAATCTTTATATTCACTGAAATCCGGTGTCCTGCCTTCCTTCAGGGCCTGGTTGGAGAAATAACAATTTCAGTATAAAAACGGTATGTAACATTTTTGTATTTTGCATTTGGTTAAAATACTAGATGGCTGTTCCACGGAACACGTGTGTCGCCTGTCAGCGCTTTGTCAGTATAAAAAGGTTTTTTGGACCCAGATAAATGACCTTGACAAACTGGCCTGACTAAGTTTACGTGAAGAAAAAAATGAGTATTTAACCCATACAATGACCTTCAGTGTGCCCTTGACCTTTATATTTTAGTATGGTCAATGATGTCATG
Source organism: Cyrtodaria siliqua (assembly GCA_037043455.1). Classification (NCBI taxonomy): domain Eukaryota; kingdom Metazoa; phylum Mollusca; class Bivalvia; order Adapedonta; family Hiatellidae; genus Cyrtodaria; species Cyrtodaria siliqua. Next base: position 472,929 of record JAWPHD010000141.1, on the reverse strand, counting down.
ACAAGCAGGGCTTCTAAAATCGCCGGTTTATCAGTTCCCAGACCGAAATCTGTTTCTCCGGACCGTTTTTCTTTTCAAAATCTCTGTTTAAATCGGTCCCAGATATTTTATCTATCGGTCGTTAAAAAATCTACAATTACCCTTCACACTCCTTCTGATATCCTAAAATATGCCTTGCGGCAATATTCTTTGATCCATAACACGATTGTTTGTCACTCGCTGTGCGAAAGTAGGTCAATTTGGTCAATTTGGACTAAACCATTACCGATAGTAGGGAGTTTTCCGGAAGAGTCTATAGCCAGTTAGCATGCCTTTGATGTGTGATCAGTGAAAGTATATCACGCGTTCTGTCGGTTCACAGAAGCGAGTGTTACCGTCTGTAATTTCTTTGATATACCGTTAGTCGTAAGGTGTTAGCCTGTTTGCTTGTGTCGGTTTGTTTTTTTAAGTAGCCAAAGCTGGGACTGAAAATTTGTTTGCGTCATTAAAAAAAATTAAAATACCGAGATGTGTTAATTGTTTGTTTGATTTTTTTTTTACAATAACTTTTAAGTATAATATTAATTAGCCTAATAAATTGGCTCCTATGCAGTTTTTTTTTATTATTCTGACGTTCTATATAACTGCATATATGTTGATGCTCGCCAATACGAAACATTTCAAAAGAGCATTAAACATGTATTTTAACACACTAAATATTAATGACATTAATTAGGGAAAGTGATCAAACCTGACACCGTTTTTTTTTAAGTCGGACCGAAATTGTTTGCGTTAGTCGTAACATTTGGTATTAATTAAGCTAATTGATGAAAAACGATTTTACTCAAATGTATGTAAAATCGTATATAATCCGCTAGTCCGCGCGTGTTAGACCGCGTTTTATACCTACCCGGTTTATTAAAAACTTCCGGTTCAATTCCTCAAATGATCAACAATTCTAATATTGAGTGAAAATTATTCATTCAGTAAAGCGAAGACATGATGTCAGTCATTAAAATGTACAAATTGTGATAAAGTAAGTTAGAAATAATACAAATATAATACAAACATACATTTTTAATAGTTCTCTATATCAATGACTAAACAGAAAAAATGTATGGTGCAGCTGACATGGTGGGTGGGGTACGGCGATTTTAGTGATTTTTTCAAAATAAGTGCGATTCTTACGGCAGTTAAAAACCTGGACCGAGTTGCATTTTAAAATTTTAGAAGCCCTGATGACAAGTATATATTGAAAGATTGATGAAGAAATAAAAAGAAATGAGAAAGTTATAGCCAACGTTAAGTTTTGGTGACGGACTTACTGACGGATGACAAAGTGATCCTTATGTATCGCATTTTTCTTCGAAAAGGCAACACAAAAATGTATCACTACATAAAAAGAGACACATAGAATTCTGACAGGTTTTATCAAGCATTAAAATCAGCGTCTCGATTATTTAGTTCAGTATCATTTTGCCTTTAAACCTGCTTGCATATAATTAAATAAACATTTTGAGCTTTTAATCTTTCTGTTATGTTAACATATGTTTAATATATCCTTTAGGCCAAAAGATTTGCACGGTTCATAAAATATAACAAAATTTCTTCTAAACGTACACCAATTTAATATTTCAATCGTACGTATCGAACCGTGAAGTGATCAATTGTATTGAAAACCGGGTGACAATGTTTAAGGCGATTGCTTTGGATTACGACAGCTAATGATGAATGTAAAAATTGAAACCATTTAAAAAATATGATAATATAAAGAACCGTGCAAATCTTTTGGCCTTAAGTATATTTTATGAACCGTGCAAATCTTTTGGCCTTAAGTATATTATTGGTATAATCAACAGTTAGTAATTACTATGACACAACAATGTGCATAGAACTATGATAACAAGTAATATTAACGATTTGCAAATCGCAAGTTATGTAGAAAACTAAGGGGATGCCGTGCTGTGAATTTTGAATGATTTTGATTGACATATAATACTGTTGAACCCTTAACCTGCTACATATATATAATGGACTGTTCTTTCTTTAAATTAAGAACATTCCATTTATGTGACAAAGGGGTGTTTTAGGGGAAATGAATAATCAGCAGACAGACATTGTAAACCCTGATCAGCATGCAAGTTACTCGCAGGCTGATCTGGGTTTACAATGGACGCAAAAGCTATTATAGTCATGCTTAGCGGGTTAAGGGCTAAAAGAATTTGATCTTTCTCCAATTTTTGCTTTACTTTATATATATGCAACTGATAATGCGCCTTCGCATAAGCGGCCAATAGAGCTCAAAACTTGGTTGACACTCTATGCCTTTTTGCCCGCTAAATAGCCCCCAACTGAAAAGTTTTGTGGTGAAACAGAACTTTAAAGTTTCTTTTAGAAAAAACTTATGTCAAGTAATGGCTATATGTAAACATTTACAATTTGAGTCAAATGTCTTGTAGCTTAGAAAGATTACCTTGAATGTTTCCATGAATTTCTCCAGCTCGTCTGGCGGCAGAAAGTCACCAATAAAATGTTTGCCTCTGTTTATCTCAGTTAGATGTTCGGCCCATTCTGTAATTATAATTGATACTTTATATTCTGTTTTGTTTGTATGGTGTTTCAACACATTTACGGTCAATTTTTTTGTGGTGGAGGCAAACCACCCACTTTTCCTGGGTAGAACCAGTACTGTACACCTCCTGCCATCTGTAAAAATCGACACTTCCTCACTTACAAGTGAAGCTCCCAATGGGATTTGAACCCGCAGGGGTGAGAGGCGAAGGTTTACAACGCAACGCTGTTAACCATTCAGTCATGGAGATGCTTAATATTCTGTAATAATAATCAACAATATTCCATTAATTGTATTGAAAATAAATATATTTTTTTTGTGTTTACAATTGATAATTAATAAAGTACATTCTAAAGTCATTAGGTGCTTGATTCAAGTGTCCCAAGATAAGATTCTCTGCTTGATTCAAGTGCCCCCATTTCTACCGAATAAATCCCTCTTAATTCTTAAATGTGCCGCAAGAATTAATCTATATACCAATCTGATTCATTAGACAGATGAAGCAAAAAAGTAGTCTGGCGGTAGATCAAAATCCACAATCCTGCAGCATCTGTGCTTAAACTGTTAATATTTTGCTAGCAAATTTCAGTACATAAACATGCAACTTTAAAATTAAATACAGATAAGCCCGCAGGAACTATGACCCACTTTATACCTTTAGTTGCCTCCATTTCTGATGTTCTGTTTTTGTGTTCCCACGTTCCGTCTGCAGCCTCCTCATCTGAATCATACTCGTATTTGGGCTTGACTTTGATCCCGGGACACTCCGCCATCAAAATGGCCTCCTGGGCCTTCTTCTGGGCAATGATTAACTCGTACATCATGTTCAACTGTAGGCAAATTATTAAAAAGGTAAACATTTTTTTATTAAAGTGGAGTGTTTCTTATAGATGTCTATACTTACTGAATATTAATAAAGGACTTTACAATCACATGTACATGGTACTGAAGCTAAGAAACAAAGTTACGCCCAAACTGTATCGGAATACACTGTTTACAGCGATTCATCAACTATTGTATCACACATTATTTATATGGAGTGCGTGGTCCAGTGGTCTTAGTACTGGTTCTACCCAGGAAGCCATCGAGAGTGATTAATCTAAGTTGCAAGAACTTGTTTCGCAATCGATGTAAAATAAATATGTTTAGAACATTATTTATAGATATTTATCACATTTCTATGGGTGAAATTTACTAACATTAGGCCACAAAAAATTAATTACCTTGTTCTCAGGCCACTTTTTCTGAGAAGAGATGCGGGCGGGCGCATTTTTTTTTACAATTTTACAGTGGTCAACAGACACGCAGGCGAATTTTTTTTAGTCTCACATTAATAAGACAGGTCTTTAGCGGGATGATATAGCGCGAAATATCCACCCGGCAGGGTATGGGGATTTGACATGGAGTGTTTACAGTGAGGTATAATAATATAATATGTCACATTTCAAGATATCCAGTGCTCACGCTACCATACGCCATGGTCGCCATTTGCGATTATTTTATAATACTGTCGATTATTTTAAAGAAATGTCGACAAGAAATGTCGATTATTTTATTTAAAAAAAAAATATTTTAATTTTTTTTTTTATAAATTTTTCGTATAATTGTCTGTTTGACACCCCAAGTAATAAATGACTGCAATAAACATTACATAATCCGTTCAAGCCAACTGTGATGTCGCCACGCGCTTATCAATTATCGCTTGTAAAAGTTGTTAATTCCCTTAATTGGCACTTCGTTGTCGGATAATGGGCAAACATCATGTGATTAATGGACCGAATAGCCAATCAGATATGCCGTTATTTGTTATCTTTCGGGCGATTGACCAATCAGACAATCCGTTACGCATCCAACAGTAGGTACAGTTTCCTGTTTGTTTTTCTGTACACAAACTACGAGATGAAATTAATTTGTGCACGCACTATTATGAACATAGTCGCTACTTTCATCTGCATTAATAGCTATCCCATCATGATCCCGATAGGTAGCAAACTCCCATGTGTATTGTGAACTGTGAAAACACTTGCAATAAAGTAATAAAAACATTGAAACAATAAGAAGTTTGAATATTGTGCCTGGCTTCGTGTCGGCAGTTTTCAATTGGTCACAACTTTGACATCGACAATTAATGACATAAAACTACATTATCCTACTATTAGGGTTGTGATTTCTTTCCCCTTTGATAAGAAAGACCATATTTGGCATTCAAAACACATTAATGCATGAAAAAAGTTCGTATTTGATGGTATTTCGATTGAATGTTTGAAATGTTCGGGCCGTAAAAGTGCGGTGTCATAGTACTTCGGATGGTACATAATTTTTGATTTTTTTTTTTTTTTTTTTTTACATAATCGAATGAGAAAAACTGTCCTTTACAAATACATGTTGGTGGAAAGAAAAACGATATATAGATGACAGATACATAAAGTATATTTCTATTCATTATTTAATCCATCATTCTTTGTTTTATCAATGTGTAAAGAGTTCCTGGAATCCTACTTTTAAATGAATTCTAGTCTAGGCTCCTACTTCTTTCACTTGGAGAAAGTGGTGACAAAAAGAAAAATATAGCCAGAGGAGGCCCTGATAATCTAATAAAACCTGATTGAAAAGTTGGCTCTTACGACTGACCAAATTTTCTTACGCATTAAAGTTGGCTATTATTTTCTTAACTAAAATATGTGTGGCTATTAATTTAAAATGGCCAGTGTGAGCACTGGATATCCGTTGGCCAGTAGAGCTAATAATGTAGCAGTATCTGGCCGATCAGCTTAGTTAGTAAAGCTTCAAAACGGACGTCTAAGAGTCCTAATATCTAATATGAAAAGAATGTAATTCAGTTAGGCATATAAGCTTTGTCAGAAGAGCAGCGAAATGGTAGGCTGAGGGTTCCAGTGACACATATTGCCATATTAACAATGTTTCGTACCTCGCGTTGCTCCCGTATCTGCTCCAGTTGTTCTGCAGTCATCTCATCACTGCCAACCATCCGCCGTGAGAAATCTTGTAGAGTCACTGTGGGTGGGTGGTGCACAGCTGAAACGATAAATCAAACCAGTAAACTGAATCAAATAGAAATGGTGGATATTCGACTAATGCCCCCGCTAAACACAAACTTTGTTTCCAAGTGTGTGACCATGACCTTATGGTCGCAGGTGATCAGAAATGACAGAATGTTTTTGCCAAAAAGTACAGCCCCCACCATTTTTGGTGGGGTGCATAATTACCTACAGTCCTACATATAAACATATCAAAACATTACCCATCGTAATCAAATCATTTAATTTCTAAGACCAGAAATTCCAGGTCACTATTCCTGTCAACTTGCATCATAATCTGAGCCCTACAATTGCCACAGGTGAAGAACCTTAATACTTACGATGTACAGTACTGGTTCCCCCTAATTGTATATTAGCAACAACACCAGGCCCTCCTTGAACCAGTTCAACAGGTTTGACATCATCTTCTGGTCCCCAGCGACTCCTACGCTTTCTCTTCTGACCTCGAGCACCACTACTGCTTGAGGCTCCTGGTGAAACAGAATTTTATTCAAAGATTTTACATACATGATTTCAGCCAATGTTTTTTCAGCATTAACAATTTCACATTAAAATGTATTTAACCCATACCGGGCGTATAAAAATGTGTTACAGGATGGGAAGGGACACAATGTGATGGAACGGGACCTTACAGACAGTGTATTCCTATATAGCCCCCACTTCACTTTGTGAAGCGGAGTATCATATGTTTTGCTGGTTTATATTGTGTGATCAAAACTGGGTGGTTCTTTAAGTTCTGCTATCCAGGCATTGACCTACCATGACATGAACCATCTATACTGAACCAAACAGCTAACGCAACAGCAGACAATACCTTTAATGTATGAACTTATTATATGACGACTGGTACTGTTTAAAACAGGTGATTTGAATGATTTTTTAAAGTTTACATTCATTATTGACAAGATATTGTCTCGTTCAGAATGACATTTGTTTTGATTTATTGACTGTTATTATTGAGATATTAAAGGTACTGTCTACTGGTGCGTTAGCTGTTTGGTTCAGTGTATAAATATCATTTCCAACTAGTACATGAACATTATGAAAATCAGTTCAAATTTTGTAACAAAACTGCAAAAATTCTATAATTTGAATGGCTGTTTATTCCGAATCTTTTCCTTTTTTTTCCAGCACATTTTTAAGTTATGTATGACGGCCGATTTTTTTTGTTGGGCAGACAGACCATCCACTTTTTCCTGGGTAGAACCAGTAGAAGAATTTACACTTACTCACGAGTCGAGCTCCCAGTGGGATTCAAACCTGCAGCAGTGAATGTATTCTGCTAATGCAAGGTACCATACAAACCTGAGTTATCTTCGGTATCTGCCTCCACCCCACGGTCCTCGGCCTTCCTCGCACGTGCCTCATCTACCTTGTGGAGGAAGTACTTGTACTCGGGACTGTCTTCACTGTACAAAAACCTATAAGGAGAACTTGAATATCAACAACTTGCACAGAAACTGAATGCAAATGAGATTTTCTATGAAAAACTAGAGCACCGCCTAGCGCTTTTGGCAAGGTTAAGTTCCAGGTTATTTTTAATATTTTTTACATTTTTTTTTGGATATGAAAAATTGAAAATGTATCAAATTTATAAGAATTTAAATTCTTCATTTTTTTTTTTTTTTATTTATTTGTAAAGCTGGCAGTGTTATGAGGGGAAACGCTCTTATTATGAGAAATACAGTAGTCTAAATGGGGGATTCTATTAGAGGAGATGCCTATCTTTATTAGGGGATATATGGTCTAAAGTTGCATGTAACTGCCACTGTCCTCGAAAACTATCAACACAAAATATAATCTTTATCAACAAGTTGCTTACCAGAAGTCCGCCTTGCCTCTGTTTTGTTGCTTCACTCTGTCCAACACGTCGCCACCATTATCGCCGACGTAGATCGCGAGACTCTCTAACAGTTCTCGTGTCTCCGGCGACTCTGGGGGAAAAACTAGAAGCAGCCTATCAGTATCTAGCCCCTTTGAGAACCCCTTTTGTTAAACCCTACAAACGTCAATACCAGTCCTCAGCAGCAATAGGTCAAAGGTGAAATCATTCAATCTCAATATAATTCAACCAGCAAAAAATAAACCTCGCACTGTCCCGTTTTTCTACGTACATTAAATATTTGCAAATCATCTGTAATACTAAATGTATGGCAGTTTTTTTCTGTTCTATTTTATGGAAATGAGTATTGAATTATTCTACTATCAACCTTTTACTGCTGTATGACCCTTTGCTAGTTCCCCCAAAAGATAAATGCATAAATTATTGATTTCAAAATGTTTAAATTTCATTTTTAAATAGATACAACTTTAAAAAGCCAAATTCAAGATCGTGAATAATTCTCGAAGTAATTAAAATACCGGTAATTAATAATTGTTTTAACAAGAGCAGATTTTTTTTATTATTATATAAATCTGCGGGATTCCTTTTCAAGATATTTACCTCCGTTTCCATGGTCTTCAAACACATTGCTAGGTGTAATAACTTCCTTCTTAACTTCAGTTTTAATGTTTTTGAGACCGATGGAAAACCTGTGGATGAAAAAAGACACGTAAATGGAAACATTAACAAAAACATTACGGTCAGAATACTTACAGATTTTTAAGTAGCTATCCCTCCAAAAACAGCCAAATTTTACTAAATATGTACACCATTTCTAAACCTACTTATGACGAGGTACTCTAAGCACATTATCAATGACTTTAACCAGCCAGACCGAACCCAAGAACTGGAGCATCGAAATCATTTTACAATTATTCAATCATGGTTAATTTAAGAACCCCGTGAATAAACCTATACTTTTAATCGGAACATATACATTATTATATGACCTGAACACATGGATAGCGTTTTAATAAATGGTTTTGTAGCGTAATTTTGCCATCATTTTGCGGGTAAGTGCCTTTAAATGACTCACTTCACGTTTAACTTTTTCTCAACCAAATTCAACACAAAACACAATTCACTGACACAAATATATTTTAAATCCGAAGCTTCTCCTGCTGCTACTTCTTGTTGATCCTCTAATAATGAGCTCTTATACACAAATATTGCTACTTCTGCTAGTCTAAATGAAAATTATTGCCTCTATTAAATACAGATTATTCTGTTGGACCCCGGTAAAACCAGCAATTTCAAGAGCCCTGCTAGTGGTAAAGCAGTCCTTGACCCAGGAATCTTGCATTTTTGCCGCAATTTTTCATCAAATGACCATTAAAATTTGTCCCAGTGCAAGTGTGGAAGCAAGTTCATCAAATTCCATTGCAGCTATCTTTTCTCAATCTTTTTCACCCTCGCTCGCACCGAATCAGAATCGCCAATGCTTGTCGTACTAAAGTTTCGTACTTTTCAGTAGCAGACTATGTCACATTTATTTAACTAGCCCAAAACAACGTTTTTTGAACTAACCCAAAACTAAGACGTATTACGTCTCGTAAACCATTCAACTGTTTTAACATCCGTTACTAAATGATTAATCATTTGAAAAGTTTCAAACCTCGAGGCCTCGTGACACTGATTAAAATGATAAAATGGTTGCTAAAGAAGAGATTTATACAGTTCAGTTCAAAGAAGTTGCTTTACGCGAGGTTTCCGTCATCGCTAAGCTCACCTTAGGACACCTGCGTTACCGTTTCACAGATGTACCGCCCCAGTCAAACTCCCCGCCTGACAAGGTCTTCAAAGCGGATCACCCGCGACAGCTAAGGCCGCCAGAATCGAGGACTTGGATTTTGTTTGAAAACGTTGGAATGAAATGCGACCCAAGCGCGGAACAACACGTTTACTGTTTCAGAACGTCTGCCCAGATGGATGTTAAATACAAACAACGTTCATTTTATCATTTAGTGTTTTGTTTTATTATTCTATATCATTAAACTGTGCTAAATCATAAAGTTAATTAGATGAAGGGCATACACAGAATGTGATTACCATACAGTAAACCGAGGGAAAACACAGAGACCGCCTCGCATATGGGTTCAATCCCCTTCCAGGTTATACCAAAGACTTCATAAAAATGGTACTTGTATCTTGTACAAACGGTACTAGTATTCTAGGACTGGTCGGTCAGTATAATGTGACTGGGTAGGGTATCTTGCCGTATGTCTACGGCGTGATATTCCAGCGTGAAAGCACTATAAAATTAAGCACTGAGCTCACTGCTCACTACGACAAGCAGACACCTTCACGATATGACTGGTTGTTAAAATCTGCGTTAAAGGGACACATGGCAATCTTGAGTTTTATTCAAACATTAAAATTTGCTCCTCAATTTACTTATCCTGCGTCATTTGGACTTCAAAACTGCTTGCATATAATTAAATAAAAAAATGAGATTTCAACTTTCTTCACTATTTTACCAAATTGTTCAATATATTACTGGTGCAATATTATAGAAAGTCAGTAATATGCAAAAAATAATTTGCTGTGAGCTATTGTAACAATTAATATTAATGATTGAACAAATGCAAGTTAAGAGGAAAACTAACGGGATGCCGTGAGTTTTTAAAAAATCAAGATTGCCGTGGGTCCCTTTAAACCCCGCCACACACACACATACGTGCACTTGGGTTGTTTTGATAGGTTGTTTTAATGGTGTAATAACTGTAAAATCAGATTTGTTTTACTGTATAAAGCACCTATATTATATATTCTGTCATGAATTATAGCAATTTCCCAGTTTGAGAAAATCTATAACATAAATCTTCCTCTACTGTGCTATCTCGCCTAGTGTGCAAGAGAGCACAGTAGCCAGATTTTAGAAACTACTTTCTTAGCAGGTTGAAGAACTGTTAAAAAATTCTAAATTTGAAGAAGTGGTCCTGAAATGCCTATGCAACCAAAAAATGCTGGAAATGCCCCCTGAACCCCAGCCATCATGAGCTACAGGACGGTTCCAGCCTGTGCTGTGCAGAAATATCCACAGTGCGATTGACGTCATGATATTTATGTATTACTCCACGCTGTCGCCAAAGAAGTGACAGAAGAAGGAATGTGTGTCAAAAGAAGATTGAAACGAAATTCATCACAGAATATATAATATATAGTTTAATTAACATTGTTGTCAAGATACGGGAAATAATTCCCGAGTGAGAAAGATTCTTGTGATATAGAAACTCCTGCGCTTGCGCTGATACGGGAAATAATTCCCGAGTGAGAAAGATTCTTGCGATATAGAAATGTTTCTATATCGCAAGAATCTTTCTCACTCGGGAATTATTTCCCGTATCATCCCGAGTGAGAAAGATTCTTGCGATATAGAAATGTTTCTATATCGCAAGAACAGTGAATCCTACTCACCCTTTTGATCGACCGTCTGTTTGTTTTTCAGGGCTTCTTTCCTTGGCTGCAACAAATTAAATGTTACTATTATTTACACAATCAAAATGGCAGACAAGAAATGTGTGGATTGATATGTTTCACTTAACAGGAACTGGACTTAGAAATAAGAGTTAATTTCAAAAATGTAAAATTAAAACGGAACTTTATTATCTCTAAGATTAATTTACCCCCAAAAGGTTGGACCTGGTTATCCACATTCATTACACAAATACTTCATGTTTTTAATTATATCTTAAAAAGAAACATAATCAGCAAGTTAACCACTACATACCAGGTGAATCCCCTTCTGTTGGCATGGCTGGGTCATACTCGCCCTCCGACATACTTTCATTCCGTTTGGCGAAGGGATCATATTTATCCGACTTTTTTACAGGTCCATAGTCACCCATTTCATATTCGCCACTCATTTCCTGTTTAATATCTATTTCTTTTTTCACACGAACAGGTCCATATTCGCTCATAACAGTTGTGAACTGATCCTGATTTGGTGGTGGCATGCCATAGTCTCCCACAGGTGCTGCCATCTGTCCAAATCCAATGTTCATTTCTTGTTTAATCATCACTGGAGGGGGCTGAGAAAACTGCATGACTGGTGGGCCAGGCTGTGAAACCTGTACCATGGGAGGAGCTTGTAATCCGTGGTTCTGGTGGGGTGGCGGCACAGATACATCAATAAATGTGGGCATGGCCAAAGTAGGCGGTGCTACAGAATATGAAACAGTGGGCGGAGCTTGTGTTTGCATAACAGGGTGTGCAACAGAATATGAAACCGTGGGAGGGTGCTGTAGATAGTGTGTAGAAATGGGCATATTTTGAGGTAATTGGGCATGCTCTTGAGGATGAGCTAAACTTGTTATTACCGTGGCAACAGATTGTGTCGGTTGAGTCTGGAAAATACTAGCAGATGATAACTGAATGGGCATTGCTTGTGACATAGAAGGATGGGCTAAGGACATTTGTGGTGGAGCATATGAAATTTGGGGAGGAGCAAGGGACATTGAGGGTTGTGCCTGTTGAATTGTGGGTGGGGGCAAGAGCATTTGTGCAGGTGGGGGAGGAGTTTGGGCTGGAGGAAGACTTAATGGCTGTGGGGACTGAGTCATTGGAGGGTGAGGTTGCATTTGGGGCTGGAGTTGCATTTGGGGCTGGAGTTGTAAAGGGAGAGGTAGGCTCTGTGGGGGTGGGGATACAATCACTTGCTGCTGCAATGTGTGAGGAGGGGGAGCCGTAAATGGTCCCATTGCTTGGGGCTGCTGTTGCATCTGAATTTGACCCTGCTGTATCGGACCCGAGGTTATGATAACTTGCTGGACTGGAGGCTGCTGTTGTAGCGTCTGCTGTTGTAGCGTCTGCTGAAGCTGCACCTGGGCCGGCATGGGCTGCTGCATCTGCACTTGCACAGACTGGGGCTGGGTCTGTATCTGCTGAAGTTGTACCAGCTCTGTGTGAGGGGGGTGGGACTGCTGAATTATCACTTGCTGTACATGTGGATTGCCTTGCAATGTTACCAGTTGCGGTTGTGAGAGAGGAGAGGGTGGGAACTGGGACTGTCCGGTCATAACTGTCGACAGCATCTGCTGAGGGGGCATTCCAAGTTGTTGTTGAGGCGGTGCTGGCGAACCAGCTTGCTGAAAATGTACAGTTTCTAATGGCAGGCCCAGGGATACAGCCAGTTCCTGAGAAGGGATTCGCTGAATGTTTTGTGGTGAAGGTGTTCTATTCATAGGATCATATTCATTGAACTCTTCTCTCCTTATTCTGTCTTCGTAATTACTTCTAGGGAAATCCCGTCCAGCTCTGCGTTCCTCCTCAATATTAAATCTCGCTCTCTGTGCATCTCTGTCCTCCTTAATGAATTCCTCTCTTCTATCTTCCCTGGAACATAATATAATAACAAACAATAATAGGCTTTATTAATGATAATTTACATTGATTTTTTTTTTTGATATTTTTTTGCATGGCAAGGTTTAATATGAATGGCCGCCAGTGTAATTTGTAGGAGGAATACCTCAGCCATTTGAGATGAACTCAGACTTAAATGAGTAAACCAGTCCTTTTGTAAGTAACTGGCAAACTTTCTTACATATAAAGTTGAGGCATGAGTGGGAACCCATGACCATAGTGGTAACAGATCCGAGTAAGCTCAAGATGACAGCGCATTAGCACACTGGCCAATGGAAGACCCATGATATGCTGACATTGCTTAATTCCATTTTCATAAATGAAACAAGAGGTCAATGACCTTGAAGCTCTACTGATTGATTTTGATTTCAGGAAGTAGTCGCTACAGACTGTTTTTTGAAAATCTATTTTTAACCGTGGCGGCCATCTTGAATTTCCGGCCGACCTGAAATTTTTCTAGGATCAACTAGACATCAAGAGCAACATTCCTGTGAAGTTTCATGAACATCCGTCAAGTAGTTTCAGAGGAGTAGTCGCTACAAGTTTTTACTATATAACTCTATGTAACCAAAGATGGCCACTGGCAGCCATGTTTAACGTCAAATCAAAATAATTTTCCACAAGGATCTACATCATGTCATGCTGATCATTTTAGAAAAAGTCCCATATCAATATCACTAATAGTTTTCAAGAAGTAGTCGCTACAAACTTATTTTTTAAAAATCTATTTTTAGCTGTGACGGCCATCTTGAATTTCCGGCCGACCTGAAATTTTGATAGGATCAATAAGACATCAAGAGCAACATTCCTGTAAAGTTTCATGACAATCCGCCAAGTAGTTTCAGAGGAGTAGTCGCTACAAGTTTTTACTATATAACTCTATGTAAACAAAGATGGCCACTGGCAGCCATGTTTAACGTCGAATCAAAATAATTTTCCACAAGGATCTACATCATGTCATGCTGATCATTTTAGAAAAAGTCCCATATCAATATCACTAATAGTTTTCAAGAAGTAGTCGCTACAAACTTATTTTTTAAAAATCTATTTTTAGCTGTGACGGCCATCTTGAATTTCCGGCCGACCTGAAATTTTGATAGGATCAATAAGACATCAAGAGCAACATTCCTGTAAAGTTTCATGACAATCCGCCAAGTAGTTTCAGAGGAGTAGTCGCTACAAGTTTTTACTATATAACTCTATGTAAACAAAGATGGCCGCTGGCAGCCATGTTTAACGTTGAATCAAAACGATTTTTGACTAGGATCAACATCATGTAATGCTGATCATTTTAGAAAAAGTCCCATATCAATATCACTTATAGTTTTCAAGAAGTAGTCGCTACAAACTTATTTTTTAAAAATCTATTTTTAGCTGTGACGGCCATCTTGAATTTCCGGCCGACCTGAAATTTTTCTAGGATCAATTAGACATCAAGAGCAACATTCCTGTAAAGTTTCATGACAATCCGCCAAGTAGTTTCAGAGAAGTAGTCGCTACAAGTTTTTACTATATAACTCTATGTAAACAAAGATGGCCGCTGGCAGCCATGTTTAACGTTGAATCAAAACGATTTTTGACTAGGATCAACATCATGTCATGCTGATCATTTTAGAAAAAGTCCCATATCAATATCACTTATAGTTTTCAAGAAGAAGTCGCTACAAACTTGTATTTTAAAACTCTATTTTTAGCTTTGGCGGCCATCTTGGATTTCACATCAACATGAATTTTTGCTAGGATCAACTAGACTTTATGGGCAACATTTCTGTAAAGTTTCATGAATATCCATCCAGTAGTTTCAGCTGTGAAGTCGCTACAAATAAAAGTTTACGGACAGACGGACGACGGACGCCGCACCACGGCATAAGCTCTGCTGATCTCTGATCAGTAGAGCTAAAAACAACAATATACTGTTGTCCATTTAGTTAAAACACTGAGCAAGGTAAATAAAACTTCAAATAAATCCTGTAACAAAGCTGTCTTAATAATCACACAATCCAATAGACAGAACAGGTTAATAGTTTGCACAGGTACAAAAGGCAGGGAATGTAGGCCTCATAACGTCAAACAATCGTTATTACTGAGAATTCTGAAAAACCTGGTCACGGGTGAAAGAATTATTAAAATCGGATGATAAACAAAAAAGATATAATCATTTGAAGGTTGTTTTGAAACGAATATCGAAACCGATATCTTCAGAACTATGATTACCATATATTTACTGATTTACAGGGTAACATAACAGCAACTGTATGAAAAATAAGTATACTAAAGTGTAGTGATGCATTATATGACAAGTAAAGGATTTTGCAGTGATTTTTTTTGCTTTGAAAGATATTTAACAATATGCCATATATGGTAATTTAGACCTTTGACGTCATAGTTCTCAAAATGGCGACTCCCATATTCATTTTAGAACAACCTTCAAATGGTCATACCTTCTTTGTTTATCATCCGATTTGGGTAATTCTTTCACCTTTCCCCCAAGTTTTTCAGAATGTCAATAATTAAGATTGCTTGGCTGTATATACAGTCTACATTGTAATTTCTGCTGAGCCCAGTGACTTGAAGGGGAAGCAGTAACAACTGATAAACATACTCACTTTCCCCTTTCACAGACTCCTGAATATGTATAAAAACCTAAATACCTGTATATATCCTTCCTTTCTGACCTGCCCGTCTCTCGTTCCCATCTCTCCCGGAATTCTTGCTGTAACATATTCTCTCGGCCTCCCTTGTTACTCTCTCTGTCAGACCGCGACTCATACAGACGTCGTTCCTTTTCTCTGTCCCGCTCTTCATTTCTTCGCTCTTTCTCTTCCCTGTCATTTTGTCCTCTATCCTGCTATCAATATTTCTAGTTTAACAATGTGAAGGTTAAATGCAAAAGTATCGCAATTATATAGAGAATATTACGTCAGTGCCTTTTACTATCAGGTTTATTAGGCGAGGCTTAGAAAATGAAGAACGGCGAGGTTCTGCCGAGCCATTCTTCGATTTCGTGCTGCGCCTAATAAACTTGATAGTAAAAGGTACTGACATAATATTCTATTTATCATATAGATTATCCACATTATCTGTATGAATTACTATTATTACTATTTCTCGGAATGTTACGCTTATCGAGAACGCCACCATGTTGTTGTGTTTTGTTTGTTTTATGACGTCAGGCAACGTTACGCGCATGACGTCAGATAACGTTACGTACAATAAACGTCGAGGGATTCTGCATTGATTTGCTCTATTGGTAAGTGCCAAATAAAGCAAAATTTAATAGGTCACCCCTTTATTGGACAGAAAAGTGCACATCTGCATGATAAATATAAACAGGAAGACCAACATATAATAGTTTTGTGTTGAAAGCCTCAAATTAATTCTTCGAAAATGGAAAAATACAGGCTATTTTTGCATGTTGTTGTTTTTATATTTATAATAAATACATGTATTATTACATATAAATATATATAATTTTATAAATGTATGAAAATATTTATCTACAATTTTATAAGAGTATACAACTATTTTAGACTTGAAACAAAATACTATAAAACTATGTGTATTTCATAATTGATTCAAGATCCCTCTTTTATGGTTTGTTTACCTCAGATGTGTTTACCTCAGATGTGTTTACCTCAGATTTGTTTACCTAGATGTATTCACCTCAGATTTGTTTATCTCAGGTTTGTTTACACTGGGTTTGTTTAACTCGGGTTTCTTGACCTCTGGTTAGTTTACCTCAGGTTTGTTTACCTCATGTTTGTTTCCCTCAGGTTTGTTTTTGTTATTATCTGGGTTCCAGCTGCTGCTAGAGTTGTCTCCCTGAAACCATTTCTTACTGGAGTTGTCTTCCTTGATAACTTTACTCTCAGGTTTTGTGTCCTGACTAGATGAAGACGCCTCTTCTTTCTTAGATTTATCTGTGTAAATGACAAAAGGGAACATTTTCTAATGTAACTCATTTAATCCAGTTCCAAATCTGTCAGACTATTGTTTTCTTTGTTCCAGCACAGTAGATATTCATGTTATCCTGTATTTACATTTATATTAAGAAATATTCACATTGTTTGACCATCAGTAAGAATCAACAATTTACTATCATGGCCATGGAGTCACTTGTGAATTCATGAACAAGCCGATTACTCGACCGATATGCTAAAACAGGAAGATAATTTCAGAATCTGACCTTGTGGTGTGGTAGTCTTCATCAAGCCCTGCATCTGTCTGAACCGCTCCATAAAGTTGCCATCATTCACTAGTAGTCCAGTCTTAGCGGGGTCAGGGGCAGCAGGGGAAGGGGAGGGTTGCGTGACCTTCTTACTTTTTTCAGTTTGCTTTGTGCTAGGACTGAAATGAAATATGATAAATGCATATAACTGGAAAAATATTAATTTACATACATTGTAGGATACTATACAGAGCCTTTTCTCTCCAAATTGGGAAGGTGCCCAGGAATTTTGGAAAATTAGATGCGCCTTGCTTTGGTTTGTTTGGTGTTTTTAAGTCATTTTCCAGCACATTTCAAGCTATGGATGATGGCTGATTCCTTTGTGGTGGAGGCAGACTACCCATTTATTCCTGGGAAAGAGCCAGTACTGTAGTGTTTCCCCCAAGTTTTAAAAAGGGCAGGGTGCTCCCTGAAAAAGGGCATTTTTAACCCTGCTAAACTATGTAAAAACGGCATTTTCCAGCGCACCAAACTCACGAAGGACATTAATTTTAAATCTGCCACATAAGATATTAACAAACAACCAGCTTCTTACGGTTTATTATTTTTTGCAGCCTGCTGACTTGCCGTCTGAGCATCCTTCAATTTCTGTTCTGCCTCCAATTTCTCCTGTATCTGTCGTTTCTTGTCCTCGATTAGTCTCTCCTGGTCGTTCATCTGCATCATTTTGTCCCGGTACGTAGTCACCGTGTAACCCACTCCACTAAAATGAGCTTGGGAACCAGCAGCACTCTTTCCTGTAAAATATGCCATTGATTTTATGTGACAGGAATCATAGAACAAGCAAAATGTAATGTCTGTTTGGAATGAAGAATCACGGTTGAAAGGAATAATATATACTAGATGTAATGGGTAGAAACATTCAGGTTGATAAAGTTTGCATTCTGTAATGAACAAACTTTAGGAATGCCCCTCGTATTAGTTGTTACAGTACAAATGGTATGATCCTCAATATAATCCTAAAACCAAAGTATTGCGCTAGAACAGTATTTAGATTTTATCCAAGACATTCCGTAGTTGAAACTGTACTCGACTATTCATGGAAGCAAATATCAGTCTGTTTCGGGTTAGAGACTGTTCAGTCTTTTCCGCCCTAAATATTACCAGCACGAGGCATGCTTTATTACATGTGAACATACCGATTTTTGTTGTAGTTATTGATATCTATTGATAACATGCAATACCCTGAAACCTAGTTATAATTATTTTGAATACTAATTTTGCTTGAGGCTTGTATTATCGAAAGAATAATTATTTTGTAACGGTGTGCAAGTAATTTACTATGTGACTGAATAATCGGTTGTTGTTTATACATGTTTGTTGGAACAAAACTTAATTATCATGCAAGTAAACAATGAATAGTTGCATGTTATCCATAGATATCAATAACTACAACAAAACTCATTTTTCATTTTTTTTCCATTTTGTTAATATGTATTATTGAGAAATCACTCGAGCATTGGTTCTATTATTTGGGGCGCTTGTTTCAGCCAAATGTTTTTCTGCAGTAGCTTGAGCAATTTAAATAATACGTACATCAGTTTTTTAGTGGTAAATAAAACTACTTTACTTTTGAAAATCGGTTGAGAAATAAATATTTTACAGCCAAAATGATTTTTTGATGGGCTTTTCCCATGTAAATTCCTTGTTGGCAGGACAGCAGAAAATCAAATAATGTCAAATAACTTCAGTTAGCCTGTATAAGCAAAGTTTGGAAGATCTAGCGCATACAGTTTGTGAGAAAATGACATAAACGCAAACTTGACCGTTGACGTCTTCGTCGCCGTCGGAAAAGCAACACCTAGTAATATGTCTTTTTTTAGGCGAGACAAAAATGACAAATTGAACACGAAGGACGGGGTGGGCTCTAGTGGGATTTGTTTTCAGTGGTTGTATTCTAACCCGACAACCACATGGAGGAATCAGGGATTTTTCAAGGCCCAATTTGGGGCCGAAATTTCAGCCCCACCCCAATCCAAAATATCATCATATTTTTTCCAAAAAAAGCGAAATACTTTCCCAAAATACAAAAAAAATGTTGTTTTTTAAATGTAGCCGTATTTGACAATGTATTTGTTGCAGACTTATATAAGAGCTTGATTTTGAAAATATTCCAAAAAATGTTAGTGCCTTAATATGTAATATAGTAGGATTATTATTTTCCCAATTTCTAGATTTCACGCACATTTTTCCCAATTCAAAAGGCCCCTGGCCCCACTTCCAAAAATGTAAAAAAATCGCTGGGAGTACTATTAACCAAAAAAAATAAAATAATAATATAAACAAGAGGTCAATGACCTTGAAGCTCTACTGATTGATTTTGATTTCAGGAAGTAGTCGCCACAGACTTGTTTTTTGAAAATCTATTTTTAACCGTGGCGGCCATCTTGAATTTCCGGCCGACCTGAAATTTTGCTAGAATCAATTAGACATTAAGAGCAACATTCCTGTGAAGTTTCATGAAAATCCGTCAAGTAGTTTCAGAGGAGTAGTCGCTACAAGTTTTCATTATATAACTCTATGTAAACAAAGATGGCCGCTGGCAGCCATGTTTAACGTCAAATCAAAACGATTTTCGACAAGGACCAACATCATGTCATACTGATCATTTTAGAAAAAGTCCCATATCAATATCTCTTATAGTTTTGAAGAAGTAGTCGCTACAAACTTATTTATTTTAAATCTATTTTTAGCTGTGGCGGCCATCTTGAATTTCCGGCCGACCTGAAATTTTTCTAGGATTAACTAGACATCAAGAGCAACATTCCTGTGAAGTTTCATGAACATCCGTCAAGTAGTTTCAGAGGAGTAGTCGCTACAAGTTTTTACTATATAACTCTATGTAACCAAAGATGTAACCAAAGATGGCCACTGGCAGCCATGTTTAACGTCGAATCAAAATAATTTTCGACAAGGATCAACATCATGTCATGCTGATCATTTTAGAAAAAGTCCCATATCAATATCACTTATAGTTTTCGACGGACGACGCACCACGGCATAAGCTCTGTTGATCTCTGATCAGTCGAGCTAAAAACAAGAGGTCAATGACCTTGAAGCCCTACTGATTGATTTTGATTTCAGGAAGTAGTGACTACAAACTTGTTTTTTGAAAATTCATTTTTAGCCGTGGCGGCCATCTTGAATTTCCGGCCAACCTGAAATTTTGCTAGGATCAATTAGACATCAAGAGCAACATTCCTGTGAAGTTTCAATGAAATCCGTCCAGTAGACAAGGACCAACATCATGTCATGCTGATAATTTTAGAAAAAGTCCCATATCAATATCACTTATAGTTTTCAAGAAGTAGTCGCTACAAACTTGTAATTTGAAAATCTATTTTTAGCCATGGCGGCCATCTTAAATTTCCGGCCGACCTGAAATTTTGCTAGGATCAATAAGAAATCAAGAGCAACATTGGTGTGAAATTTCATGAAAATCCGTCAAGTAGTTTCAGAGGAGTAGTCGCTACAAGTTTTCATTATATAACTATATGTAAACAAAGATGGCCACTGGCAGCCATGTTTAACGTCGAATCAAAATAATGTTCGACTCCGATAACCATCATGTCATGCTGATCATTTTAGAAAAAGTCCCATATCAATATCACTTATAGTTTTCAAGAAGTAGTCGCTACAAACTTATTTTTTAAAAAATCTATTTTTAGCCGTGGCGGCCATCTTGAATTTCCGGCCGACCTGAAATTTTGCTAGGATCAATTAGACATCAAGAGCAACATTCCTGTTAAGTTTCAAGAAAATCCGTCCAGTAGTTTCAGAGGAGTAGTCGCTACAAGTTTTCATTATATAACTCTATGTAAACAAAGATGGCCGCTGGCAGCCATGTTTAACGTCGAATCCAAACGATTTTCTACAAGGACCAACATCATGTCATGCTGATCATTTTAGAAAAAGTCCCATATCAATATCACTTATAGTTTTCAAGAAGTAGTCGCTACAAACTTGTTTTTTAAAAACCTATTTTTAGATTTGGTGGCCATCTCGGATTTCACATCAACATGAATTTTTGCGAGGATCAACTAAACTTCATTGGCAACATTTCTGTAAAGTTTCATGAAAATCCATTCAGTAGTTTCAGAGGAGTAGTCGCTACAAAAAAAGTTTACGGACAGACAGAAGGACGGACGGACAGACGCCGCACCACGGCATAAGCTCTGCTGATCTCTGATCAGTCGAGCTAAAAACAATTGCGGCATGGGGATAGGGGTCGGATATTATTTTTAATGACCAATGATTATTTGCCATAAATATGATATTAAGTTGAAGATTAATTATTTATTGATGAGGTAAGTGTTTATTGAGAGTTTTGTTGTGATTTATTGGAAATATTTTGAAAATCCACTTCAATGCCCAGGGCAAGTAGATTTTCAAAATCCACTTGCCCTGCCTGAAATGTCACTTGCCCCAATTTCAAAAGTCACTTGCCCCAACATTAAGCTATGTCAACATGCCTTTTTCTTTTAAGACCGCGCACTAAGTTGAATACTTTTCTATTACTGTTTTTTTTGTGCACATATCAGTGTTTTCCACTACTGATGGACGATGGGGATTGGGGTGTCGGCGTGCACTGATGAACATAGGGTAGGGAATTAGATGAACCTGGTACCAATACGGTAATATTAGATATTGGCAGACCCTATGGAATTAAGACGTACATGATGCTCCTAGTGCAGTAATTACAAAAGGGCAGGCAGATGAGATGCATTAGGTCGAAAATACTTTTTTCTACTTTTACTTTTGTTATAGACTACACTAGATAAAAAAAAAAGAAAGAAGCATAAGGTCAAACAGAATTGTTTTCCTACTTTCACTTTCGTTATAGACTTCACGTAGACAGTCAGAGCTCTAACTTTAAACAGTTACGTTTTTCATAACCTATGACTGTTATTTAAACAAGAGGTCAATGACCTTGAAGCTCTACTGATTGATTTTGATTTCAGGAAGTAGTCGCTACAAACTTGTATTTTGAAAATTTATTTTTAGCAGTGGCGGCCATCTTGAATTTCCGGCTGACCTGAAATTTTGCTAGGATCAATAAGACATCAAGAGCAACATTCCTGTTAAGTTTCATGCAAATCCGTTAAGTAGTTTCAGAGGAGTAGTCGCTACAAGTTTTCATTATATAACTCTATGTAAACAAAGATGGCCGCTGACAGCCATGTTTAACATTAAATCAAAATGATTTTTGACAAGGACCAACAACATGTCATGCTGATCATTTTAGAAAAAGTCCCATATCAATATCACTTATAGTTTTCAAGAAGTAGTCGCTACAAACTTGTATTTTGAAAATCTATTTTTAGCCATGGCGGCCATCTTGAATTTCCGGCCAACCTGAAATTTTGCTAGGATCAATAAGACATCAAGAGCAACATTCATGTGAAGTTTCATGAAAATCTGTCAAGTAGTTTCAGAGGAGTAGTCGCTACAAGTTTTCATTATATAACTCTATGTAAACAAAGATGGCCGCTGGCAGCCATGTTTAACGTCGAATCAAAACGATTTTCGACAAGGACCAACAACATGTCATGATGATCATTTTAGAAAAGTCCCATATCAATATCACTTATAGTTTTCAAGAAGTAGTCGCTACAAACTTGTATTTTGAAAATCTATTTTTAGCCATGGCGGCCATCTTGAATTTCCGGCCGACCTGAAATTTTGCTAGGATCAATTAGACATCAAGAGCAACATTCCTGTGAAGTTTCATTAAAATCTGTCTAGTAGTTTCAGAGGAGTAGTCGCTACAAGTTTTCATTATTCAAAATCATTATTAAAAATCATTTTGTAGGCTCCAACATGATAAAGAATGAACAACTGCTAATTGGATCTTGATGAAGATGTATTTATCCTAAATAATAAGTATTCAGACAAATAATAAACACTGCACATTTGGCAACTATTTTGATTTATTAGCAACTGATTTAGGTTACAAATGGTTATTAGGGGAAAATATCTGCTACTCTAAACCAAAGGGAGATAATAATTTGGCATTTTAATAACTTCCAGCAGTTATAAAACTTGTAACTGTTTCAGGTTAGAGCTATGACTGGTAGATAAATCAGCAAGGTCATTTTTTTGTGTTGGAAATTATTAGCACGGTTTATGCCTAAATCTGACTGGTATGTAGGCTAGTCATTTTCGAGAAGGACTAGTAAAAACTCACAGTTGACAAGCCCGACGGGCTAGTTGATTTTGTTATTTAAATGTCAATTTTAAATGATCTTATATGATCCTGATGTCGAAATTGCCAAATCATTTAAATTTTTCGCTATTCAAACTTTCAATTTATCGTAATGTAAAGTAGGGTACGATATAGACCAAGACAAGCACCTGCGAATGTGTAGGTGTGTCAGATTACTGAACACTGATTGGCAATTTTTTCTTTGATGGCGCAAAACTGCTGAAAAATAACCCGCATTTTATACATGTCCCCACATCGATTTCGTAGAGACGCTATCATTTATATCACTATATTAATTTCTAAGCATTTTATTGACATGATGAGTGTGACCTTCACATTGTAAACAAACATGCGGTGATATTATAATACGGCACTGTATCCATCGAAACAAACAAAAACAGCATAGGAAAAGTGTCATCAGCAAAACAAAAACATTATTCAAATGATGTGTTTTTTAGCCATCGTGTAAGTGCCTACAGAGCCTTTTTCCCAGTTTTGGGGAAGGGGCCTTTTGCCTTTAATTGGGGGGAAAATACCACAAACGTGGAATGAAATTTCCAAGGTAAGTCTGCATGGCTTTAAAATAATCTGGGTGGGGAAAGGGCCTTCTAAGGGTTGCTGCAAAGAAGGGTATAATGGCCGTGGCCTTTAAATGGATTGACTAAGACCTAGTCACAAAGATGTTGTCTTGAAGTTGCAATATTTACAAGCAGTACAGTCATACAGGAAATGCAACATCAGCTATAGATGAGATGGATTATTAAGTTTCCCCTCCGCCAGGGTCAGATCTACAATGTCTGTCTATAGCTCCAAAGCCAATGCCTTATCCATGGAGCTACCAAGGCATCATATTTTGGTATCTTTTTATTTTGCCGCAAAAAAGTAAAAGGAGGACTAGTTGGTTTTAAGAAGGGCTAGTAAGAATAAGTTATTTTGCCGCAAAAGAGTAAAAGGAGGACTAGTTGGTTTTAAGAAGGGCTAGTAAGAATAAGAAGGCACTAGCCCTGTAGGCTAGTAGTCATAAAAAGTTAGTGTCTAACCCTGACACAATGCCAAACATGCTTCACAACAAAAACACGCCATTCCTTCATTGATCTCGTATTCATTCAAAACAAACATGGCATGTGTCGCCTGTCAGTATAACAAGGTTTTTTGGACCCAGTTAAATGACCTTGACAATCTGGCCTGAAGAAAAAAATGAGTATTTAACCCATACAATGACCTTCAATGTGCCCTTGACCTTTATATTTTAGTATGGCCATGTCGATGATGTCATGACAAGTATATATTGAAAGATTGATGAAGAAATAAAAAAGAATTGAGAAAGTTATAACCAACGTTAAGTTTTTGTGAAGAAAATGAGTATTTAACCCATATAATTCTGATAAACTGTCAAGTGGGAGGGATCACGAACAACACATGTCCTTTTGATGACACTTATCAGTAATTGCTCGCGGCGAAAGCGAAGGGTGGTTAATTCCTACCCAATTATCAGAAAACTTCACAGTAAAGGCAAAGTGTTATCTAATGCTGAAACGTCCTTCGGGCAAGTGACGGACAACCAGATTTACAAAGGTCACCTGCCCGCACACAAAATCCACTTGCCCGGGGCGTCGGGCAACCATATTTCCAGGAATATGGGACACAAGGGACCATGGACAAAAGGGACCAGACACTTGGGACCACATTTTTGGGACAAAAGGGACCACATTATGGGACACAAGGGACCATAGTTTTATTTTTGTATTGTGATACAATCATTTAATTAAGAAGCTGGATTATAAATGCAATCAGTTATCTATCTTCATGAAATGGCTATTTAATTAATTTATATGATAAGAACTCACAAATGACATATGTATACTACTAGTAAAACAAAGAAATAATTGTTGTTTTTGCATACCTTTATATAAAAAATCCTGGATTTAAATATCCTTATCCTTAAAAGATCCATACTATGGGAACAATTTCACAGAAAAAATAAATACTATTAGTAAGCTATTATTTGTTTTCTATTTAATTTTTTGTTGATTTGAACTTATTAGTTTAAATATTTTTTCAATTAGTATGGCCCTTTAAGGAAAATATTAAGTTGGTAACTGGTTCCAGAATTCTGCATGCACTAATTAATAATTACATGAAATTTACTTACAATGAATATAAACACATGACAGTAGACTCCATCATGTTTAAATAGTATAAGATCTAATATTATGAACATTTAATTTAAATTAATTAAACTTAAATTCTGGAAAAAGAATGAACATTTTAACCTATAACTTTATTGAATAATTGGCCATCAAATGATATTCTTGAGATTAAGTTATCCTTTAAATTATCATTTAAATAATCAAATTATGATATTTACCATTGCAATACACAACTATTATCAATGTAAATCTACATTTTTAACTAATTTTTGAATGGTCCCTTTTGTCCCCAAATGTGGTCCCTTTTGTCCCAAAATGTGGTCCCAAGTGTCTGGTCCCTTTTGTCCATGGTCCCTTGTGTCCGACTACCATTTCCAGAGCCCTGGTTTTTGGTCAACCCTGATTTTTGGTCAACCCTGATTTTTGGTCAAACGCAATGAGACGTCTTGAGTGCATCTATACACAGCTGTATGTAAAAAAAAAAGCATCCAAAGACACTCGAGTAAATGAAAATATTCCAGGGACTAGACGTCAAAATAAATTAATCTGTACCTGGTCCATGACTGCCGTGGGGACGGCTACTATATTTTGGTGCCTGTGGAGCATTTCTACTTTGTTCCTCCTGTGGGCTGTATCCTAATCCTGCTGTTCTCTGACCTACAAATTTGTTGAAACCCTGATTTTTCCGTGACATCTTCAATGTGAATGTGTTGACATGAGACCTGACCTACTTCTCAAAGTTGCCTGTTGTTTCCGAACCGAATAACCCTAATTACATTCATATATACAGTGACACCGACTTTAAACCTGACCACAAATAATTTTCTTTTGATCTGCAACTTTAACTTGTGCAAAAGTAATGCAAATTATTGCATTTATGTATTTTCTTTTGCAGTTTTCTTTGGAAATTCCTCGTGTTTTCATTTCATTAGACTGGGTTAGATTGCACAATATATTGTGATCAATGTCATTGAGTGTTCATTCAATTTAATTGAAAAAATAAATCGTCCAGTCAACTTTGTTAATAAACATTGTTAACCAGTCTAGTTTGCAGCTTTTCTGATTTCTACATTAAAGAATGGAGTTTTCTTATCTTCAGTTTGATTGGATCAAAATCGCCAGCATTACCGAAATGAACCAATGAAAGAAGACGTTACATTAAAATCCTATGTCTGCCCGTAAACATCAAAACAGAAAATGATTTCTGTTTGCGGACTGCCTGAATGTCTTTCTACAGTTTTAAACAGATTAACGTACTTATCCAGGCTTGTAAGTATCTGTCCAATTACATTCTTGGAAACATTTAGTCTGCGTAGTTGACTATCACGTAGTAAAAGTGTCAACCAAAATTTGCTTTTCCTGGCAGCGTTATTGCTAACTTTGTCTGTGGATATTGAATCCAACCCAGGGTCAAATCAGGTGGAGAAAGTTATTGGAGACTCCTCAACAGTCTTTCCTTGTGGGAGCTGTTTCCAGCCTGTAACCTGGACATGTCAGGGTGTAGAGTGTGATGGCTGTTATACATGGTATCACGCTGACTGCCAAAACATAACAAATAGTATGTATGACCGAATGGGACAGGACTCCAGCAAGGTAGGCGTATGGAAATGTTTAGCTTGTGAAAACATAAATATCACCACCAATCAAACGAGAAGCCTGGACTCATATGAATCTGAAAATCAGTTTGATATTTTGAATGAAACTCAACTTGATAATATAAATATACCAAATTACACTTCCACACCAAAAATCAAAAGAAATCAAACTAAAAAGTAAAATCAAACCTCAGCCTAAGAAAAATAAAATTAAAAGATCTGTTAAAGTAATAGTAATTAATTGTAGGTCAATAGTAGACAAAAAACATGAATATGAAAATCTCTTACACTCAACTTAAGCAGATACTTATCAGCTTGCAGCACACCTAGCAACACAGACTCTTCACGGTCATCAATCTCATCCTTTGATAACAGTCCAGGACCTCCCAGATCTTCATCTTCTCCAAAGGCAAGAAAGTCTACACCTATATCCAAGAAAAAGCTTCGAGTCATCAGCATCAACTTTCAAAGCTTACGTGCTAAGAGAGAATCCTTTTGGAGTATGCTGGAGTATTCAGACCCTGACATTATTCTCGCTAGCGAGACATGGCTGAACCCATCCATTGCTGAGAGAGAAGTCTTGCCAGACAACTATAGATTTGTCGCGAGAAGAGACAGACCTGGAAGCTCTTATGGAGGTGTAGCATTTATCGCCAAAACTGATATTGATGCCACAGAGATTGACACTCATTCCAACACAGAGTTTGTTGCGGCAGCATTCCCTTGCACATCCCTGAAGAAACCCCTCATTGTTGGAAGCATCTACAGACCAACTGATAACAACACAGACTATGCAAACAATCTTTGTAAAGCGTTTGCTGATCTACACGCAAGTCATAAAGATCATACATTGTGGATAGGAGGAGACGCCAACCTACCTGACATTAATTGGTCTGATGACTCAATATCAGGACATAACTACTCCATCCCTATCAACCAGGCATTTATAGATGTTATCAATGACATAGGCTGTGA
Organism: Cyrtodaria siliqua; assembly: GCA_037043455.1. Lineage (NCBI taxonomy): Eukaryota > Metazoa > Mollusca > Bivalvia > Adapedonta > Hiatellidae > Cyrtodaria > Cyrtodaria siliqua. The sequence continues at coordinate 444,923 of JAWPHD010000141.1, read as the reverse complement.
ACAGATAGTCAACTATCCAACACGAGCGAAGAATACACTGGACATCTTCCTGACAAACCGTCCCTCACTTGTCACCAAAAACTCACCTATACCTGGTTTGAGTGACCATGATATTGTGTTGGTAGACACAAACATTATACCAAGCAGACAGAAGCCAACTAAGAGAGTCATTTTCCTTTGGAAGCGTGCCAACATCACTGCCATGCACGACACACTTCAAGACTTTTCTGCGAGTTTTACATCCAAATACAGCCTATCTACCCCAATCAACAGTCTATGGTCAATCTTCAAACAGAAATGCATTGAGACCATTACGTCACATGTACCATCCAAGATGACATCATCACGGTTCAACCAACCATGGTGTAACCGGAAGATCCACAGACTGTCCAGGAGGAAACACAGGGCTTACAAGAAGGCCAGACTTACTAATCGTCCTCAAGATTGGGAGAGATACCGCACCATCCAGAAAGACACTCAGTCTACATGTCGGACAACCTACAACGAATATGTCAGTGACCTTGTAAGCGATAAGGGCAACTCTAAGAAGCTCTATTCCTTTGTGAAGAGCAAGAAGTGTGATGGGACAGGCGTTTCACCCTTGAAGAAGGATGGCTCAACCCATTCGGACCCGAAGGAAAAGGCAGATATACTGAACGAGCAGTTTTCATCAGTGTTCACCAGGGAGAACAGGACCCACATGCCTCAGCTTGGACAGAGTCACACTCCTACTGCCCCTCCCATCCATGTAACAGAGAAAGGCGTATTGAAGCTCTTACTTGGACTGAATCCCTACAAAGCCACTGGCCCTGATCAGATTTCCTCTAGATTCCTCAAGGAAATGGCCACCTCCATTACACCAGCATTGACTTTCATCTTTCAGGCTTCACTGAACCAAGGTCAGACTCCAGATGACTGGAAAGGTGCCTTTGTCACGCCATTATTCAAGAAAGGAAATAGGAACACAGCATCAAACTATAGACCGGTCTCCCTCACCTCCATCTGCTGCAAAGTCATGGAACACATTGTCCATAGCCACCTGATCACCTTCTTCGAGAAGCACAGCATATTGACAGACAGACAGCATGGCTTCCGGAAGAAGAGGTCCTGTGAAACCCAGCTAATCACCACACTCCAGGATCTAGCATCAGGCCTTAACAACAAACAGCAGCTGGATGTCATACTACTGGACTTCAGTAAAGCCTTTGACAAGGTCCCCCATGAGCGTCTTGCTGCCAAACTTCATCATTACGGTGTTCGAGACAAGACCCTGGAATGGATAAAGAGCTTCCTTGCTGATCGATCGCAACAAGTGGTACTAGAAGGACAATCTTCTCAGTCTGCTCCAGTTACTTCTGGAGTTCCTCAAGGTACAGTCATGGGACCACTGCTCTTCCTGGTGTACATAAACGACCTACCATCGAGAGTTGAGTCCAAGGTCAGCCTTTTTGCTGATGACAGCATGCTGTACCGGATTATCAACTCCCCGATGAAGACGCCAAGAAGCTACAATCAGTACTTGATCACCTTCAGCAATGGGAAGATGACTGGCAGATGGCATTTAATCCCGACAAATGTGAGGTTTTGAGAGTCACAAACAAGAGGCGTTTTATTCCTGCCACCTATTCTATACATGGCAAGCAACTGCAGATGACATCAAAGACTAAATATTTGGGAGTTACCATAGACAGTAAGTTATCATGGAACCCACACATTGATGCTGTCACGAAGAAGGCAAACAACACAACAGCGTTCCTTCGAAGAAACCTATCCTCATGCCCCAAGGAAGTTAAGTCCACTTGCTACAAATCCCTTGTTAGACCACAACTAGAATATGCGTCAACAGTATGGGATCCATCTACGAAGTCCAGCATCACCAAGGTTGAAGCAGTACAACGCAGGGCTGCTCGTTTTGTCATTGGAGACTACAGCCGAACGAGCAGTGTCACCACCATGCTTCAGCACTTGGAATGGAAGGACCTCCAGACATGTAGACAGCATGCCAAAGCTGCTATGATGTACCGCATTGTACACCAGCTGGTGGAAATCCCGATTGTACCATATTTCCACCCTACCGGCGCCAATACCAGAGGACATGCTAGCAGGTTTCTTCAACCGTTTACTACAGTGAATAGCTACCGTGACTCCTTCTTCCCGTCCGGCATCAGATTATGGAACTCCCTCCCAGTCAGCCTCATCGACGCACCATCCCTCGAAGTGTTCCAGACGAGGATGGTTGCTATGACGGAGTGACCAGATACAAGATGTTTTTAACCTGTTTTTAACTGCACTACCGACTCTCCCTCACGTGTACATAGTTCACAATGTGCGAGTATGCTCCAGAGGAGTCCTGCACAGTAACGGAAGAAGAAGAAGAAGAAGAGATATAATCATTGGCACAGAATCCTGGCTCAAACCCAAACACTATGACAATGAAATATTTGACATGGGCTATACACCCTTCAGGAGAGACAGGATAGGACAAACGGGTGGGGGTGTATTCATTGCTGTCCGCGACACAATAATCGCCCAACAGGTCAAAGATTATGAAACTGACTGCGAAAATATCTGGGTCAAAATTGAACTTGCTGGTCAGAAACCCCTCATTATAGGTTCTTACTACAAGCCACACGAACATGATGAACATAGTCTGCAAGAATTCAGTAGGTCACTGCAACTGGTCACAAAGTCAAATCCTAACATTTGGGTCGGGGGTGATTTTAACCTTCCCAAAATGGACTGGGACCAGCTGAGCCCCAGCTCAGATTGCAAACATCCTACATACTATAGACGTTTCATCAATATGATAAATGACCACAGTCTACAACAAATGGTTACCGCACCCACAAGAGACAAACATGTATTAGATCTCTTCCTCACAAATAATCCTACACTTGTCAACAGATAAAATGTCATACCAGGTCTCAGCGATCATGACACAGTACAGATACATATAAACGTGGCCCCAAGGATAAATAAACAAAAGCCCAGGACAATTTCTTTGTATAAAAAGGCTGACTGGGAACGGATCAAAGTTCTGATGCAACAATATCATCAGGACAGGTTAAAATCCAATGCATACAACACGCACACTGTTGAAGACCTATGGAGCCACTTCACTGATGCATTACAAGCAGCTTGCAGTAAATTTGTGCCAACAAAAACTGCAAGAACTAAAGATAGATTTCCTTGGATTAACTCTACACTCACTAGGTTGTACAGAAAGAGAGATAGACTGTACAAAAAACAGGCCAAAACAAAGAAATCCAAGGACAGGGAAAACTATCTAAAAACAAAACACATCACACGCATACAAACTAAACAAGCTTACCAAAAATATCTAGAAGACATACTTAATGTAAACCAAAATCAAGAAAACAGTCCACGAAATTCCACTATAACTAATAAACCTAACACTAAAAAACTGTATACATTACTTAAACATTCAAAACAAGACTCGGCCAGTGTAGCTCCTCTAAAAAAGGACAACATCTGCTACCCCGATGATACTAAGAAGGCGACAATACTGAATGAACAGTTTCAGTCAGTATTTAGCCAAAGGTCACCACTGTCCCTGAAATCTCTCTGTAATATGAAGCTCCAGAATCTAAGCGATCAAAATTTCAACTCCCCTCAGGAATGTAAGGCACAAAATAAAATGCCTGACATAGAGATATCAACAAAGGGTATAGAAAAATTGTTAATAAACCTAAATCCTCATAAAGCTGCAGGCCCAGACCAAATAAGACCGATCTTACTGAAAAATCTCGCCAAAGAGATTTCTCCAATCATACAGAAGATTTTCCAGAAATCAGTTAAAACTGGAGAATTACCCTTAATATGGAAAACTGCCAATGTAGCCCCGGCATACAAAAAAGGCGATAAGTCCAATGCTGCAAACTATCGTCCAATATCCCTTACCTGTATTCTATGTAAAACCCTTGAACATGTTATCGCCTCATCCATTACAAAACATTTCACTAATATTGGAATCTACTATGATCTCCAACATGGCTTTAGAGAAAAAAGGTCTTGTGAAACGCAGCTAACAATGCTTGTGGATGAACTGTACAAATCAGTGACCTCCAAGAAGCAAGTAGACCTTATACTACTTGACTTCAGCAAAGCATTTGATAAAGTCAACCATGAGAAACTGCTTCTCAAATTGACCCAATATGGAATAAGAGGGACCACCCTAACATGGATCAGGTCATTTCTCAACAACCGCACACAGTGTGTAGTTGTTAACGGATCCCAGTCATCAAGCATATCTGTCTCATCTGGAGTGCCCCAAGGATCCGTACTAGGCCCCCTACTGTTTCTTGCATACATGAATGATCTTCCCTCCCAGGTAAACTCTCGGGTCCGGTTATTTGCAGATGACACTGCCATATACCTTGCAATCACTCAAGAAAAACAATCACAAACACTACAGACAGACTTATGCACTCTTGAACATTGGGAAAAACAGTGGGACATGGAGTTTAACCCGTCAAAATGTCAAGTTATACACATCACAAGATTAAAGAAACACATCGACACAACCTATTACTTACATAACACTAAACTTGAGTCTACCTCCTCTGCAAAATACTTAGGCCTCACTATTGCAGAGGACTTAAAATGGAACACACACATCAACAACATCACCAAAAATGCAAATCAAACATTAGGGTTTTTAAGGAGAAACATCAAGGTACATTCTGAAGATCTAAAGTCCATGGCCTATAAAACTCTTGTCCGCCCTCAGCTGGAGTACTGCTCAAGTATCTGGTCACCTCATACTGAGACTGCCATAAACCAGATCGAGGCCGTACAGCGCCGGGCAGCACGCTGGGCAAAACAAGACTACAGACGGACCAGTAGTGTCACTGAGATGCTCCAGTCCCTACAGTGGAGAAGACTAGACCAAAGACGTATCGACAGTCGACTCTCCCTATGTTACAAGATCACAAATGACCTGGTAGCTATCCCTCTAGAAGACTACATGACGCTGACGAACAGACGATCCCGACATTCACACTCGCTTGCTTTCAAATTAATTGACGCAACCGCTGACTATTACAAATTCTCCTTTTTCCCCAGAACAGTCTTCCACTGGAATTCATTAGCTCCTGACATCCCTATATTACCCATATATAGAACAGTTCAATTCTGCAGTCAGCAGAATTGAACATATCTCACCATAAATTCAATGTATGTTTTTATTTTTAAACCTAACATCCAAAAAACTTCGATGTTTTTCTTAAATTTCTTTTAAATATATTTTTAAAATACTAACAGTCTTTGTCGGTATGACGACGCATGCCTAGGTCCCCAGCAGGGGTTTGGCATTAAAGGAAGATAGATAGATCACTATCAGATCGAAAGTGTAGTGAACGACAGTCGTGGCAGTAATCCGGACCCTGGATGTTAGCTGGTTAAACCGGAGATTCGTGGCTTTTTACATACGGTAGTTTTTGGATTTTTCGCATAACAGCCATGATGCCACCCTATTAAAAAAAACTGGGAAAATAAAGCGAGATATAAGGAATGGCAATTTTCCTTTGACCTGTGAGATTTGATTTTAATCTGACAAATATTGTTTACATTTTTTTCGCATAATGGCATTAATAATGGTAGATAGAAGTCCTGTTGTAATAGTTTCATTGTCGACCTGCAAAAATATATGTTCCATGTGTGTTTTAGATTTGTCATTTCGGACCATTGTATTCGAATTTACGATGCAGGCGCTGATGCATAGCCTAGTTAGATGGGATGTCACGTTATGCGAATTAGCGATATCAAATTTACTTGTAGCACTAAACAGTTACATGATTTCAATAGAAAGAATACAAAGTTTCCCATTTACACCGGAGGCATGCCCACCGACTGGAGACAAGCCAATATTATAGCAGTTTTCAAGAAAGGGGAGAGATGCGATGCTAGCAACTATCGCCCAGTTGCACTCACCTGCCTATGCTGCAAGCTGTTAGAGCACATAGTCGTCAGTAATGTGCTGAAACATGTGGACATGTATAACATCCTGACTGATTGCCAGCATGGTTTCCGGGCAAGAAGAAGCTGCGAGACCCAACTCATGACACTCTTTCATGAGCTTGCTTCCTCGTTAGACATTGGGATCCAGGTTGATATGGTCATTCTCGACTTTCCCTGGGGAAGGGTGCGGGAGGGGGTGTCCCCCTCCTGGTGGTGGGGGTCCTTTGGGCCTCCTCCAAGAAAATTTTGAAATTTGAGTGCAGTTTCGGAGGTTTGTGGGAAATAATATTATTTAAAGCAAAAAAAAAAAAAAGGGGAATTTTCTCAGCCAAAGAGGGGGAAAAGTAGTCTGTTTTGCTAGGGGGCATATCAGTCCTGTTTATGGAGGGGAAAAAGACCTGCGACAATACCATCTGGTTGAGGTTCAACTTGCAATGATGTAATACAACAAATTCAGGGGGAGTTGGGATATATATATAAGTGTTGCAATTTTGTTATATATTCATGTTATAACAAGTTTATGCAGAGGAAATAAGATCTGTGCAATTTGAGTATTAATGTAGGCATCACATGATCAGGGAAATAAGTCAAAAGTTTGAGAACTATTTTTGCCAGTAAGTTTTGTCTATGTCATACTTACAGCATCACAGTAGTGAATTTCCTTTTTTAAACACTACTAAACCCTTTGCATTTTATGTCTAACCTAGAAGTGAGAATTGTAGCTCCTATCGTTTTAGATTCTGTACTGACCGTAGAGCTTCCTCTGATTCAAAATAAATGTAGATGACATGCGACTCCAGTTCACACTTTCGGCTAGGATTCTGAAGACATTACTTGCATAAACAACTGCCATTTATTTCAATTTACTGAACCTTTAATACCAAATATATATAATTTAATAAATATCTCCTGACACTTCGGTTTTGAAACTTACCTACATGCACAACACATAAATACAACTGACACAAAAAACAACACAGTCAGCGATAACGGGAAATTTAAATGAAACTTGACAAGATGGTAGAGGGCAATTTGAGGTAGTGCACAGTGTTTTATTGCCATTATTGGGCTATATTCCCCCAAAAAAATAATTTGATTTTGAGACAAATATTCCGTGAAAGATAAAAAAGAAAAAAAGAAAAAAGGAAGAATTAGTGTGACAGGTAGTTCAGTAATGAGAACAAACGCTTTTAAATGTCTCTGTTCACCTTAGCGTACAGAAAACAGTATTAAAGATGCAATTATTAAATGAATGTTTTACTGTATTTTCCTCCAATTTTATGAAAAATCACGCTAAAATTCCCAATTGTTATGGTACATTGTATGGGTTATGTTCCCAAAGTAGAGGAAAAAACACTGGTGCAAGAAAAAGGAAATCTTATACGTCTTCATTCAAATTAGAGTTATTGCACTTTGTATATTTTACTTTCGATGTTGTATTGCATCATAACAGCACTATAATAAGCAGACACCGCTGTAATGTGCCAGAAAGATTGTTAAGAACTACTTTAAACCCCATACATACATTTTGGATTGACAGATACACTGTCACTTCCAGTATTATTTTCAAGAGCCATGTTTGCCAGTAGAGTGTCCTCATGCCCACATCCTCAAGGGCCTTTAACGCCAAAACAAAATCCTTTTGTCATCTTAATCAAAGCTTAATAAATTGATATACTTAAATTGTACAACTATTGTAGGGCAGTTACATGTATGCTCTTGTTCTTGTTAACTAGTCTTAAGAAAATAAGAATTCACATTTAATATTAAAATCCCATCTCGATAATTTAGCATTGTTTTGGAATAATATAAATACTGACAGGAAAGCAGGTGTTCGACTGTACGTAGTGCACTTGTGGTGGTAAGATAGTATTTTACCCATTTTACAGTAAATATTAAAATGTGTAAATTAAACAAAACTGTATAAAAGAAGATGGCTGCAAAGTTATGGCTCACACATGACGGTTTCCGACCGAAGGACAAACAGACGGATAAATAAAAGTAGGGCTTTCCTTTATAGCCGGTAGGCGGGTGATTTACCCTCCTTCTTTGGTTAGCTGACCGGCTACTTTTAGTTGCCCTCAATACAACAACAAAAAGAAGCAATGTAAAGTACCCGCCTGAGGGAAAGCTCTGAGAAGGTGTGATTACTACATATATTTTCAAGTTTTTAATCGTAATAAAACACCATTACCACAAAAATCAACAACCAAAAAACAGACTGAATAAAAAATATCACAAAACAAAAAAAAGAAAAACAGATATCAGGTTAATTCAAATGCACAAATATTACTACTGGAAAAAACAAACAAACAGACACTTCACATCATAACAATAAAGAATCAATTACTTCCATAAAATCACCCAAGATGTCAATGTCAGGTCATTGTGAAAAAATCTAAACACATGTATTGAAAAAATAAATAATCTATTATGCTTTTGTTTGTCTAACAACTGCTGTACCATGTTTTTCAGGGTATCATGTAAAGGTTTTAGCTGTTATACAAATATGCCAACCGAGGGCGACAAGATGAAACTTTCACACTACCGATCTCCCTCCGACCCCGGCCCGCCAAAGTTGTTTCCAGGGCGAGAAGGTATACATTTTATGAGATCATTTTTCATATATAAAAAAAATGTTCAGTTTATACACGTATCTGTACATCTCAGCTTGTTTAAAGGGGTTGATGCACTATTTTCAAACAATGTTTATTTCAAAGGGATCTAAACAACTTGAAAAAAGCTGAAAGAAATATCAAAATAACATGAAAAATAAAAGAGATATGACCTATTGAAAATTTGCAAAGAAACATAAATGGAGACGGCCAACTTTGAACGATGACGTCATCGCGCCTTTTTACCATATATGGAATAGTGACAAAATGTCTTTTAAAGCAAAGAAAATCACTGCAAATGAAAAATAAACATAGCATTTATGCATTTTACATCTGTATATTTAGTTTTAATCAATTTGCAGTGGTTTGTTTTGCTTTAAAATGTGTTTTGTCAATATGCCATTTATAGTAAAATGGCACGATGACGTCATCGTTCCAAGATGGCCGCCTCCATTTATGTTCTTTGCAAATTTTCAATCGGTCATATCTTCTTTATTGTTCATGGCATTTTTATATTTCTTTCAGCTATTTTCGAGTTTTTCAGAGCCATTTTAAATAAATCTTGTTTGAAATTAGTCCATCTACCCCTTTAAGGTTTCTCAATAGGTTTATTTCTAAGTCGTCAATAGCATCATCATCCATGTGTGTGAGTTTGTAGTTCTAGGGATTATAGTCCCTAAGCCTTTAAACCAATATGACATCCTAAAAGAATAGGTCATCAATAGCTCTGCACTATTCAAATTATACACAGATATATCTACATGAGAATTGAACATTCTGACCTTCAGTAGGTCATCATGACCTTGACCCACATTTTACACCAGTTTCTGTGATTCTGGTTAAGATTTCTAGTTTCTAAAGCACCTAAGGTCATATACTTGTGAAGTTGTCAAAATTCATACACATACCATATTACCTCTTATGAGTACTACACATTTCAATAAAAATAGGTGACCATGATCTACCTTGGCCTACTTATAACACTAGTAAATCTTGTTAAGATTTCTTATTTCATATTAGTTACATGTATGTCTGCACTAAAATCTTATTTAATATTAGTTACATGTATGTCTGCACTATGTAAACTTCATACACAGTTACTTCTACATAAGTACTACACATCCCAACCAAAGGTGTGTTTTTCATAGTTCTGTTTCTAAGGTGATAGCTGTACACTTTAAATTCACAGTGTTTCGAGCATGGCCTACTTTTAGCACAAAAGTGCTTCAGTTTTTCTAGTTTTTTTACCTTGGCTTATTTACTCTGATGTTTGCACATCTAGATGATTTCTTAACATTTCCACTGAAAAAAGGTCATCAAGACCGACCTTGACCTATTTTTTAAACTTCATTATTCCCTGGTTAATGTTTTCCATTACATTCACCTAAGTCACCAATAGCAACACACGTACTCATTTTTTTAACACTTGCTTTATATAACTTATATCTAAAAAAAAATTGCCTTCAGTGATGTTATGGATTACTATCAAAAATGTACAGTGGAACATGTGTGTCCCATGGGTCATTTTCTGATCTATATTTAATATTTCCTGAATTTGTTACTGGCATAGAGGCAAATGTATACATAAAAATACATTAAATTTGTGATCACCAAGTCCATACAAGGTTTTCATTAAGAGCAAGTTGCCTGCCAAATCTACCATTTCATTTCAAGTGAGATTAGAGCTGGCTCAAATCTCCAAAGGTTTAATAAAACGCGAAAAAACTATCCCGTTTGCAGCATTTGGCATCGTAGGATGCTTTCTCAGGCTTTAGGCCAGCTATAACAATAATTATTGAAAACCCTGACCATGGATTGCATCTTGTTCAGCATGGAAGTATAAGATAGAAATAAACCTTTGTTACGCTGTGTTTATTTTAAACCTATTTGTTTTTATATCGATTGCGAAACAAGTTCTTGCAACTTAGATTAATCGCTCTCGACGGCTTCTTGGGTAGAACCAGTACTAAGCAATGTGGATTATCTTGCTCAAGGATAAATAAGTGGCCAAGGCGAGGATCGAACCCACTGTTATGCTGTGTGATAATCATAACTCCAAATGTTGCAGGTGTAATGGCGCCATCACACAATGATGCAGAAAAACAGTTTCTGATCTGGCTGCATGGCGTCAGTGTCAAGTTTCTGGGCCTGTCAGATGTAGAGAGAATACGAACCCTTGATAACCTTCTGAGTCTTTGTGGATCGAAGGTAAGCAACTGTTATCTTAATAGTTCAAAGATCAACTCTTACCTACAGGGACTGGAGGTGATCGGGAAGAGTAATTGGTGCCAAGCTGTTGTATTATTTAAAATAAGTATAGTTAGATCACAAAACAAGAATTTATTATAGCCTTAAAGCATCATATGATATAATGTTAAAGATTTATGCAACCAAAACTATGTTATTGTTTGTAATTTGACGTGTTTTATTTAAGAAATAGAACATCATTTACGGTGAATTATCGTGTAATATATCACGGTTCGGAGTTCAATTGTAAACAATAATTTCACGATTTGTTTACAATTGAACGACAATTGAACGACAAACCATGATATATTACAAGATAATTCACCGTAAACGATGTTCTATTTCTATTCTAATACCCCTAAAATGTGAAAATAACGCACACATCTGAAATCTTTCGCATTGCTTTGCTTAGTAAACAGTACAGTGATATCATTCGCATTTATTGCTTAATTTCCTAACGTTGCAAACGTTATAGTGATATATCGTTGAATATTACGAGAAATGTTGACTATGGTGTATTAGAATTGCAAGTAATATAATGGACTTGGAAAAGTGGTGATTGCCCAAGACTTTAAAATGTTATGCTGTATGTAGATATATAAGAACAAATAGCAAATCTTGATTATCATGGAAGGCTGACCTGGACATTATTTAGATTTTTGAGCAACAAAGTTTTTTTCTGTTTGTACAATATGGTTATAATTATAGGGTAAAAGAACATACAAAATATAATGGATGTAAAAGAAAAAAGAGAAGAAATTGAATATAATAGAGAAAATAGAAGAATTAATTAAAGAAAAAAGAGAAGGACGTGAATAAATAAATAGTGATAAAAATCAAGGGAAACACAATCTTCTACTCATTCCCTTTAGTACAAAAATAGACATTTCAGGGGTTCAACATTATACTGTTACAACTACAAATAAATGTAAAGAAGATACAACGGTGTTGTGTTGAACCCTCGATTTGTCTGGAAATAGTATGTTCATTAAACCAAACTGAAAGGTGATGAAACCTGGCATTTACAGTTGTGTTATATTTGCAGGAACTAATTTACATGTCGGATGTGTTGCCGAGGCTCCTGTACCGCGACTTCCTGCGATTATTACCGACAGAGATCAGCATCAGGGTCCTAATGATGCTTGATGAGAAGAGCCTCCTCAACTGTTGTCTCGTGTCCAAGTAAGGCATTTCTTCATCACTTTTGGGTAGCCGTCTGCTGGCAAACAACCATTAAGACGCACTGTTTTATAATGGCTGTAATGAGTTGTTCAGACTACTAAATACTAATATTTAACAACTACTGAAAAGGGCAACAAACACAAACAAGAGATAACAGCAGCAGAGTCGGTTTTATTGAGTCTGTTCATGAGAGGTAATGTTTCATGAGAGGTAATGTAAATTGCAACACCTCTCATGCCTCCTTGCTCCGGCTCAAGCGATATTCTACTTTAAAGCCGCAAAGACTGGGCTTGATGATCCCAAAGGATCAGTAATTAATAACACTACTGATTTGTAGTCCAGGCGACTATTTGTGGCCGCCACACAGCATTAAACAAACGCTAGTGTGAATGTCAGTAAATACTTAAAAGGGGATCCCTTGGAAGCAACAAACACAAACAAGAGATACAAGTAACAGACTCAGTTTTATTAAGTCTGTTCATGAGAAGTAATGTAAAGTGCAACACCTCTCACACCGCCTAGCACTGGCTTAAGCGATATTCTACTTTAAAGCCACCAAGACTGGTAGTCAGGGCAGCTTTTTACAGCCGCCACACAGCACTAAACAAACGCTAGTGTGAATGTGAATTACAGGGAAAAAATGCACGGACAGTTCATAGCAGTACTGCACTAGTGATGTAATATTTTGCCAGGAGACCAATAGAAGTTTTTATCACATAACATCCCTTGTTAGCAGTGTTGAACACCCATTTAATATTCTATTGTATGACACACGTGTAATACAACCTGGAACGATTTTGATTGGTTGAGTTAAACCTGTAACACTACGCAAGTTTATTAACTGAAACTATTTTACCGATCGTTTTACGGACGTCTTCGTCAGATTCCGCCACTAGGAAATACAGATTACGGAAATTAACAAAGAGTTCCGGTTCCACTTGTTTTGTTTGTATGACGTAAAGTCGTCTTGGCGTTCTCCTGCAAACTGGTGTAAAAAGGCGTGAATCATTAGAAATATTAATAAAATATCATTTTAAATTATGTAATATATAGTTTAATAACCAGTGTTTTTGAGATACTGACAATATCGACCAAAGGAGATATTTCCCGTATCTCAAAAACACTGGTTATTAAACTCTATACATTGTGTATTACCTGAATCAAAATTCTGTTTCAAATCCTTCTAGATACTGGAATCACCTGATCAACAGTTTCCGTGAAATTTGGATACATATGGCCAAGCGTGTTGGTGCCCGCATATCCATGGAGCCCTGGGTACCGATACATAAATACAAAAGTCTGTTTATGCAGTCGGCACATCTTATTCAGAACATGAAGAACAAGTCCGCGTTTGAGTTGATGACCTTGGAAGGTCACAGAGGTCGGGTGATGGCCATTACCTACAACAAAGATATGGTGGCTACAGGTATATTGTAAAAGCTTGTATCTAAAACAATACTAGTATTATACAGAAAATAGGCACAATTCTGCTGTGTTGCTATTGTTGAACTAGACAGCAATGCACATGTTAAAAGTACACAAAATCCACAATATTTCCCATCAATTAAAATCATACATCTAACTGAAATAGTGCCTGTTTTTTTCTGTCAATTAAATCTATTCATCTCGCAGAATTCCACAATATTATCGTTTTCCCTGTCAATTAAATCTATTCATCTCCCAGAATTTCACAATATTGTTTGTTTCCCTGTCAATTAAATACTGTATGCCTCCTGCCATCCGTAAGAATCGACACATTCTCACGGATGGCGGGAGGTATACAGAACTGGTTATACCCAGGAAAAATGGGGTGGTCTGCCTCTACCACAAACATTATATAAATACCAGTCTCTTATTAGCTCTACTGGCCAACGGCCAGCAGAGCTTATGGGATGGTGTGTCGTCCGTCGTCCGTCCGTCCGTCCGTCGTCTGTTAACTTTTGTCTCGTTAAGACAATAGGGCCTTCATTTTTCATCCGATCTTACCAAACTTGAACAGATTGTTAATATCAATGAAAGCTCGGACAAGTTCGAAAACCAGCCCGATCGGACCAGTAACAGCAGAGTTATGGCCCTTGATTTAGTTCAAAATGCTATATCTTGCCTCGTTAAGACGATAGGGCCTTCATTAGCTCTACTGGCCGAAGGCCAGCAGAGCTTATGGGATGACGAGTTGTCCGTCGTCCGTCCGGCCGTCCGTCTGCCGTCGTTAACTTTTGTCTTGTTACCACCATAGGGCCTTCATTTTTAATTCGATCTTTACCAAACTTTAACAGGTTGTTAATATCAATGAAAGCTCGGACAAGTTCGAAAACCAGGCAGATCGGAATAATTTCACCGGAGTTATGGCATTTGTTTTGCTGAAAATTGCCATATTAAGCCTTGTGAACACTCTAGCACCTTTATTTATTATTTGATCGTTACCAAACTTGCAAAGATTGTTAATACCAATTATAGCTTGGACAAGTTCGAAAATCGGCTGAATTGGGTCAGTAACACCGGAGTTGTGGCCCTTGTTTTTCTGAAAAATGGCATTTTCTGCCTTGTGAACACTCTAGCACCTTCATTTATTATTTGATCTTTACCAAACTTCCACAGATTGTTAATATCAATGAAAGCTCGAACAACTTCGAAAACCATCTAAATCAGATCAGTAACACCGGAGTTATGGCCCTTGTTTTTTCTGGAAAATGCTATTTTCTGCCTTGTGAACACTCTAGGGCCTTCATTATTAATCGGATCTTTACTTAACTTTGCCAGAGTCTTTATATCAATGAAAACTTTAACAAGTTTGAAAACCGGCAATATCGATGTAATTTCAACGGAGTTATGACCGTTGTTTTGCTGAAAAATGCCATATTAAGCCTTGTGAACACTCTAGCACCTTCATTTATTATTTGATCTTTACCAAACTTGTACAGATTGTTTATATCTATGAAGGCTCGAACAAGTTTGAAAACCAGCCAAATCGGATCAGTAACACCGGAGTTATGGCCCTTGGTTTTTCTGGAAATTGCTGTTTTCTGCCTTGTGAACGCTCTAGCACCTTCATTTATTATTTGATCGTTACCAAACTTGCAAAGATTGTTAATACCAATTATAGCTTGGACAAGTTCGAAAATCGGCTGAATTGGGTCAGTAACACCGGAGTTGTGGCCCTTGTTTTTCTGAAAAATGGCATTTTCTGCCTTGTGAACACTCTAGCACCTTCATTTATTATTTGATCTTTACCAAACTTCCACAGATTGTTTATATCTATGAAGGCACGAACAAGTTTGAAAACCAGCCAAATCGGATCAGTAACACCGGAGTTATGGCCCTTGGTTTTTCTGGAAATTGCTGTTTTCTGCCTTGTGAACGCTCTAGCACCTTCATTTATTATTTGATCGTTACCAAACTTGCAAAGATTGTTAATACCAATTATAGCTTGGACAAGTTCGAAAATCGGCTGAATTGGGTCAGTAACACCGGAGTTGTGGCCCTTGTTTTTCTGAAAAATGGCATTTTCTGCCTTGTGAACACTCTAGCACCTTCATTTATTATTTGATCTTTACCAAACTTCCACAGATTGTTAATATCAATGAAAGCTCGAACAAGTTTGAAAACCATCTAAATCAGATCAGTAACACCGGAGTTATGGCCCTTGTTTTTTCTGGAAAATGCTATTTTCTGCCTTGTGAACACTCTAGGGCCTTCATTATTAATCGGATCTTTACTTAACTTTGCCAGTGTCTTTATATCAATGAAAACTTTAACAAGTTTGAAAACCGGCAAGATCGATGTAATTTCAACGGAGTTATGACCCTTGTTTTGCTGAAAAATGCCATATTAAGCCTTGTGAACACTCTAGCACCTTCATTTATTATTTGATCTTTACTAAACTTGCACAGATTGTTAATATCAATGAAAGTTCGGACAAGTTTGAAAACCAGCTAGATCGGACCATTATCAGCGAGTTATTGCCCTTGATTTAGTTAAAAGTGCTATATTTTGCCTCGTTAATCAGATAGGGCCTTCATCTTTCATCTGATGTTTACAAAACTTTACTTGATTGTTTATATCAATGACAGCTCAGACAATTTCGAAAACCAGCCAGATCGGACCAGTAACGGATGAGTTATGGCCCTTGATTTAGTTAAAAATGCTATATTTTGCCTCGTAAAGATTATAGAGCCATCATTTTTCATGCGATCTTTATGAAACTTTACGAGATTGTTCATATCAATGAAAGCTCGGTCAAGTTCGAAAAAAACAGCCAGATCGGACCAGTAATAGTGGAGTTATTGCTCTTGATGTAGTTAAAAATCCTATATTTTGCCTCGTTAAGACGATAGGGCCTCATCTTTCATCCGATCTTTAAGAAACTTTACCAGATTGTTAATATCGATGAAAGCTTGGACGAGTTCGAAAACCATCCAGATTGGACCATTTACATCGAAGTCATGGCCCTTGATTTTCTGAAATATGCTATATCGTGGCCTCATTAAGACGAAAGGGCCTTCATTTGGCCGGATTTCATTGAAACTTTGCAGGGATGATCAGTACCAAGTCTAGTTGTACATAGTCACCGTGTTCCAGTTGAATGATTTTGGCAGAGTTATAGCCCTTTAAAGGTTTTAATACACAAACTTTGTTCTTACTAGTTCTCCGGAATCCCTGGCCGGATTAAACGAAACTTTTAAGGGATGATCGATTCTTTATCTAGTTGTGCACATCATCGCCGTGTTCCGGTTGAATGATTTTTGGCGGAGTTAGGGCCCTTTAAAGGTTTTAATACACAAACTTTGTTCTGACTAGTTCTCCTGAACCTCTGGCCGGATTTAAACGAAGCTTTTTTAGGGATGATCAATTCCATATCTAGTTTTGCAAATCATTGGCGTATTCCGGTTAATTGATTTTTTTTTGCAGAATTATGTCCCTTTAAAGGTTTTAATACACAAACTTTGTCTGATCTACTTCTCCTGAACCCCTCGCCAGATTTCAAAGAAACTTTGCAGGGATGATCAGCACCAAGCCTAGTTGTGCATGTCATTGTCACGTTCCGGTTTACAGATATTTGGCAGAGTTATGGCCCTTTAAAGGATTTTGATACCACAATTTTTTTTGGGCAAGTTCTCCTGAACCCCTGGCTGGATATAGACGAAACTTGACAAGGATGATCAGTATCAAGCATAGTTGTGCATATCATCGCCATATTTCGGTTGAATGATTTTTGGCAGAGTTGTGACCCTTTAAATGTTTTAATACACAAACTTTGTCCAGATTAGTCTCTTCTGATATCTTTGCCAGATTTCAGCGAATCTTGGCGAGAATGATCAGTACTAAGACTAGTTGCACCTATCATTGCCATGTTCTGGTTGAATTATTTTTGAAAGACTTATGGCCCCTTATACGTAAACTTTATCTTGAGCCAGTAGAGCGTCCAAGAGGGCCTCTTGTGTTTAATTGTGAAACTTCATAATCATTACCATGACAGATTCTGGTAAATGTCAGTCTCTCAGTGGGCTAGCCTCTATAGTGGATAGCACGATGATCTTAAAACAGGAGGACCCGGTTTAAGCCTCGCCGATGCCACTGAGTTTCATAAATGTATTCTTGGGCAAGATACTTTCCCTTAGCATTGTATGTTGGATGGGTGTGTAAACCGGGTGGTACCGTGTATCAGAGTCTAAACACTATACTCCGAGCAGGTCAAACAACCATAGGAATCTATTTGTTAGTAAAAGTAGGGCAGTTTCCCATATTCTTATGTATCCTTCTCCTCCCTCTGGGTTGGTTGTAAATGATCTATAATGTGTTAATGAGCCTTTAAACAACATTCAATCTGGTGAATATCAAAGTCTCACATGTTAAAGGGACACTGTCCATAAGTAAGCAGATATTGAGCATAACCAAATAACGGTCTGACTTTTATTCAGTGAAATGTATACATGAAAACATGAGTATAGACCCTAAGAAGTCTGTAGTAATACATTCGTGAGTTTGGAGAAAAAAAAAGCTTTAATTATTATTTGTAAATAAAGTGGGACCCACCATATGTACCTTTTCTGCGATCACTTGACTTCCATTAGCGCATTAGGTTTTCACCATAGTATGTATTGCATATTATGTATAGCCCAGTTAGCTCAGTAGGGAGCGATGTCGACTACTTTACGCTCACACTCACTATTATTACCGCGAATGTAATTTTAGTTTAGGCTGCGAGTTTAAACGCCCGAAGCGTTTTCTCTTTTTTTTTGTATCTCGATTGAATTCCGTCAGACAATCTCGCTTTTAATTAGTAAATATTCAACAATGTTTGGTGTGTAATGTTTGCAAACATAATTAGTGTGTGTTTTATAAGCTAAAAGTGACGGACATTGTCCCTTTAATT
Organism: Cyrtodaria siliqua; assembly: GCA_037043455.1. Taxonomy (NCBI): domain Eukaryota; kingdom Metazoa; phylum Mollusca; class Bivalvia; order Adapedonta; family Hiatellidae; genus Cyrtodaria; species Cyrtodaria siliqua. The sequence continues at coordinate 426,527 of JAWPHD010000141.1, read as the reverse complement.
GTAATGCTTTACATTACCATTTCAGGTTCTGATGACCATACTGTGAGATTCTGGGACGTTCACAGTGGGGATTGTATCAAAGTGATTCACACTCACAGTGTGTCGGCGCTACAGTTTGACGACATCAATGTGTACACCGCCTCATATGACAACACAGCTGCATGCTGGGATATAGACACAGGACAGCTTTTGTGTCGCTACGTTGGTCACATTTCTGCTGTCTTTAGTATAGATGCGAGGCGAGACTTAAACCTTTTAGTGACTGGTTCTGCAGACAAAACTGTGAAAATTTGGCAAATGAGTACCGGTGCCCTGCACAACACGTTATCAGACTGGCACAATGACTGGATAACAAGCATAAAAGTGATCTCTTTAACATCTCCACACAACTCAGAACCAGGCACTCTGGAAAATGCATCTTTACAGCTGGTGTCCATCGACAGACAGGCATGTTGTTTTTGGACTGTGACAAACAATGATCGAATCGACGTCAGTGTGACACACACAGCAGACTGGTGCATGCACGTGCCATTTGATACTCAGGGTTACGGCGTAAGTGTGTGCACGTGGAATAAGAGGGACCGTGTACAGTCCATATCAACTTACACAACAGAAACTGTGAATGAGAAATGTGTACCTCGGCAAATATCTGCTCTTGCCCTTCCAAAAGATCTTCCGCCAAAACAGACTGTGCTGGGTATTGGCCAGAAGTTTGCCATGTATATGGTGGACGAGGGATACAGTCGCATAGTAATTGTGGATACACACTCCAGTAGAATTATGTGTTCAATACCGGTACCTCCATACAGGTGAATAACTGCCTTTATTACATTTTTACCCTTCAGTACTACAAAATGCTAATCTGGTTTCTTATTGTAATCCAATCTCAATATGACAAACTATTGTCGTCTCTTTACACAAATTTTTGGCATCTCATCACAGAAACAATTGTTATCTCTTTACACAAACTATTGGTATCTCTTCACGTCTCACACCTCAAGTAATTTTCCATAGGGTCCCATTGTAATGTTTTTGTTCGTGGCATAGAGATAAAACAGATTTTGCAACATGTATTTATGAAATTCTTCATTGATCCAATATCTGCAATTTAAAACACATGTAACAAATATTTACCAGATTGAACTTTTTTTAATTTCATGTTTGCGTGACACCTATCAAAATTTAGACAAAAATAAAAAACCCGTGGTGATTAGACCCATGATGTGTAAAATGAGGCAGAATTAGCTAGAAATCTTATACCAACATGCATTTTTCTGTGATCTCTTCCTAAAATGCTGTAGATTTAGAACCTGATATTATAAAAGATAAATCAATGTATCCTGTAAAATGTAGAAAAGCGAACTTCTTTTTTTTATCTACCTCCTTCATCTGTAGGGCATGAGTATTCAAGGGAGATAATAGTGGTGTGAGTCCTTCATACAAAGTAGTATGGTCTCTTTACACAAACTATTGACATCTTTACACAAACTGTTGGCATCTCTTCTCACAATCTAGAATGTTCATTCCTGTTGGTGCACCGTTAAACCCCAAATCAAGTTATCTTAATTCACACAAACTATTGTCATACATTTACAAAAACTATTTGCATCTCTTCACATAAACTATTGTTGTCTGTTTACATAAACTATTGGTATCTGTTCACACAAAACTTGTGTCATCTTTTTACACAAACTATTGTTATCTGTTTTCACAAACTATTGGCATCGCTTCACACAAACTGTTGACATCTCTTAAGACATTACACAAACTATTGTTGTCTCTTTACACAAAATAGTAGTCTCTTTATCCAAACTAATTCATCTTTTTAGAAACACTATTGTCGTCTCTTTTCAAACAAACTATTGGCATATCTTTACACAAACTAATATAGTCTCTTTACACAAACTATTGTTATCTGTTTCATCTCTTTTCAGACCTACCCAGAATGGTGCATCAGCTACACTAGGGCAGTATGACTGGCTGGATGGTTTTACGGACAATAACAGATTTGGACTGTTTCTGGCCCTATGCCTCAAAGATAACAACATCCTCCTCTTGAAGTGGCGGGATGAGGGTGGGGGTGGGTGAAAGGGAGTGGCGGATGAGGTTGGGGTGAACGATAGGGTGTGGCTGGATGAGGGTGGGCTTGGGTGATAGGGAGTGGAGGGGTAGGGGTGGATGATAGGGAGTGGAGGGGTATGGGTGGATGATAGGGAGTGAAAGGTTGAGGGTGAGTTTGGGTAATAGGGAGTGATAGGTTTAACATGTGGGTGGATGATATTATGAGTGGCAGCTTGAGAAAGGGGTAGAAAAAGAAAGTGTCACTTATTGTGTGAAGTCTTGCCATGAGAAAAAACTGCCTGTATCTAAATCAATTTTTATATCGCATATGCTTTCTGCAATTGATCTTGTCACATAAATTATCTCAAATTTAAAAGGTCCTTTGATGGTCAGATGGAATTTTAGTAGAAATAAGCACATTAATAAAAATACCATAATTTTTTAATTCAGACATTTCAACATATGGCACAAAATATTTTGTGTGACGATGCAGGGGTCGCCAATTTGAAGTACCGGTAACTGTAGATTTGTTCAATAGTTAATATAAACCAGGAAATATGTTTATACCAGAGTTAATATACTTCGGTGGAATTCTTACATGAAGGAGGTAACTCTGATGTGTCATAATATATTAAGTTAGGAAGAGTTATCCTTATTGAATTGCTACAGCTAGAGCTGTGACGTGACTGTATGATACATCTAGTCTATAATCGACTTTTAACGCATGCATCAGGGTTGAACCTTGTGAAAGATAATGGTGGTACAAGTCTCACATTAAAATTTCCAGGCACTCATTTACTGGATTTTGCAATCTCTATGGAAATTGCATTATGCATTTAACTAGTTATGCATACTTTAACTTCAGGCATAATTAAAAAGTAGTTTTATAAACTTGCATTTAATGAAGTCTTATGTATCTTAGAGAGGAAAATAAACCTAATTGTGTCATGATTATTTACATAATTTTATGTTGATCTATTCGTATTATATATTAGAGGGTACTTTAGATTGTTTTGAATGTGGCCGTGTGGTACTGGGATGGTCAAGAAGACTAAGAATTGATATCACTGCCTAACCCATGCATGATTAAAGAGGCGTTAATAGTTAGTGATGTACTGTTTAATCGATTGTAACCAATCATCATAACTTTGATATTCAATTATGATGATCGTTTATGAAAGTTTATAATCAGTCAACGGTAAAAATGCACTTTAAAGTTATGATTATCCAGGAGACATGAGCACATGCACAAATAAACACATTTATATGAATTAGAATTATTTTGCTGATTAAAACAAAATAACAATGGCATAAGAAACAAGACAGGAAATAATGCATACTAAAATGGAAATTTTCTAAGTTCAAGACCTGAAACACAGATTAACATGCACATGTTATAAGTCACATTGTCTAACCGACAATCTGATTAAAATCATATCCTAATTATGCTTTGATACTCTCCGCTATAGGATCTGACAACACTGCCTTGGAGATCACGTCAGATCGACCTTTCTTCTAATCAATATTCATGAGAAAATCAACTAAATTCAACCAATGATTGCACGCATTTCATATGCTCTTTAGATGATGTTCAAGTGAACTGAACAAACGAAAATCCACATATAACACATAGATCTATTTCTGAAAAAAGGTAAAGTCTTCGTATGTTATTGCTGTGGATTGCACGATAAATTTTAAAAAAATGCATGAAATGGCATGTTTTACCTCAAGAATACAAAGAAAATCTGTCGTGTATTTTGAAAACATTCGGAACAGTAACCTAGATTAATCCGACATTAGGTTTTCTAAATAGTAAGGCTTAGTACGTCTGGCCTGCTTAGCTCAGTTGATAGCGAAGTATAACTTTAGTGTGGGTTCAACCCCACAAAGAGGTACATAATTTTTGTACCGCTATTGAATTCCGTCAAACAATCTTTTTGTTTTCTCAGTAAATATTCATTTGGTTGGTTTGTTATATTTGTCAACGCAGTTATTTTGTGTTTTATAAGCTAAAAGTTACGGACATTGTTTCTTTCAATACCGAGCGAAGACTACTTCATGGCGTTTGACTGGAACGCGACATGCTCATTGAAGAAGTCTATACCGAGCAATTTTGTAGGCTGAAATCTGATTGGCTAAACGTAAGGTCAATCTGACGTGACCTATTATGCAGTGTTGTCAGATCTTTAGTAGTGTGGAGTATCGTAGCGCTATAAAGGGTCTGATTTTAATGAGATTGACTAACCGATTATAACCGATGATTGATTGGTGTATCCAAACGATTGTAACCGATTGTAATTTTTAACAGATTGCCTATCACTATCAATAGGGACTAAAATTTTACATCAAGAAAGTGCAGTCACAATTTTTGTTTTAATGATTGCAAAGTTTATGAATATGTTTCGATGTGAAAGAGACATGGATCCGGATAGTTACCATAGTTTTTATTAGGCCTCATATAACGGTTTAACCTATGTGTGTTGCGATTCAGTTTCTGCCACCAATATAACTTCCATCTAGATCTGATACATAGTATGATAGAGGATCTTACATGAGTGACTGTGTTTTATTATCTTTAATAAACGAGTTGGATAACATTATAGGATACGAGGCTCTGCCCAGTATCCTCTCTTTATCCATCGAATTGGATTAGAGTCAAAAATACACATTCACCACGAATATAGGATCTGTTTATCACATAACACCCATCGTCGAAACCCACGTTTGATTGATTACGTTATACTCCATTCATGATGGTGGAGAGTAACGGAACAATTCACACGGGGGTATCCGACGATGATAACACCCAAAGGACATGAAAGTTTCTCTTTATTGTTGTCAATTAACCTTTTACACTGCACCATTTTGTAAGAGAAATCATGAAGTTGTTTAAATGACATCACTTAAATATGTTACGAGGCTGTAACTTCGTCGCATTACAAATATTATGACACACCGACTTTTAGGTTACTTAAATGCATTTTTATAAAAGTAAACTTTCAAATATGAAAAATATTGAGGTCTGTCTGAGTTAACGTATCGTATGATATACTATGCAAATAATGGGACTAAATGTTTAATTCGGTCTTCATTTGCCTAGTTAATACACTAGTGTATTACGATGTATATGCTATGGCTTTATTACAGTCCCAGAGACCATGTTACGTGATATAAATGTGTACTAATATTTACCAAAAAGCTATTCTAAATGTGCTATGTACCTTCATGTATGAGTTTTGTACTACTGGGTTTCCTTCATTGTCAATTTTAAAGGTATTAAGAAAAGGATTTTTCTTCCCGATTTGTTTTCAATAATCAGTTCTCACCGCTGCAGGTTTGAATCCCACTCTGAGCTCAACTTGTGAGAAAGTTTTGATTTCTTACTGATGGCGGGAGGTATACGGTACTGGTTCTATCCAGAAATTAGTGAGTGGTCTGCCTCCACCACTAAAAGTCGACCCCAAAGTATGGTAAAGATTGAACACAAATCTTACCTTTGTCAGGATTTAGTTTCACACCACGTGCTCTTGCACGTGCAAAATATTTAGATGATACACAAATAGTGCTATACTCAAATGAGTTTTAGAGAGGCCGCACGCTGACTGGTCATACATAATCTAGGATGTGCTGAAAAATATGGTTAAACAACAAATAAACGAAAGAAACAAACTATTATTATTTGTTCACTACCTTTATTTTAGAAGTAAAGGTAGATATGCATGTTTTCATATTCTGCATACCGGTAACCATATTGCCTAAATAGAAACTCAGATGTCTAAATAGTGTATTGTTGAGTCACTTTAGTTGATATTCTAACTTTACTTATCATTTTTAAAGCAATCCCATTAATATGCATTCTACATGCACAGTCTTGATCTGAATCACTGAGAAGTACAGTGTCTGCATGGGAGATTGGGAGATAATTAAAAACTGAAAACAATAGGTTATTCACTAAAATGTAATACTATTTATCTCAGCTTTGCTTTAACCTGCATTTGACCAATTTATTGAACAATAAAAACGTTAAAAAACACTTATCCAATACTGATAAGGCGTATTTACATATTTACATATTATATAAAATCAGTTTGAAGTGTTTTTATATGCTTCTCCTAATACCTGGAACCCAAATCATGCCCAGCTACAGTGCCATTTAGGCCAAGATAAATTAATGTTTATATCCTTTACCTGATTTTGACAATAATGGGGTCCGATTTAAATTTTATTTTTTGTCATAGATCCTGAAAAAGTCATTATAGCAGTAATCCCACAATCCATGAATAGTTGACATGTATAAGTACTGACAAAATGAAGCGAATTGTTCCTTGCTCATTTTCTATCTTTAAAAGCAGTAAAGTGTTGTCAATAACGCTTGGGCCTCTAGTTTATGTTCAGGGTTATCTTTAGTAATCTATGCATTTATATTAATATAAGCTAAGTGTTTGACATGAAGTTATTTTGTTTTGCATGTTGATATACTTATAAAAGAAATACTAGATATGAGTTTATTGTGTGTCTTAAATTCATTAAATTAACTGTGTGTCCCAGTTTGTCATGTTCATTTTATCATTTTTTGGTTCATGCTCATTAAAAGGCTTCATCATGACCCCTGCATTGTTTCAGATGCCATCTCGCTCAAATCACTAGAGCAGTGGCAGAAAACAATAAACGTGACTCCAGCATAAATGGAGTGTCTACAATAGAATTTGCAGCAACTCTGCAGTTCTGCAGGTGAGAAGGTTCTAGGCCCATTCTCCATATTGTATCTCGATGTACATGGAAGATGAGCCTGGCATGTTCATTCCTGCTAGGTGCCATAATTATAATCTTTCATGTGTTGCTGCGCCTTAAAACCAAATTCAATGTATATTGTATGTTATACTGTAGTTTGGTTGTCTAACTCACATCTGCACAATATCTACCTTTATAGGGAAGAGTTAGAGGACCAGACTGGTGTAGGGTGGGATGGGGTGGCAGTGTCATATCTACCTTTAGGGAATAGTTGGAGGACCAGACTGGTGTAGGGTGGGATGGGGTGGTCATATCTACCTTTAGGGAAGAGTTAGAGGACCAGACTGGTGTAGGGTGGGATGGGGTGGCGGTGTCATATTTTAACAATAGGCATATCATGTATTAATAAATTTTCATTGAACAAAACTCTAGAGAATACCTTCATTTGTGCTGATCATAAAACACAACTTGCCCAGATGACAAATGGCTAGAAGATACATGTTTAACAGTGCAATCATGATTGATATAGTGTACTGTATATAGTGTACTGTGTACACTCAGTGCATTTGAAAATGTAACACTTTTTTTTAATTTTTTTTTTTTTTTTTAATTTATTTGAAAGCAGTAGAGCAAATGTTATGCAACTTTTTATCGCCATACGTTAACCTTTGGGACAAAGAGACTTTGTTTGTTTGTTTGTATGGTGTTTTACATTATTTTCAACACACGTAAGGTTATATATGACGGTCTTGTTTACTAACATAAAATACAATCTTCATTTGAACAAAACAACAGTGGATTAAAAATAATTGAAAATCAAAAATGTTGCGTTTTTAAATGTACTGAGTATATCTAGTATCCCTTCCTTGTTATAGGATTATTGCTAGAGTAATAATATGGGAGCATGTATCACCTCGAAGTAGACATGCCATATCTGCATGATCTCATGAGAGGCTTTAGCATGGAAGTTTAGCATTTTTATGCCTCTGAATGGTGGCATATAGTAGTGGCACTGTCCGTCCGTCCCTTCGTTCGTTAGTCCGTACAATCGTGTCTGGTTAATAACTCTGACAATAATGGACGGATTTTCAAATAACTTGGCACAATTGCTCGCCACAACAAGACGATGTGTCGTGCACAAAATTCAGGTCCGTGGCTCCAAGGTCAAGGTCACACTTAGAGGTCAGAGGTCAAAATGAAGTGCTTTGATGTTTGGTTAATAACTCTGACTTTCATGGACAGATTTTTAAATAACTTGGCACAAGTGCTCACCGTAACGAGAGGACGTTGCACAAAATCCAGGTCCGTGGCTCCAAGGTCACACTTAGAGGTCAAAGGTCAAACCGTGTCCGGTCAATAACTCTGGCATTCCTGGATGGATTTTCAAAAAAATTGGCGCAAGTGCTCACCACAACCAGACGACGTGTCGTGCACAAAATCCAGATCCATGGCTCCAAGTTCAACGTCTTACTTATAGGTCAAAGGTCACTTCGGGGGCATTTGTCACTTTCAGTGACATTTCTGGTTGCTTTTTGCAAATACACCCTCAGTACAATTATAGTATCCATAAAAATGCAAATATCCCATAAATGAACATGTTTTATGATGGAAATATAATATTTTGATGTTTTATGGGGATTTGTTATGGTTTGGGTAATTTAATCCAATCCGAATCTACCTTACAATCCGACTGTATGCCCTAATAGACCCTATAGCTTTTTCAACCAATCAGAAGCCCCAAATCAATATTGGTATCTGACCATAATATTATGGCATATTCGCAAGAGTTGATGCAAGCTTCCAGAACACTTATATTAGTAATGATTTTAGAGCTTCATACAAATTATCGTAAGATATTATTAACACAGTTTGTATACCATGTATTGGACTATTTGTTGTTTCTGCTCATTCAATATTTTATATAATTATATATTTTATCTTGATGGAAATGGAGGATGAGCCTGGCATGTTCATTCCTGTTAGGCACCATATAACCTATCATGTGTTGGTGTACCGTAAAACCCCAATTCAGCTCAATTTGTTTCTTACCAATGTAGGTGAAGACGTCACAGGATAGTAAACGATGTACGTAGTATAGTGATATAGAATCGGAAAACACTAGTGGCGTCGCGATAGATCGAGAGATTTTTATAGAGGATTGTTCATGGGTTCTTAAAAAACACATGATTGACTATGCGTAAAATGAATTATTAGTTGGTAACTCTTAATTCAGTGCTCCAGTTTTGGGTTTTTTTCTGGCTGTTTAAAGCCGTTTATATTCTGTCTATAGAGTTTGGATTCTCAAAATATGTTAGTTATATAATATACGTGTGGTTACGGGGCAAAGAATAGTGCCACTGCAGTTCCCGTTGGAGGGGAAGGCAAAGGGGTAGAACCCCCCCCCCCAAATTCATGTTCATTTTATCATTTTTTGTACATGCTCATTAAAGGTCTTCATCATGACCCCTGTATTGTTTCAGGTGCCATCTCGCTCATATCACTAGATCAGTGGCAGAAAAACTAAAACATGGCTCCAGCGTAAATGGAGTGTCTACAATAGAATTTGCAGCAACTCTGCAGTTCAGGGTGAGAAGGTTCTAGGCCCATTTTCCATATTTTACCTCGATGTACATGGAAGATGAGCCTGGCATGTTCATGCCTGTTAGGCGCCATATAACCTTTTCATGTGTTGGTGCGCCTTAAAACCCAATTCAGTCTTGTAACTAATAATCAAAATGCATTACTATATAGTCCTTATCACAGAAAGGTCTTTATTTGCCAGTATGCTACAGAGATGGTATACCATAAATCTAGTTCTATTAGCCCCATGTGGGTCCCAACAATAATAGGGCCACTGCTGTTTCAGACAAAGGGGTAAAATCCCCTTGAATTCATGTGTTGTCACTTTTGTCATGTTCATTAAAACGCTATTGTTTCAGTGGTGTCAGAAAACATTATGTTGGTCTGTATTTTTCTGTATTTGTTTAGCAAATATATAATTTATATATTACTCTATATTGGTTGTTACTTCAATAAAGATTAACTGAGGATTCCTGTTATTGTTTTAATTTTAATTTTTCAGCCACTTATTTCAAGTCTCTTGGACTTCAGTTTGTGAATATGAGGGTGTGGTTACCCAGTGTAGAATAGGACAACTGCAAATCCTATGTTCATTCCTGTTTGGTGCCATAAAACCTTTATTGTGTTAATGCGCCGTAAATCCCAATCCAATTCAATTTTGATTTAAGCCTGTATGCCTACTTACTTCAGTTTTCAAAAAATGGGTTTAGGCGGGAGGAAAACCTGTGGATTAGGATTTCAGATTCAGGGAGATGCATCCTTTGCCATTTATTCCAATTTTCAAGAAAATGGGGTCAGGTGGGATGAACACCTAGCTATTAATGTATTGCGGCCAAACAATTTAATGCAATACCCTGTTGCAGTCACAGCTTCATGATTTCATAGGACAAGCAAAAACCAAGTGTGAAGAAGTGGCAGGAGCAATACTCCACTCCCTCTTCCTCCAACACCCCCAACCACCACAGCTTCAGGATTTCAGATTAGGAATTCCCCCACCCCCACCTCCCCCCACATACACCACCACAACCACAACCCACCCACTCACCCATATATATATAACAACCCTGGTTTAATTGAATATATTTGTATTTTATGTGCCCGTAGGGACGTATCATGTTGTGCTTGTGTCTGTCTGTGTCTATTAGTTAACGTTTTGCGACATCTGATTGTGGCTGATTACTTTCAAAGTATAGGATCTACGACAATGAAACCTTGTACACGTCTTCAGCAGGATCCAAGGAATACTTCTTTATAAAGGCTCATAGCTGTCATTCATATTTTTGAATTATTTCCCTTTGTAAAAGGTTTAACCTGGAACTTAACATTGCCTTTTACAATGCTAATAACGTTCATAGATATAGGTCTACAACAATGAAACTGTACACATCTTTAGCAGGATCCAAAGAATTCATATAAAACAAGTAAATTCGATGAATTGATATCCCCTGCTGAATGATGTATTATGCTCGAGTGGAAGAAATGCATCCCATAAGCTCTGCCGAAGGCCAGCAGAGCTTATGGGATGCCGAGTTGTCCGTCGTTCGTCCGTCGTCCGTTGTTAACTTTTGTCTCGTTAAGAGGATAGGGCCTTCATTTTTCATCCAATCTTTACCAAACTTTAACAGGTTGTTACTATCAATGAAAGCTCGGATGAGTTCGAAAACCAGCCAGATCGGCCAAGTAACAGCGGAGTTATGACCCTTGATTTAGTTAAAAATGCTATATTTTGCCTCGTTAAGATGATAGGGCCTTCATTTTTCATCCTATATTTACCAAACTTTACCACATTGTTAATATCAATGAAAGCTCGGACAAGTTCGAAAACCAGCCATATCAGACTAGTAACAGCGGAGTTATGGCCCTTGATTTAGTTAAAAATTCTGTATTTTGCCTCGTTAAGACGATAGGGGCTTCATTGTTCATGCAATCTTTACCAAACTTTATCAGACTGTTAACGTCGTTGAAAGCTCAAACAAGTTCGAAAACCAGCCATATCGGACCAGTAACGGCGGAGTTATGGCGCTTGATTTAGTTAAAAATGCTATATTTTACCTCGTTAAGACGATAGGGGCTTCATTGTTCATCCGATCTTTACCAAACATTATCAGATTGTTAATATCAATGAAAGCTCGGACAAGTTCGAAAACCATTCATATCGAACCAGTAACAGCGGAGTTATGGCCCTTGATTCAGTTCAAAATGCTATATTTTGCCTCGTTTAGACAATAGGGGATTCATTCTTCATCCGATCTTTACCAGACTTTATCAGATTGTTAATATCAATGAAAGCTCGGACAAGTTCGAAAACCAACCATATCGGACTAGTAACAGCAGAGTTATTGCCCTTGATTTAGTTAAAAATGCTATATTTTGTCTCGTTTAGACGATAGGGGATTTATTCTTCATCCAATCTTTACCAGACTTTATCAGATTGTTAATATCAATGAAAGCTTGGACAAGTTCGAAAACCGTTCATATCAGACTAGTAACAGCGGAGTTATGACCCTTGATTTAGTTCAAAATGCTATATTTTGTCTCGTTAAGACAATAGGGCCTTCATTTTTCATCCTATCTTTACCAAACTTTACCACATTGTAAATATCAATGAAAGTTCGGAAAGTTCGAAATCCAGCCATATCGGACTGGTAACAGCGGAGTTATGGCCCTTGATTTAGTTAAAAATGCTATATTTTACCTCGTTAAGACGATAGGGGCTTCATTGTTCATCCGATCTTTACCAAACATTATCAGATTGTTAATATCAATGAAAGCTCGGACAAGTTCGAAAACCATTCATATCGAACCAGTAACAGCGGAGTTATGGCCCTTGATTCAGTTCAAAATGCTATATTTTGCCTCGTTTAGACAATAGGGGATTCATTCTTCATCCGATCTTTACCAGACTTTATCAGATTGTTAATATCAATGAAAGCTCGGACAAGTTCGAAAACCAACCATATCGGACTAGTAACAGCAGAGTTATTGCCCTTGATTTAGTTAAAAATGCTATATTTTGTCTCGTTTAGACGATAGGGGATTTATTCTTCATCCAATCTTTACCAGACTTTATCAGATTGTTAATATCAATGAAAGCTTGGACAAGTTCGAAAACCGTTCATATCAGACTAGTAACAGCGGAGTTATGACCCTTGATTTAGTTCAAAATGCTATATTTTGTCTCGTTAAGACAATAGGGCCTTCATTTTTCATCCTATCTTTACCAAACTTTACCACATTGTAAATATCAATGAAAGTTCGGAAAGTTCGAAATCCAGCCATATCGGACTGGTAACAGCGGAGTTATGGCCCTTGATTTAGTTAAAAATGCTATATTTTGCCTCGTTAAGACGATAAGGCCTTCATTTTTCATCTGATCTTTACCAAACTTGATCAGATTGTTAATGTCAATGAAACCTCGGTCAAATTCGAAAACCAGCTCGATCCGACCAGTAATAGCGGAGTTATGACCCTTGATTTTGTTAAAAATGCTATAATTTGCCACGTCATATGATAGGGCCTTCATTTTGCATCTGATATTTGCCAATTTTACCAGATTTTATGATTTACCAAACTTTAACAGATTGTTAATATCAATGAAATCTCGGACAAGTTCGAAAACCAGCCAGATCGGACCAGTAACAGCGGAGTTATGGCCTTTGAATTAGTTACAAATGCTATATTTTGCCTGGTTAAGACAATAGGGCCTTCATTTTTCATCCGATCTTTACCAAACTTTACCAGATTGTTAATATCAATGAAAGCTCGGACAAGTTCGTAAACCAGCTAGATCGGACGAGTAACAGCGGAGTCGTGGCCCTTGAATTAGTTAAAAATGATATATTTTGCCTCGTTAAGACAATAGGGCCTTCATTTTTCGTCTGATCTTTACCAAACTTTACCAGATTTTTTTACTTTCCTTTTTTTATTATTATTTTTATATTAATTTCTTAAATTCTTTTTTTTTTTGTTTGTTTTTAAAATTGATTGAAAGTGTGCGTTTTTTTAAAAAAATAAAAATTATTTTCCATTTGATTATTTTTTTATTTTTATTTTCATTTGATTTTTTTTTTGATTTTTTTTAATTATTATTTTGATTTATATATATTTTTTTTTTTTTTTTTTTTTTTGAGTATTTTGTTTTCATTATTTATTGATTTTTTTTTGATTTTTTTTTTTTTTTGATTTTTTTTTTTTTTTAGGACATGCCGAGTTGTCCTCGTCCGTCCGTCCGTCCGTCGTCCGTCGTCCGTTGTCCGTCGTCCGTTGTTAACTTTTGTCTCGTTAAGACGATAGGTCCTTCATTTTTCATCCGATCTTTACCAAACTTTAACAAGTTGTTAATATCAATAAAAGCTCGGATGAGTTCGAAAACCAGCCAGATCGGACAAGTAACAGCGGAGTTATGGCCCTTGATTTAGTTAAAAATGCTATATTGCTAAATTTTGCCTCGTTAAGACGATAGGGCCTTCATTGTTCTTCCTATCTTTACCAAACTTTACCACATTGTTAATATCAATGAAAGCTCGGACAAGTTCGAAAACGAGCCAGATCGGACCAGTAACAGCGGAGTTATGGTCCTTGATTTAGTTAAAAATGCTATATTGCTATATTTTGCCTCGTTAAGACGATAGGGCCTTCGTTTTTCTCATCCTATCTTTACCAAACTTTACCACGTTGTTAATATCAATGAAAGCTCGGACAAGTTCGAAAACCAGCCATATCGGACTAGTATCAGCGGAGTTGTAGCCCTTGATTTAGTTAAAAATGCTATATTTTGCATTGTTAAGACGATAGAGGCTTCATTGTTCATCCGATCTTTACCAATCTTTATCAGATTGTTAATGTCGTTGAAATCTCGAACAAGTTTGAAAACCAGCCATATCGGACCAGTAACGGGGAAGTTATGGCCCTTGATTTAGTTAAAAATGCTATATTTTGCCTCGTTAAGACAATAGGGGCTTCATTGTTCATCACTCTTTACCAAACTTGAACAGATTGTTAATATCAAAGAAAGCTTGGACAAGTTCGAAAACCAGCCATATCGAAATAGTAACAGCGGAGTTATGGCCCTTGATTTAGTTAAAAATGCTATATTTTGCCTCGTTATGACTATAGGGGCTTCATTGTTCATCCGATCTTTACCAAACTTTATCAGATTGTTAATATCAATGAAAGCTCAGACAAGTTCGAAAACCAGCCATATCGGAGTTATGGCCCTTGATTTACTTCAAAATGATATATTTTGCCTCGTTAAGACGATAGCGCCTTCATTTTTCATCCGATCTTTACCAAACTTCATGAAATTGTTAATGTCTATGAAAGCTTGGTCAAGTTCGAAAACCAACCAGATCGGACAAGTAACAGCGGAGTTATGGCCCTTGATTTTGTTAAAAATGCTATAATATGCCTCGTCCTACGATAAGGCCTTCACTTTGCATCTGATCTTTGCCAAACTTTACCAGATTTTACAACTGTCTTTTTTATATTATTATTCATTTTTATTTTAATCATTATTTTTTTTTATTATTATTTTTTTTTTTTTTTTTTTTTTTATTATTATTTTTTTTTTTTTTTTTTTTTTTTTAATTAATATTATTTTTTTCATATTTTTTTTTTTTTTTAAATTATTCCATTTTTTTTTCAGATTTTTTTTTATCTCTATGTTGGACCAGAAATAAATGCTAAATTTTGCCTCGTTAATACGGTATGGCCTTCATTTTTCATCTAATCTTTACATACTTTACCAGATTCTTTAGTTATGGCCCTTGATTTAGTCAAAAAGCTGTTTTTTGCCTGAAACTTTAAAAAAAAACGTAAATGGCAGTCACTCGCTTCATTGATGTTATAAGAGCCATGTTAGCCAGTAGAGCGTCCACAGGCCCTCTTGGGCCTCTTGTTGTTAACATTGTGTGGGATTTGACGAAGCAAGGATTTCTAGTTGTGCCAAGTTATGGCCCTTTGACATTTTTACTTTAAATTTCTTGTCTGCGCTACTCCTCCTAAATGGCTTGTTGGATTTCTACGAAATTTGGCAGGAAGCCTCAGTATGATGTCTATTTGTGCAAGCGCGGTATATCAATGAAATCTTGGACAATTTCGAAAACCAGCTAGATCTTGTTAGTAATGCCAGAGTTATGGCCCTTGATTTGTTGAAAAATGCTATATTGTATTTTCCTTTGTTAAATCTGTAGTTACTTCATTTTTTAGCTCTACTGGCCAAAGGCCAGCAGAGCTTATGGGATTCCGAGTTGTCCGTCGTCCGTCCGTCTGTCTGTCTGTCGTCCTTCGTTAACTTTAGTCTCGTCAAGACGATGGGGCCTTCATTTTTCATCTGATCTATACCAATCTTTACCAGATTGTTAATGTCAATGAAAGCTCGGACAAGTTCGAAAACCAGCCAAACCGGACAAGTAACAGCAGAGTTATGGCCCTTGATTTAGTTAAAAATGCTATATTTTGCCTCGTTAAGACGACAGGGCGTTCATTTTTTATCCGATCTTTACCAAACTTTACCAGATTGTTAATGTCAATGATAGCTCATACAAGTTCGAAAATCAGCCAGATCAGACCAGTAATAGTGGAGTTATGGCCCTTGATTTAGTTAAAAATGCTATATTTTGCCTCGTTAAGACGATAAGGCCTCCATTTTTTCATCCGATCTTTACCAAACTTTAACAGATTGATATTGTCAATGAAATCCCAAACAAGTTCGAAAACCAGCCAGATCGGACCAGTAACAGCGGAGTTATTGCCCTTAATTTAGTTTAAAATGCTATATTTTGCTTTGTTAAGACGATAGGGCCTTAATTTTTTATCCGATCTTTACCAAACTTAACAAGATTGTTAATGTCAATGATAGCTCGGACAAGTTTGAAAATTAGCCAGATCGGACCAGTAACAACGGAGTTATGGCCCTTTATTTAGTTAAAAATGCTATATTTTGTCCCGTTAAGACGATAGGGTCTCCATTTTTTCCTCCAATCTTTACCAAACTTTAACAGATTGTTATTGTCAATGAAAGCTCGAACAAGTTCGAAAACCGGCCAGGTCGGACCAGTAACAGCGGAGTTATGGCCCTTGATTTAGTTAACAATGCTATATTTTGCCTCGTTAAGACGACAGGGCCTTCATTTTTCATCTGATCTTTACAAAATTTTACCAGACTGTTAATTTCAATGAAAGCTCGGACAAGTTCGATAACAGAGTTATGGCCCTTGACTTAGTTAAAAATGCTATATTTTGCCTCGTTAAGACGATAGGGCTTCCATTTTTTCATCCGATCTTTACCAAACTTTAACACATTGTTAATGTCAATGAAAGCTCGGACAAGTTCGATAACCAGCCAGATCGGACCAGTAACAGCGGAGTTATGGCCCTTGATTTAGTTAAAAATGCTATATTTTTGCCTCGTTAAGACGATAAGGCCTCCATTTTTCATCCGATCTTTACCAAATTTTGCCAGATTGTTAATGTCAATAAAAGCTCAGACAAATTCGAAAACCAGCCAAATCGGACCAGTAACAGCGGAGTTATGGCCCTGGATTCGTTAAATATGCTATATTTTGCCATGTTAAGGCGATAGGGCCTTCATTTTTCATCTGATCTTTACCAAACTTTACCAGATTCTTTTTTCTCTTTTTTTCTTTTATTATTTTTATATTTCTTTTTCTTTTTTTTCTTTTTTTTATCTCTACTGGCCAAGTTCGAAAATCAGCCAGATCGGACCAGTAATGGCGGAGTTACGGCTCTTGATTTAGTTAAAAATGCTATATTTTGCCTCTTTGAGACGATAGTCAATCGCTTCATTGATGTTATAAGAGCCATATTAGCAAGTAGAGCGTCCACAGGCCCTCTTGGGCCTCTTGTTTATCTGATCTTTACCATATAAGAGCTGTTTTAGCCAGTAGAGCATCCACAGACCCTCTTGGGCCTCTTGATTTTAATTAGTATAAATCATGACCTTGAGCCTTCATAAAATCGAATATCTACTAGATACAGGTATTTTTGAAATTCATCACCATAGTAAATTTGAAAAAAAGCTGTGCCATTTTAAGACATTGATTTTTATAGTGGGACTAAAGTGCTGGACTGGGTGTAATATTAGCAGGTGTGTATAATATAGTAATACATATAATATACAAGAAATATAGAATTGTATATCTGGTTACTTTTTATTACCTGGCCATGGGATATTTATTAATCTGATTACTTCATTTCATTACTACGGCTACTATCAGATGATCTTGTTATTTCAGGGGAGGGATGTATTTGGCTCAAGTTTGACTCTTGTAGTTTCAGAGAAGAAGATTTTTAAAGTTTTTCGCTATATATAAGTCTATGTAAAACTGCAACCCTCGGGGCGGGGCCAAAATTCACCATTTGAACAAAACGGGTAGCGGATCCATAAGCTGATAATAAATAAAAAAAAGATTAAACCTCTTGTAGTTTCAGAGCAGATTTTTGAAGTTCTTCCCTATAACTCTATGTAAAACTGATCCAACAAGGGCCCCTAAGTTTCGCATTAAAGAAAAAGATGAACCCATGAACCAAGGTTTCTTTTGAGAAAAAATAAATAAAAATATAATAAAAAATAAAAAAAATAAAAAAAAATAATAAAAACAAAAAAGACAAAAAAAAGATATTTATGTAAAACTGATCCAACAAGGGCCCCTATACTCCCAATTAAAGAAAAATTGAACCCATGAATCAAGGTTTCTTATGAGAAATATAAAAAATAAAAAAATAAAAACAAATTAAAAAAATAAAATTGATGCAAAAATAACTATATGTAAAACTGATCCAACAAGGCCCCTAAGCTCCCAATTAAAGAAAAAAAAGAAGAAAAACATGCCTCCAGTGAGATTGGAACCCACGACCTGAATAATTCAAGGGGGATATTTATCAATTTAAGGGCAATAACTCCGGCGTTACTAGGACAATTCCGAAATAAATTTGCCGCGTCACATCCACTATTGGGATAAATATTATAATCAAGTTTAATGAAAATCAAACGAGCGGTTATCAAGGTATGGCTGTGGACGGACAAAATTAAGCATTTTTTATCAATTAAAGGGCAATAAATCCGGCCTTACCATGACGATTCCGAAATAAATTTGCCGCGTCACATCCCACTATTGGGATAAACATTATAATGACAACTCCGGCGTTACTTGGGCGATTCCGGAAAAAAAATGGCCGCGTGTCATCCCCTATCAGGATAAACATTATTACCAATTAAGTGTAATGAAAATCCAACCTGCAGTTATAAAGATATGGCTCCGGACGGAAGGACGGACAGACGGATGGACGGACAACGCCAAATTGATTTCCCTCCGCCGAATAAAAAGGCCCATAACTCTGATTCATATTTTGGAATTATTTCCCATTAAAAACAGTTTACTCTAGAACTTCACCTTGCCAATAAAGTATACAACGATTAAACGTTGTACACATCTTCAGCATGATCGCAATAAATACATCTGAAAAAGGCTCATAACGGTCGGATTCATATTTTCTTAATAAATCGAAGAAAGGTCAATAACTCTCTGACTGGTCAAAGACCCACAGAGCTCATGCCGTGGTGCGGCGTCCATAGTCCGTCCGTCTGTCGACTGATGTCCGGCATCAAACATGGGCACAAGTGAACGTCTTTGTTGAAAAATAGTTATAAAAAAAGCTTGCCAATTAATTTCAACGTATACGATCTACAACAATGAAACTTTTTACACGTCTTTAGCATGTGAATGTTTCAAAGGTATTGAAGCTTGATATGTACATTGGATGGAGTAAGTAAGAACTAACCCTCTGACTAATCTCTGCCACACCAATGACCTTGCCTTAAAAGTCAAAATAAGCAGTTTTACAGGGTTAACGTTTTTGGTTTACAATTTGTTTGAAGGTACATGTTACCAATACCTGTTTGAAGGTACATGTTACCAGTATCATCAAAAGTATTGCTATGGAAATTGATATGTGCATTAAATGGGGTTATACCTAACCCTCTGACTAAGCCCAACCTCAATTTTGGATGACTACATACATTCACACATTTAACCAACACATCTAAGTGGAACGAGAGAATAATTCTAGTAAAATGTATGACAGAGTTATGGTGCTTTCCACATACGGCTGTGTAACGATAGTGAACATGTACACGTGCCAAAGTTCCAAAACTTTCTGACAATTGGTATTTGGAATATGACTAAATTCACAATTTTAACTGAAATTCTGTGTATGAAAGGGGAGATAATTCTGGTGAAATGCATAACAGAGTACACGAGGCTGAAACCCTCTCCCCCTTTTGATACGCAGTTAGGCGTATTCAGTACGCTCGAACCTGGTACGCAGTACTCACACAACACACTATTTAGTATATAGTACTCATACAATGTATTTTTCTAAACCAAATATGTACAAAAAAATCATAAAATATAAATAAAGGTCTAATTTTGATAATCGGGCCTTGATCCCGGCTCTTAGATGTTTCAGGTCATCATTCAAATAAGAGTTATTGCCCTTTGTAATATTATAGTTAGAATTTTTGTCCGGAGCTAAATAGTATTCAGTACTCGGTCTCTAAAATAAGGAGTATTCAGTACTCGTGGGGAGGGGGAGTGGGGTGGGTACATCCTCAGTACATGGTTGTGTAATGATGATGAATATGCATGGCATGTTTTAAAAGCTTTTGGTCATATATTCAAAATTTTAACTGAAACGACAATGTCAAAAAGGGAGATAATTCAGGTGAAATAAAAGACCGAGAGTTATCGTATTTGTTACATAACATTGTATAATAATAATTAACAAGTGTGCCAATTTTCAAAGCGTACGTAAAATTAGTTTTTGAGAAAGGAGGTAAAATAATATTGAATGTTGTTTAACGGCTCATCAACACAGTATAGGTTATTTAGAGCCGCCTCAGAGAGAGGGGAAGGATACATAGGAATCCGGGAACCTGCCCTACTCTTATTATCGAATAGATTCCTATGGTTCTTTAACGTGCTCGGAAGATAGACCGATACACGGGACCGCCCGGTTTACGTCCCCATCCGACGGACGAGGCTAAGGTAATGTGTCTTGCCCAAGAACACACCGACGTAACTCAGTGGCACCACGGAGGATTGAACCCGGGGCCTCCGGTTACAGGTAAAATAAAAAATTAGCCAAAACGTCAAAACGTGCAGGTGTAGTAGGACGGACTGAATGAAGGACCTGACGGAAAGAAAGACGGACAGAGGGAAATTTTAGTTTAATAATATTTTATTGCAGATATGTTACAATACATCAATTCAACATCACAATATTCATAGAAAATCACCAAACCATAAGCCCGGATTTGCTTCACAATCCGGCTAAAAATCAATAAATCACATTTAATAACTTCTATCACTAATTCGTTTATTGATACAATTCATTTGCTGAAATCACAAAATAGTGGGACAAAATACTCGAAAACGGCATCTCATAAAAGTCTGACTACCAGTCAAAAATGAATAGTCAAAAATGAATTATAGTCATTCAGCGTAATCCAATTTACAGAACTGTCGTTAAATATATGTCAATTCATTCTGACTTCGGTAATCTTGTATGTCTATATTGCTGTATAGATAATGGATGTGTGATTTACTGCAAGTGACGTGTTAGCGCCGACTTCTGAAGTGATCGTTCTATTGGCTATACGTACGTGTCTGGTGTCTGGCACACTTGACTGTCGCCGGGAAATATCGGTTCTTCGCGGTACACTGGCATGTTTAAGTGACCCGTAGAAAATTCAATATTTATGATCTACGGATCTACGGATCCCGGATTTTAGACTGGGGAGCTCGATAGCAGAACATTACTAAAAAAAATTAACTCATAGAAATAAAAATTAAAATTATTTAATATAGGTCTATATTTTATCCAAAAGGATTTATTGTAAACATCGTCAGAACATTTTTGAATAATCACGTGACCTAACCGTTCGCCCTACTTCCTTATCCTGGTTCCCTGGCCTCCCACAATGCTTTGCTACTGTGCAAAGCATTATGGGAGGCCAGAGAACCAGGCTACCTACTTCCTTTGACGTTGACAGAGTCAAGGTATGAAAGCACCAATTATTTTCCCCATAGATACCAATGTTAAAGTGTCACATATTAATGATTTGCTGCAAATTCAACTAAAGTATGGATAATGCAGCAGTGTAATGTTCATATAGAAAACTATTTTGCTACTTGAAAAATCACCAGAAAACGTGGGGTTCACAAGACATGTAAAAAAGTTCTTGTTTGTTTACTAAACAGGTCTAAGGTACAGCTGTTTTTATTGATCGACTGTTTTCATTGCTCACAAAGTGTAAGCATAGAGTCGAAATTTCGAAAATGTTCATCAGTGATCCAGTAAAACCTATTAATACGCTTCTTATATATATAACCACAAAATCGAATAGAAATGGGCAGTTTTCCCCTACTTATAATGCCCATTTCCATCGAAAAAGGAGGGATTACTTTTTATAGGAACTACATTCTACACCTCGGAGGTTTACATGTAACTGCTACACCTCGGAGGTTTAAATATAATTGGTGGTGGTAAACCTCAAGTGAGGTACGAGTGTACTCTGGGTAGAGATTGGTGTAATAGAGCGGCGATTGTAGCACATGTTTAACGGTGATTGAGGAGTCCATCATTTGCGTCCGGGCAAAACCAGTAAACATATTCTCGAACATACCTATATAACACGCTTTTATTCTTAGGTCTTTGATTTCTCAAACAGTTTTAGATGTCAACCCTCTCCCTTCTCGCCCACTCCATACTGCGTATCCGCACCTAAAGTAGATATCCACCAACAGTCAAATAGTACGACATGTACACCGTTCCCAAACCTACAGACGGCGATATATATATATATATATATATATAACTTACATATTTTGAGAATCCAAGCTCTATAGACACAATATAAACGGCTTTATCCAGCCAGGTCAAACCCCAAAACTTGAGCGTTGAATTAAGAGTTACCAACTCATAATTCATTTTACACATATTCACTCACGGGTAGAAAGTGAGTTCCGCGCCTATGTTATTGCGATTCTCAAAAGGTTTTAGAGTTCAACCCCTACCCCGCCCGCGGGTCAGCACCTTAACTGCGCAGAGCGTGAATTCCGCGCCTATGTCATTGCATATATTCTTGCAATCTTTGAAAAACTTAAGAAAGATCAATGGCGTCAGGTATCTGAATCTTTGTTTAAAAGACTGGATGCGATGTGGAAAAAGCATAGGCGTCAACCAAAATACGAATAACACCACAATAATGTGTTTCAGTTTCATATTTAATATAGATATATACACTAACTAGACCCCATGTTCCGTAAGGTTTACGTATTGTTAATGAAATAGTTTAGTCTGGAAAAATAGTTATAACAGCAAAACATTTTTTTCTAAACTAGTATCTTTGACCAAACAACAAAAACAAGCTGAGTCGTCGAGATTTCCAGACCAAACTTCAAAAACAGCACTTAAAGGGACACACGGCAATCTTGATTTGTTTAAAACTCACGGTGTCCGGTTAGTTTTCCTACATAACTTGCATTTGTTAGATCATTAATATTAATTATTAGAATAGTTCAAAGCCAATTGTTTTTTTAAATATTACTAACTGTTGTAAATATTGCGCCAATAATATACTTAATCTTTGGTACGAAATCTCTTTGTTTTTTTAATTATATGCAAGAAGTTTTAAAGTCAAAATGATGCAGGATTAATCAATGGAGATGCTAATTTTAATGATTGATATAAAACTCAAGATTGCCGTGTGTCCCTTTAAACCAAAGGTAACGTGCGGATTAATTTAATTCATATGCACATTTCCTATATATGAACTGAAGCAAACTATGAGGGTTTTCATTTGTATTTTGATTGACAGCAATCGCTCTTCCAGATCGCATCCACAGTGCTCAGTGCTCAGTGCTCTTCCAGATCGCATCCACAGACCTCTTCCAGATCGCATCCACAGTGCTCACTGCTCTTCCAGATCGCATCCGAAGACCTTTTCTTGATCGTCTCTACAGTTCCTTTGAGTGTCGGTGTCCACGCGATTCGCCACACAGAGTTTCGATTTATTTCTCCAAAAAGTTAACGAAACAGCAATATTGCCCATGCACACTTATACTTTGGCGTAGAAGATATGTTTGACATTTATAATCAAAAGAGAGCCTTTTTTGACATCACTGTAATCTAATGCACTATTAATTGATATGTTGTCGAGCTGTTGTTTATACAAGATGACGTTTGTCATACTACATTGCATTCCATTCCATCAAATCCTATCATCGCTTGAATATCTATTCAGTTCGTTCAGAGAGTAATCCCGTATTGTCAATAATCGATACCCGATAGCAGGGTTATCTGCAGTAACACCGGGTTAAGTATTAACGCTAAACCATAATCGATTCATATCGCTGTTGACGTGGAGGAGTCATACCCAGGTATTATGGAGACGTGCCATAGTGCCAAATCTGTCGCCATATATGACAGCAATTTAGAACAACGTGACATTTTGGATGAATGGCAGCGGCAGGGATTATGGATATCGACAGAATGCGCATGGATTTTATATGCGCGTGAACAGAACTTGCATTTTCGTAATATTTCAATAAATAAAAACTGGCATACGTTTTCGTAGCCGACAGAGAGCTTTTTAATTATCGACGATATATTTTGTTTTGGTCTTTTATTAAAGTTATTACAACAATTGTTGTTACAGTTCTCTCTATATAAAGTTTCGAAATGTTTTACATGGGAAATAACCAACGAAAACAAATTAAATAATACATATATGATCTGCGTATTATTGACTTTAATAAACGAGTTGGACAACATGATATGATACGATGCTCTGCCGAGTATACCATCTTGTTATCCAAAGATTTTATGAAAATCAAACATAGTCCACAAATGTAATTCTAATGTTTGCATTACACCTCCGAGCAGTGGCATTGTAGCCAATAACCGCTGCCACCACACAAATCACGTGATGATAGCTGAGACCATGTGATTACAAAATGGCGATACACTTGGTGCCGTAACTAACAGGCAAATTGGCAATAACATCAACACCTTCGAGAAGATGTTGAAAACATTCAACCTGTTTTGGCTTGGAGTAATCTCTTTATTAAATTTACGCACAGCTTCTGTAATGTTCTCAACGGAATACGTGTTTGTTTACAAGTACCAGGACCGTTTCCCTGAACTAAACAAGTAACCGGTGTGCATATTAAATATATATTCGTTAAAATAAAAAAATAAATTAAAAAAAAATAATTGTGAAAGCAGATACCGTTTTTTACACTATTTTCCTATATTATGAACAAAGCAAGTTGAAATATGGAACTAAAACATTTAACCAAAAAATTAATCTTACGTGGATTTCAGCTATAAATGTGTGTGTTGACAGTGGTTACTGTAACAAATAGGTGAAGTAACCACTGCGGGGAGTTTGCCATACGACGTTAAATGTTCCGTTTAATGTTGTTAGTTTACCTTTAATACGGCGCCAACTTGTAAGAGAACACTCCTATCACCGCTGCGGGTTCAAATCCCACTGGGAGCTCGACTTGTCAAGTGAGAAAATATCGATTCTTACGGATGGCGAGAGGTGTACAGTTCTGGTTCTATCCAGGAAAAGGAGATCTATCTTGGGTAAATATTTGGATGACACTCGAAACAAAAACAATTTCATTTGATTACTATTTGGATACATTTCATATCTATTTCGTTTCGTCTGTCTGTATTGTCGTTCTGTCTGTTACGAATCAAAAACTCTCCAACAAAGTTATTTAAACATAGCTATATATACTCTGAATGCATTGGTCTTCGAGGAGCCGGCGTGGCTCATATTAGATAGCACAGCACGGGTCAAGTCGCACCGACGCCAATGTGTTTCTTAGAATATACGTTATGTTTTTAGCTATAGACACTCTCCTTAATGGTATCGTCAGTCGGATGAGCAATCCCGACAGTCTACTCCCGACGACGATTTAGATTGTGTTTATACTCGCTATTTAGCACGAGTTTTTCAAAGAAGATTAGAGTTGATAACGGTGCTGAGAGTCCGGTAGACGCTGGTTATTCCATCTCGTCAAATAAATTACAAGAAAACTGACATCAAGTTGAAGTTGAAGAGAAGAGTTCCATCGCAGATGTTTAGCTATCGATAGAAGAATAAAGTTGTTGAATACGTATAGACCACGGCCAATCGGATGACAGACCTCGGCCAATCGGATGACAGAAGAATGGTAAACGTGGTCAATCTGATTGCCGGATCGAAGAAGGTTCCGCCAACCTGAAAATTCATCGTCGATTTGCCAATGTAGGTCGATCCGTTCGTTGTTCAGTTGGTAATGGCGCCTTTTTTTTGCACATACAATTCACAGTGTTATTCCACCGTTGATAGCCGGGTTGTAACGGGCATAGGTCCTCCTGGTCACATGCGGAAACTCGCTGTTACAAGCGACATCTCGCCAGGTCTAACGTCGAGGTTCCAGTACAAGTCTAAACGTCCCTCTGTAGGGCCACTTAAAAAAACGGGATAAGAGCATAACCTCCCTGTGGGTGATTGAGAATTCCAGACAACGGCATGCCTTGCGGGCTCACATGGTTCCTGACTAGCCGCCTCACGTCCTCCCTGTTCGATGGTCTGAACTGGAATGGATGAGCGATCCCGTTTATCGGACAGTTACCATATCTAAACGTGAATGTGCGATGACTGGACAATATCCCAACGTTCACGGTGAACGATTACGAAACGATGCTCGATGACCACCATTGTAAGAAGCAGGCTGTGTACTTTTAAATGGAACTGGATTACCTATTTATTCCCAATCTTAAAGGCATTATCTCGAGGGATGCCGCAATTCTTTGTTATTAATCGTGTCTTAGATCGCATGTTGAATAAAATACATTAATTTCCATAATGAAAATTTATATCGAAATTGTTCTAATCTAAGCACGTATATTGCTTGAAATACAATAGTAATTAGAATTGGGATATGTCAGACGATAGAGACAGTATGACACAAACTAGTTTTATGTTATCTTGTTAAAGCCACCCTCTTCTTGTTCAAAGTTGAGTGGGAACTTAGGGATTTGTATTTTATCTAGTGTCAACACTCTCTCGAGTTTAATATTGGCTACTAGATCGTCATAAACTTGTAAAACGACGCGTGCATGATAGTATTTTTTCATTCTCACAATGAGAGTGTTTGCAATACATGCATACTGAAAGTAGTTTATTTATTTGGATATAAAAAAGTAAAATAAAAAGAACACATTTCATTTGAATAATTTCGTCATTTTTGTTGCAGCTGACGCCGTTATACAAGTAAGTAATAGTTTATTTAAAATATAGATCTTTGTTTAAATTGTTTTTATCACATTTAATCAACATGCATGTACGAATATGGAGGGTTAACAAATGTAATCAACATGCATGTACTGCATGTACGAATATGGAGGGTTAACAAATGTAATCAACATGCATGCACGGATATGGAGGGTTAACAAATGTAATCAACATGCATGCACGAATATGGAGGGTTAACAAATGTAATCAACATGAATGCACGAATATGCAGGGTTAACAAATGTAATCAACATGCATGCACGGATATGGAGGGTTAACAAATGTAATCAACATGCAAGCACGAATATGGAGGGTTAACAAATGTAATCAACATGCATGCACGGATATGGAGGGATAACACATGTAATCAACATGCATGCACGGATATGGAGGGTTAACAAATGTAATCAACATGCATGCATGGATATGGAGGGTTAACAAATGTAATCAACATGCATGCACGAATATGGAGGGTTAACAAATGTAATCAACATGCATGCACGGATATGGAGGGTTAACAAATGTAATCAACATGCATGTACGGATATGGGTAATCAACATGCATGTACGAATATGGAGGGTTAACACATGTAATCAACATGCATGTACGGATATGGGTAAAAGATGCTTTAAATAAAAAATGTATAGATAAAGAGAGTAAATTGACGTAGAACAATAGTATACAGTAAGGAAATAAAAGGTTTAGTGTGATAAGCCTCATAAGGTTCAACCACGTACATCAGAACAAATCGTTATGAAATAAAGGTTACCTACAAAACATATAAAGTAACTTGTCAATGTATAGTTGTGTTGTTTACTTAAGTCTCATTATTTGCACAAAATATGTGCAAAATGTTAAAATTCAAAATACAACATACATTTAAAATAAGCAAATGCCATTACAAAGACTATGAATATCACTTTACATATACACATGCATATATACAGCACAATCGTTATAACATATACACATGCATATATACAGCACAATCGTTAGAACATATACACATGCATACATAGAGCACAATCGTTATAACATATACACATGCATATATACAGCACAATCGTTATAACATATACACATGCACAATCGTTATAACATATACACATGCATATATACAGCACAATCGTTATAACATATACAATTAAAATTAAATTTAAAAATTAAAATAATTACATTTGTTTTAATTCGTATATCAAACATGAATTTCAACGTTTGATGAGCTAAATAATGAGATAAGCGAAGAAACTGTTTTATGGAAATTATTTTTATAGTGAATAAATATCGCAATTAAATGTGTATTGTATTGTACATGTATCTAGGATTCAAGTTCTCTTGAAAATGCGTAACCAAACAGATGTGTTCACTAACGCGGGTTGAATGTTTAAACAACGCTGGAGAAATAGATTTAGAATATAATAGATGTTAACATGTAATATATATTTTATTTAACGATTGTGTTTTTAATATCAGGAACGTTCACTCGATGTGAGCAGTATCTTGTATTTACACTCGGATGCCACTCAGTCGCGAAATCACAACACGACTCTCATCTAGCACGTGCAGCTCGTGAACGAATTCCTGGTATTCCAGCCCATCGGGTAAAGGGACACATGACAATCTTGAAATAATTATCAAGCATTAACATATTGGTGTGCAATTCTAAGGAGTATAGTCACTCTACCATTTGCGCCCAGAGAAAAATCCCCCGTTGACTCGGTAGTATGTGTTGAATGTGTGTTGTACTATGTATCTATCTACAGTCTACTTGAATCAGATATAGTGCTGCCACACTAGACTACCACACCGTAGTACATGATACCCCGCCCAGTTACTAGGGCCGACCAGACGTAGTACTAACCATTATTTGCCTGTCAATCAAGGGTCAACCAAGGGTTACAAGTAACTACTATCATTTTTAAAGTCTTTGGATGACGCGGTCAGGAGATTCGAACCCACGACCTTCCGATTTCGACCTTCATGTACTCTAACCACTACACCACAGCACTTCGGTTAAGCATTAATTGTGCGTCTCGATCAATCCAGTATCATTTTAACTTGAAACATGCTTGCATATTTTAAATAAAACTTTGAGTTATTTTTAATTTTTCTTCTCTATTCTACCAATGGTTTGAATATATTATTGGTGCAATATAATCACCAGTAAGGAATATGCAACACCAGTTTGCTTCATTCTATTCTTATAATTAATATAAATGATTACACAAATGCAAGTTGTCTAGAAGAAAAAAATCAAGATTGCCATGTGTCTCTTTAAATATGTTCTATGCCTACACACGGGACAACCGTAATGATATAGCAGTATTATAGCTGAGCAGTCCATATATCGCTGCGGGATCCCATATTCATGATATTGCTGCACGTCATAGTTTCGATAAAAACAAATACCTTTTTATAATTCGTTTGATAGATGACACGGTTGGAGTAGGCAAACCGTTGCTTAATGCACCTGCACGTAAACTCCTGTCCCGAAATGTATATATAATTAATAGTCGATTGAAAATCAAAATAGCAGTTCCAACGTTTCCGCTGTATTAATATTCAACGAATTGCCTATATTTTAAAATGTTACATGTTATGATCATTGAATGATGAAAGTTGGAGAGGTTGAGGGAGAAAGGGGCGGGCAAACCAAGGTAACAAAATGTTCGGTTAAGGTGTACCGGAAGTAAAATGATATCCCATTGAGTCCTGTATATTTACCAACCTTTCTAGTTTGTCATTTATCAAAATGAAGTTCAAAATAAGATTTACTTAAATATTTTTAGTGATATGCCCTTTCTCTCGAGAAAACTGCTGAGTAAAGTAGGGGCCATGTGGAATTTAAGAAACTAAAATTCCGATCTTTTGTTGACACGTCAACAAACTGCATTTATTCGGCACCTCATACATGTATTCTTCTTTCATTTTCAAAACGTTCAAGTTTGTTAAATAAAATCAGCATACAGCCATGCAAATGGTTCTTAGCTCTCACAAACAAGTCAATAAAGTCATTTCAGCCAGAAAAACAGACCTTAAATACTCAAAAATACCTTTTATCACAATAAAGTTAGGGTTATATAGTTGGGAACTTTCTTCTTCCTGTATACCTTAACACTTACAGCAGTCGTGTGCTCCAGATAAAACCTCTGTGGTGTAAATATACCACAATACACTCTGACATCAGCTAAAGAAAGTAAACCATCAAATAACTTCAAATTTACACTACAAAGTATTTTATCAAAACTCTATCCAGGTGTTCAGGTCATATAATAATGTATATGTGCCCATTAAAAGTATAGGTTTATGTATATATATTTTGCTGTTAGCAGAAAAGCCTTTTTAAAAGACAATAATGATTAGAAGTGTATACTTTGAATTTACATCAAACAGAGCGCAACTCAGGAGTGAGTATAGGTTAATAATGTAAGGTCAGCATAAATATTTTTAAATCGATTTAATGCACAAGAATGTGTAACAAGAGGCCCAAGAGGGCCTGTGAACGCTCTACTGGCTGTTATACCATTGATGAATCGAGTCGTACTACATGGTGTCTAGAGTGTACACAAGGTTTTTCAAGTATTTGACCCAGTTTCGAACTTGACCAAAATATAATTAAGACAACATTTCGACAAAGTTTCATCAAGATCGGGCCAGAAATATGGCCTCTAGAGTGTACTAGTGACCTAGTTTTTGACCCTGTGTGACCCATTTTCGAACTTTAGCAAGCTATAATTGAGACAAATATTCTGACAAAATTGCATCAAGATCGGGTCAAAAATATGGCCTCTAGAGTGTACACACGGTTTTTCCAAAGTTTGACCTAGTGACCTAGTTTTTAACACCATGTGACCCATTTTTGAACTTGACCAAGATATAATTAAGACAAACATTTCGACAAAGTTTCATCAAGATCGGGCCAGAAATATGGCCTCTAGAGTGTACTAGTGACCTAGTTTTTGACCCTGTGTGACCCATTTTCGAACTTTAGCAAGCTATAATTGAGACAAATATTCTGACAAAATTGCATCAAGATCGGGTCAAAAATATGGCCTCTAGAGTGTACACACGGTTTTTCCAAAGTTTGACCTAGTGACCCAGTTTTTAACACCATGTGACCCATTTTTGAACTTGACCAAGATATAATTAAGACAAACATTTTGACAAAGTTTCATCAAGATGGGGTCAGAAATACGGCTTCTAGAGTGTACACAAGGTTTTTCAAGTATTTGACCTAGTGACCTAGTTTTTAACCCCATGTGACCCATTTTCAAACTTGACCAAGATATAATTAAGACAAACATTCTGACAAAGTTGCATCAAGATCGGGTAAAAAATATGGCCTCTAGAGTGTACACACGGTTTTTCCAAAGTTTGACCTAGTGACCTAGTTTTTAACACCATGAGACCCATTTTTGAGCTTGACCAAGATATAATTAAGACAAACATTTTGACAAAGAGTGTACACACGGTTTTTCCAATATTTGACCTAGTGACCTAGTTTTTAACACCATGTGACCCATTTTTGAACTTGACCAAGATATAATTAAGACAAACATTTTGACAAAGTTTCATCAAGATTGGGTCAGAAATACGGCTTCTAGAGTGTACACAAGGTTTTTAAGTATTTGACCTAGTGACCTAGTTTTTAACCCCATGTGACCCATTTTCAAACCTGACCAAGATATAATTAAGACAAACATTCTGACAAAGTTGCATCAAGCTCGGGTCAAAAATATGGCCTCTTAGAGTGTACACAAGGTTTTTCCAATATTTGACCTAGTGACCTAGTTTCTGACCCCACATGACCCATTTTCGAACTTGACCGAGATTTCATTGAGACAAACAATTAAGATAAACATTCTGACAAAGTTGCATCAAGCTCGGGTCAAAAATATGGCCTCTAGAGTCTACACAAGGTTTTTCCAATATTTGACCTAGTGACCTAGTTTTTAACTTCATGTGACCCATTTTCGAACTTGATCTAGATATAATTAAGATAAACAATTTGACAAAGTTTCATCAAGATTGGGTAACAAATATGACCTCTATAGTGTACGCAAGTTTTTTCAAGTATTTGACCTAGTGACCTAGTTTTTGACCCTACATGACCCATTTTTGAACTTGACCGATATTTCATTAAGACAAACATTCTGACAAAGTTTCATCACGATCAGGTCAAAAATATGGCCTCTAGAGTATACACACGGTTTTTCCAAAGTTTGACCTAGTGACCTAGTTTTTGAAACCATGTGACCCATTTTTAAACTTGACTAAGATATAATTAAGACAAACATTTTGACAATGTTTCATCAATATTGGATCAGAAATACGGCTTCTAGAGTGTACACAAGGTTTTTCAAGTATTTGACCTAG
This sequence comes from Cyrtodaria siliqua, assembly GCA_037043455.1. Classification (NCBI taxonomy): domain Eukaryota; kingdom Metazoa; phylum Mollusca; class Bivalvia; order Adapedonta; family Hiatellidae; genus Cyrtodaria; species Cyrtodaria siliqua. The sequence goes on along the minus strand of JAWPHD010000141.1, from coordinate 394,401 downwards.
TGACCTAGTTTTTAACCCCATGTGACCCATTTTCAAACTTGACCAAGATATAATTAAGACAAACATTCTGACAAAGTTGCATCAAGCTCGGGTCAAAAATATGGCCTTTAGAGTGTACACAAGGTTTTTTCAATATTTGACCTAGTGACCTAGTTTTTGACCCCACATGACCCATTTTCGAACTTGACCGAGATTTCATTGAGACAAACATTCTGACAAAGTTTCATGATGATTGCATCAGAAATGTGGCCTCTAGAGTGAACACAATCAAAAGTTAACGGACGGACGACGGACGACGGAAGACGGACAACACACCATCCCATAAGCTCTGCTGTTCTTGGCCAGTAGAGCTAAAAAAACGATTGCAATAAACGATTGCAAAAAAAAAAAAAAGAAAAAAAAAAGAAAAAGAAAAAAGCCATGCATCGCCGAACTGTATACAGTATAATTTATGTCCAACTTAAAATAAATCAAAACAATGTCACCGATTTCAAATATCGTATGACCATTGGCATTGTTATTAATACCTAAATTCACAAACTGTATTTAAGGGTATTTAAGGAAAACAACGATGGCTTGTTTGTTAAGGAAAACAACGATGGCTTGTTTGTGTTTTGCGTTCCATGCGTTTTAAATATATATGGCTTGATATTTGATATAGATCTATAACAAACGTCGAAATAGTAAATCTTAGATGCGTGCAACGAAAGCAAAACCAAGCAACGATTGACTGAAACTATAGCCGTTATTAAAAATCAATAATTGTTGTTTAGTATTTAATTAAGGAGCATGGCATATTTACTAACACCAACGATGGGAACTCAGAAATCTGCTGTTGGTGATTTATACTAATCCGTTAAAGCTGGTAAACACAGTTGGAAGCCGACAACAACAACATAATCATTAATTCACTATGTCAGATTTGGGATAATGCTTTTTTGTGTTTTTTTCTTTTCTATGGTTTCATTGATCAAAGCTCTCAGTGAACTTCATTAGCTTCATTATCGTGATAATCAAAGAGAAAACATATCAAATATAGTCTAAGGTTCTTTCAAATGCCATCGTTGACATCTATAACTGCGTTCTATACGCGTCTGTAAATCAATAATAAAACAAAAATTGCCCGCTTTATTTAATAACATACCTTCGAGATGAACGCACCGAGCTACAGCGTCAAGAATAAACAATTTTGAAGCAAAATCTGCATACTATCAAAAATGTCGATAAAACAAATTAGAATCGATGGTGCCCGATAGAACGCTTGCATGCACAGTCGCAAAAGCCGTATCATCAAGTAACGAGTGCCTTGAACTAAACTGCTCTTTTCATACAATAAGAGATTATATATTTCAATTATTAATAGTAAAAAAATCTAAAGAGAATTAAAACAACAATAAATATGCTGAATATGCCAGCGTATAACGCGCTGAGCAACCTGCAACTCAGATAAAAATTAATAAGAGATTTTAAAGGGACACCTGGCAATCTTGAAGTACTTAGCAAGCATTAAAGTTAGCACCTCGATTTATTAATCCAGTATCATTTTGACTTTAAAGGGACACGCGGCAATCTTGATTTTTTTAAAACTCACGTCGTCCCGTTAGTTTTTCTCTTCAATTGCATTTGTTCAATCATTGATATTAATTGCTAACATAGTTCAAAGCAAATTGTTTTTACATATTACTAACTTTTATAAAATTGTGCCAATAATATATATTTAAAAAAATCGTAAAATAATGAAGAAAGTTGAAATGTCAATGTTTTTATTTAGTTATATGCAAGGAGTTTTAAGTCAAAATGACACAGGATAACTAAATCGAGTAGCAAATTTTAAATATTTGAATAGAACTTAAGATTCCCATGTGTCCCTTTAATTTAATTTAAACTTATTTATGTTACATCGATTGTGACGAAGGCTCTCTGAACTTATTTTAATCACTTTCGATGTCTTCCTGTGTAGAACCTGCAGATAAAGTGTCTTGCTCACGGACACAACACATATGGTCATGGCGGGATCGAACCCACGACTTTTCTGGGTCCAAAGCTAGATACCACTGGACAACAGCGTCACATTTTGACTTTAAACCTGCTTTCATGGCGTGGCGCAGTCGGTAGCGCGGCGGATTTGTAACCGGAGGCCCCGGGTTCAATCCTCCGTGGTGCCACTGAGTTGCGTCGGTGTGTTCTTTCCCTCAGCCTCGTCCGTCGGATGGGGACGTAAACCGGGCGGTCCCGTGTATCGGTGTATCCTCCGAGCACGTTAAAGAACCATAGGAATCTATTCGATAATAAGAGTAGGGCACGGTTCCCGGATTCCTATGTATCCTTCCCCTCTCTCTGGGGCGGCTCTAAACAACCTATACTGTGTTGATGAGCCGTTAAACAACATTCAATTCAATTCAATTCATGTAATTAAATAAAAGTTAATTCAATTTGGAAGGTTCTTTGTTATTCTACCGAAGGTTTAACTGTAATAGTGGTGCAGTATAATTAACAATTACTAAATTAGTATAATCAAAATCATTTTATCTACTATACAAATATTGATCCATAATGATTTGCAAATACAGAACTTATTTTAGAAATCGAGTTTCTTTAAAAAAAATAAAGATTACCGTTTGTCCCTTTAAACACGAGAACGAACTCTGATTTAAAAAAAACTTCAATGAACTCTCAAGCAAAATAAACAATTAAATCGCAATCACATCACAAGTAGTGTCGCGCGGTTAGATATATTGGTCCACATCTATATCAAACAGCGAAACGATAAACTAATAAATCTGAAATGTAGAAAAGCACAATCAAACTGTGACAAATACTACTTATACTGATTTATATCTTTCTGTATGTACAACAGTCGAAGCAGGACAAAGTACCTTTTCAAAATCAAATATTTACGTTTGCATTACGTGGTCCCGCCTTAGTTCCAGTAAGCGATGGGAAAGCTTATATTAGCAGGATTTTGTAACGGCTATTTTGACCAAAAAAAAACACGTTTAAAAACATTTGTCACTGAAAAAATGTTTAAAATTACATATTAAATGAATTTTATAATATGTAAACTTTTAAAGACAAAATTAAGGTTATATTTCATACCACAGCCAACCCCATTTTCGCTTCGTAGAGAAGGGGTTGGATGGGGTACGAAAGTTAATACTCGGACCACGTAATGCAAGTAACGTGAGAAATCGTATGCATTGTTCTTTTTCGTAATTGATTTTAAAGATAACCTCTTTCAGTCTTGGTAACAGTTGGTAAGGCAGAATTGGAATCGTTCAAGTATGATTGGACAATGCCGTAATATGTAATTACGGACTTTTTAAAATGTGGTTTTAAAAGGAAGACAACATATCATGCGTCACAACGTCTCATGTTGTTCATTCTCTTGAGCATTTTTAAAAGTCAATTCGCTGACGATGATCGACGATAATGTTATATTTACTATACTAATATTAATAATAGTTGTGTGATAAACGGTTCTTTTTATTATTGTATAACATGTATTTTATGGCTATTTGAATATTTAAATACATTAAATACAAGTTCTTTTGATACATTTCCGAGGTAGATGAACGATAGAAACCTTTTTGTATGCGGTTATATGTTGGCAAATGGTAGAACTATGCATTTACTAAATATAGACCAGTTGCAGCATGCCATATCATTTGCGGTTCATAGGAACGTTCAACAGGCAGAAAAAGAGAAGTGTTTTTCTTAAAATCTTAAATATTTAGGTAAATATGCAAATGTATTAATAAAGTCGTCTGCAAATATTTATCAAGCAGTAGCATTAACTTTGGCGTTATTACTGAAGGTAATTTTTACAGTAAAAAGAATATTTATTTTGTGACGTTTGTATTACTAATATTTGTCTTTTTCTTCTTACAGTGTAGACAAGGCGGTGATTGACATTACAAACGACTAGATTTTATGTCTCCAAACAATGCCATTAACCATACGGAAATTTATAGTGACGCAAATGGTGACGCTAACATTAAAAGTACATATTTTGCTTACTTGTAGTCATGCACGGTCACGTTAATCGTTAACTGGAAAACACAATTTAGCATTGTATTACATTTATTTTACCAAATAAGTATAACACATACAGCATGACACATTAAACCCCTGTTTTAAATGTCGGTACCTTGTTGCTATCGACAATGTGCATTATTAAAACAAACTCGGTTGACGCGGGCTGGCACAGAAAATAGTGCACAGTAAACGGTAATTATTAAAACAAACTCGGTTGACGCGTAGGCTGGCACAGAAACTATTGCACAGTAAACGGTAAAATTGTGACAAGCAGGCACTGGCGCCGATAGGTACAGCAATTGCAGCAGCACCATGCAGCATGACAGCAGTATTTAACTATCGGATGGATAAAACAGACTGAAGTGTGCATTAACATAAGATACACATTATGAACTTATAACAGGAACTTAAAATTGAAGTAAATAAATAAACGTAAAAGTGAAACATAAAATGATGCTTAAAACTCGTAACCAAGGCGACGATTCGATGTTCCGGTGGGCGCGGACAGAAATGAAAAGGGTAAATACTCTCTCTCTCTCTCTCTCTCTCTCTCTCTCTCTCTCTCTCTCTCTCTCTCTCTCTCTGTGTCTCTCTGTATGTGTATTTGTATTTTAAACGTATTGCGAGGGATACTTAAACTAAACTAGTTGACACACGCACTCGGTACTTCTACTTGTGTTTTAGACAAACTCCTACGACTGATAACGCTATGCTCTATGATATGATAGAGTAGCTAATCCACCAACAACAGCCCAATTTTACAACATATGTACACCGTTTCTAAACCAACTGAGGACGAGGTAAATATATAATTTACCTATTTTGAAAACCCAAACTCTATAAACACAATATAAACGACTTTACGTGGTCCGAGTCTTAACTTTCATACCCCCATCCCACTCCTTCTCCAAGAAGCAAAACAGGGTTGGCTGGGGTATGAAATAAAACCTCAATTTTGTCTAAAAATGTTTGCATATTGTAAAATTAAAACATTTAATAGGTAATTTTAAACAAGTTTCGCATTTGTTTCAGTTAAAATGTTTTTAAACGTGTTCTATTGACGAAATATTCGTTATAAATATCGTTGCTAATATAAGTATTCCCATCGCTTAATGGAATTAAGGCGGGACCACGTAATGACCAGCCAGGCCAAACCTCCAAAACTGGAGCGTCGAATTAAGTTACCAACTCATAATTAATTTTACGCATATTTAATCACGGGTATTTTAAGAACTAGTTAACAAATCTATTATTTTCATCGGCTCATATACATTATATATGAGCTGACCACCTGGCTAGAATTTTGATAAACGGTTTTGTAGTGTCATTTGTTTCCGTTATTTGGAGAGTAAGTTTCTTTAAAAGATTCATGACGCTTACAATTCTGTGATTTTCCGGTATTACAAGTTGTACGTTGACATGTTTGCCCTTTAAACTTAGACATGGTTAGACATGGTGCTGACATATAATCAAACTTGCTTCATTAAGAGATCTGAAAAACTTGGTAAACTGCGAAAAAATTATCAAATTCGGATGATAAACAAAGAATATATGCAGGTTTTTCTAAAACGGATATGAAAGCCGCCATTTTGAAACTAACATCATAGTTCTAAATTACCATATATAATAAATATAATAATTAACTGAAAAAACAACACAGCAACTGCATGAACAATAACTGTACTAAAGTGTGATAATATTTGACCAGATATTTTCTTTGCTTTAATGACATTGGTCAATATGTAATATGTAATTATGGTAATTAAGAACTGTTGACACCTAAATAATCGCCAGAAGAGCCAGTGCCAGGCTACGTATGTGTATTAAGACAGGATAGCAAATAGTATTACCTATTGTATAGCACTCAACCGGTTTCTATTTGATAGCGTAAATCATCCGTGGTTAATGATCTCATTTGATAAAATCAATGCAAATGTCACGGACACGTCTTTATATTCATCGTATTGTGCATTGTTAATTGGAACCCGTAACTTATCACTATATCGTCAGTAAACAACAACAACCGAATAAACTAGAAACAGGATGACAGTAATGTTATAATATTTAAAATAAATGACAAACAGCGGTTCTTTTATTTTTCAGGAGATTGTTATGTCCCAATCTTCCTACGCAAAGATTGCCGGTCTTCAGAGTGAAGTTGGGCGCGTAGTGATCACGAGAGTTGCCGGAAGTGAACTCGAATATAAAAGAAAGGTTAACATGTACCGGAATGACATGACATGCGCTGTAAACAACATCCGCCGCGAGCAGGTCAAGATGCGACTCAAAATGGGTCGCTATACAAAGAAATTAAAACAGACTAAAATTGAGAACGCAAAGCGATTAAAGGAAGAACAACGCAGGGATGGTGAAAGAGCACAGTTGGAAGAACTACACTTGAGATTAAAGTTTGAAGCCGCCGCTAAAACACCAGAACCAGGTAAAAACATTGATGAAGTGGAACATGATGACGTGGCAATGTCACCCTCCGATATAGATTTTAAAGATGTTCCTTTTTACATAAAAACCGGTGTCGTGCATGAACCTGAAGAAAACTTTTGGAGGAATCCGGAAAGTGATGACGATCGTGAAAATACCCACAATGCAAAAAGTAAACACGCCAATAAACCCAGGAATGAAAACAGACATTTCTCACCTCTTCCAATGATTGATGAAGTTGCAGAAAAAGAAAATGAAGACGAAACAGATAAACTAAATGCCAGTCACACCAGTGTTTTAAATCTAGATATGGATAAAGTTGAAATGAAACAATTAGACGAAGAAATGTCTGTTTCGTCTTACGGAGCGAGGAGAAGAAAGAAAAAGGAAGTGTCATTTTCTGACATAATGAAATTAAAGTACACTGGAACAAAACATCTATTCGATCTTGTTAATATTTTAGCAAAGAAGCACGGAATTCCAGACGTTCCTGCAGAGAAAGTCCCAGATCCAAGAGATAATATTGTACATAGGGGAGCCACAAATGATTCGGATTCTCTGAGATTGCATGCCGCCGTTCTTTATCCAATGAAATATGGTTACGAACAAGACAGTGATGGGAAAGAATTTGTGGAAAGTGACAGTATCCTCTCAAACAATAAATCTCCAACAGGAGCAACAAATGACGTGGAAATAGAAAACCATTTACGCGATGAAACTGAAGAACTGGGAGAAAAACCAACACGAAAGCTCTCGTTAGAACAACGTCGTGTCATTTTTCTGTCTGGAGTACATTCTAAATCAGTTGACGGAATTGGTGTATATCCAGAAATACTGACTGAATCTCCCCGAAAACTAGTGTCCAGGGACAACAGCATGACTTCTTTGGTAGAGAAGTTTGCAAAAATTAAACTTGAACAAAAAGAACGTATGTCAAAACAACGGCGCAATTCTGTAGAACTGACGACCCATCTGCCGTCTACGAGTAAACCGTCGTCTTCACGCTCCTCCAGATCACTCCCGACCCTGTCACGACACTCGGCTAAGAGCGAAGATAAAGTTTCCTGGGCCGAGGCTTTCGGACTTTTGAGAGCTGTACATAGTCTAGAGGATGTGTCCTGATTATTTAACAAACTTCTAATAGTGCCATGATATAAAATAGCTTAGGTCTGGAGTAAAAATATTATGTTGTTATAATTCATAATTTAATTTAAATCTATACAGGATGCATGTGTATATATAATGTGAATGTATCTCCACTCAATGTGTTTTGTCAATGTTGGACATCTTAATTTTGGGGTAGATGGAAGCATCCGCGACGCCTCATTCGCAACATCTCGATCACTCCATGGTATCGTATCTTGAATGCATCTATTGGTTATGTCATACTAACATGGAGCCATTCTAGATTACGAAAGTTTCCGCCAAAAATCAACATAACACCAAAGTTCAATAACGTCAGTTAGCCGATTGTTTTAACAATAAGTTATTCACAAAAAAGCACCGATTATTACCGCCATATGTATTGCAAAAGCAAACATGCAACGCAAATCATACATCAACATAGGGGGCACTCCACAGTTTAATGTACATTTCTCAATCATCAAACACATGACACGCTCTTAGCCTGAATCCTTGAGCAAAAATAAATCACATCATCATTGTGTCATACATTTCTTAGAAGACAATAAAATTACCCATGTTTCCATACCAAACAAAAGTATCAAAAAGCATTTTCTGTACAACTTTAGTCCCATTTCTTTAAGATTACCCCACCCCTTAAAACATGCTAAAAATGCAATTTTAGCAATATTTCAAATGTCAATAAATAAAAATAAAAAATTTTCCTACACATATCAGGGTCATGTCTGCACTCATAATGCTCTTGCATATCAGGAAATGCTAAATTTTACATACCTAGTCCGGCATTTTAAAAAGTTATTCCACGCTGATCTCCTCGTCAGTGAAAATCAGCCATTTTAACTACTTTTAGGAAGTTTTTGATTGGTTCACATTTTTCTATTTATAGCCTCCAAAAAACCCAAAGAATGCATATTCCAATACACCAAAATAAACTTAGAAGTAATCAAAACTGAAAAAAACATCAAACATGTGCTTCATAATTATTATAAAAACCATCCATGGACCTAAAAGATGCTTAGTTGATTTCTTTCTGATTTACACCATGGACATTCATGCGAAACTGAGGAGTGCCCCCATACCATATTGTTTACTAGTATATAGCAACAGTGCGCTACTTTCTGTCCCGTTGTCTTCCGGCTAACAAAATGTCAAGATTCTGAACATAGTAGTCCGTCGATATACATACGAGACATGATCCCGAAGAATGACGGGATTGGTCAAATATGTACGCTTGTAGGTACTCCCATCGTATTGGTTCTGGTGCATGATTTTGTCTTGGTCATTCGCAAATACTTTCTCCATATTAGTAAAGTATCAACCAAACACATGTATTACAACTCTGAATGGCAATGAAATTTAGTTGCACATTGAAGTAAGTAGCTATCCCGCCAACAAAAACCAAATTTTACAACATAATTATGTACACCGTTTCTTAACCTACCGACGACGAGGTATGTATGTAATTTACTTATTTTGAGAATCCAAACTCATAGACACAATATAAACCGCTTTAACCAGCCACACCAAAACTTGAGCGTCGAATTAAGAGATAACAACTCATAATTCATTTTTCGCATATTCAATTACGGGTATTTTAAAAAATAATTAAAGAAACATATACTTTTAATCGGCACAAATACATTATTATATCACTTGAACACATTGCTAGAGTTTTGTTAAATGGTTTTGTAGTGCAATTTTGCCATTATTTGAAGGGTTAGTTTGTTTAATGAAAGAGCTTTTAACTGAAGACCAGACGAGACGTGAAAAATCGCGCGTTATCCGTCGTCGACTTGCGTCGTCTGTCAACAGACGTAACCTTCAAGGCATTTTCTGTAGTTTTTCATGCGCAGAATTTTAGGCGACTCCTCTTCTAAAACTATTGGATGGATTTTCCTAAATATTTACAGGAATGTTGCTCTTGATGTCTAGTTGTATTTATTGTCTTTATTTATATAAATGCCTATTATTATAAAAATACATAAAACAGGAAAAATATAACATTTTGTAAAAATTCAAACAAAATTAAACAATTTAAGCATAATGGTAGGGTTTCAAAAAACAATTTTAAATCTCAGTATGCATGGTGACCTATAATTTTAATTGCATATATTGTCTTACTATATGTTCAAATTAATATATGTTCAAATATGTGCCTAGGAAGTTTGAACACATTCTGTTATTAGGAACATAACAAAAAAGGAAAATATACCATTTCTATATACATGTAATTTCATACACAACTTGGCCTTTTAGCATAGGGGTAGGGTTTCAAAAAAAATATTTCTAAACAAGCATGGGGACCTTACATTTTTATTGAAAATTTAAACTATGTGCTTAGAAAGTTTAAACAAATTCTATTATTGGGAACATACAAAAAAAAAAGGAAATTGTATCATTACAATTTGTGCATAAATTGTGTGTAATGGTCTCAACAGATTTTGTAAAAAAGATAGGTTTTACATAAAGATGAGCTTTAAATGTTATTATGTTCTTTACTTTAATACAATTTTAGCAGAATTGTGACCAGAGAATAAATGATTAGACTTCAAAAATGTCTTATTTAGCTATTTCATGGACTTGTTCAACTTTTTGGACCGATTGACATGACGGTGGCATTACAAATTATTTATTTTTTAAATTTTAACAATTATGGTGACCTACCATTAGTTTTGCATTTTCTGTCTATATATATATAACAGACTTACTGTACACAAAGTTTAAAGAAAATCTGTTATGCAGAAAAAACTATAGAAAATGTCTTTAAAGAAAGTAACTCGCCAAATAACGAAAAAATTACACTACAAAAACAAGTGTTCAGGTCATATAATAATGCATATGTGCCGATTAAAAGTATGTGTTTATTTACGGGTTCTTAAAATACCCGTGATTGTATATACGTAAAATGAATTATGAATTAGTAACTCTTAATTCGACGCCCCAGTTTTGAGGTTGGTCCTGGCAGGTTAAAGTCTTTTAAATTGTGTGTGTTTTTTATACAGTTTGGATTCCAAAAATAAGTAAGTTATATATATATATACATCGTCGTCAGTAGGTTTAGAAACGGTGTACATCTGTTGTAAAATTTGCTTGTTGATGGCGGGATAGGGACTTTAAAGTACCGAACACTTTGACTTTTTGGATCGTACGCAAGAGTGTTGTATCTTCTTTGTTTATATGTAGTTAAAACAGTTTTGCGTTGAATTGAATTGAATTGGATTTTATAGTCGCACCAACAGCTAAGGTCATATGGCGACTTTCCAGCTTCCATTGGTGGAGGAAGACCCCAGGTGCCCCTCCGGGCAATTTTTGTGCACGGGCGGGCACCTGGGTATAACCACCGACGTTCCGCAAGCCAGCTGGATAGCTTCCTCACATAAAGATTCCTAGGCCCCTGAGGGATCGAACCTACAGCGGTGAGGGGCAAGTGATTTCAAGTCAGAGACGTTAACCACTCGGCCACGGACGCCCCAGTTTTGCGTTGAACTAGAGAAATGTTATCTCCGTGAAACGTTTTGACCACATGAATCTTAATAAACTTGATACTACGGCTATATATATATATATATATATTGATATATATTTTTATTTTTTTTTGCATATTATGCAAACTTTTAATTGAACTTTGTAATTCCCTAAGTTAAAATACAAATCTCAGAAAATTGAAAACGGTTTCATTTTACTTTTTAATAGGCGTATGCTGCCTTTAAGTTTCGGGATTTACCAGTCGTTAAACAAAGGAATAGAAGTATGTGTCCAGACATCAGGGATCCTAATGTTTAGCTCTTCTAACCAAGAGACAGTCGAGCTTATGCGATGGTATTTAGTTCGTCTTCCGTCCGTTGTTCGTGTTCCATTTGTCGCCTGTTAGTGTAGTATGTGAATTATTAGGTGTAGAAATCACACTTAATAATGATCTTAAATAACAATCTTAACATTATATAACTAACATTACGACAAGTAAATTGATGTTCAACTAGACTTGTATTCATCATATATAAAATAGACAGTGTACCTTTAAAATAAACCTGTAAGCAAATTAATACAAATCACTGCTTCAATGCACATCACTATAAACTGACCACACAAGTGACCAATCAGATCATTGCTTACCTGAAATGCATTTTCCCGCTTTCTGTCTTTGTGTCAGATCTTGGAAAAACACCTTAGAGTCGACATGAGTTTTCTTGAAAGTTGTATTGAAGGTATTGTTTCCCTCTTTTTCTCTTTTATTGTGTATATTGATAATTCTGAGATTTTCTGGAGTTGTCTTGGATTGAATTGGATTGTTTCAATCTAGTTAGTTATTTTAACATTTTGCACAACTAATCAAATGCATGCACTTCTAATTTGCAGTGAGCAGATTGTGAGAGTGAACAAAGCCATGCATGTAAAAGGCCTCTAGAGCCAAACTCTAGGTAGGTTATGAAATTGTAGGCTATTGCATTGTAAATTGTAAACATATTTGTATGTATATTACTATTGTATTAAGCTCTGACATAAATATTACTCTAGGAAATATATCAGCATCTCTATATTTAGTAAATATATGAGTGGATCAATTCGTTATTTAGCAATGTTTGACTAAATTATGTTACTGCAAAGTTGACATGTATTATTATTAATATGTTAAATATATGTAATCCTACTTATTATTATATGTATGTATTTTCAGGACCATAAATAAATATAGTACGGAGCAACGTACAGAGTGATATAATAAACTATTTATAAACTTATACTGGACTATTAGTATAACCTACTATACCCACATGAATAGCCCAGATATAACATTAGCAAATACCAAAGAAGATGTCCATGACCTTGAAATGCTCTCCTAAAGATCTTGGAACAGTATCATAACTTTGTATATGTTTGTGATTATTTGAAGGAGCAGTGTTTGTTAATCATTGAAAAATACAAACCTTTTTGTGGCCATGTTTGGAGGAGGCATGTTTGAAGTCCAAGCAGCCCTTACAGTTATCAGAGTAAATATATCTTATTTTAAATATTTCTCAAATGAATCAGTTTGGCAACACGATTAACATTCCTGTAATGTTTTATGAAAATCCTTCAAGGAGTTTCAGAGTAGCTGCCACAAGTGTGTCCTATATAACTCTGTGTAAACAAAGATGGCTGATAGTGGTCATGTTTGATGTCAAATTAAAAAAATAATTGGTAAAGGTACCAAATCAATAACACATGGTAACCACAAAGTTGTACAAGTAAAATCTATATTTAGCTGTGGTGATCATCTTGAAGTTCAGGCCGACCGGACGTTTATTTAGGACCAACCAGACATCAAGAGCAACATTCTTGTAAAGTTTCATGAAAATCCATCGAGTAGTTTAAGAGTTTTTCCTATATAACCCTATGTAAACAAAGATGACCGATAGCGTCCATTTTTTATATAGAATTGAAATGAATTTTGGTTAGGACCAATTACATGTTGTGCCAGTCATTTTGGCAATTGTTCCCAATCAATATCACTTACGGTTTTTCAGAAGTAGTCGCCACAAAAATCTATTTTTAGCCGTGGCGTCCACCTTGAATTTGCGGCCAACCTGAATTTATGCTAGGATCAACTAGACATCAAGAGCAATATTCCTGTGAAGTTTAATGAAAATGCGTGTAGTAGTTTCCGAGTAGTAGACGCCACAAGTTTTTCCTGTATAACTCTTTGTAAACAAAAATGGCCGCTGTCAGCCATGTTTGACATGGAATCGAAATGAATTTTATTTAGGACCAACTAAATGTCATACCAGTCATTTTAGTCAGGTTCCAAATCAATACCACTAGTTATAACGGTTTTTGAAAATACAGTTGTGTCAAACTTGTATTTTTAAAATCTCTTTTTAGCCGTGACGGCCAACTTGTATTTCCGGTCGACCTGAATTTATGCTAGGACCAACCAAGACATCAAGAGCAACATTCTTGTAAAGTTTCATGAAAATCCATCGAGTAGTTTAAGAGTTTTTCCTATATAACTCTATGTAAACAAAGATGACCGAAAGCGTCCATTTTTGATATAGAATTGAAATGAATTTTGGTTAGGACCAATTACATGTTGTGCCAGTCATTTTGGCAATTGTTCCCAATCAATATCACTTACGGTTTTTCAGAAGTAGTCGCCACAAAAATCTATTTTTAGCCGTGGCGTCCACCTTGAATTTGCGGCCAACCTGAATTTATGCTAGGATCAACTAGACATCAAGAGCAATATTCCTGTGTAGTTTAATGAAAATGCGTGTAGTAGTTTCCGAGTAGTAGACGCCACAAGTTTTTCCTGTATAACTCTTTGTAAACAAAAATGGCCGCTGTCAGCCATGTTTGACATGGAATCGAAATGAATTTTATTTAGGACCAACTAAATGTCATACCAGTCATTTTAGTCAGGTTCCAAATCAATACCACTAGTTATAACGGTTTTTGAAAATACAGTTGTGTCAAACTTGTATTTTTAAAATCTCTTTTTAGCCGTGACGGCCAACTTGTATTTCCGGTCGACCTGAATTTATGCTAGGACCAACCAAGACATCAAGAGCAACATTCTTGTAAAGTTTCATGAAAATCCATCGAGTAGTTTAAGAGTTTTTCCTATATAACTCTATGTAAACAAAGATGACCGATAGCGTCCATTTTTGATATAGAATTGAAATGAATTTTGGTTAGGACCAATTACATGTTGTGCCAGTCATTTTGGCAATTGTTCCCAATCAATATCACTTACGGTTTTTCAGAAGTAGTCGCCACAAAAATCTATTTTTAGCCGTGGCGTCCACCTTGAATTTGCGGCCAACCTGAATTTATGCTAGGATCAACTAGACATCAAGAGCAATATTCCTGTGAAGTTTAATGAAAATGCGTGTAGTAGTTTTCGAGTAGTAGACGCCACAAGTTTTTCCTGTATAACTCTTTGTAAACAAAAATGGCCACTGTCAGCCATGTTTGACATGGAATCGAAATGAATTTTATTTAGGACCAACTAAATGTCATACCAGTCATTTTAGTCAGGTTCCAAATCAATACCACTAGTTATAATGGTTTTTGAAAATACAGTTGTGTCAAACTTGTATTTTTAAAATCTCTTTTTAGCCGTGACGGCCAACTTGTATTTCCGGTCGACCTGAATTTATGCTAGGACCAACCAAGACATCAAGAGCAACATTCTTGTAAAGTTTCATGAAAATCCATCGAGTAGTTTAAGAGTTTTTCCTATATAACTCTATGTAAACAAAGATGACCGATAGCGTCCATTTTTGATATAGAATTGAAATGAATTTTGGTTAGGACCAATTACATGTTGTGCCAGTCATTTTGGCAATTGTTCCCAATCAATATCACTTACGGTTTTTCAGAAGTAGTCGCCACAAAAATCTATTTTTAGCCGTGGCGTCCACCTTGAATTTGCGGCCAACCTGAATTTATGCTAGGATCAACTAGACATCAAGAGCAATATTCCTGTGAAGTTTAATGAAAATGCGTGTAGTAGTTTCCGAGTAGTAGACGCCACAAGTTTTTCCTGTATAACTCTTTGTAAACAAAAATGGCCGCTGTCAGCCATGTTTGACATGGAATCGAAATGAATTTTATTTAGGACCAACTAAATGTCATACCAGTCATTTTAGTCAGGTTCCAAATCAATACCACTAGTTATAACGGTTTTTGAAAATACAGTTGTGTCAAACTTGTATTTTTAAAATCTCTTTTTAGCCGTGACGGCCAACTTGTATTTCCGGTCGACCTGAATTTATGCTAGGATCAACTAGATATCAAGATCAACATTCCTGTTGACAAAGATGGCCGTTGGCAGCCATGTTTGACATCGAATCAAAATGATGAATTTTGGTTAGCACCAACTACATGCCGTGCCAGTCATTTTGGTAAAGGTTCCAAATCAGTTTTTAAGACGTAGTCACTACAATATATATTGTTTTTAAACATCTATTTTTAGCTTTGGCGGCCATCTTGATTTTACATCAACGTGATTCAAAGAGGAGGAGTCGCTACAAGTTTCATGTCATGCTTACAGTTTTTAAGAAGTAGTCGCAAACTTGTTTCTTTTCGCATGCGGGGGTCGTTGTTCGATCCCACGCCGGGTCACTCCAAGACACTATATATAAAGTTGTGGAGTGCGTGGTCCAGTGGTAGAGCGCCGAACTCCAGATCGGGAGGTCGTGGGTTCGATCCTGGCCGCAGCCACGTTATTTATCCTTGAGCAAGATAATTAATCCACATTGCTTAGTACTGGTTCTACCCAGGAAGCCATCGAGAGTGATTAATCTAAGTTGCAATAACTTGTTTCGCAATCGATGTAAAATAAATATGTTTAAACTATATAAAGTTGAGCACTGCTACAAGTAGACACCGTCGTGGTAAGCCCGTTTGTTTGTGTTTGAATGATGTTTACGGCATTTTAGCGCATGTTAGACCATATATGATGACCGATAATTTTGTGGTGGAGGCAGACCACCCCATGATGTCTTATGTCATTTTAGCGAATGTTAGGCCATATATGATGATCGATATTTTTGGTAGAGGCAGACCATCCCATTTTCCCTGGTTAAAACCAGTGCAGTATACAGTATATCGCCATCCGTAAGAATCGAAACGTTCTCACATGACAAGTCGAAATCCCAGTGGGATTCGAACCCGCAGCGGTGAGAGGCGATAACGTTATAGTCGTAGTTATAGTCTCTACTACCCCGGCCAAGAAGGCGACAAGGCAGAAAGGGACGCTAAGTCCATGTACTACACCGGCCATGAAGCAATAAGACAGAAACGGCCGCTAAACTCATCATATACACAACAAATAGCAGACGCACAACGCATGTACGCGCACACGCGCGCGCGCACACACACACACACACACACACACACACACACATTTTCGAATAATGATTTATTCATGATATTATTTTTTTAAAGTGTATCTTCCCAAAAACTATACCCCACAAAATCAAGAGTCGTGTGTTCTTCTTGTACAATGGTTACTGCATATATATATATATATATGTACCTCTTGTACAATCGTTTCTTCATATATGTATATGTACCTCTTTTACAATTGTTTCTTCATATATGTATATGCACCTCTTTTACAATTGTTTCTTCATATATGTATATGTACCTCTTGTACAATGGTTACTGCATATATATATATATGTACCTCTTGTACAATGGTTACTGCATATATGTATATGTACCTCTTTTACAATTGTTTCTTCATATATGTATATGTACCTCTTGTACAATGGTTACTGCATATATATATATGTACCTCTTGTACAATGGTTACTGCATATATATATATGTACCTCTTGTACAATCGTTTCTTCATATATATATATATGTACCTCTCGTACAATCGTTAATTCATATATGTATATGTACCTCTTGTATAATGGTTACTGCATATATGTATATGCTCTTGTACAATCGTTACTGCATATATGTATATGTACCTCTTGTACAATCGTTACTGTATATATGTATATGTACCTCTTGTACAATGTTTACTGCATCTACACGTATGTATAGGTAACTTTTGTGCAATGGTTACTGCATCATATGTATATGTATCTTTATTATAAATGGGTTCTGCATACTGTATGAGTCAGTTTGTATGAATGATTATAGGTGTATTTAAATGTGCCTTATTATTTTTTAATTACATAACAACAGTATTTATAATCATACTAATATATATCTAGGAATGTAAGGATTTGCTTAATATTGTTTTATTAATTTATTAAAAGTCATTGTAACGGAATATGATTTTGTTTCATGTTTATTTACCAATTTCATTAATATATGTTTATGACAAAATATTTCACTCTAGGTTTTTATTTGGTTGATTAATATACGTTGTTTTTTTTATAATGTTTTTCTGTATTGAAACCAAGTGATTTTCAAGTTATAGTCATGTATCCAGATATAAGGGTGAAATTCCTATTACTGACCATTGAACTGACGGCCTTGAACTGACCAGCTGGTGTTAGTAAACACATCTTGTGGCTAGAGAGATCAGCTCCCATAATAATCATTGAAATCTGCTGAAGCGACAGGTTAATGGCTTGATGTTGATGGGAGACTGCCTCTTAATTTACGACCAAGGTAGCCCTTTAAGTTTACATCGGACAGCACTCTATACTGTGATATCAGTCAAGATATAGTAATGGTTTTCAAAACGTCATCAAGGTAAAGAAATGAACACAATTAATGTTTATGTTTGAGGTATTATTGCGTATTTCCTGGTTAAACAAACAGTGTGAAAGTGTAGTGAATGTGATAAAAGTTAATTTGCAGAACACCAGGTTAAAGGGACACTTGGCAATCTTGATTTTTTTTAAAAACTAGCGGCGTCCCGTTAGTTTTCCTGGATACATTGCATTTGCTCAATCATTAATGTTAATTATAAGAATTGTATTAAGCCATTTGTTTTTGCATATTATTATTTTTTGATATTATTGCACCAATAATATATTAAAACTTATAGAAAAATAAGACGAAATAGTGAATACTTAAAATTTGATTTATTTAAATGTAACCAGGGTAAAAGTAAAAATGATACTGGATATATAAACAGAGACACCCATTTCAAATAAATAAAAATTGCCGTGCCCCTTTAATTTACAAGTAAAGAAGCCAACCCGCCAAATAACGGCAACATTAAGCCTGGTACACACGGTAAGATTATCTCATAGTTCAAATCTGATACAATCTATCTTATGAGATTGCCTGTACACACGGTGAGATTAATTTTATGGGATTTTCTGGTGACCTTCAAATAAGTGCATACTGGATCTTTCCAAAATGATGTAAACGAATGAAAGCGCCTTGTCATACATCTTTCTTTGTGGTAGTCTTTGTGCGTGACTGTCCACAAAACTTCCTCTTCCTCATAATATCCCAGCAATTCATCAATTTTATCATTCGTCCAGTTTCCTGCCATGTTGATATGTTTTAACTAAAATACCCGCGTGTACATGTAGCCCCTATGCTGCGAAATGTATGTCAAATCTGGAACGCAGTACACTTTGGCCACAGTGTCACCATGTGCGGTTGGATGGCGGTGCTTTTGATCTTGTCTTATGAAAATAGAGCATGTTCTATTTCTGGAAGACATCTTTCAGGTCATAAATTGTGTCTTAAGCCCGTGTACACACGATGCAATTTAGTCTCACAAAACATATCTTATAAGATAAATCTTACCGTGTGTACCGGCCTTTACACTGCAACCCATTTATCAAAACTCTACTCAAGGTGTTCAGGTCATATATAATGTAAATGTGCCGATTAAAAGAATAGGTTTATTTATGTGGTTCCTAAAACACCTGTGATTCAATATGCGTAAAATGAATTATGAGTGGCACTCCTTAATTCGACCCTCCAGTTGTGGGGTTTAGCCTGGCTGGTTAAAGGCGTTTTACATATTGTGTCTACAGAGTTTGGATTACAAAATAATAATAACGTCGGTACCAAGCCTTTTTTTTAAATAGAACTTCCGTCCGGAAGGGCTGGCTGATGTATACCTGATTGGACCATAGACATGTATCTGTGACGGCTACGAATCTTGAAAATTAGTAGAGCGGACAATGTTTGTCATTATCAGATCATGGTGTCCTTGACCTTGAACATATTGACCCCAAAATGTATCGAGGGAGATTCTCATACCACGGACAGGCTTAGCCTCTACGTGTGAAATGTCATGCCTGGTCTATACTGTTGGGGGTTATCAGGTACTGGTGACATTGCCCTTGAACCTATTAAACGCACACCCATGGACAGTCTAATTGTAAAGTTTTAGGAGTGTTGCCACACGTCTTGAATACAGAGCGGACACGTTTTTTCATTACCAGGTCATGGTGACATTGACCTTGAACCTATAGACCCTTTTCTCGAAATACATATGCTTCATTCTCTAATCAAGATACTTGTATGTTTCATGAGTGTGATTACAAGAGTCTTAGCATTATATGGAGACAATGTTGTATAAAACCAAAATGTTTGGTGGTTGGTTGGTTGGTTGGTTGTTGCATACAATATAGATTTAACACACTTTGCCCGGAATAATATTTTTATTATTATTTCTTCATATATGAATTTATTTATATCATCAAAAAAAGTTCAATTTAATAAAATAATATGCACCGATTACAAATTACCAAGAACCGGCATCGATGAATGATTGCTTCATTCAGGGTTATCCAGTGATTGATTTGTCGTAAAACCGAAACTAGCTATTCCGCCAACACAGCCACATTTTACAACATATGTACATATCGTTTCTAAACCTACGGACGACAATGTACTAATATATATTTAAAACTTACAAATTTTGAGAACGTCTATAACCAGCCAGGCAAAACCCAAATCTGGAGCGTTGAATTAAGCGTTACCCAACTCATAATTCACTTTACGCATATTCAATCATGGATATTTTAAGAAACCGTGAAAAATATTATACTTTTAATCGGCACATATACATTATTATATGACCTTATTTGGACGGAGTTAGTTTCTTTAACAGTTGTGATTTCTCTATTCATTATAAGTTTTTCATGTGCATATATTCTCTGTAGCCTGTATGGTTGGCCTATTATTACGCCATCCATACTCTCTTGTACGCCATAATTAAATTCCAGTTCATTCTCGCCCATCGATCGATGTATCGATACCAGTATCATCTCTCGTGTTTGGCGCTTGGAATTATGGGGGAGGGGAGAGGGGGGGGTGGGGCGGGGGGGGGGGGAAAGTAGTCCGGTCAAACATGGCGACCCATCACGCAGGGTACGCCAGTGAAGACGATATTCAACAAAGACAATCATTGTACGTATGGAAGAATCGTGGTGAAGTATTTGTTATGGTGCATGACTTTGACTTCATTTAGAAGGTAATATGAAATAGGCAATGCCTAGATAGCAGGAAATAATTTAATTAGAACGCGTTATGTTTCAGTAGTGCATGTGCACACCAAATTACTGCACCGCGGATGAAGTCCTGAAAAATCAGGAGGGCACCTGCAGAATATTAGTAAATTCGTTATGACGTCAGTATGGTTCCAGTACTATTTCTTGACAGTCCTACTACCAAGGGTAACATGTTCTCAATTCAGCAACACTATGGCCATAGTGCAGCCCTAATAGTAGGTGTGTATTGTATAGTCAATAAGTTGTTCAATCCCTTGAACAAGGAGTTGTACAATTGCATGTCTCAACCACCGCTGGTGTGAAAATCCTAAACGTGTAAGTATGACGTGCACTTTACAAGATTAGAGTGCTTTCCCTTGGGTGCTGGAAAAAGAAAAACAACACAACACGTGTGTTTGTTTTGAGAATCAGGTATAAACACTATCTGTAATATGAATTTTAGGCACTGCCTAAGACCGAGCAGAGCTCTTAAAATTAACACCCACATGATATATCGGATCGCATATAAAATTTAACTTGTAAACCAAATATTTTACTCTTAATAATTATTCTATATTGTTGTGATAAAATACTAACCTATCTTATGTTTCTTGTCAATCAACATATGAGTAAATTAATTGACTATTCATAATTTCGATCATCAAAATCAGCTGACCAAGCAATGGCCTAAGCATTTGACACACCTCTAAATTGTGGTAGGTGGTAAACTCAAACTCGATCTTTATCATAGTTTGTTTGTTTGTATGGTGTTTTACATCATTTTCAACACATGTAAGGTTAT
Organism: Cyrtodaria siliqua; assembly: GCA_037043455.1. NCBI lineage: Eukaryota > Metazoa > Mollusca > Bivalvia > Adapedonta > Hiatellidae > Cyrtodaria > Cyrtodaria siliqua. The sequence continues at coordinate 373,071 of JAWPHD010000141.1, read as the reverse complement.
ATACTAGTATCACGGTCGATTTTTTTTGTGTTGGAGGCATCCACACACTTTTCCTGGGTAGAACCAGTACTGTAAACCTCCCGTCATCCGTAAGAATCGACACTTCCTCACTTACAAATCGAGCTCCCAGTGTAATTCGAACCCAGCGATGAGAGGTGAAGGTTTATAATGCAACGTCGTTAACGATTCGACTACGGAGACGCTTCGTCTTTATCATAGATGTTCAACCAAGTTTATTGTAAAGGTTAAGGTATTTACGGTGTGATTTTTTTTAAAACCAAATTTTGAAAATTATCTTATTTTTACTCTTTCAACTCAAGAGGCACCTTTCCTGGGTTTATATTGTTTTCCAGAGAGAATTATTTTGTATCACACATATCTTTTTGGCAGCTACTACAAACAGTGTCACTGAACATTTTCAATTCAGTTCTTCTTTCTAGACAAATTTCGCATTTAGAAAAAACGTACGACATCTGTTCTATTTCAAAGGCAAGTATAGCCCCCATAGCAAGGTTGAATTTTTCATCTTTCTGTAATGGTGCAGCTTCTGGTATGTCATTTATTTGATATGTTTTGATAATATACCTTTTTTCCCGTTTATTTCTCATTTCCCTTTTCTTTGATTCTGACTGTGTTTCGTTTTCAAGAGGTTTTGATTCCTAGTTTCCTACATAAAGATTGGATGGCATTGGTTATATTAGAGTTGGAATTTGAGTCCTTATTTGGTTCAGTATGTGGTGTACTAATATAATTTTCTGAATTATGTTTGCTCTTGTTGCAATGCGTGTTTTCGGTGGGTGATATTCGCTTTTTACTTTTACTACTATCAGCATCATTAGAACTTGAAACTGTTTATTGTTCAAAAGTAAGTCAATGGTTGTACATGACAATTCTCCTTCATTGGTTGAAAAAGAATACATGTGATATTGCTCTGCACCAAACTCATGTTACATTGATGTTGTAGCCTAAAATGGTAGACACAGTTTCAATCTCACAAGCTGTGGCCCACCCTTGACCATTTATCATTTCCCTCTCGTATTAAAGTTTGGTCATGTCAGGACTGTGGTAAATTTGGACTAACTCCTCCATGCCAAACCTGTTATCAGCAATATTATAAAATTATTGCCTTTCAGTGAGGTCGATATGTGTATATATTACATATTTGTCTGTGATTTGTATAGAAAATACTGGGAAGAGAAAAGCTATATCAACTCGTTTGTTCTACTGGGAAATATCTCTCTGGTGTAAAAAGGCATTAATCATTAGAAATATTAATAAAGTCATTTTAAATTATGTAATATATAGTTTAATAACCAGTGTTTTTGAGATACTGAAAATATCTCCCGAGGTAGAGAAATGGCCCCTATATAAAAACTCGTGCTCCGCACTCGTTCTTATATCGGGGCCATTTCTCTACCTCGGGAGATATAGAGAAATGGCCCCTATATAAAAACTCGTGCTCCGCACTCGTTCTTATATCGGGGCCATTTCTCTACCTCGGGAGATATTTCCCGTATCTCAAAAACACTGGTTATTAAACTATATTTATCGACCTGATATCGTCTCGGTCGATAATACTTTTCTCAGGTCGATAAATGCAACACATATCGACCGAACCTAAAAGGCAACAATTATTTTATTATTAAATCAAATTATTCATGGAATTTTGAAATTTTTGAATTTTGAATTTTTGGATTTTTGGAATTCTGAAATTTTGAAATTTTGAAATGTTGAATTTGAAATTTTTGAATTTTGAAATTTTGAATCTTTGAATCTTTGAAAAATTTTGGAATTTTGAATTTGAATTTTTTTTTTGAAATTTTGAAAATTTTGAAATTTTTGGAATTTTGAATTTGAAATGTTTTTTTGAAATTTTGAAATTTTGAAAATTTTGAATTTTGAAATTTTTGAATTTTGAAATTTTTGAATTTTGAATTTTTTGGAATTTTTGGAATTTTAAAATTTTTGAAATTTGGAAATTTTGAATTTTGAATATTTGAATTTTTGAATTTTTGAATTAGTTTAATTTTGACAACCAATAACAAATAATAAAACAACTTCTAATGATAAGCATATCGCTTCATTCGTAACTACTTGCGACGGGATTAGCCGAACTAGTACGAATACTCCAAACTACGAAAAGAGACAATCGTCCAAGTGAAACAGACTGATCCCCTGATGATTTGAGGAAAAAATCCGAAATTGCCGAACACAATTTCATCAATGGCGGCGCTTCCGGTGCGACACAGTTTTTTTGCCCAGCCACCCGTACGATTTCAACATTTGCACATGTGTTACCATTAGCCGATCATCGTCGGCCGGCTGTGCCGGCCGAGCTCTGCTCGGTATTATCACGTAATACTGAATAATTAAGCAAACCAGCCATTGTTTAAAACAATAAAAAAGCTCCGTAGAACTTAGAAGTTTGACTAACCCATAATTTTCCATCGGAAGGGTCATTCATGTAACATAATTTACGTCCAGGGGCGGATTTAATCACAGGTGGCTGTATCGGTGTTGGGAACTAAAAAAAAAATTGAAAAAAAAATAATTTAAAAATAAAAAGATAATATTATAAAAAAATCAAAAATAAATAAATCAATAAATAATAATAATCGTGTTATTTGTTGAAAACAAACATATTTATTTTTTTCTGAAAAAAATGTGCCAGAGTATCATAGTTATAGACATGTCACATTACCAGCCCTTTTTATGATTTTCATCTGACTGTACCCTAAAAAAAACACACACATAAATAATTAAAAGGGCTTCTATGGTCAGAGAATGGCACGGATTAATTTAGGGCAGATTCTGACAAAGGGCCCTCCTTGTTCTATAACGTAAAACGTCACAATATTTAGATATTCTCTGAAAACATTAATTTTTATCATTTTTTTTCTATATTCAATATTGTGAACAGACTAAAAAAACTCAAAAAAAAATTGGATGGAAATGTATCCCTTAGTTATTATTGAACTAAGAGCCCTCCATGTGCCCCACCCCACCACAGAATCTAAACAGTTATGAAAAATAATATTATTTTTTTTTTATTTTTTGGCTGTCAGCACTTTTTTCGGCATTTTTTTTTTTAAAAAGTTGCATCACCACGCCCATACTATTGAGAAGTCATGTGAAAAAATATTTTTAGCTCAACTGATCAGAGATCAGCGGAGCTTATGCCGTTGTGCGGCGTCCGTCTGTCCGTCTGTCTGTCTACTAGATGGATATTCATGAAACTTTACAGAAATGTTGCCCATGAAGTCTAGTTGATCCTAGCAAAAATTCATGTTGATGTGAAATCCAAGATGGCCACCAAAGCTAAAAATAGATTTTTAAAACACAAGTTTGTAGAGACTACTTCTTGAAAACTATAAGTGATATTGATTTGGGACTTTTTTCTAAAATGATCAGCATGACATGATGTTGGTCCTTGTCAAAAATCGTTTTGATTCGACGTTAAACGTGGCTGCCAGTGGCCATCTTTGTTTACATAGAGTTATATAGTAAAATCATGTAGCGACTACTCCTCTGAAACTACTTGGCGGATTTTCATGAAACTTTACAGGAATGTTGCTCTTGATGTCTAATTGATCCTAGCAAACTTTCAGGTCGGCCACAAATTCAAGATGGCCGCCACAGCTAAAAATAGATTTTTAAAAAATAAGTTTGTAGCGACTACTTCTTGAAAACTATAAGTGATATTGATATGGGACTTTTTCTAAAATGATCAGCATGACATGTTGTTGATCCTAGTCAAACATAATTTTGAATCGAAGTTAAACATGGCTGCCAGTGGCCATTTTTGTTTACATAGTGTTATATAGTAAAACCTTGTAGCGACTTCTCTGAAACTACTTGACGGGTGTTCATGAAACTTCACAGGAATGTTGTTCTTAATGTCTAGTTGATCCTAGAAAAATTTCAGATTGGCCGGAAATTCAAGATGGCCGCCACGGCAAAATATAGATTTAAAATAAATAAATTTGTAGCGACTACTTCTTGAAAACTGTAAGTGATATTGATATGGGACGTTTTCTAAAATGATCAGCATGACATGATGTTGATCTTTGTCGAAATTTATTTCGTTGCGACTTTAAACATGGCCGCTAGCGGCCATCTTTGTTTACATAGATTTATATAGTAAAAAATTGTAGCGACTACTCCTCTGAATCTAATTGACACATTTTTATGAAACTTCACAGGAATGTTGCTCTTGATGTCTAATTGATCCCAGATTTTTTTTAGGTCGGCCGGAATTTCTAGATGGCCGCCATGGCTAAAAATAGATTTTTAAAAAACAAGTTTGTAGCGACTACTTCTTGAAAACTGTAAGTGATATTGATATGGGACTTTTTCTAAAATGATCAGCATGACATGATGTTGATCCAGTGTATTAGCCAGCCAGCCGTGCAGCCGTCTTTTGCACGGCCGTTTTTGAAAAATCGCGACCAATAATTGAGTGAGTGGGTGGGGTAAAAAACAACAAAAAAAAAACACTCAACAACACTTCCAAACTCTTACTTTCTCAATATTGTTATGTTTAGTATACATATATAGAAGAAATATGACCTAAAATGTATTTTTTCGCCTTTATCTGTAAAAATAAATTACCCCAGAGACACCCACTTGTCGCGAATTGGCGCGTAACACTTGTTAGCGACTTATTTTGCACACCCTGTTTGCATATTTGCACACCCAGTTCTTGAATTTCTGCCTAATACACTGTGTTGATCCTTGTCGAAAATTATTTTGATTCGACGTTAAACATGGGCGCCAGTGGCCATCTTTGTTTACATAGAGTTTGTATAGTAAAAATTTGTAGCGACTACTCCTCTGAAACTAAGTGGCGGATTTTCATGAAACTTCACAGGAATGTTGCTTTTGATGTCTAGTTGATCCTAGCAAAATTTCAGGTCGGCCGGAAATTCAAGATGTCCACCACGGCTCAACATAGATTTTTAAAAACAAGTTTTGTAGCGACTACTTCTAGTGATATTGATATGGGACTTTTTCTGAAATGATCAGCATGACAAGATGTTGATCCTTGTCGAAAATTATTTTGATTCGACATTAAACATGGCTGCCAGTGGCCATCTTTGTTTACCTAGTTATATAGTAAAAACTTCAACTTGTAGCGACTACTCCTCCAAAACTACTTGACAGATTTTTATGAAACTTCACAGAAATGCTGTCATTGACCTCTTGTTTTGTTCTTCTTCCTATATTGTTCCGGGTTCCTCAGGAACATACTCGCATAGGATTATTGTTAAAGGAGGGGTAAAGTAGAACCCCTCCACCCATCCCCCTCCTCATAATCTCAAATGCTTTTAAATGTCCCTGACCTATGAAGTGTCATGTCAAAGTTTGCCAATAATCTTGAAGCGTAATAAGCTTAATGCCATTAAAAGTGCAAGTTTTTAGCTCGACTGATCAGAGATCATGGATGGATATTCATGAAACTTTACAGAAATATTGCCCATGAAGTCTAGTTGATCCTAGCAAAAATTCATGTTGATGTGAAATTCAATATGGCCACCAAAGCTAAAAATAGATTTTTAAAATACAAGTTTGTAGCGACTACTTCTTGAAAACTATGATATGGGACTTTTTCTAAAATGATCAGCATGACATGATGTTGGTCCTTGTCAAAAATCGTTTTGATTCGACATTAAACATGGCTGTCAGTGGCCATCTTTGTTTACATAGAGTTATATACATGTAGTAAAAAATTGTAGCGACTACTCCTCTGAAACTACTAGGCGGATTTTCATGAAACTTTGATGTATAATTGATCCTAGCAAAATTTCAGGTTGGCCAGAAATTCAAGATGGCCACCACAGCTAAAAATAGATTTTTAAAAAATAAGATTGTAGCGACTGCTTCTTGAAAACTATAAGTGATATTGATATGGGACTTTTTCTAAAATGATCAGCATGACATGATGTTGATCCTAGTCGAACATTATTTTGATTCGACGTTAAAGTTTAACATGGCTGCCAGTGGCCATCTTTGTATACATAGAGTTATATAGTAAAAACTTGTAGCGACTACTCCTCTGAATCTACTTGACAGATGTTCATGAAACTTCACAGGAATGTTGCTCTTGATGTCTAGTTGATCCTAGAAAAATTTCAGGCTGTAAGTGATATTGATATGGGATGTTTTCTAAAATGATCAGCATGACATGATGTCGAACCTTGTCGACATTTATTTCGATGCGACTTTAAACATGGCCGCTAGCGGCCATCTTTGTTTACATAGATTTATATAGTAAAAACTTGTAGCGACTACTGCTCTGAAACTACTTGTCGATTGTTTATGAAACTTCGCAGGAATGTTGCTGTTGATGTCTTATTGATCTCAGATTTTTTTTTAGTTTGGCCAGAAATTCAAGATGGCTGCCATGGCTAAAAATAGATTTTCAAAAAACAAGTTTGTAGCGACTACTTCTTGAAAACTATAAGCGATATTGATATGGGACTTTTTCTCAAATGATCAGTATGACATGATGTTGATCCTTGTCAAAAATTATTTTGATTTGACCTTAAACATGGCCGCCAGCGGTCATCTTTTTTTTATACATGGAGTTATATAATGAAAACGTTTAGCGACTATTCCACGGATTTTCATGAAACTTCACAGGAATGCTGATCTAGCTATCAAAAACCTATCAGAAGAGCTTCAAGGAGATTGACCTCTTGTTTATTTTGTGTTATTTCCAAGATCGATTGTAGTGTTATGTACATGTTAGAAATTATTCACATTCCCTATAAATCTGGTGACCGATCAAATTCATGTATTGAAAGAAGTAAAATCAGAATTATGCAATCGATCTTGGAGACATTTTAATTAAAAATAAACACAGAATAAAAAACCTTGCCATGATCGGGTCATAGTGACCTTGAATCTTTTGACCCAGAAATGTAAAGGGGTCATTTTCTCACAATGGACTGTCTACCTGTGAAAAGTTATAAAAGGGACAAGGATTCTCATTTTCAGGTTATATGTAACCTATTAACCCTAAAATGCATAGGGTAATCCATCCTCTCAGGATGGTCAGTATACCTGTGAAGTTTCATGCATGTGTCTACATATCTTGAAGAGTTAGGGAGTGGACAAGGTTTTTCATTATCAAGTTATGGTGACCTTGAATGTATTCTTCTCAAAAGAATGCCTACCTGTGAAGTTCCGGGCATGTGGCTACACATCTTGTGAGTTATAGTGAACAAGGTGTTTCATTATTATTAAGTCATGGTGACCTTGACCATATTCACTCTAAAATGTATAGGGTCATGCTGTCACTACTGACGACCTACTTGTAAAGTTCCATGAGAGTGGCTTCAAGTCTTGATGAAGGTTATTCATTATCAGGTCATGGACTCATGATGACCTTGACCTATCATTTCATGGACTCATGGTGACCTTGATCTATCAGGTCATGGACTCATGATGACCTTGAACCTATTGATCCTCTCACCCTGACGGGCTGTGAAGTTTCATAGCTTCAAGTCTTGAACAGTTATAGAGCGAGCAAGGTTTTTCATTATCAGTTCATGACGACCTTGACCTTTGACATATTCGCACCAAAATGTAATACAGTATAGAGTGGCGACTACTCCAAAACAATAAGTGGTATTGATTTGGAACCTTTACCAAAATGACTGGTACAGCTATGACATAATTTTGATTTGATATCCAGCCATCTTTGTTTACATATATACTTATATACCGTAGAACGAACTTGTGGTATAATACTACTGCTCTGAAACTTCTTCATGGATTTTCATAAAACTTTACAAGAATTTTACTCTTGATGTCTAGTTGGTCCTAAGAAATAAATCCAGTTGACGAATATTTCAAAATGCCCATCAGTTATAATTTAAAAGTAAAATATTTACTATACAATTTGGTGCAGCTAGCTAGATTACTTTTAAAAAACCGTAATAGGTATGGATTTGGAACTTCAACCAAAATAACTGACATGACGTGGTTGGTCCTAAATAAGATTCATTTTGACTTGGTGTCAAATATGGCTGTCAACCGACATCTTTCTGGGCAATTAAGTAAAACTCAGCACGACTGTTTCTCACAATATTAGGAAGAGGCCCAGGCCTGCCCATTTTGGGAAATTTCAAAAACAATTGCACTTATTTCTAATTTTGGGAAATATGTAAGATACTATGCTTTATTTATATTTTCATTCATTATTTAGTAGAATTACTAACTTCTCCGTCAAAACTGACTTAATAGACAAAAACACATTGCAGAATTTATGCTTTTTCTCACTATTCTGAGAGTCAGCAGCCTTCTGATTGGGAACGATATTTGCCACAGTTGGGGAAAATACAGTCAAGTTATTTTCAATTAGGAAGAGGCCCTTTTATACAGGCCTCTGTTACATAAGGTAAAATAGCCCTGCTTCAAGAAGACATAGTCTAAATTATATAATTTAGCATATATATAGAAGTATTTCACTGTTAATATACCTGAAAGGGGTATATTTCATGTAATTAAATCAATGTTTTATTTTATATATATACAAAGAAAGGTATGTTTTATGTCATTAAATCAATGTTTTATTTTATATATTTAGATAAAGAAAGGGTATGTTTTATGTAATTAAATCAGAGGGCTGGCTTGGCGCAGTCGGTAGCACGGCGGATTTGTAACTGGAGGCCCCGGGTTCAATCCTCAGTGGTGCCACTGAGTTTCGTCGGTGTGTTCTTGGGCAAGACACTTTGCTTAAGCCTTGTTCTTCGGGTGGCGACGTGAACCGGACGGTCCCGTGTATCGGTCTATCCTCGAGCACGTTAAAGAACATAGGAATCTATTCGATAATAAGAGTAGAGCAAGGTTCCCGGATTCCTATGTATCCTTCCCCTCTCTCTGGGGCAGCTCTAAATAACCTATTCTATGTTGATGAGCCATTAAACAACATTCAATTCAATTGATGTAATTAAATCAATGTTTTATTTTATATATATAAAGAAGGGGTATGTTTTATGTAATTAAATGAATGTTTTATTTTATATATATTTAAAGAAAGGCATTAAATCAATGTTTTATTTTATATATTTATATAAAGAAAGGGTATGTTAAATCAATGTTTTATTTTATATATATATATATATATATAAAGAAAGGGTAAAGAAAGGGTAATTAAATCATATATATATAAAGAAATCGGAAAGTGTATGTTTTATGTAATTAAATCATATATATATATATAAAGAAATTGTATGTTTTATGTAATTAAATCAATGTTTTATTTTATATATATATAAAGAAAGGGTATGTTTTATGTAATTAAATCATATACATATATAAAGAAAGGGTATGTTTTATGTAATTAAATCAATGTTTTATTTTATATATATATATGCTTCGAGTTGTTTGACCTTTTCTTTTGATCTGTTTAATGAATCTTTTACAGATTGAGAACATGGGAAAGCACAAGAAAAAACGTGAACGAGAAGAAACACATGACGATGACATTCCAGAAGAAAGTGTTCATAAGAAGAAAAAAAAGAAGCATAGAGATCACAAGGAAGATAGTCCAGCAATTGTTAAGAAGTCTATCGTAGAGCAAGAGGATCACAGTTCAGAAGGTGAATCACTAACAGAAGATGCCTTATCAAAGCATCGAAAAAAGAAAAAGAAATTGAAGAAGGAAAATAATGGTGAACATTGTGATAGATTTAATATGCCAACCACAAATAACGCACTTTCAATGGAATCTAATAAAAATAAGAAAGCAGATGAAATCACAGACCATATGGTGGATGAAATGCCTAAGAAGAAAAAGAAGAAAAAGAAGAAAAGAAAACACCAGCATGGTAAAGAGACTGAACGTAGCATCGTTAGTGAAACTACAGACGGTGGCATAATGGACGTGTCCAATATAAGTGAAAAAACTGCCAAGAAAAAGAAAAGGAAAAAAGAAAAAGAATGTGATGCAGAAACGGAAAAGCAAATTGAACCTGAGAAGATGTCTAAAGAAACAGAGTCAGGTGCAAATGTTACGGTAAAAGAAAAAAAGAAGGAAAGGAAGTCTAAAGAAACTAAGAAAGAAATTACTATTGAGAATGCATCTATTTGTGAAAGAGCTGAAGTAATTGATGATAAATCAAACGTTACAAATAACTCTCATGTTGGTGATGTTCAGAATGCATGTGTTCAATCAGCAAATGCAGCATATGCTGGTCAGTGGAACACAGCAACTCTTGGCGATGCCGATCGACAAAATAAATTCTTACGACTTCTCGGCGGTTTTAAAAAAGACGGAGGTTCAAATACCATTAAAAACAAATTTCAGCTAGGAAGTAAACCCCCTCCAAACAAAGGTATAGCCTTCACTAAGGCTGGAGAATTAGACAACACATTTAAAAAGGGGGGTAATGTTGCAATGGACAAACAACAAGAAGAGATCTATACTAAAGCGATGGAGAATGAGTATGACAGAGCCATGTCTATGAACCTGAACAGGGGAGTGGGAATCGGGTTCCAAGAACCACCCGAGAAAGGGAAGAAGTTTTATATTGATACAAAACAGACAAAATCGATTAAATTTGATGACTAATTAATTAATGATCGTTAAATTGTAAATATGAAATAAAAATTACAAAAGAGAATGCACTGTTGAAGAATTTAATGGTTGTCTTGAAACTTTAAACACTAAATTTAAAAGTTTGTTTAGGAACGTGTGTATTAACAAGAGGCCCACGTGGGCCTGTTGATGCTCTACATGGCTCTTATAAAAGACGGGGTAGGAGAGTGGGAAGAAGATGGTATTTTAGATATGGCTGGGGTTGTCCGTTCGTCCGTAAGTCCGTTCTTCACTTAAATTGCATTCCGCACGATAGCTCAAAAGCATGAGACCCATCCTCATGAAACTTCATAGGTACATGTACATTGCCTTAGGTGAGAGGAGGAACCCTATTGTTTTTGGGGCCTGTAGGTCAAGGCCACAGTGACCTTATATGGAAATATGCATTCCACACAATAACCTAAAACCATAACACTTACAATCCTGAAACTTCATAGACCTGTACATTGACCTAGGTGAGAGGAGGAACCCTTTTGTTTTTTGGGCCAGTAGGTCAAGGTCACAGTGACCTAGGTGAGAGGAGGAACCCTATTGTTTTTGGGGCTAGTAGGTCAAGGTCACAGTGACCTTATATGGAAATATGCATTCCACACAATAACTTCAAAACCATAACACCTACACTCGTGAAACTTCATACTGTAGATTGATCTAGGTGTGAGGAGGAACCCTATTTTTTGGGGCCAGTAAGTCAAAGGTCAAGGTCACCGACTTTATATAGAAATATGAATTTCACATAATAATTTCAAACCCGTAACACCTACACTCATAAAACTTCATAAGTACATTGCCCTAGGTGAGAGGAGGAGCCCTATTGCTTTTGTCACAGTGACCTTATATGGAAATATGCCTTCCACACAGTAACTTCTAATCAATAACTTTTACACTCATAACATTTCAGAGGTACATTACTCTAGGTGAGAGGAGAAACCCTATTGCTTTTTTGGGTCAGTAGGTCAAAGGTCAAGGTCACTGTCACCTTATTTGGTAAAATGCATTCCTTGTGATAACTTCAAAATTGAAACATCTACGCTTTTAAAACTTCATACATACATAGCCCATGGTGAGTGGAGAAACCCTACTCTGTTTGAGGTCAGAAGGTCAAAGGTCAAATTCACCATCTGGGCATCACCTTATATGTAAATATGAATTCTGCATGATAACTTCAAAACAGTAACACCTACACTCCTGCAATTTCATGGATTCATCACCCTTGTTGAAAGTAGGAACCCTCTTGGTCAAAGGTCTAGGTCACTGACTTTATATGGAAATATGAATTCCGCATGATACAAAACCGTAACATCTACACTCATGGAACTTCATAGGTTCATCACCCTTGTTGAAAAGAGGAACCCAGTTTCTTTTGAGGCCAGTAGGTCAAAGGTCTCGGTGACCTTATATTGATGCATTCCACACAATAACTTCAAAACCGTAACACCTACACTCATAGACCGTCATAGGTACATTGCCCTAGTTGAGAGGAGGAACCCTATTGTTTTTGGGGCCAGTAGGTCGAAGGTCGAGGTCACAGTGACCTTATATGGTAATATGCATTCTGCACAATAACTTCAAAACTGTAACATCTACACTTATAAAACTTCATAGGTACAGTGCCCTAGGTGAAAGGAGAAACCCTATTGTTTTTGGGGCCAGTAGCTCGAAGGTCAAGGTCGTCATGATCTTTTATGGAAATAGGCATTCCATCTGATAACTTCAAAACTGTATATTGTAGGTATATTGCTTTTGGTGAGAGGAGGAAACTTATTGCTTTTGGGGTCAGTAGGTCAAAGGTCACTATCAGCTTATATATAAAAATGCATTCCTGATAACTTCAAAATTGAAACACCTACACTTTTAAAATGTCATACATACTTTGCCCTTGGTGAGTGGAGAAACGCTAATGTTAGGTCAGAAGGTCAAATGTTCAAGGTCACCATCACCTTATATGTAAATATGAATTCTGCATGATAACTTCAAAACAGTAACACCTACACTCAATGAAATTTCATAGTTTCATCACCCTTGTTGAAAGCAGGACCCCTATTGCTTTTGGGGTCAAAGGAGGGTCAAAGGCAAGGTCACTGACCTCATATGAAAATATGATTTCCACATGATAACTTCAAAACCGTAACACCTACACTCATGAAATTTCATGGGTTCATCACCCTTGTTGAAAGCAGGAACCCTGTTGCTTTTGGGGTCAAAGGTCCAGGTCACTGAACTTATATGGAAATATGAATCCACATGATAACTTCAAAACCGTAACATCTACTCTCGTGAAACTTCATAGGTTCATCGCTCTACTTGAAATCAGGAACCCAGTTTCTTTAACGGTGCTCTTGTTAAAATGTTCTGTTTTGAAGTGCACATCCCAGAGTTAAATTTGTATATGGTTATAGCATACCTGTCAAGTCTCGACACATTGGGATTTAGACACACATACTTTTTACGGGCGTCGTTTTACTTTTTTATACTATTAAGTATTTTGTGATATCAGCTATTCAAATTGGTTATATCAGCTATTAGAATAGGTGATATCACGTATTCAAATTGAATGCGAGATATCAAGTATTCGAATAGGTGATATCATATTCGTTTTTAACACTAGTAAAAACAGATTGATCCCTGACATTAATTCAGCACTAATAAAAAATAGCGGACCAAGACCACCAAGCTAAGGAGGAATATTTGGGAAAGATACAGCAGACAATATTACTCTCCCAGCGTGCTGGGATGATGTCTGCTGTAGCCATCTGAAATCATGCCTTGGTCATGGAATCCAATAAAAAATTCCAAACTTGACTTGTCTGAGGTTTTCGTTGACACAGGGAATGTTTTGACTCAACGCAAGCCGTAAAAAAAGTCATACATGAAATAACCAAGGTTGAATGATTTGGTTTAGAATTATTTTTTGTGATATTATGTATTCAGATAGTGATATCATGTATTCGAACATGTGATATCACGTATTCGAATAGGTGATATGTGATATCACGTATTCGAAAAGGTGATATCACAAACTCAAATAGGTGATGGCAGGTATTCACATATGTGATAGCATATATTCAAAACAAATAGGTGATCACCTATTTGATCATAATATCATAATTTCGGATATGTGATATCATGTATTCGAATACCTGATATCACCAATTCGAATATGTGATATCTCGATATGGTATTAAAAAGTAAAACGGCGTCCAATATATTTTGGGGTTAAATCACGCTCACACGGGTACATTTTAAGTTCTCACGCATTCTTCTTTTTCTTTCTGTTTTTCAGCGATTTTTAGCTATACTCCACTGGCCGAATGCCAGCAAAGCTCATGGGATGGCGAGTTGTCCGTCGTCCGTTCGTCGTTTTTCATCTAATCGTTTTCAAACTTTACCAGGTTGTTGATATCAATGAAAGCTCGGATGAGTTCGAAAACCAGCCAGTTCGGACCAGTAACAGCGGAGTTATGACCATTGATTTAGTTAAAATTGCTGTATTTTGACTCGTTAACACGATAGAGCCATATTTTTCATTCGATCTTTTTCAAACTTTACCAGATTGTTCATATCAATGAAACCTCGGACGATTTCGAAAACTAACCAGATTGGACCATTTATGCCGGAGTTATGGACCTTGATTTAGTTAAAATTGCTATATTTTTTCTCAACACGATAGAGACTTCATTTTTCATCCGATCTTTTTCCAACTTTACCAGGTTGTTGATATCAATGAAAGCTCGGACGAGTTCGAAAACCAGCCAGTTTGGACCAGTAACAACGGAGTCATGGCCCTTAATTTAGTTAAAATTGCTATATTTTGCCTCGTTAACACGATAGAGGCTTTATTTTTTCAAACTTTACCAGATTGTTCATATCGATGAAACCTTGGACGAGTTCGAAAACCAGCAGATTGGACCATTTACGCCGGAGTTATGGACCTTGATTTAGTTAAAATTGCTATATTTTCACTGTAGGGATCCGTACACCGGATCTTGGTCAAGACCCCGTTCACTAGTACGGAGTTTTGGTCAGCCATGTTGTAGAAAACGTACGGATAACAACAGCAAATGTAGGTTAACCACGTTTTTCTCCTATTTTTGTTTATTTTATATTAATAATCAGTATTGCTATATGTTGCGGAAACATTTCCCCGTTCAAATATTACCGTACATTGTTGACATATTACTTTAAATGCTACAATTCGGATCAAAGAAAACAATTGCCGGTGCTGAAATTCGCCCAAAGTACCCTTCAGCAATAAATATCTCATTAATTTTCAAGTTAATGAAAATTTTGAATTGGCAGATTTATTTGTTTTTCCAATGTACGTGCATGTTCAAATGTTGAACTTCATTCATCCGAAATTGACCGAGATATGAATCAAAACAAAATTAATGTTTGTGTACGGGGTTTTGGGCACTTGTGTACGGAGTACTGCAAATATTCTCTTTTTACTGTACGGAGTTTTGCTTTAAATATATTGTATGAAACTATGGTTTTAATGGTACTTGCATTACATGTAATACATAAAACATTCATTGAATATTTGTAAACAGTCAATGTAGTGTCATTAGAACTGAATCAACATAGATTTCCTTGAACAGATATAATCATTCGAGCTATATAGATAATTAATATTAACCCATGCCGTTATCTATATCATGTGTTGTCAATGTAGTTTAAGAACCAACTTTACATTTCCTATTAACATGCTTAGGAAAGTTTGACATAGTTTAGATGTCCGTATGGGGCATAGAATTAATTTTAACCTGACAGGCAAACTGTTTGAAAAAATACGGTAAGGATTTTTAACGCCTGTGGGACGTATAATAATACTTTATTTAAACAATATTTTATTCAAGTACTGAATGGGATTGGACAACAGGCAATGCCTATGTAAGACCTCTCCCATATCAAGGTACATATAAACAATAAATTCATATCAAACATAACATAAAATGTGGAATTGTAGTACAGTTTGCATATATTGGTTTGACAATTAACTTAGAATCTTTGAAACATGTGTACCGTGATTGTTTAGTATTAACACTTTGTACTGTCAGAAAGAATTTAAGTGAGAAAAAAAAAAGAATCAACAGAAAGAAAATCATACTGGAAACCAATACGAAATATATATAAAAATGTACCGATTATTACAAAATATAATGGTTTTAGTATGAGTTTCTGTAACCAATAGTTAATTTTGGAATTTAAGATAACTGAGAAAACAGACAAACAAAAAAATAAAAATTACAATCAAAAAAGGAAGAAAGATGATAATATATAAAAAAAACTTCTAGCATTGTGACACAACATATCTGAAAATACAATAGTATATACATACATATACATACATCTATAATTCTACGAAAATCCCCTGGTACACTTGATGTATTTGTGGACGATAAGTACAATTTCTGAGTTCGTAGTATCGTCTAGATTGGAACTGCCATTCAGTATCAAGTCAATGTTAATATGCGTGACATCAACAAGATTGGCTAGGGTATCAAGTCATTTCTGAATTGGTTATACAGTAGACAGTTGAAAAAGAAATGAGTATTGTCCTCACATGGATTGCCACATTTCGGACATACTGCTGAATCTGTCAAGAAGTGGTCAAATAAATGCGTATTTAGATTACTTGAGTTATTTCTTAATTGACAATGGATGATGTTATCATTCCTATTTCCTATATTATAGTGATATGGACTATCAGTCCTATGTTCAATAGCCTTAAGTTTATGCTTAAATTGTTCAACAGATGGTGCATTTTTATCGTCTAAATGTAAAGCATTCCACAATTTAATTGTACTCGGCAGAAAGCTGTTATAATATGATGTTGTACGACAAAGAGGGAGACGTAAGTTTAATCCTGAAGTTCGAAGGTTATAATTATTGTTTACAGGTAAGTATGGATGGATTACGTTATACATGTTATCTGGACTTATGCCATAAATTATTTTGTAAATAGTTACAAGTTTATGATCTTTCCTTCTTTTTGTTAATTGCATCTGAGGCCTGTTATTATTCGTGCTGCTTCAACTTGGACGCTCTCTAATAGATCAGATTCTCCCTGTGTACAGTTATCCCATACTGAATCTCCATATTCAAGTATAAGTATTATAAAGGCGATATATATTTTCAATAGAGAATGTCTGTCAAGTTTGTACTTAAGCATTCTTAGAATGTTAAATCGTGCACATGCTTTTTCGTATATATTTTCTATATGATGCGACCAAGTTGCATTGGAATGAATTGTTAATCCAAGGTGGCAATGTGACGCTACGTCTTGTACTATATCATTATCAAAGTAGACTGGTGGGTGGTAATAGTTTCTTCTAGTGCAAACAAGGCTTTGGTTTTTATTGAGGATTAAATGTAACAGCCCATTTTTTTGACCATTCAGATATTTTGCAAAGATCATTTGTAAGAGAGTTGGCACATTCTACTGGGTTTTTATCAACTACAACAAAAAGAGAAGTGTCATCAGCAAATAACCGTACATCATTCAATAAGTCATCTGTGATGTCATTTATATAAAGCAGAAATAGAAATGGACTTGAAACAGAGCCTTGCGGAACACCTGCATCTATATAGTACTGAAGCTTGAAGAAAATCCATCTAGGACTACTTTTTGCTGCCTATCAGAGAGATAGCTACGTATCCAGTTACATAATGAATCATTGATACCATATTTAGCTAATTTAAAAAGCAACCCAGCATGCCATACTTTGTCAAACGCAAAATATTATATTATTATATATTTCTATGAGCTGATTTACTGTAGAGTCTCTAGGTTAAAAGCCTGCCTGGTATTTGCACAGAAGGTTATTCGTTTTGATATAGTTAAACAAGTGTTTAAATACGATTTTTTCCATCAATTTGCAAATAATACTGGTAATGGATATATTCCTATAATTGCCCGGCATGTCAGGTTCTCCCTTGCCCTTAAAAATAGGAGTTACATTCGCCTGTTTCCATTGGTATGGTACTTTTCTAGTGGACAATGACAGATTAAAAAGTCGCGTCAATGGAGCAGCGATGCTATTTAAAACTAATTTCAACACCTTCGGGCTAATCATATCTGGGCCTGGAGGTTTCGATAATTTCAAGATTTTCAATTGATCAATTACTTCCGTTTCATTTATAATAAAGTCATTCATTTTATAGTCAGTGCGATTATGAAAAGTAGGTAATTCCGGTTCATGTTCAATATGAGATGTTGCAGAAAAGGAAGAATTCATTGCGTTTGCTTTGTCTACTGGATGTATTAAAATACGACCGTTATTTTTTATTGGAAAGTTTGGTTGAGTTACTTTGTTCAATTTAGAGATCGATTTTGCTATACGCCACCATTTACCCGTGGGGATTGATTTATTAGTTAACTGGGATGTAAGTTTTGACTTGTACGATTCCTTAGATTCGCGGATTAAAGCAATTACCTCATTTCTAAGTTGAATAAACATTGACCAATGTAATGGATTGTTGTAAATGAGAAAAAAAATTATATGACGTTAACTGTGGTCACAATGAGCTAAAATTGGACAACTGTATCAATTCTAACAGACAATAATATACGTCTGGACTTAGCTTGTAGTACAGTTATTTGGAATAAGTACGGAGTCTTTCTCAAGAATTACCCCTTTTAAGTTTTAGTTTCTGCATTTTTTCGTCTTAACAATACAAAATGGTATAAGACATATAGGACCTAAATAATGTCTACGAATTACTACAAATATAAGTAAATAACATCAGTGCAGAGCAGCGAAAACAATATTTGCATTGCAAAACCCCGTACAGTACATGGACAAGACTCCGTACACAAATCAGCGTCTTTTTATATGAATTAGTTACGCTGGGCACGTTTTGTTTCGATTCATATCTCGGCCAATTTCGGATGAATGATGCTGAAATTTTGAATATGCACGTATATTGGAAAAACAAATAAATCTGCCAATTCAAAATTTTCATTTACTTGAAAATTAATGAGATATTTATTGCTGAAGGGTACTTTGGGCGAATTTCAGCACCGGCAATTGTTTTTCTTTGATCCGAATTGTAGCATTTAAAGTAATATGTCAACAATGTACGGTAATATTTGAACAGGGAAATGTTTCCGCAACATATAGCAATACTGATTATTCATATACATGAACAAAAATAGGAGAAAAACGTGGTTAACCTACCTTTGCTGTTGTTATCCGCACGTTTTCTACAACATGGCTGACCAAAACTCCGTACTAGTGAACGGGGTCTTGACCAAGATCCGGTGTACGGATCCCTACAGTGATTTTGCTTCGTTAACACGATAGAGCCTTCATTTCTCATCCAATCTTTTTCTTGGGCAAGACACTTTACCTTAGCCACGTCCGTCGGATGGGGACGTAAACCGGGCGGTCCCGTGTATCGGTCTATCCTCCGAGCACGTTAAAGAACCATAGGAATCTATTCGATAATAAGAGTAGGGCAGGTTCCCGGATTCCTATGTATCCTTCCCCTCTCTCTGGGGCGGCTCTAAATAACCTATACTGTGTTGATGAGCCGTTAAACAACATTCAATTGAATTCAATTCAAACTACCAGATTGTTGATAGCAATGAAAGCTTGGACAAGTTCGAAAACCAGCCAGTTTGGACCAGTAATACCGGAGTTATGGCCCTTGATTTAGTTAAAATTGCTATATTTTGCCTCAACGCGATAGGTCGTTTATTTTTTACCAGATCTTTATCAAATTTACCAGATTGTTCATATCAATGAAAGTTCAGACAAGTTAGAAAAACAGCCAGTTCGGACCAGTAACAGCGGAGTTATGGCCCTTGATTTAGTTAAAATTGCTATATTTTGCCTCGTTAAGACTGTAGGGTCTTCATTACCAAAGCTGGTTGCACAGGTCTTCGTCGTGTTCCAGTTTAATGATTTTTGGCGGTTTGATGGACCTTTCTCCTGTAGTAGAGACATCTGTTTTTACTAAAAACAACCCCTAGTTCTAATTTAGTATTGTGATTTAGGGACTCGAGACACAGATATTATATAAAAGGGGTTTTGAATGCCTGCATAAAGGGGTCCCTCTACAGGCGATCAAAACCTCTTTTGTAAATAACCATACCAAATTAGTGGTGCATATCATCACCGTGTTCCGGTTGAAAGATTTTTGGCGGAGTTACAGCCCTTTACAGGTTTTAATACACAAACCTTTTCCCGACTAGTGCCGCTGAACCCCTGAAGAAATTTCAACGAAACTTGGCAAGGATGATTAGTATCAAGCCTAGTTATGCAAATCTTCGCTGTGTTCTTTACATGTTTAAATGCACTTTGTACAGACTAGTTCTCCTGAACCCCTTGCTGGATTTTAACGGGACATGGCAGGAATGATCAGCACCAAGCCTAGTAGCGCAAGTCATTGGTGAGTTCCAGTTCAATGTCAACACTCTATTTAATGATTATGACTTGATTTGACCTATTTTCAACGAAACTTTACAGGGATGATTAGTACCAAACCTAGTTATACATATCGTAACTATACATATCGTCACTGTGTTCCCATTGAATGATTTTGGCGGAGTTGTGGCCCTTTAAATGTTTTATTTCACAAACTTTGTCCCTACTAGTTCTCTTGAACCCCTGACCGAATTTCAGCGAAACTTGGCAATGATGATCAGTATCAAACCTAGTTGTGCATATCGTAGCCATGTTCCGGTTGAATGATTTTTTTCAGGGTTATAGCCCTGTAAATATTTTAATACACTATCTTCACAGACTAATTCTCCTGAATCCCTGGCCAGATTTAATTGAAACTTGGCAGGGATGATCAATACCAAGTTGCACATATCATTGCCATGTTCCGGATGAATTATTTTTGACAGAGTTATGGCCATTTATACACAAACTTTATCCGGACTAGTTTTCCCGAACCTCTGGTTGGATTTCTGTGAAACTTGGCAGGAATGATCAGTACCAAGCCTAGCTGCACATATCGTTGTCGTATTCCGGTTGAATGGTATTTGGTGTAGTTGTGGCTCTTTAAAACGTTTTAATACACAAACTTTGTCCGGACTAGTTCTAGTCAACCACCATTCGGCTTTCAACGAAACTTGGTTGCGTATATCATTGTCTTGTTCCGGTTGAATGATTGTTGATGAAGATGGTTTTAATACATAAGCTTTTTCCCCGACTACTAGAATACCGAAGTTATGGCCCTTGAATTATTGAAAAATGTGTTAATACTCCAGCACCTTCATTTTTCATCCGATCTTTACCAATCTTTACCAGATTGTTATCATAAGGGTTTCATTTTGCCGTATTTAAGCAAACATTTGCAGGACGATCAGTACTAAGCCTAGTTGTACATTATAACATATTGTCACCTTGTTCCGGTTGAATGATTTTTGGTGGAGTTATGGCCTTTTAAATGTTTTAATATACATAATTTGTATGGACTATTTCGGTTGAACCCTGGCCGGATTTCAGAGAAACATTGCAGGGATGATCAGTACCAAGCCTAGTTGTGCATATCATCACCGTGTTCCGGCTGAAAGAATTTCGGCGGAGTTATGGCCCTTTAAAGGTTTAACTACACAAACTTTTCCCGGACTAATTCTCCTGAACCCTTGGCCGGTTTCAGAGAAACATTGCAGGGATGATCAGTACCAAGCCTAGTTGTGCATATCATCACCGTGTTCCGGTTGACAGATGTGTGGCTGAGTTACGGCCCTTTACAGGTTTTAATACACACACTTTTTTCCGACTAGTGCCGCTGGAACTCCTGGCCGAATTTCAACAAAACTTGGCAAGGATGATCAGTATCAAGCCTAGTTATGCATGTCATCGCTGTGTTCCGATTGATTGATTTTTGGCAGAGTTATGGCCCTTTACATGTTTTAATGCACTTACTTTGTACAGTTCTCCTGAACCCTTGCTGGATTTCAACGGAACATGGCAGGAATTATCAGTACCAAGCCTAGTTGCGCAAGTCATTGCCAAGTTCCAGTTTAATGATTTTTGACAGAGTTATGGTTTTAATAAATAAGCTTTGTCCCGACTACTTTTCCTGATCCCCTGCATGGATTTCCATGAAACTTGGTAGGGATGACCATTATCAAGCCTAGTTGCACATACATTCGTCGTGTTTAATGATTTTTGGCGGATTTATGGCCCTTTTTCCTGTACTAAAAACAACACCCAGTTCTGATTTAGTATGGTTATTTAGGGACTCGAGGCACAACAATTATATAATATGGGTTTTGACCGCCTGCATAAAGGGGCCCTATTTAAACATTGTTGTGCCCCGAGTGCCTAAATAACCAAACCAAATTAGAACTAGGGCCTCTTTTTTAAATTGTTAGCATGGGTCAAGGGTTAAGTTTCTGTTGTGGGTGTTGTTGTTGTGTGTGTATGTGTGTGTGTGTGTGTGTTGGGGGTGCGGTTGAAGGGGGGGGGGGGGTTACAATGTTTTAAAAGAAGTACTGATGGGCATTTTATGACGACAACCCTTGATATAAGAGCAAGTAGAGCGTCAACAGGCCCTCTTGGACCTCTTATTTTTTCAATAAAATTTTGTATATTTCTTTAAACAAAATATCGATAACATCTGATTAATGGAGTATTCTGCATTATTTTGTATATTGCCGAATGTCAGCGATACATAGACCTACTTGTGAAATCTTCAAGAATATATGTCAAAATGATGACCATAGAGAGTATACACATTATCATCAAACAGTGTTAGTATTTTTTATTCATAATAAAAAAATAAAAAAATAAAACTTTTAGGGTCTCGGAACAAAAAAGAAGCCAAGCATTTTTTAAAAAATGCAAGCGCAGTTGTTTACAAAAGAAGATAATCATATGATCAGGATTAGTAGTAAATCTAAATCGAAACCAAAATTCATGCCCCTTGGAACCCCCATCTCACTCATATGTCGTACCTGTCAAGTCTCACGCATTGGTCGTGAGACACACGCATGTTTGTATCAGATCACGCTCACATCATACATTTTACGTCCAAGTGCATTCTAACAATTGACAAAAATATTTTTTGTCTGCAATGTTTTTAATATAATTTTGTATGTTGTTTTTTTACCAAACCTCGATAAAATTTAATATAGTTTACCCAAGGTAGCTTCCGTATATTGTGTATTAATTAAATTATATGATCATATGGACAGTATTACAAGTATACCACTATGTTAAAATTCATTTTATCTGACTTGAGTTAAAGGCGAGATGCTGTAATCAGACTTTGTCCGTCCGTCCTTCTGACCGTCCGTCTGTTCGCAATCACTCCGCCTGACTGTCTAATTCAAACGAACACAGAATCATGAACAAGTATACATATGCTGCACATGGGACAATGATGATCCGATAATCTATATTGTTTTGAGGTCACTAGGTTATTATAATAGCGTAAATGAGTCTCCACTGCCCTTCCATAGTAAAGTTAGAATGTTGACAACCTGTTAAAAACTCAAACCTCGTTAGAATTCTGGGAAACTTACTTTATCATGCAAATAAACATGTCTGCTATTAAACATCAACAAGGAAATAGGGGGTTTAATACCTTCTAAGAAACCTTTCTTCAGTTGTATACTAACACCGGGTCAAAGGTCAACACTATTTTTTACCCCTTGCAATTTCATACCCTGTCTACTTTCACTTCTCAAATTTATATCAAAATCTGTCAAAAACATGATGAGCTGCATTTTCAAATATCAACAACATGTCCAGAATACAGTAACAGCCAAAAAATAACAGAAAACTGCACTAAAAAAAGTTTTTAAAGAAAAAAATATTAGCACTCTTTAATACAGAACTACTTTCGAGCGAGCACATCCTGTTGATTTAGTGTAATTAGACCACTAGGGCATAGGTCACGGTCAAGGTGACCCGACATTGAGAACAGTTTCCGCGCTCTAACTCTAGTACATTTCAAACTGGGATTCACAGACTGGCCATGGAACAAGAATGACCACTTCTGTTTTTGACCATTTGACCACTCTTGCTGTTGAGGTCATTATCATCATATAGGAAAGCCCTCATGTCAGAGTTAGATACCAATTTTCAAAAACTGTAGCTAAATCGATAAAGGGGCATAACTCAATAAAAAAAAAATCGACTGAAATGCCACGACAATATGCATATGTCCCTTCATATCAGACATGTATATAATACTTCAGTAGAATTGTTTCATTTCAATCGGTTAGAAACTGGAGGAGGAATTTCACGCGCAAGATTTGTTGGATGGACGGGCGTATGACAAGGTGATTCCTATATAGCCCCAATCTGTTCGAAGCGGTTGTATAAAATATAATAATATGAACGAGGCATTAGTATTGGACTGCGCATAATACAATTCATTCATTGACATATATAACGTCAAAAAGAAATTATTTGCGACAGGAATGAAAGTTCTATACGCTCAATATCGAGGTCGACGATTTTTACATGCGCGCTATTTGGAAGTATATTAAATACAACATCCATTCTGAATCGGGCATGATATACTCATTCAAGTACACGTATAAACAAACAAAAATGAGACCAAATACTGTACTTTTCCTTTTAAATATAAACATTTAGAATGTGGTTAGGAGTCTATGCGTATCTCCAGTACATAACCTACGCATTGAGCTCCTCCGGTCATGTGAGAGCTGTATGCGTATATATAGAGCTCCCGCGAATTGCGCTCCAAAATGGAGCTCTATGCGTGACGGTTATACACATAGAGCTCCAATGGAAGCATTTAGTGAAAACATCAAGAAAGTGTTGCCGTTATTTGTCGGGTTATAGTTCCTATACAATGGGTGGAATCATAAGCATTACATGAACATGACACATAGACTGGACTGGACTTTCGACATGGCTTTTGTATTTGGTTATATGCGTTTTCCATAAACTTTAATTGATTTATGTTCTCCAGTATCACTTATGACCACATTTCCATCGACTCTATAATCCTCATACACCTGTTCATACAGAGGCTCAAACCCATATTTCTCGTAGACCTTTTTCGAATAATTTGAAGAACACTCGCCCTGAATACAAATTGAATCAAGCTGCAAGTGCTTCAAAAAAATTAACGAAAAGTTCATTAACTTTGATGCCAATCCGCGGTTTCGGTAATTTTCTCCAACACCCAGCGCTAGAAAATGAAAAGCCTCACTAACGCCGTAGTAATCGAAAAACTTGGCCTTTCCATGAATATGATCCATCAAAATATATTTTTTCATCACATGATTTTCATATTTTTTTCCTTCGAAACTATCGCCGACTTTTGTCGTAGAAATTCCTCGCATCCCCATGACGTCACCACTGTTCTCATCTATAAGCATGATAGAAAGGTTTCTACGGAAAACTCCCAACCATATTTCTTCTGCCTCCTGGCCCCATTGCAGCCCTAGTGCCTTTTGGATGGGTTCGTCCTTTATGTAGGTCTGTTCCATGAAATTAAGGGCACGCTTGTAATACGCTTCCGTCACACGTGTAATCCTACCATCTACTAAATTTGACTCATCTCTCGCTTTTTCGAATGCCTACAATGTAAAATGAAATGCAAGTCAAACTACTGAACGTATTTCACAGTGTGCATCATAAATAACTTAGTAATGTGGTGGAGGGACTATAAACCTTAGAATATTACACACACCATTAAAGGGGACGACTTGGGGCGATCTGGAATAAGCAAGAACATCTAGCCAAAGTTGAATAAAACCCTCATAACATGCTTTTTTTAAAATGTTGCGATCCGTTTATTAATAAGTTCAACACCACTTTTTATTTGTTCACTTAATCTTTTATAGTTTGTTTTCATAGTTTTCATCATTTTCCAGTCCGCCCTCTTTCTTTTCTAACTGTTTTAAAGTACCACCCACACGTTTTATTTCATGTTTTAAACCGTTCAGAATTTCAGTCTTTTTCTCACGGTTTGTTTGTGTCTGTTTTTGTACTTGACTTATTTTGTCATCAACACCTGTTGTTAAATTTTCAATCATTTCTGGAATTGTGTCAATATTAAAATCGTCTATAGTCTTTCTTGTTCTTCTTAAAGTAAATTGTTTTGTCGCTACATCATCTGCATCTGTTGGATTTTCGACATTTGTTATTCTATTATTACCCATGTTAAGGTCACTTTTTAAAATGTTTTCCTGGTTTTTACCCTTGTGAAGATAATTAACCAGGGGTTTCTGTTTTACATTCTCAGACAGCACAATACCAAATTTTGTAATATTAATACTGCCGGTAGTAACTTCCCCACCAAGATCATTAAAAAGTCCCGTTATATATAATATAGGATTGGATTAAATTTATAGAATTGTACAATGAAACAATCCAGCAATTTCTTGATGATGATACTATTGAAATGTTACATACGTTTAAATTGATAAATTCCCGTTAAAGTTTCCTTTGGTTAATCGTACTGTTTGTCAGTTGCTTTTTGTACTGATCTTTTGTAATACTTTGTTCTCTAGAAAGCATGTCAATTTCATTTTTACTTTAAGTTGCAAAGAAGATAATAATAATGAAAACAATTTAATCGGATGTTTCACGGAGTTTTGTAATAAGATTGTGTTAAATAAATTACACAACATTTTGTATGTCTACCTTGGATAAATAATTAATAATATCAGTTTGATTACGTTCGCAACCATCAACAATAACTATCTTTGAGTATCGGAGTCTAGGTCATTCACAGAGATAACTCATCATTTGAACATACTAATATGTCTTCTATGGGAATTTTAATATGTTTTGCTATTTTTATCAAAACGTTCTGATAAAACTTTATATTTAAAGGTGACGTTTGATGTTTGTCAGCAATATTGTCTTGTTGTGACCTCAATGGTTTGTTCTCTTGTTGCTCTGGCTTCTGCCAAGTCATTGAGTACCTTCTTTGTGGCTTTCTAGACTATTGTTTTTTTGTATTTATATATATACACGAGCATCTTTGTGTTTTACTTATATTGCCTTTTAATGCTGCCTTGTTGGTTAGAGAATAGTTCATGGCGGGGATTTCTTTATTTACACTGTCCCGTTAGTAGGGTAGTGTGAGGTTTGGCGCATCCTAGAACCTGGTTTAACACACGCCCCCCCCCCCCCCCCACTACACCCCACCACCACCACCCCACCACCACCCCTTCCTCCAGCGGCCTTTTTTGCCATTGACCGCTCCAAGGCAGTAGCCCTATTGTCAACCCCGTTTTGTTTTTGTGACGTCATATGACTTTACATTGTTTAGTTTAAACATATTTATTTTACATCGATTGCGAAACAAGTTATTGCAACTTAGATTAATCACTCTCGATGGCTTCCTGGGTAGAACCAGTACTAAGCAATGTGGATTAATTATCTTACTCAAGGATAAATAACGTGGCAGCGGCGAGGATCGAACCCACGACCTCTCGATCTGGAGTTTGACGCTCTACCACTGGACCACGCACTCCACAACATTGCCATTCATGTTTGTCGTTCTTCGTGTTTTGGGGTTTAATGTGTTCTGTGAAAGCTTCATTTCCGGTTCGACTTTTATACATATTTTAACAACATGTGAACTACTGTATTTGTTTCACCAGATATTAAATTTTCACAAATAATAATTATAAAACAATAGTCCAACATGAAGTCGTATATTTGCTTGAAATTACTTTGTTCTAACTTTGTATCATAGTTTGGAATTTCCATATAATATATAACAGATGAATTAGTATCTAATTAGTATTATATATGTCTAAAGTTTATTGTGGAATAGCAAAGATCCCTTATGCTAAAATACTTAGGACAAAGATAATCAAGTCAGATATTATGGTTTGGTTAAAGTAGCTAAGGATGTACAGAAACCAAAAGAAGCAAAGCACCAAAGAAAACAAACCAAAAAACAACAGAAAGTTTAACACCTGGTGATAAGAAAGCTAATGATTTTTTATCATAGGCACAAACATAGAATTACAAGCTGCTAAGACAACGTCAGAAGCAGAAAAAAAAAATAAGTAAAATACCACGTGCAGAAAAAGAAAGATAACGGGCCTTTTTAAATATTGCTAATATAGAAAAAGCAAATAAACCAAAAGTTAAAAACAAAAAAGTTAATTAAGACATCAGATTAGAAATAGTTATATCATATTTAATTTAAAAGAATAGTTTGTTTATTTTTATGGTGTTTTGTTTAATTTTCAACACATGTAAGGTCATATATGACGGTCGATTTTCCTGGGTAGAACCAGTATTGTACACCTCCCGCCATCCGTAAGAATCGATACTTCCTCACTTACAAGTCGATCTCCCAGTGAGATTCAAACCCTCAGCGGTGAGAGGCAAATGTTTACAACGCAACATCGTTAACCATACGGTCACGGTGACGCTTCAAAAAAGAATAGAAAAAGGAGCTAGTCGTGATTTGTACAAAGAAGTATTTAAACTGTTAGCTAGTGAAATAAAAGATCAGTCAGAACAGTTAACTAAGCAGTTAGTTGCTCTTCCGGAAATAAGTCAGCAATTAGCTACTCTTCCAGAAATGAGCCAACAATTAGCTGCTTTTCCTATAGCTATTGCTAGTGAGACATCGGAAGAACAAGCGTCCTTAGTTATTGATGAGAAGCCTCGTAAAGCATCAGAGCACCCCAAACAAGTAATTACTGGGAATCTAGATGCTGGAATTGATACAGATATGCTACAGAAATACAGCCTCCCATTGCCATCGGAACTAATTACGAGTGGATATGGTTTAGACGAGATGATTGAAGAGGCGTCTAAAACAATCCGTGAAATTGGTCGGGAATAGACTGGTCTTACTAGAATGATAAACAATGCAATATATATCATAGAAAGGAAAAACTTTGAGCAAAAAAGAGACGATTTAAAAAGAGAGTCAAATGAATTTATGAATTATAGAAGTAGAATTAAGGCAATAGGTGAAAAATCTCCTGTTTTTTGGGGAAAGGATTAAAAAAAATGAAATTCTTATGAAGTCAGTAAAGATGGTCACTACGGTATGTTATACATTGATTTGCCTGAACTTACTGGTCATCACAAACTAATTGCTAGACAAGGAGAAACAATTGTATTAAATCAGAAAGTAGACAGTGATTTTATTGATTTGATAACACACGTTACAATAATAAGAAAACTTAATTCAAGCTGTCTCAAAATGTTTTTTAAAAAAACTTGAAGAATTATCTGGTTTGCTAATTCATAAAAGTTCTTCGAAGTTTAAGAAGATTTTAGGAGGTTGTACTGATATTGAATATTACAATAGTCCTGATGATTTGGTTAATGATCTGGAGTTAGTATGTGGAAGTATCGAATCAGGCAATAATAGTCCACAGTTAATAAATAAAGGTATTATTATAATTGATGAATTATTAAAAATAGGTAAAACATCATCTTCAGAACATGAACAATTATTTCTAAATATTTCGAAAAATTATCTAACTATAATTATACATGGCAAACTATAAAAACAAAGAAGAGCTAATTGATCACTTGACATGCGATGTGGCTGCATACAGTTGTAGTTATAAATTTTGTGGTATTATAAACACAACTTTATATGCAGGTTTCATAACCACTACTCCCAACTAAATTCCAAACAACTATAGGACTAGAAAATGATGATGATGATGTAATCAGAATTGCCTTTAATAAAATTTTAGAGATTCAAAAGAATGATAAATTTACAGAACCTCTGGAAATGTACATAAAGAAATTCAAGCTGAATGGACATGATATTCAATCATAATACTTTTTCAACTTTTTCCCCAGTGTTGTCGTAGTTTTCTCCAATAGCTTTGTTTTAATCGGTTTTGTTTCTTTTCTTTTTTTAATATCATAAATATTTTTTTGAAACAAGTATTCCTATTTGATTGATCTTTTCCGATCATCTATTTTGTCTAAAATATTTACTCTTTTGTAAAACAAATCTTCAAATCTGTGTCTTTTCACAAGAGCCATAGATCTATTATATTTTACCAAATGTGTTTCCAAATGATATTTTCTATGTTAAATACTTTTCCTACGATTGTAATTATAATCCGTGATGATGAGATCATATCCATTATGAGTCCCACAATTAAAACAGATACGTTCTTTATCATTAACTTCACAAGTACCATGGCATTAAAATTTATGCATGCATACGTGCACTTGTAACAAAGCTTACTTCCGACACAATATTGACAGTGCTTCTTTTTATTAATACATAAAATAAAATACAATCTAAACACACTCCAGGCAGATCGATTATATCTAAAACGTTTTTACAACATTTGCAGTTCATTACACTATAATATAAGATTATATTTTTAAGTTAAATAAATAAAGGCTTTTGGAATATTATAAATGGAACTAGAAATTAAATGTTTTATGAAAGATTGTAATAAACAAATTTCAATAATTGATTTTGAAGATTTAAGTACACTTGACAAAGTGTTAATAATTTATATAAACTTTAATAATCTCTAAAGCACGTGAGTTAAAATTGCCATGGAAAATTAAAAATATAGATATAAAAGATGTACTATTATATATGGAACTATATAAAAACATTAAGAAATATTTTAATAAACAAATTTCAACAATTGATTAAGAAGATTTAAGTAAACTTGTGTTGCTTTAAAGTAGAATATCTCTTAAGCCGGCGCTAGGAGGCGTGAGAGGTGTTGCAACTTATAATAACCGCAGCGTTATGTGTGAGACGCGACGTTACGACGTCACATATTTTATGACGTTTTTGGCGCTAAAGTGTGTCTGACGTCTTGGCGGTTCTGTGTCCATCTGAATTAATTTTTACTAAATTGATTGCAATGTTATGTGATCAAAAGGATCTTAAACTCGTTCCCATTCCATATAAGATTTATGAAACTCGTTATGAATTATTTTTAATTTTAACTTGCCAAAAGGCTCGTTAAAATTAAAATAATTCATAACTCGTTTCATGAATCGTATATGAAATGGGAACTCGTTTAAGATCCTCTATGTATGGATAAAGGATTTTGACAGGTTAATGTTTAATCAAACACTGTATGAACATACAAAACGGGTTGTGTAAAACATGCTTGCAATGTTTCTCAACAGAAAGGGTGCTAAAAATGCATGAGCATGATTGCCTTTCACTTAATGGTAAACAAGCAATAAAAAGCCAGAAGAAAACGAGAAGGTTAAGTTTAACTAGATGGGTATTCCGCGGAACACGTGTGTCGCCTGTCAGCGCTTTGTCAGTATAACAAGGTTTTTTGGACCCAGATAAATGACCTTGACAAACTGGCCTGAGTAAGTTTTCGTGAAGAGAACAATGAGTATTTAATACATATAATGACCTTCAGTGTGACCTTGATCTTTATATTTTAGTATGGTCATGTCGATGTTGTCATGACAAGTATATATTGAAAGTTTGATGAAGAAATATCAAGAAATGAGAAAGTAATAACCAACGTTAAGTTTTCGTGAAGAAAGAAATGACTATTTAACCCATATAATGACCTTCAGTGTGACCTTGACCTTTATATTTTGTATGGTCGTGTCGATGTTGTCATGATGAGTCTATATTGAAGTTTGATGAAGAAATATCAAGAAATGAGAAAGTTATACCAAACGTTAAGTTTTTGTGGGGAAAAAATGAGTATTTAACCCATATAATGACCTTCAGTGTGACCTTGACCTTTACATTTTGGTATGGTCATGTCGATGTTGTCATGATGAGTATACATTAAAAGCTGGATGAAGAAATATCAAGAAATGAGAAAGTTATAGCCAACATTAGGTTTTCGTGACGGACTGACGGACGGACTGACGGACGACAAAGTAATCCCTATGTATCGCATTTTTCTTCGAAAAGGCGACACAAAAACTACGATAGACAATTAATGGTTCCCCTTGTTATATATGCTGGCTTTGAAGCAATAACTGAGGACATTTCTTTAGCTCTTGGTAATCCTAAAGAATCATATACAGAACCATATCAAACGCATGCTGATTGTGGTTACGGGTACAAAGTTGTTTGTTGTTATGATGATACATATTCTAAACCAGTTGTGACATACAGAGGACCAAACGCTTTTTATAAGTTTATAGAAAAAAATGATAGAAGAAGAAAATAGTGTAGGAAACTATGTCGCAGCATTTTAAAAGAGATTTAACAATGACAGAATCACAAGAAAAATGTGTTAAGGCATCTAAAAAAAATGCCATATTTGCAATAAGAATTACGTGAATGGAAACAGGTTGGTTAGAAATCGTTGGCACATAACTGGAACGTTTAGAGGAAGTGCTCTTGAATTGTGTAATCTTAATTTCAGATTGACTAGAAAAATACCTGTTGTATTTTATAACTTAAGAGGATATGATTCGCATTTTATAATGCAGCACATTGGAAAGTTTAAAAAAAAAAATGTTATACCAAATAACATGGAAAAATATATGGGTTTATGTTAGGAAAATATTTAGTGTTTATTGATAGTTTTCAATTTATGTCTCAATATCTTGAAAGTTTAGTAAAAAGCATTCCGTCATTTAAATCTATTTCACAAGAGTACTTGGATGAGAAGTTAGAATTAATTAAAAGAAAAGGCATTTATTCTTATGATTATATGAATAGTTTTAAACGTTTTAAAGAAACTAAATTACCTGATAATGTTATTCTAAGTTAATGATGAACATATTTCAGATGCAGATTATGAGCATGCTAAACAAATATGGAAAGCATTTAATATTAAAGATTTAGGAGAATATCATGACCTATATCTTAAGACTGATGTGTTGTTACTAGCAGATGTGTTTTGAGTATTACAAATTAGATCCTTGTCACTACTTTAGCAGTCCTGGATTAGCTTAGGATACATGTCTTAAGATGACTGGATTTAATAACTGATATTGATCAATATATGTTTATAGAAAAAAAATTAAGAGGTGGCATAAGTTATATTGCTGGAAGATACTCAAAGGCTAACAATAAATACAGGAAAAACTATGACAGTAAGAAAGAAAGTAAGTACATAATATGTCTAATAACTTGTATGGATGGGCTATGTCCCAACCATTACCTAATGGCAACTTTAAGTGGGTTAAGAAAATTGAAAAAGGAAAATCAAACTATATTGTTGAGTGCAATATTGAGTATCCTGAAAAACTACATGAATACTACAGTTTGATGTATAACATTGGTTAAAAGTATACATAGACTTAAGCACTGCTAAAAGAACATTTGCTAAGAATGCTTTTGAAAAGGATTTCTTTAAACTAATGAACAATTCAGTTTTTGGTAAGACTATGGAACATTTAAGAAAGAGAGTTAATGTCAAATTGGCTCAAGATGAGGAGGTCCTATTAAAAAATGTAGCAAGACCTGCATTTATTTCTTGCAAAACGTTTAATGAAAATTTGTTTGCTTCAAATAGAATAAAAGAAAAACTAATTTTAAATCGCCTTTGTTATGTTGGTATGTGTATTTTAGACTTGTCAAAATATTTGATGTATGCTTTCCATTACAACTATATTAAAAATAAATATGGTAAAAAAGTTAAGTTAATGTTTACCGATACTGATTTTTTGTGGTATGAAATTAAAACAAAAGATGTGTATGCAGATTTTTATAAGGATAAAGAACTTTTTGATAACAGTGATTATGATCCGGAAAAATGACAGATGAAACTTGTGGAATACCCATTGTTAAATTTTTTAGGCTACGAAGTAAACTATATTCGTACATATTAGATGAGACTGGTACAAAGAAATGTAAAGGTACTAACAACTGTGTTGTTAAAAATATAACACATGATGCTAACTACAAAGATATTTTATTTACAGCAACAGAAAGTTACCATCAAATGAAAGTTATTAGATAAAAAAAACATGAACTAAACAGTTATGTAATAAATAAAAAAGTCTATCCGCATATGATGATAACAGGTACATACTAGATAATGGACAAGATACATTAGCGTATAAGTAAATTCCATGGTAGAATATGATATATATAGCGATGATGAAAGAGTATGAGAGTGGATCTTTGGAAACGGCCGAACACGATAATACGAAATATTGCAGTCTCGGTTTTATTGAGACTGTTCATGAACGGTAGTGAAATATGCTTGCTACCGTTCACGCCCCCTAGCCCCGGGTTGAGCAGAACTCAATATTCATAAAATCAATAGTACAGAATTTAACCATTCCGAAGATGGCATGCATTTGGTGGTGGACACGCTATATTTACTGTCCAGCAGCGTATGGTCCCAGTATCTAATAAAATGATATGCCCCGGAGAGCGAAATAAACAAAATGGACTACTGTCCGGTTCCGTCTGGCTTTGCTTGATGGTTTCAAAGGTGTTTATGGTTATTTATAAAAAGGAGATGGGAAATTAAAATAGTCTAGCCTATAGTGTAGACAAGATATTATTGTTGTTGAACTGATAAACCGGATTGATAAGTAGTAGATAATAGCGGTACCAGTAAAGTTTTTCCCGGGCGGGGTTTACTTGAGCGATTTAAAAACTTTAACGGCAAGCGTATCATCGTTATTTAAACTAGTTTGAAGTTATTTTTACCAGTTTTTTTACACGATGGTGTGCTTGAGTTGAGAGATGTTGTTAACACATTTTGAATGCTTGATTTTTTGAGACCCGCGAGGGGAAACTGCGCCGGTACCGCTATTATCTATACTAATTTGAGGGTTCTATTATATCAATGTAATGGAAAGAAAGATATAAAAATCGGACAGGGAAAGTAGCATTCAATGACTACAGTCAACCACAAAACACAAAAACAAACACACAAACAGACAAACGAGAAGGCAAAAGTAATAAAAAATACAAACGACATCACAAACACAAAAGGGATGACAATAGGGCTTCCGCCTTGGAACGGTCAGTGGCCAAAAAGGACACTGGGGGTTTAAACCAGGTTCTAGGGTGCACCAAACCTCACATTTACCCTATTGTCATCCCAATTAAATAAAGAAATCCCCGCCATGAAATATTCTCAAACCAACAAGGCAGCGTTAAAAGGCAATATAAGTAAAACACCTAGATGATGGTGTATATATAAATACAAAAAAGGCCTAGAAAGCCACAATGAAGGCACTCGATGACTTGGCAGAAGCCAGAGCAACAATAGAAACAAACATCAAACGCCACCGTCCTAATGGGCTTTAGGTAGGCGTCATCATAGGGTCCACAGCCTGTCAGGTCATCGTACAATTAAAGAGGAAAGCGTAGTGGCGAACTGTAAAAGGGTCCACCACCAAGCATGCAGTACCTTGCAAAATGATAGGGTCATAACCTCTTTTGATAAACCTTTTAACAAGTTTAACAAAGATAGTATGAAAGTGATCATGGCCAAGAACCTTACGAAGTTTGTAAATCACATCACCATAGAAAAAAATGAGTATGATAATGGACCTTTGGAAACGGCCGAAAACGACACATACGAAATATTGCAGTCTCGGTTTGATTGAGACTGTTCATGAGCGGTAGTGAAATATGCTAGCTACCGCTCACGCCCTCTAGCCCCGGGTTGATCAGAACTCAATATTAATAAAATCAATAGTACAAAATGTTAACCATCCCGAAGATGGCATGCATACATGTATGTCGGTGGACATGGAGTATCTTTCTTCCCCATGTCGTACGGCATATGGTCCCAGTATCTAATAAAATTAAGAGAAGTCAGGTTGTGATAGTCCTTGTCGCAGAAGAGTCCTTAAATTGCTTTTATATTTAAAAGAAATCAGGGTTACGATAATAACATTTTGCAAAGATTTTACGAAGTTTATGGTAACGGTAACCCTGATGGAGTAGATTTTTTAGTTATACAAAGATTACGAATATTAAAGTCCTCAACTCGAGTACAAGCTCTTGAAAAACGAATAAGTTGAGATGCATAGACCCCATAAGAAGTTGCTCGGGGATCATCCCTATCTAAGTGGGGATAATTAACTATATCAAATTAAAATCATCTCTCTTGTCATAGATTTTGCTAATAATTTCACCATTTTCAGTAGAGAGATCTAAATCAAGAAAAGAAGCGTTATTATCAGAAATATTAGCCTTGTTAAGCTGAAATTCTTTAGGATAAATATTATTAACCATAATTGGAAAGAAAGGGTTGTCAATGTTCAATATGTCATCCAGATACCGATAGGTGTCATTAAAGGCTTCAATAACATCTGCCTGAGTATCTGGTGAAAGACTCAACATGAAATCTCTTCCATAGCAATATAAAAACAAATCTGCGACAAATGGTGCACAGTTCGTACCCATAGGGATACCAACAATTTGTCTATAAACAGTGGTTCCATACCTGACGAAAATATTATCTAATAGGAAAATGAGTGCTTCACAAACTTCATGGCAAGTCCACATAGTGTAATTATCTAAACTGCCGTTAGTAAAAAACGCTTTAATATTATTACAGGACAAAAATGTGGTATTTTCCCTAGCGAATGTTTTTTGAATGAGCGCAATACGCTTGTCTTTAATAAGGTGATGTGGTAAGGTCGTATATAGTGTAGAGAAGTCGTAAGTGCTTATTGATAAAACTTCACGTTTATTGAAAATTGTATCAAGGACATCTGAATTTTTTTTAGACCCAAAAAAATTAATCCCAGAGTTTTCATAAGTTTTATCACAATATAGTTTAACGTGATCTTTAACGGCAGTAAGACAAGAAGCTAAAAGTTTGGAGATGTTTGTTGTGGTGCAGGCACTAGAATTCGAAATAAAGCGGGCCTTATACAGATTTTTATGTAATTTAAAAATCCAGTACATAGTAAGCAGTTTATTTTACTTATCGTCTACACCAGCCTTGAAAGTAGTGCACCGAGTGATATGTGCGGAAACAACATATCCTCAGTAGAATTTACTGGAGTATACGAATTGGTGCTGCCGAGTTCCAGAGATAAAACATTGATGTAATGTAGGCGTCAAACAATAATTATATTATTAGATGCTTTATCTGCAGGAACTTAAACAAATGTATTATGAAATTCCTGAATTCCCGATTTTTAAATTACGAAAGGAAAACCTATGTCTCGGAGGAAGTAAAGAGGGGTTAACATTATAAAAGTTAATACGTGTATCTATAATTTTAAGAATTGACTTTTTCCAAGTAGAAAGCGAGTTTGGGTCCGCATGTTCTCTACGACACCATTTATACTAAAATCTTCAATGGAGTGGGCGATCTGGGCACGAAAGGCATTAAAATCAATAGTTGAAGGTTATTTAGGAACTTTCGAAAACAAATGCCGAATACGTTTATCAACAATATCAAAATAGAAAAACATGGAATATACCTGTAAAGCGAATACATCTTGAAATTTTGGGGAAACATTTTTTAAAGTTTTGTTTTAATTTAAGGAATCAACGAGCTACAGAAAAAGCAATTCAAATCTGCTCATGATTTAATGGGGTCGTATTTTATGCACTACTCCCTCGCTTGACGTTTAGCATATAACTGGTAGACCCAGTGCCGTCCTGTGTCCGTATGATATACTGTGACTGGGTGTGCTACCACATTATATGTCTACTGCGAGATATTCCAGTGTCGCTGAGCATTAAGCTCGGTGATAAGTAGATACCGTCATATTATTCAAGCGACTTTACATACCAAGTACAAAACAGAATTTAAAGTAACAATATGTTTCTTTACATAAGAAGCATTACATGTACTTTACCTGTTCGACCAATTCCTCTGAAAGACATTCCAACTTGAATTTTCCCACAGCGACTGTTGATTTTCCTGCTTTTGACATAGTTGATAGTTTAAATGCCACTGAAATAAAACTCTCAGTCTGGGTTCATGGTCTTGATCATCTTCAGCACGAACGTTCCGATCGGAACTTTTCGCCAATTTCCGTATTCGGGAAATGTGGGATTCCTGAGTGACGGAATCCGACGAAGCAGTTCCGATTGAAACGTTCCCAGTCGGATTCCGTCACTCGGGATATTTGCCGATTACGGAAATTAGCGAAGTGTTGAAAAAAATAGCAAGCGTGACCAGCTGACCGTTCAGTGACAGATAGAGCAGATTGAGCGTTAAAGGAACACACGGCACTATTGAAGATTGTATCGTATCATTTCAACTTTAAAAATACGTACATGTAATTAAATAAAATATTGAGCTTTTAAATGTCTTACTTACTCTACCGAAGGTTTAAATATAATTTTGGGTGAAATATGATTAACAATTAGATACATGACAACAAGTTGAAATAGTGCAAATAATTATATTCAAATACTTATTTATAGTGTTTTTCAAGTATGATTGATATGTAGAAAACGTAACGGGACACCGGGAGAAATGATCAAGATTGCCGTGTGTCCCTTTAACCCCTATATAATAATAATAATAATAATGACCCTTCGATGAACTATATGGACGTCTACGTAGGTTAATTTGTATCAGTTCCACAGTTCTATGACCTTTAAGTCCAACAGTTCAATTAAGTCCAACAGGTCAATTAAGTCCAACAGTTCAATGGCCTTATTGGTTATTGTTCACCGTTAGAGACCAGGCGATATGGGAGCGGGTGAGTGGAATGTGGGGGTGGGTTCGGTGCAAATTTTAATGTAACGTAAACTACATTATGTATTCAGTCAGTCAGTCAGTTAGTCTGACTAGTCAGTTAAAGACAGATCAAGGGTAACAGCAGAAGTGACGTAGACACGTTTCAGATAGGTAAGGCGGATGGGTGGGGGCAGTAACTTTGGTACGTTTCAGATAGTGTGAGCGGAGGGGTTGGGGCAGTGACGTTGGTACGTTTCAGATAGTGTGGGCAAAGGGGTCGGTGCAGTAACGTAGGCACGATTCAAATAGTGTTGGCGGAGGGATGGCAGTAACGTTGGTACGTTTCAGACAGTGTGGGCGGAGGGTAGGGAAAGTGGCATAGGTACATTTCAGATAGTGTGGGCGGACGGGTGGGGGCAGGAATGTAGATAAGATTCAGATGATATGGGCAGAGGGGTGAGGCAGTGACGTTGGTACGTTTCAGATAGTGTGGGCGGAGGGGTGGAGGCAGTAACGTAGGCACGTTTTAGATAGTGTGGGCAAAGGGATTGAGGGCAGTGACGAAGGCACGTTTCAGATAGTGTGGGCGGTGTGGTGGGGGCAGTAACGTAGGTACGTTTCAGATAGTGTGGGCGGAGGTGTGGGTGCAGTAACGTAGGTACGTTTCTGACAGTGTGGGATGGGTGAAGTGACGTAGATGTAGGTACGTTTCAGATAGTGTGGGCGGACTGGTGGGGGCAGTAACGTATGTACGTTTAGATAGTGTGGGCGGAGGGGTGGGGGCAGTGACGTAGGCACGTTTTAAAATAATTTAACTGGTTTTATTATGGGGTGAATTAAAAGGTGATCTATTGGGCTCACTCTTCGTCCGCCGTCCGTCCGACCGTCGTCGTTAACTTTTGATTCAAACGACTTCTCCTCAGAAACCGCCTGGCCCATTTTGACCAAGCTTCACATGGATTATCCTTAGATAAATGCTTTTAAATTTTGTTAAAATTAGGTCAGCGCGACATCCAAGATGGCCGCCATTACCATATATGGTCGAATCCTTAAACAATACTCTTCTCAAGAATCGCAGGACAGATTTCTTTAAAAATGATCGCCAATGCCTAACATATCGAATTTGTTCAATTGAAGTCCCCGGGGTCAAAAATGGCTGTGCCCCGGGGGTCCAAAGTTTGTACATTGAGATTTTGCATGTTTTTCATAGAATTGTATAGGAAAAAACTTTTAAAAATCTACTTCTCTGAAACCACAAGTCACAAAGCTGTCATGTATTGTATGTAGCATCAGCTTATGGTCCTAGGGAAAAAATCTAAAAAATCTTCTTCTCTGAAACTACAAGAACCAGAGATTTAGTATTTTGCATTTACTATCAGCTTATGGTATTTTACAACCCCAGGGTTCACATATTTTACATAGACTTGTATAGGAAAAATAAATAAAAAAAAAACATCTTCTCTGAAACTACAGGAGCCAGAGCTTTAATATTTTGCATTTACTATCAGCTTATGGTCCTTTATTAAGTTTGTTCAAATGGTGACCCTGGGTCACATTTGGCCCCGCCCCAGGCGTCACATATTTTACATAGACTTGTATAGGGAAAACTTAAAAAAGCATCTTCTCTGAAACTACAGGAGCCAGAGGTTTAATATTTTGCATTTACTAACAGCTTATGGTCCTTTAACAAGTTTGTTCAAATGGTGACACTGGGGTCTCATTTGGTCCCGCCCCAGGGATCACATATTTTACATAGACTTGTAAAGGGAAACACTTAAAAAATCTTCTTCTCTGAAACTACAACAGCCAGAGGTTTAATATTTTGCATTTACTATAAGCTTATGGTCCTCTATCAAGCATGTTCAAATGGTGATCCTGGGGTCACATGTTTTACAAAGACTTACATCTCCTTCTCAGAAACGGTTTGGTCAATCCAAGATGGCCGCCATAGAAAAATCTTTAAATTTACTTCGTGTACACTGGGAAGCCAAGGCTGTGGATTCAAATCCCGTTGGAGATATTTTTTTATATTTTTTTTTATTTTTCATTTTTTGTCGTTTCCTGTTTGGATGCGTTTTTTCCTTTGTTTAATTTTTTCTAAATTTTGTATGTAAAGATTTTGCATGTTTTATATAGACTTATATAGGGAAAACTTAAAAAATCTTCTTCTAAAATTACAAGAGCCAGAGGTTTAATATTTTGCATTTACTATAAGCTTATGGTGCTCTACCAAGCTTGTTCAAATGGTGATCATGGGGTCGCATTTGTCCCCACCCCAGGGTTCACATGTTTTACATAGACTTATATAGGGACAATCTTCAAAAAATCGTCTTCTCAGAAATAGCTTGGTCAGTTTTGATTAAACTTCACATGGATGATCCTTAGACGAATGCTTTTCAAATTTGTTAAACGTGACATCCAAGATGGCCACCATAGAAAAATCGTTGAACTTGGAAGCTTGGGCCGTGGGTTCAAATCCCACTGGAGGTAAAAAAAAATAAAATATTTTGGTAATTTTTCTAATATTTTTATATAAAGGTTGTGCATGTTTTACATAGACTTATATAGGGAAAACTTAAAAAATCTTCTTTCAAATTGTTAGCATGGAGTTGTGGGTTTAAATTTCGGTTGAGTGTGTTATTGTGTTTTGCACTGGTAAAAAGGTAGTGAAAGGAATTTAATGATGACATCCCTTGAAGTTGATATAAGAGCCATTTTAGCTTGTAGAGCATCCACAGGCCCTCTTCTTCTCTTGTTCTTTATTATTATTAATGATCGTTAACCCCTTTGTCTATCAAGTTTGCTCATTTGAAGTCCCTTGGGTCAAAGATGGCTGCAACTCATGGGTGCAACGTTTGTATGTAGAGATGTTGCATGCTTTTACATAGACTTACATAAGGAAAGACTTAAAAACATCTTCAATCAGCATTTGCGAGAGGACAATTTTTCATCATTGCAAAGTTCCTCAGGTGATCGATTAGGGCCATTTTGGCCCTCTTGTTATAAAGAGCATTAACACAAAAAATGAGCCTAAACATGACTCTGAATTTACAAAGAAATTGTTGCACAGTAATATTCACACCAGGGTTTATATAAAATATTCCGATTCCCTTCAAAATGTATGGTTTAAACAGTTACACAAGATAGTTTGACATGTCATTTACACAAGATAGTTTGACATGTCATTTACACAAGATAGTTTGAAATGTCATTTACACAAGATAGTTTGACATGTCAGTTACACAAGATAGTTTGACATGTCATTTACACAAAATAGTTTGAAATGTCATTTACACAAGATAGTTTGACATGTCATTTACACAAGATAGTTTGACATGTCATTTACACAAGATAGTTTGACATGTCATATTTATCATGAATGGGAACAACTTTTACGTTTTAGATTAATCTAGAAAAAGCACGCCGGTACAGTACTTTAATGAACAAAATAGCTAGTTCTAAGTATTATATACCCTGTTACTGAAAATTGTCCTGGCGCATACACATTGTTGATGGGTCAACACAAAATTTGTCAAAATATTGGGTGAATAGACATACTCTGTTTTCCCGCCTCTCTACCACAACCCATGGTTCCCTCCCTTGTTTCTACGCCATTTGTTAACACTAATGAAATACTTGCTCCAACCCCCTTATCGGACGAAGTGTGATAATTTATGATCCATCTGTCTGCCTGTATGTAAAAAGACAGACGAACGAACGGAAGGAAGGACAGGACAGACAGACAGACAGACAGTTGGATTCGAACTCGCAGCGTATCATACTGGGAGCTCAACTTGTAAGTGAGAAAGTGTCGATTCTTATGGATGGCGGGAGGTATACACTACTTGTTCTACCCAGGAAAAATAGGATGGTCTGCCTCTACCACAAAAAACGACCGTTCTATATGGCCTAACATGTGCTAAAATGAAGTAAAACACCATTCAAACAAACAAATTCAAATTGTCACTTGACAAGTCGAGTTCCCAGTGTGACTCGAACTCGCAGCGGTGAGAGGGAAGAACGTTTCAGACGCTGCGTCTTTTCTATCCTGGTCACGGAGTCATTAATTCAAATATAAAAAAACAAGTGTCGATTCTTACGGATGGCGGGATGTATACAATACTAATTCTACTCAAGAATCTGGGGTGTCTGCCTCTACCACAAACAAATCGACTGCCATATATGACTTAACATGTAGTTAATAGGACGTGAAACACCATTCAAACAAATTGTTTAAATTAGGAATCAATGGCCCTCCCATTATCGTCCATATAGTATCTTTAAATGTTTCTCTAGGGATAGTCAGTCCAGTTTTCATTAATTCACCAATTAAATATGAAATACAAGGCAGTATACGAGTAGGTTGATTATGACTAACATCCGAGTAGGCTTACATTTAATTGTATGCATATCAAGTTCACACGATCCGCGTCTATAATACTTAAACGCTGCAAAAAATGATTTTTTCATGAAGTTATCTGTTTAAAGGGACACACACCAGTCTTGAGTTTTAAAAACGTATTGCATGATGTGATAACATGGCTTATTTTATTTAAAGGGACACACGGCAATCTTTATTTTTTAAAAACTAACGGCGTCCCGCTAGTTTTTCTGAATAACTTGCATTAATTTGTTCAATCATTAATATTAAATTACAAAAATAGTATTAACAATTTGTTTTGGCATATTATTGATCATTAATTAATTTTAATTAATGAATAATTAATTTAAAAATAAAATAAAATAAAAATAACTTTTTAATTATTATTTTTTGATATTTTTGCACCAATAATAGTATTAAAACTTATAGTATAATAAGACGAAATAGTGAATACTTAAAATTTTATTTATTTAAATGTAACCAGGGTAAAAGTAAAAATGTTAATGGATATATAAATCGAGACACCCATTTCAAACACGTCAGGATTCCGTGTGTCCCTTTAAAAATAATGCCTTATCTGCTCTCACTGGATAAATGGACTATCTTATGGACCAATTAATATTACATATAAAAAACAACAACAAAAACTTTCAGTAAAATTGTATCAAACTTTTCGGATATGAAGGGCACAATTTCTGCCGTATAACAGGCCCGTAGAGCCAGCCCTGAAGTTTAACCGAGGCAAATACCTCCCTAGAGGGGCCCGCGGACATGCACCCCGGAAAAACTGTTTATGTTGTACATGCTGGACTTTACTTTTAGTGCATTCCCGGGCCAGATTTTCAGTTTTAATTTAAACAATTATAATCTCGTCTATTTTAGTGATTTTATTTGATATTATACAATTATGGACTTTTCAGCTGTTATACATGATGTGATATGCACCAAAAAAATCATTATTGACCGAGGCGATAGCCGAGGTCAATAATGATTTTTTGGTACATATCAACATCATGTATAACAGCTGAAAAGTCCATAACTGTTTTATTATATAACCCTCAATTTACAATTATATAAAACAGGTCAATATCAAAAAAACAATTATATAAAACAGGTCAATATCAAAAAAACAGGTCAATATCAAAAAAACAGGTCAATATCGCTAGATATTTTTTCTAAAAAATTACTTTTTAGCCAATGAAAACGCGTCTATTTATAGGTTATATAATAATATACAATTATGGACTTTTCAGCTGTTATACATGATGTGATATGCACCAAAAAAATCATTATTGACCGAGGCGATAGCCGAGGTCAATAATGATTTTTTGGTACATATCAACATCATGTATAACAGCTGAAAAGTCCATAACTGTTTTATTATATGACCCTCAATTTATCATATTGTTGAAAACAGGTCAATATCAGAAAAAAACTGAAAACTGGTCAATATCAGAAAACTGGTCAATATCAGAAAAAAACAGGTCAATATCGCTAGATATTTTTTCTAAAAAATTACTTTTTAGCCAATGAAAACGCGTCTATTTATAGGTTATATAATAATCCATTATATTACATAATTGTCTCTGATTTATATAGGAAATACTGGGAATAGAAAAGCTATATCTACTCGTTTGCTCTACTGGGAAATATCTCCCAGTGGGAGATATTTCCCAGTACGGAACATTGCT
Organism: Cyrtodaria siliqua; assembly: GCA_037043455.1. Taxonomy (NCBI): domain Eukaryota; kingdom Metazoa; phylum Mollusca; class Bivalvia; order Adapedonta; family Hiatellidae; genus Cyrtodaria; species Cyrtodaria siliqua. Next base: position 328,918 of record JAWPHD010000141.1, on the reverse strand, counting down.
CGGCCTTTTCCGTCAGTGGCGGAAATGCCAAATGACGTTCCGATTGTTTTACGGACGTCTTCGTCAGATTCCGTCACTAGGAAATAACGACTACGGAAATTAACGAAGAGCACTTGTTTTGTTTGTATGACGTAACGTCGTCATGGATGATGTAATGTCGTCTTGGCGTTCTCGTGCAAACTGGTGTAAAAAGGCGTGAATCATTAGAAATATTAATAAAATATCATTTTAAATTATGTAATATACAGTTTAATAACCAGTGTTTTTGTGATACTAAAAATATCTCCCTCGCTAGAGAAATGGCCCCGATATAAGAACTCGTGCTCCGCACTCGGTCTTATCTCGGGGCCATTTCTCTACCTCGGGAGATATTTCCCGTATCTCAAAAACACTGGTTATTAAACTCTATAGAATGCCTACTTCAATGATTGGTACCTTCCCAAAATTCTACCGAGGCAACTGAATCGGTGTGCCTCAGCGTAGCTACAGGCCTTTCTGATATTGTGTTCACATCAATACTGTCATGTACTATATGGTTAACATTACTCATGCCTAAATATGCATTTGGTTGAACAATTTACTTGACCATACCCCATCCATTTTTGGATCTGCTGTTAAAGATGGCGGACCACTAGTCATTAAACGGCTTTAGACTGTCTCGAAATGTGGATTGATTGTTCGTTTCAAAAAAAAGAACACGGACAAGTACAACCATCAACAAAATCAACTCATGCGTTACCGAGTTATTCCCCCTAATTATGTAAAACGTTCGTGTCTGGTCCATACTTAGATAATGAGGTGGAACTGGGACTGTGGGACGTATCAAATAGTGGTTTCAGTATAAGATATCAGTTGTTTCACTACATATAAATAGGACCATATGATATAGTAAAGGTGTTATTGTTAGGTAAAATGTTATTTTTGTGTATTATGTTTTGAGAAATTGTTGAATGTTGTTAGTCGAACCTTAACATTTTAAGTCAGCTTTTGATTGTATAGGTATGTATAATAGTATGATAGCAACTGCAATGCAAGATGTCACAATGGAAGCTGAATAAGGTACCTGAGGGTGTCATTTTAAGTTTACTAGATAAATTGCCTTTAATTGCCTCGAATGGACGTTTATGGTTTCCATACTAACCGCTATGGAATGCACATTTTATGCTAGGGATTTTGAAATGTATGATAGAGAGAGGTCAGTCTGGGTTTGGACTTGATTGACTACGGTTATCCGAGTGTTAATGAAAATTGGACTATCCATTTGAAAGTTTAAATTAGAAATTGTGTATTACTGTTTGGCGAGTCCAACATTTTGACATTGATTAGTGTTATTATGGTACTCCAATAAATACCTTACGGTTTGCCAGTATGTGATATAAAGATCAAAGGATATATTAAAATAAATAAATATCAGAAGAATTTCGACTTTATCATTTTTGACTTTCCTGCAGCAAAAGTATAGCTTATAACACATATATAGACATAATAACATATACGAGTAGTATGTAAGTGTGGAATATAATTAAATCTCACATGGTTTATTAAAATACACGATGTTGATTGGTTATTTGAGAGGTCTTTAAAAAGCTATACAATACCTCTGACGTCATGTACGTCAACCGTTAAGACTCATTTTAAACGCAAGAAAACATGTTAACCGTTGAGAATAAATAAAAATAAAATAAAATAAAAGTTAACTAAAAGGAAATACACACTTTAGATTTATCGTTTTTTCTTCGTTAACTTAGCTTTAAATATTGTGTACCGGTTCAATATAATAAACCTTTAATAATATGTAAAATAATTTGTAAATAATCCAATGAAATAACTATCAGAAATGATGCAAATATGCCAGTTATTTGGGAAAACTAACGGAATGCCTTCAATTGTTAGAACATCAAGATTGCCATGTGTCCCTTTAATACAGTTGTGCGTGTCCTTGCTCTTCCCTTTTAAATTATAACAAATATAACGGTGGATTACTGACATGAACGTCTTTGAATAGAAGTGATGTAATTAAATATATACATTAATGGTGTTTTACACAAGAAGTGTGCTGGATGTAATTCAAAACAAAAACAAGTTCAGGGGCGTAGCTTTAGCGTTTTGAAAGTGTACGCAAGAGTGTCATTATGCTAGGGGGTCAGGGCATGTTCGCCTGTATTATTATTATTTATTCATTCATTCATTCATTCATTCATTCATTCATTCTTTCATTCATTCATTCATTTACTTTATTTCTTTTATTTATTTATTTTTGCATTCGTAGATAGTCTGAGGAGCCTTTTGGGAGGATTTCCTGAAGTTTTAAATACCTATTTTCAATGATTTTAGTCTGAATTTTCAAATGTTCAAGGAAAACTGAATAGGAAAACATGTTCCTTTAACCCCCTCCCCCCCCCCCCAACCTCCCACCACCCCCTCTCCTCCCCCACCCTACACCACCCCTCACATGAACGTCTTTGAATAGAAGTGATGTAATTATATATACATTAATGGTGTTTTACACAAGTAGTGTGCTGGATGTCGAATGAATGACATTAATTCGTTCGTTCATTCATTCATTTACTTTATTTCTTTTATTTCTTTATTTTGCATTCCCCCACCCTACCTCACACACACGCACAGGCACGCACTTTTCTGTTGTTGGTGTTGCATTTTTTTGTATATATATGTTGTTTTTTTACTTTTCAATTTCCATATTATTGCATGCATGTGTAAGGTAGTACGCCCCTGAAGTTTAACAAGGGTCGGTATTTTAAGTACTGAGACGGTTTGTGAACATTGTGGATCACTGCCAAGTTAATGAAATAAAACAATGCACAGGCACACGCATTCCATGTCGCGCAATATCCAGCGAACAGGACGTAATCATGCTGGTAATTATTCAGTATTTATACCTGGTTATTTCCAGAAATTTTAAAATTCAACTGATGTCTTAATTTATGAAAGGCGGATTATAATTTATAAAAACACACACACACACACACACACACACACGCACACACACACACACACACACACAATCAACCTGACGTTGTTCGGGTGTAAAGTTGTCTGTATTTCATTGCGTGCTTGGCACATTCGTTGACGTTTCTATATTGCGGTGTAGCTCAGACAGGAGAAATGAACATTCGCCGACTTTTCTTAAAAGGTAAGTTCAGTCATGTAATTGTTTATCGTATGTAGATTTTGTTTGACGTCTTCAAGTCATATACGCGCAATAATACTACATTGTTCAGCATGGTCGCTGACATTTTCCTTGTATTTGCACAGTTGTAAAGAATTTAATTGAAATGGTAGCATGTTCGCTGACATTTCCTTTGTATTTGCAAAGTTGTAGATCATTTAAATAGAGTATCTTACATGAGTAAATTAAACGAGTTAGCAAAATGATATAATGCGAGGCTCTATAATGCGAGGCTCTTGCCGAGCATTATATCATTTTGCTAACGAGTTTAATAACTTCAATAATGAATGAGAACGGATGTTAGATTCTATTTATCACATAATTCACATATCGACTTTTATTGCATTTTGCCTGTCACTTTAACACCCGACATAAACCGCGGGAATGGGATCATATTCGATTTTTATTTTGACAGCGCATACTAGGCTTATTTTGCATACTTATTTAACTAGTGGTATATAAAAAATATGGAATGGTGTTATTCCACTCCCACACCGTATAAGTTATGTAATAATTGAATGACATGGACATGCTACAAAACAAATAGGGTATGGCCATATCTCATTAAATGATTTAAACACATCGATGTATGGGAAGCCATAACCGTCAAAATGTGGACATGACAAACCATTCAATGACAGGCCGTTTAATTTAACATGAAGTCATTTGATGACGTACATATTGATTCGATGCGACGTGTAAACTCTGTTCATTCGTTTCAAATTAAATTAATACGGTTCGAAGTGAAATATTACGGCGTAAAATAGAAATCATTCAGTGCAATGACAAACCATTTGACAAAAAAACTAATGCAATACAATAAAATACAAGTCGGTACGATGAACACTTAAACGATTCATCGAAAAATGTGAAGTGATACACAGCAAAGTAAATTAGTATGTGTTACAATATGTCTATTGAGTTTATGTACTGGCTGTCACTACTCTTCTGACTGATAAGCCCCGCCGCTCCCTTATCTTGGATAGCCCCTGCTGTCCACTTGGATAACATTCTAATGCTAGCATTCTTACTGCATACATCTATATGATTCAATAAAGATAGAATACATAGACTGTCAATCTTGTATATTGATACATAACATAACATGGTGTCAGAACAAACGGATTTAATAGTGAATTTTGAACATTCAGGAATATACATTTAAATAAGAAAAAATATATTCAGGCTGAATTTTAAACATTCACGATACAAAAATGGATTTAAGTGGTATACCAATACCAACCATGGAGTGGAATTCCACCAATTTACCAGACGCATGGAGGAAATTCCACCAACATGAAGACCTTATATTCAAAGGTGCATTAAAGGAGAAAGATGAGGCTGTACAAATTACATATCTTCTTCTATGGATCGGGCAAAAAGGCAGAGACATCTACAATACTTTGTCTTTGACTGCTGAGGAGAGATCTAATATGACGTCAATATGCGAAGCAATAAAGCTTCAATAATGAAATCCAAGGTGAAAACACGATGGAACAGTTTATAACGAGACTCAAACTTTTAGCTCAGGATTGCTTATACACAAATCCGGATAGTTGATAGTTTTCGGTGTAACTTCACTAAAAGTCAGGGAAAAACTCATTAATGAGGGAGAAAAACTGACTTTGGATAGAGCAACCCAGATTTGTCAAAGTTTCAAGTACGCCCAAGAGCAGTTACGTACTATGAACCAGCAATCAACTGTGGCGTCCACAGTACACGCAGTACTTCAGCCACAACGGAGAAAGCCACAAGCCGCTTCCGGTAGCACCAAGTACCAGCAGACCACTAGCATCAGCAGGAACACAACCAACAGCTGCAACCAACGACAGGACATTTCCGAAATATGCGGAAACTGCGGATAGACACATATCAGCTTTCAGTGTCCCGCTAAAGGGAAACAATGCCATTCGTGCAAAAAATGGAATCATTTTTTCCAAACAGTGTCGTTCCAAAACGTAAATGATGTAGAGGTAATGGAAAACTGTGAACCAGATTATTTATTCAATTCTGATATGGATGTATTTGTTGATAGTGTGGATTCTAAAATTACCAATGGACAGGTATTCGCAGAGATTCAGGTAGGCCCTACAGCTCGTCTTGTTAAATTCAAGGTTGACACAGGCGCCCAGGTCAACATTTTACCATACTCTGTATTTCATAATTGGCTCTTAGCAAGCTGCTACAACATTATCAGCTTATAATGGGAACGCACTTGACCTTAAAGGCTGCGTAACTCTGTCATGTTTTCATCCCAGCACAGGTCATAGACAAGAGGTCACATTTCATGTTGTCAATACGAGGTCACCGCCCTTGTTTTGATAACAATCATGTATAGAATTTGGGCTCATTCAGCTTACATACACTGTTGAGACTGACAACTCTCAGACATTTCTAACAAAGGCATCCGTCCTAAGAGAACATTCTGAGGTATTTGAGAGCATAGGTAATTTCCCTGGGAGTGCGAAATACATCTTGATCCAAATGCAACTCCTGTAATACACACTCCCAGGATAGTCCCCGTCGCATTGCACGACAGGTGCAAAGCGGAACTGGCCCGTATGGAACAAATAGGTGTCATTGCCAACGTGAATGAACCTACAGATTGGGTAAATTCTATGGTCATAGTGGAAAAGGAACAAGGAAAACTCCGCATTTGCCTTGATCCTCAGGAATTGAACAAAGATATCATTCGTCCTCACTATCCCATGAGAACACTAGAAGACATTCTACCCAAGCTTTCTCGTGCAAAATATTTCACGAAACATGATGCCAGATCAGGTTTCTGGGGAATAAAATTGTCAGAGGAGTCGTCATTTCTAACAACATTCAATACCATATTTGGTAGATACAGATACTTAAGGCTGCCGTTAGGGCTTAAGTCATCTGGAGATGAATTTCAGAGGAAAATGGATGACTGCTTTGAGGGTCTAAACGGTGTCGTTGCAATAGTAGACGACATATGCGTTTTTGGAAAAAGTAGGCAGGAACATGATAAAAATCTTAAAGCCGATTTACAACGCTGTCTTAAAAAGGGTGTTCGTTTAAACGATGAAAAACTTGAAGTCGGTGTTCCTCGAGTCCATTACTTTGGTCACATTTTGTCGTCAGATGGTCTGAAACCCGACCCTGCCAGGGTCACGGCTATAAGAGATATGCAACCCCCTAACAACAAGGCAGAACTGGAAACAGTTTTAGGCATGGTCAACTACTTATCACGTTTCGCACCAAACTTGGACGAGGTTACAAGTCCCATGCGTAAACTATTGTCAAAGGATGTTGAGTTTTCCTTGGACAAACCCCAAGCTGAAGCATTTCAGAAGGTCAAAGAGATAATCACTGAGCAGCCAGGTCAAGTCCTATCATATTATGACCACACCAAACCACTGACCCTGCAAGTTGATGCAATCAAATTTGGCCTCGGTGCCACTATCATGAAAGAAGGAAAACCAATAGCATTTGACAGCTTCTAAAATCAAAATTATGCACAAATTGAAAAGGAAATGTTTGCAATCGTTTTTGGATGCAAACGATTTCACCACTATGTCTATGGCCACAAAACTCATGTGCAAGCTGACCATTTGCCATTAGTTTCAATTTTAAAGAAACCCCTTCATGCCGCCCCTGCCCGCTTGCAACGCATAATGTTGCAACTACACAGGTATGACATAGATGTCACACATGTACCTGAGAAACAGATACCTGTTGCCGACACGCTTTTCCGTAAATCATTAAGCGACACATACCCAGACCTATGTGTAGGTATGGATGTACAGGTCAATATGGTCGTGTCAAGTTTACCTGTAAGTGACAGAAAATTACAGGAATTAAAAACACAAACTGAAAATGACAAACAATTTAGTGTTCTTAAGCACCCTATCCTTGAAGGTTGGCCGGAATCCAAAAATCAATGTCACCCGCAAATTTTGGACTTCTGGAATTTTCGGGACGAATTATCAGTGATAGATGGGTTGATCATGAAAGGTCAGAAAATGGTCATACCCTAAGAATCAAGACCAAGAATGCTTGAAATAATTCACACTGGCCACATGGGTACAAAAAAATGTCTCTTAAGGGCCCGAGAATTAATGTTCTGGCCACGCATTTCAGCGGACATAACTGAAATGGTAATTAATTGTTCTGTCTACTTGGAACACAGAAAGGAACCCCTAATATCCCATGACATTCCAGATTATCCCTGGCAGACAGTTGCCACTGATCTATTTACATGGGACAACAAGAATTACATTGTTGTGGTCGATTATTACAGTAGATACTTCGAGGTCAAGAAACTCCCCAACATGAAAAGTAATACTGTTATCAATCGTACGAAAGGAATATTTGGCCGTTTTGGCATACCTGAGAAAGTAGTCTCGGATTCGGGTCCCTGTTATGCTTCTCAGAAATTTGCAAATTTTGCAAATGAATGGGATTTCAGTCATATTACGTCAGTTCCTTACCATCCAAGGTCCAACGGACTTGCAGAAAAATATGTCAATATCTGCAAGAAAATATTAACAAAAGCAAAGTCAAGTGGAAAAGATGCATTGCGTGGCATTCTTGAGTATAGAGTCACTCCGCTTAAAGAGATAGGGTTCTGTCCCTCAGAATTACTCATGGGCAGAAAATTACGCTCAGTTCTCCCCACTGTACAAGAACACCTCACTCTCTAGTCAAAGACAAAATTCAGTCACACAAACAAAAAGAAAAGGTTAATTACGACAGAAATACAAAACCCCTGATACCCCTTAAAGTTGGCGATTCTGCTAGAATACAACAGCCAAAAAAACATGGAAAAGGGCAGTAGTCGTAAACAAACACAATGAACGTTCATATTCCATTCAAACGGAAGAGGGTGCTTCTGTACAGGAGAAATAGGCACGATTTATTAAAAACAATTGAGTCAATCCCAAACCAAGAAACAGCTGATTCTGAAATACAGATTCCCTTTGAAAATGATTTATCTCAAGTCAAAGTCAAAGAAATATTCTCGCCACAAATCTCTGCAAAACCTATTTCAGAACCAAGTTCAAATTAATACATAACAAGGTCAGGAAGCACGTTAAACAGAAAGTAATCGAGTCAATGTGAAACTGACCAGTACATTATAATTATCATCAATCAGCTCAGCAGGCTAGCACAAGCCACATGACAGATAAGATTTCATCAGCATGTCATGGACAATGTTTATCTCAGGAATTGGTACTAATAAACTTGAGTGTGTGATCATCATTAATGGTGTAAACTAACTAACCATAGAAGTGTGAATATCTAATCAAAGGATTACCAGGAAGTGATAAGAAGGTGCTATTCCCGTGATCTTTTAAACTGACAACGCTCTATTGTTTGTTAATGTCGTTCTGCTTCCTGGAACTATTTGATGTATTATATGCTTTGTTTCCTCAGGAGAGAGATGTTACAATATGTCTATTGAGTTTATGTACTGGCTGTCACTACTCTTCTGACTGATAAGCCCTACCGCTGGATTTCTCCCTTATCTTGGATAGCCACTGCTGTCCACTTTGATAACATTCTAATGCTAGCATTCTTACTGCATACATCTGTATGATTCACTAAATATAGAATACATGGACTGTCATTTTATATATTGATACATAACATAACAGTATGATGCAATATGAATCAGTTTACCGCAAATACATTTAGTCTGGTGGTAAGTAAAAAATAATCGGACGACCACATTCCGTTCGACAGAAACTGATTTCATTACGTGCAAAGTGAAACGGTACGATGGCGGCAGCACTGTCGATATTTGCCACATTATTTGCAGGGTTGTCTTCCCTGCATAATTACTGGCTTTATGATAAAAAAGCAGTGTGTTCTTTTCAATGATAACCTTTATTAACCGTATGTTGTTGTGCAGATCGGGAGTACGGAATCCTGTTAGGGCCATCGCGATCTCGCGTTTTCAATTTCGCGAGATTGCGAGATTGCGAAATAAATTTCGCATTCTCGTCCTGTTCTGCAATTGAAAAAAGTGTTTTGACGAGATCGCGAGAATGCGAAATAAATCTCGCATTCTCGCCGTATTCTACAATGAAAAAAAAAAGTGAAAAAACTGCGACGATTGCAAATCAAACTTCGTGCAAACCTCGCGATTTTGTCGAGAGAATAAGAAATATTCTTCACGTTTTCGCCCTCTGGTACATTGGAGAAAAAAACACGATGTCTGCTAACCCAAACTTCGTGTAATTCTCGCGATTTTTTCATTATAGAACAGGGCGAGAATGCGAGATTTATTTCGCAATCGCGTGAACGTGAAAACTAGCAATCCTCGCGTGTTTTTCATTGTAGAATACGGCGAGAATGCGAGATTTATTTCGCATTCTCGTGATCTCGTCAAAATGAAAACGAGATAAAATATGCGAGGTTTGCACGAAGTTTGATTAGCAAACTCCGCATTTTTTCCAATGTAGAATAGGACGAGAATGCGAAATTTATTTCGCAATCTCGCAGTCTCGCGAAATTGAAAACGCGAGATCGCGATGGCCCTAACAGGATTCCGTACGGGAGGCATAGGAACGTCCGTATTCCCACAACAACAATTACTAAAAAAAAAAAAGGTTCTCAGTCCATCAGTTTTTTGTTTTTTTTTTATCATTTAAAAACTTGTTTACACTTAATTTCATTGCAGCCTCGATCGTTCTTAATATAATGGGGGAGGGGGTGGTGGGGGTGGGGGGAAGGGCAGTGGGTGGGTGTGGGTGTGTTTGTTCCGATTGTCAAACTACTTGACCTGTGGCAGATTTTGCAGAAATTGTTTTTAATCTAGAAATAGGTCTACAGGACTGTCGGCTGATTTGGACTGCAGTAAAGGGAGTCATAGAGTGTGTCATCAGCAAGTAATAAACATTTGGCTATTAATAAATTGGTTGTTGATAGATTTTCTGTCAGACCTGTGTTAGCAGCTACTTTATTGAGCAGCCACCTGTATTAAGCAGCCACACACTTTTCTCAATTTACTGACAGTGTCACACAATTCTCAATACGGAGGGAGTGTCTTATTTACATGAATGTTTAGATTTTCATATTACCTTCATTACCTTCAGCTTAAAATCCCACTAAAATGGGCCTGTATTGTGAAGCAGCCACCTGTGCTAAGTGGTCAGTTTTGGTCCTCCCCCTGGATGGCTGCTTAAGACAGGTTTGACTGTATTTTTAAAAGCGTTGTATTAAAATGTACTTTTCTTCAGATATAATCTACATGGCATTTTTGCAAGCTATTGAATATATCAGAAGATGCATAGAAATATGCCTCCCGATCTTCACAACAGCATACGGTTAATAAAGCTTATCATTGAAAAGATCACACTGCTTTTTGCGGCTGCAATGTAAACAGAATGGTATACCAAAAATTGAAGGTTGGCCAGATTGTAGCTTTCTGAGCTAAAAAAAGCTCTGAGAGCTAAAAATAGCACAAGTGGCAGCCGAACAGCATTCAGATTGTATGCCTCCGCGTAGATAAATAGTGCCTCCGGGTTTGCATGAACTGAATGTAATGAGAAGAACTGACTTAAACTAAGACGAGCTATGTATGTAACAGGAAAACAATGATATTCCAAATGACAATATATCAATTGTGTCTACATAATTTGCCTTGTTTATAAACCTAATAAAATAGTTGATCATATAGGGAGAAAACGTTCTGGTTACGGCACTCTTTTATTTGATTTTACTTCACATAGAACAAGAAAACAACATGATTATTGCTTTATTATGTATAATTGTATACAGCAAAAACTAATTCGAAAGTTATTTAGTTATTCACGATGTCAGTGAATTATTATTAATGATAAGATGAAATGAAGAAACGTGTTTAGACACCACTGGATTGTTATTGTGTTGGAATATAGCATATATAGAAATCTTGTTGTTGTGATATCTCCTCTATATAAGATCGGATTCCATCAAAACGTTCATAGATTGTAGAGTTCAGAGTCTAGTCGTGCAAGAAAAGAAAGGTATAGGGGCATTCCGGATCTGAACGCTATACCAATTATAAATGCAAACATTGCAAGAACAACTCGCGTTGGCCGCTATTTTTGCCCCATTTCTATTAATTTTAGCTGCACTTTGTTATTCATGGCATGTTCATCTCATTCAGCTTTTGTTCGTTACACAAACCCCGCCGCATTCAGCACTTTCAGTGCTTTGATTTGTCATAAATCCAGTAATTATGAAGGGGATATAACCCTGGAAGTAATGTGGCAAATATCGACAGTGCTGCCGCCATCGTACCGTTTCATTTTGCACGTAATGAAATCAGTTTCAGTCGAACGGATTATGTTTGCATTGCACCGACTTTGTTTTCGTCCGATTATTTTACTTACCAAAAGACTAAATGTGTTTGCGTTAAACTGATTCATATTGCATCATACTCATTTACTTTGTTGTGTATCACTTCAAATTTTTCGATGAATAGTTTAAGTTTTCATCGTACCGACTTGTATTCTATTGTATTGCATTAGCTTTTTTGTCAAATGGTTTGTCATTGCACTGAATGATTTTGTCAAATGGTTTGTCAATGCACTGAATGATTTCTATTTGCGGCGTATGGTTTGACATTTTATACCGTATCATTTCACTTCGAACCGTATTAATTCACCTTGTAACAAATGAACAGAGGTTACACGTCGCATCGAATCAATATGTACGTCATCAAATGTTGAACATTGAATGGTTTGTAAATATCCACATTTTGACGGTTATGGCTTCCCATAGCACGGGCTACGTCCATCACGATGTTTATATCAACCAACTCGATGAGACCATACTCTATCGATTATATATTGGATGTTCACTTAAATTGTTTTGAAAGTAATTGATTTAAACAAACTTGGTAAGAATGTGTTGTATCATAACAGTTAGCATGCTTAACGAAAATGTTTCAGAGTTATTGTCCTTGATTAGTTATTTTCAGTTTGATTGCGCAATACGTTTACTAAATGTTTATACGTTGCAAAACAGCGTTCTCCATAATCCTTAATTTAATTTCAGGAATATACATCCAAATGATGACATGCCTCATGTTTTTGACAGGCCATGTGCAACACGTAGATTCTGAATCTCTCACCGTCGTGCGTGAAAACATTACGCAGACCAACAACTGGCCTTACTACTGCCAGTGGTGCTTATGTGAGGAAAGGGGAAACCATTTATACACCGATTGCACGGGTAAAGGACTTTTTAAACCACCCAGAGATATTGACCGCAATACGAGAGAGTTAATTCTACAGAGAAATTTTATTAAAGTGTTAAGATACGCATACTTTGTTGGCTTGACGGATCTTGAAGTGTTAGACTTGTCCTTTAATCAGATATCGGAAATAGAGGTTAAATCATTTCAGGATCTGATTCGACTTGATGTATTATATTTACATGGTAATGTATTCACCCCCGCACTTCAGGCTGTTATAAGACCGGGTGTATTTTTCGGGCTGGGCAATCTGACTGTTCTTAGTTTACATAAAAGTATTGACATTAGAGATGCGTGGGTATCACGTATACCGAGCGAAGCATTTACTGATTTGACTTCTTTGAAAGAACTGTCAATTGATGGAGTCCAAAACGCGACATTTGGTGACGAGTTCAGGAATTTGACGCAACTCTCTAGTCTTACAATGGCCGGGAAAGTGTACGCTGCAACAATTTCCGATAAAGAAAAACAAGAAGTTTGCGAAATTGGCTCATTGACAAAGCATTCGTTCGCGGGATTGCTCAACCTAGTGAATTTGACTTTAAGAAACTGTCAGCTTAAATTGATTGAAAGGGATACTTTTTCATGGCTCTCGAAACTTTCATATCTAGATTTATCATGGAACACGAAGCTGGAATTCGAACAATTCGGCCGTGTTGCCTATGATTTGACATTTACAAACGTGTCTGTCCTTAGAATCAACGCGATACATAATCCGTATCGAGCTGGAACTGAGATACTTCGCCCAAATATGCGATATGTTCGCGACCTGCATCTGTCCGCATTATACATGGATGACAATGGAATCGAGCTGATTGACTATGGAGTATTTTCTTTACTTCCAAAAACCATAAAGATACTGTCCATGCGAAGAAACAGATTGAATTTTGGACTATATATGAATGAAGCTGTTTTTAACAACCTCGGTATGAAAATATTTGACGCCGGTGATCAAAATATCGTTACAAGATCAGACAGAGCATTTTACACCAAACGGACAAAAACTGATAAACGAAAACCAAAACGGCTTACAAGAAGTAGTGGCTTATTGAACAGTATTGGTCCACGCTCGGGGACATATGTTGCTAAACAGCGACCTTTGAGAAGCATTGCTGACGATCCAATTGTTCTGCAATTGCAAACTTTGATTTGCAGCGGCAGCATGTCTGATATAGTCCCTTTAGATTTTTCCGGCACTGTCAACAATATAACATACGTAGATATATCAAAGAATTTTATACCTAACATCAAAGACAATGTGTTTAATGGATTGAACGCTCTGGAACATTTAGATATGTCCGATAACTACTTGGAACATATACAGGCCAGTGGCTTCGAAGGTTTGGACAGCCTGAATCGGTTAAATTTGGATAACAATCTGCTTAGTTATGTTCTGGCGCTTGATAGAGACGGTAAACTGTTTTCCTATCTTAAAAATCTGCGTGAGCTGCATCTCTCAAGAAACAGAATTTCAAAACTAGATGTGAACGCTTTCCAATCACTACACCATTTAGGAACTCTTGACCTATCTGATAACTACATTGAACTCCTGGATCTTGATTTGAAATCTCTTCCAAGTCTTGTGAAGGTTAATGTCTCCAACAATCGTATTCAAACTATAGCACAACATGTCCGAGAGGCTTTAAATCGTAATGCCAAAAGTCACAAGGTTACTTTGGATCTAACTAACAACAACCTAGCTTGTAACTGTGATACAATACCATTCCTGAAATGGTTGGTTGCGAGCCCCGTAAATTTCATTAATATCGACGAATATCACTGCTCTCTAACAAATGGTTCTGTTCGATATATGAACGAATCTACAACTATTATAGACGCGCTTGACGCAGAATGCAAGTCGTATTTGGCTATTATTTTGGGGTGTTCGATAGCGTTAAGTTTTGTGGTCGCCTTTATTATATCGTATATGGTCTATAACAATCGCTGGAAATTGAGGTACTTATATTACATGACAAAGGTCAAACTTGACAGGAATCAAAATCCTGACAATAACGACCTGCGTTTCGATTACGATATTTTTCTTTCATATGGTGATGGTGACAGGCATTTTGTTGTAAATGATATAACCAACAATTTAGAGGAAAATGAAGGCATCCGACTGAATATTCGTGATAGAGACTTTGAAATCGGCGAAATAATTGCAGTGAATATTTCTAAAGCTATCCGAACGAGTAAAAAGACATTTCTGCTTCTAAGTCGACATTTTTTGCAAAATAAGTGGTGTAATTTCGAAATGAATATGGCGCGAATGGAGAGTATACACACAAAGAGGCGCGTCTTAGTAATTGTGTTTTTGGAAACAATACCAGCTGATGTGTTGCCATTAGAAATCATGGACCTTCTCCGAGAATGTCCCACTGTAGACTTACCAAAAGACGAGCAACTTCGACCAGCATTCTGGCAAAAGTGTGTGGACTATGTAAATGGATAACCTGATTGTGCTTCTCACCAGCACGAGTTATGCATGACTCTTCTATGCGTACAGGCATGCTTGTTATATACTTCACACAATTCCTAAGTAACCAGTTATATAATTGTTGTAATTTATTTCTAAGAAAACGCATAACTTGGCAGCTTTAAAATGTGTTCATGCGATCAGAGCAGACTCCAAATCAAATCCACGCTCATGTAACTATACTTTTACAGTATCCAGAAAGTCTAGGGAGAAACCATTCAGCTAATCAACAGTAAATATCATTTACGTTCAAATTAAAACTGACAATGATTACTTATTAATGTTTACTTATATCTAAATCACACGTTCATGTTTACAAAATACATACTTAATGTTGCATTTTACTAACACATACGTTTACACAAACCAACGTTATTTTAACAGTATTGTAAATGCAAACGTTCTGGTCTGTTTGATGTACAGACTCAACTTTACAATTTTAATACCAATGCACGATGGCAAGAATTGAGCGATGCATTATCACTGGGATGTGAACCAGTGTCCCATCTGTAATCTCAGAACATATATAAATAACTGACAATGCCGGAAAAAGCAACCGGTGCTTTGGTAACAGTCTGTATTTTAAGGTAGACTGCTTCACGGCGCATGTCCCACCGTTTCACTCAAACAGCAATTCATTGACGGCTGTGTAGCAGTCCATATGTTAAGGCCGATTTGTCGACGCGACTGTTGTACTGTCATTCGATCACCTTAGTTCCAGCTGAAAATATAGAGGCCTTGTCAAGCAGGCGACCCGTTGACGGACATGTGTTGATTTACATATATAGTTTATATTACTACCATATCATCCCATATTTGTAAATAGTTTTATCTTTATATATTTACTTTAATTTTTAATTACTAGATCTACTTCATTCCTTCATCTTTCATCAGTTTTTGCGCACAATATGACCTATTTATGTGTCGACGTGCCGTAAACACCATTCATTCATTCATTCATTCATTCAAGCAGGCGACTCTTTATACCGTGTTTGTGAACAACAGCTGCTATAGCTACCTTATCTCCATCTTTAGAACCTTCTGTATACATATGTTGAAAATTACTGTATTTCGATTTAATTGCATTAAAATTTCTTTGAAAAATAGTAGAATCTGTAACGGAATTGTTATTATTACAAAGATCAAAAATAATTGGTGATTCCAAAGTCCACGGTGAACTTTGTACTTGGCAATCAAAACTAGGTTAATGTTCGAATGGCCTTCGGTTTTCGACAAAAAAGAGGTTCATAACTAGGATTAAAAACGGTATTAAAAGTTGGGTTTGATGGGTTAGATTGTAAGTTAAAGGCATATTGAAGGGCTAATTTGTCTCATCTATGATACAGAGATGGTTCGTTAGCTTCAGAGTATAGACTTTCGGCTGGTGATGTACGAAAGGTACCCAAGGCGAGTCGTAACCCCTAATTATGTATAGATTCGAGCATCTGCAAACTGTTTTTTTATATTAAAAAGAGTGACGGAGAGAATATTAAAACGAGTGACAGAGACAATATTAAAACGAGTGACAGAGAGAATATTAAAACGAGTGACGGAGTGAATATTAAAACGAGTGACAGAGAGAATATTAAAACGAGTGACGGAGAGAATATTAAAACGAGAGAATATTAAAAAGTGACGGAGAGAATATTAAAACGAGTGACAGAGAGAATATTAAAAAGAGTGACGGAGAGAATATTAAAACGAGTGACAGAGAGAATATTAAAAAGAGTGACGGAGAGAATATTAAAACGAGTGACAGAGAGAATATTAAAACGAGTGACAGAGAGAATATTAAAAACGAGTGACGGAGAGAATATTAAAACGAGTGACAGAGACAATATCAAAACGAGTGATGGAGAGAATATTAAAACGAGTGACAGAGACAATATTAATACGAGTGACAGAGAGAATATTAAAACGAGAGAATATTAAAAAGTGACGGAGAGAATATTAAAATGAGTGACAGAGAGAATATTAAAACGAGTGACAGAGAGAATATTAAAACTAGTGACAGAGAGAATATTAAAAACGAGTGACGGAGAGAATATTAAAACGAGTGACAGAGACAATATTAAAACGAGTGACAGAGAGAATACTGTCATGTGATACACTCAGCTCCTGTTCATGAATATCTGAGCGAGTTGTAACCATTCGGACACGAAACTGTCCATCATCCAAGAAATTCTCTATAACAATTGGTAGTCGACCTCTAAGACCTTCATAATACCGTGCTTCTATGCGGTATCATAAGCGTTCTTCACTTCAAAAAATACAGCGACTAAGTGTTCTTTCTTTAAGAAAGCTTCCCTAATAAATAATTCAAATCGAATGAGATTGTCAGTTGTGCCTCTTTGGCGCCGCAATCCACTTTGATACTTTAAAATCAGCCTGTTGGACTCCAAGAACTAAACGAGTCGACTGAACGAGTCTCTCACTAGAAATTGTTTTTATTTAAAAAAAAAAAAATGCCATCCCTACTGGGGAAAGGCCATATATCTGCCTGAAATCATTCAACCGGAACACGAACATGATATGCGCAACTAGGTTTGGCAATGATCATCTCTACTAAGTTTCGCTGAAATCCGGCCAGGGGATCAGGAGAACTAGTATGGACAAAGTGTATGTTTTAAAATCTTTAAAGGGCCACAACTATACCAAACATCAAAAATGAAAGAACATGGCGATGATATGTGCAACTAGGCTTGATACTGATCATCCTTGCCAAGTTTCGTTGAAATCCGGCCAGGGGTTCAGGAGAACTAGTCTGGTCAAATTTTGGACACATTTTGTGTATTAAAACCTTTAAGGGTCAAACATCTTTCAAACGGAGCATGGCGACAATATGCGCAACTTGGCTTGGTACTGGTCACCCTTGCCAAGTTTGTTTCGTTGTAATCCGGCCAGTGAATTAGGAGAAATAGTCTGGACGATGTTTGCGTATTAAAACCTTTAAAGGGCCATAACTCTGCAAAAAATAGTCAATCAGACCATGGCGATGATATGCGCAAATAGGCTTAGTACTGATCATACCTGCAAAACGTTTCGATGAAATCTGGCCAGGGGTTCAGGAGAATTAGTCCGGACAATATGTATGTATTAACACATTTAAAAGACCACAACTCCGCCAAAAATCATTCAACCGGAACACGGCGATGACATGCACAACTAGGCTTGGTACCGATTATCCCTGCAAAGTTTCGTTGATATCCGTCCAGGGGTTCAGGAGAACTAGTCCGGAAAATGTTTTTGTATTAAAACCTTTAAAAGGCCATAACTTCGCCACAAATCATTCAACCGGAAACAGAGCGACGATATGCACAACTAGGCTTGGTACCGATCGGATCATCCCTGCAAAGTTTCGTTGAAATCCAGCCAGAGGTTCAGGAGAACTAGTCCGGACAAACTTTGTGTATTAAAACCTTTAAGGCCATAACTCCGCCACAAATCATTCAACCGGAACAGGGCGACGATATGCACAACTAGGCTTGGTACCGATCATCCCTTCAAAGTTTCATTGAAATCAGGCAACATACAGACGACAGACAGACGGACAGACAACAGACAGACAGCACAAAACAATATGTCTCCCCTCCTAAGTTCCATGGTTTTACATATACAGCTCGTTAAAGCAATAGTGCGATAAGTTATTGGGTCCGTATGATTCTTTCCAGGTTTGGGGACTGGAATAACGTTTACTTCCCGCCAAGAATCGGGGTTGTTTCCAGTTTCCTTACACGTTATTAAATATATCAAGAAGGGTAGAAAGGCATGTTTCAGGTATATGTTTTAATAATTGATAATGGATATCATGAAATTTAGCTCATGTATCATGAGCGTTTTTAAAAGACTCTCGGAGTTCGAAGAGAACAGTAGTTCGGAGAGAGTGAACATATTATTGTATTTCTATAAATTGTTCGACTTGCGTGAAATTGAGTTTCTTCTTTTCCTGCTGTTTTTCATTTTTAAGGAAATTTGGTTTACGATTTTCAGAAGAAGAATTTTTAAAAAAAAAAATCTGCCGAAGTGTTTAAGATATTTTTGACAAATATAGCTTTTCCATCATCAGTTTTATGATGGCTTACACAACTAGAATTACCTTTACCGCTTATTTTGCGGACCATGTCCCACGTCTTCTTAAGAGATGAGCGAGAGTTCAGCCTAGAGTCTTAGGATCACTAGTATTTCCTCTTGCCATCCTTAATTGTACGACGGGCTTTTGCTATAAAAAGATAAGCGAAGGTTATCTAAACTATCTTGAGTTGGCGCAAGTTAAACTTATGCAACTTTACGATCGTTGACAGCTTTTTTGCAGTCATCGTAGAACCATGGTTTATGTTTGCGTTTTGGATTTGCCGATGTTTTTGGGATAGTCTGATATTTTCAAGAAATATTGGTAAATGGTCACTTCCATATAGGTCTTCACCATAAAAATTCCATCAAGACTGTTGGATCGTATATAGTTGAATCAGTGGTTTGTTTGTGTGTGTGTTTGTGTTTGTTTGTTTGTTTGTTTGTTTGTTTGTTTGTTTGTTTGTATTGTGTTTTACGTCATTTTCAATACTTTTAAGGTTATATATGACGATCGAATTTTTGTGGTGGAGGCAGACCACCCACTTTTCTTAAATCAGTGGAAGAATGAGAGCCTGAAACTGGATGTAAATATGCACATTTGTGATTTGTTATCAATAAAAAGACACAAATTGTTTTTGATTAGGAAATTTCTACTTTCTTGCCTTTATCGTTTATTTTACAACCCCAGATGTAGTTGTGCGCATTAAAATCACCTTAGATAATAAAAGGTGATGGCAACTGAACAACAAGTGGATTCAGATCTTAAGGTCTAGTGTTGAACTAGTAGCAAATTGTTATATTAACTATGTGCATTGTAACACTGACAGCAACAGCCTGCACATCAGTTATTAGTGCAACAGTACTGTGGGGAATATTTTGATTCACAAGAATCGCAACTCCTACTTTAGCTCTGTCATATGATTAGAGAGAGAGGGGGAGGATACATAGGAATCCGGGAACCGTTCCCTACTCTTATTATCGAATAGATTCCTATGGTTCTCTAACGTGCTCGGAGGATAGACCGATACGAGTAGTTTTTGTTTATCAGTAGTCTTCAAGAATGTTATTTTCTTTTCTTTTATAGGAAAGTTGCATCAATGGAAAACGTCTAAATTTAAAATGAAAGGAAAATATGTATTTAGTTTCTGATTTAAATTTACTTTTCTAATTGTATGATACAATTTCTAAAATTATTGTCCTATAACTGTGAATTATTTCATAAGTTATTTTGCACCAATATAGACATAAGTTCATTGTATTCCCAGAAGTGCCAAACTTACACAAGTTAACTTATTTGATGATTGCCTTTGAATTCGTACCCAACTGTGGTACGAAACGTCCAATGTGAAACGTACTCTGGCCATTGGACGTTTCGTACCCGGACCAGTGGACGTTTCGTACTCAGTTTAGTAATGTTATAGCATTATTAGGTCCCGTGAAAAGACCAAATGTGCTTGTAACCTGTTGTTTACTTCTGAAATATTTGAAGAACGAATTTGAGTCATTTTGAAATGTATGTGCAGTGATAGTATTTTTTTTTAGAGTAGTAGGTTATGGATCAGAACTACTGAATCAGTTTTTATCAGTTCAGTTCAATCTTGTTTTTATCTTTGTCTTTCTCTCTGTTTTTGCTTTCTTTATTTTTCTCTCTATCTTTATGTTTTCTATCTTTCTAAAATGCTTTGCACAATTTTGAATGCCCAAAGTCAAACTTTAAACTCTAGTGTCACACTTTATTTGTTTAAAACCATACTGTCATAAATAACTCAGTTTCATTTGAAGGTTCAGTTTATCGGTTAATCCGTGAATACAGCAAAATGTTCTTAATCTGCTATTTCCTTTTATTTTATAGGAAAGTTGCATATATGGAAAACGTCTAAATTTAAAAAATGGAAAAAAACATTGTTTAGTTTCTGATTTAAATTTACTTTTCTAATTGTATGATAAAATTTCTAAAATTATTGTCCTATAACTGTGAATTATTTTACACTAATATAGACATAATTTCTTTGTATTCCTAGAATTTATTGAAATATTATTTGATCCGGTACTGGGGAAGGTCCGAGACTGACGTCTTCAGTGTATATCAGTATGCATAAATATACAAAATACATAAATTAAATATTTAGTATTGTAAAATACAATATCTTAAAACATAATTCATTAATTTAAATTTTGACTGTAAAATTCGACGTGGTTATTTATGAAATTGTATGTATTGTAATGTACATGCTATGTCGGTGATCTTTAAACGAAATAAATATTATTATTATTAAATGATAGTTAACAAGCTATGATGACAATATTCCGGAAACAACGTACCATGGTATTGCCCAAGCTGCAGTTCCCTTAACCATATCACTATTATTTATGACTTGCCTATAGCTGATGGGCATGAGTCCAGTGTCTTCTCAGAGATACCCTATCATAACTCCTCCCTTCAGTCTAGCGGCATTATCGACAGTTCTGTTAGCCAGTCATCCCAAGAACAGTCATCCTCTGTATCTATTCACCCTAGTTCTAGAGACCCTGACACAACATTTAGCTCGACTGGTAGCCCCACAGTAGCATCTTCACTTAAGCCAGGTAAAACGACCCCATCAAACACGAAATCGACAAATAACAGCAAGGCCCTGCGTTTTCTTAACATCAACTTCCAGAGCGCCAGGAAAAAGGGCAAGTATATCTACTGGAGTGGGGTTCAAATCCTATCTTGATTGAGACATTAAGACCGGACATCATTTTCGGCAGAGAGAAATGGCTGAGTGATGACATCCACACAAGTGAGGTATTTGATGAGAACCCTGGTTATGCTGTTCACCGAAACGATATAGATCGGACAACCCACACGGTGGTGTTTTATTAGCGGTAAAGAGAGGACTTGAATTGTCAAATGTCAAGCGAAGTAAAGATGTAGAGCTGATCAGCGGAACCATTAAACTCCCCCAGAGCAGAAAAATGGTGATTGCAGCCTTCTATAGACCCCCATCACACACACATGACCAGTACCTTATAGCAGTAGAACTCGTTCTGAGCTACTGAACCTTCGACAAGCGAACAAAAGATCTGTGCTGATATTTGGCGGCAACTTCAATGCACCATATATCTCCTGGAAAGATAACACCATCAACAGCTCCAGAAACTATCCACTCAGAGTGAGCCAGACTTTCCTTGACATCGCAGCTGAATTAGGCGTTGAGCAGATGGTAGATTTCCTCACTAGGCTAGACAACACCCTCGACCTCATACTTACTTCTTACAGTATTCTATACCTGTTGTAATCTATTCGTTTCTAAGGTACTTCTTGATTGACTTTCTGGGTAGAACCAGTTCTAAGCAATGTAGGTAAAGTGTCTTGCTCAGGGACACAACGCATATGGTTAAGGCGGGGATCGAACCCACGACGTTTGGATCATGGGTCAAACGCTCTACCACTATACCACAGCGCTCCACAACTTCACACCCAAGCTACAAAGAAAGATGAAACCCCTACCTCCAATTTCAGCCAAAAGTGACCATGACATTGTATTATTCGGCACAGGGCACAAACCAGTTCGAACTCGCCCAAGACGTAGAACCACCTACCTATGGTCGAAGGCAGACACATCCTCCATAAAGGATTCTATAGCACGATACACATTTTTCACATGCCAGTTTGATTCAGTCAGCAACATGTGGAATAGCATCAGGGCTGTCATCAACAAGGCCATAGAAGATTGTGTTCCAACCAGACGCACCCTGGCTAGGAACACACATCCATGGATTGACGGAAGCTTACGAAGAGCAACCCGTCGCAAGCTAAGAGCGTTTAGGAAAGCCAAGAAGACGGCAAACCCTGCAGACTGGGCCCGTTAATAGAAACTTCAGACCCAAAGCCAAAGGGAAATCAGGACTGCCCACAGGAAATACATGACAGATGTCGTCAGTAGCGACGACTATAAAGAACAACCCAAACGATTCTGGGCTTACATAACGTCACCTTAGGATTAAAAGGGCCTATCTAACATTTTGACCAAAATTGAGATTTTTGCATATTTCAGTCTCATTTAATCATGTGCTTCTCCTGTAAAATTATCTAACCTGTACTCCTGTCATATTAACATATATGAGTCAGAATACAATGGTCATATCTACCTTTACATAAATAAGTTAGCAGTAAAAGGATGTATTTGTATGTAGTTTTGTGGTAAAAGGACCCATTTGTCAAATAGGCCCTTGTTATTTCAAACAATTTTCAATGATTTTCATATCTATTGAGGTAAAAGGAACTATTTGGCATAGAGGCCGTTTTTATTCCAAGTAGTTTAATCAAACCTGCATGTTGTTAATCAAACATTAATTCAATAATGACAGGTTTGGTTAGCATTTCCCTGGAATTGTTTTGATAAGAGATTATTTTGTTCCATAATTAATAACATTAACATTTTGCAAATAATTAGCACAGGGATGAGGAAGTGTGGCTGATTTTTATGCAAGCATGGTATGTTATAATTATTTATTTTTACATATTAAATCTAGTAAGAATATTGTTTTCTAAGTTATATATTGTAATTAGTTTAATGTAATCACATTATTTAAGAAAATCAGTTTTATAAACCTTACCCATTACAATAAATGGTTGAGGTTCAAATAATGCTTTAAACTGAAATTTTTCACCAACATTATTAAGTCTAAAACTAAAGACTAAAAGTAATTTTAATGTTGTCCCAACTACTGAATCTATTCTTAAATCTCTTACAGAACAATTATGGTGATTGGGAATGGTCAGATGTGGAGTTGTATGCTAGTATTAGTACTGAGAGTGGCAAGGCGGGTAAACTATATGAGGGATATTCAAAAAAATCCTTTCCTGTTCCAATAACTTTGTGTGTAAAACAACAAAAATTATTGATATAACACATTATATAAATTGATAAATAAAAGTGTACACTATAAATAAATAGATAATAAAGTTAATAAATCAGTTTGTGTGTAATATTCGAATACTAGATGTTTCTCTAATTGTATCACTACAGGAGAGGCTAATCAAACACTCGAGGAGATCGGAGATAATGATCTGGCATAAGAGGAAATTGGTGTAAATGATCCAGCACAAGATGAAATTGGTGTAAAGGATCCAGCACAAAGCAAATTGGTGTAAATGATCCGGCACAAGCGGAAAATGGTTCTAATGATCCGTTACAGGAGGACATTGATGTTAATGATCCGCCACATGAGGGCACGAAACAAGACTTACAGCTCATCCGATGATAATGTACCATTGGCAGAGTTACGTGCGAAAACATTCAAACGACAAACAAAGCAACCAGTAAAGAGAAAACTGATGGAAGAAGAAAGTGGATTTCTGATGACAGTAATCAGGATGTGTCGTACAACCCAGATAAAGACAATGTTAATTCTACTGAATCTGAGGCAGGTGAATTATTGCATACAAAAGAAAAGAAGCAAAGGTGTGCGTAACAAAGCGTCGAAGAAAAAAAAAACAGTGTGTAAGTCGTCCAAGTTGAAGCAAAAGCCAAGACAGTCAAAAGGGAATGTGTTACTGGAAAAGCTTAAGAAATCAATTAGAGTATGAAAGAAGGGATATAAAGAAAGCAGGTCGAGAGCAAATTAACTGACGTAGAAAAAGCTATGATTTTAAGTAGAAAATTACAATCACTTAAGGCTCACACCAGAGAACTGCATGAAGATCGCATAGACGAACTTCTTGCGTGTAATGAAAGGAAACGCATAGATGTTGCTTCAGATGGAAATTGTTTCTTTGCTGCTGTTGCGAGAAGTGTACAGGACCATGCTTTGACGGAAATTTATACATTTGTGTGAGTTCCATACTGTTGCTGCATATTCAAGGGTAGGGCGAACCATAGTTGTGTAGGCAGCTGCCTTCACGGGTTTGGTACAGTTGCCGAGGTTACGTCTTATTAAGCCCATGGTCCGGTTGGCCTTGGCGACTTTATTGGTCTATGCGATGCTTCACGCGAGGTCTTCGCTGCCATTACTGTCATCCACGACGTCTAGTGTGTGACCATGGAGGCTGTATTGGGTTTGTATCATATGGCGCCTACTAGTTGTTACTCCGAGGACTGTACATTTCTACTGATGGAATTGCATTTGCCAGTCTTCTTCCTATTTCTCGAGTGCAGAGTGATCTTTTTGCAGAAGGTCAGCGTCGTGTTGGCTTCTGATGAGTCTGTAAAGTAGACAGTCGTCTGCAAAAATTCTTGAGTCGGAGGAGGTGGTTACTTCTGGTAGGACATTAATGAATGCTAAGAAAAGTAGCGGAACATGGACCATCCCTGGTGGCTTATGAACTTCAACTCATCCAAGTGTAACGTGATACGAATATCACCAACATCCAAGAAGAAAATCATAGAGTCCTAATACAGGCTTCATGGACAAACGCTTGAAACAGTAGAGTCCAGCAAATACCTAAGTGTCACCCTATCCAGAGACTTTTCCTGGAACAAACACATTGAAACCGTAATAGGCAAAGGCAATAGGACCCTAGAATGTGTTAGACGCAACCTGAAGGAGTGCACCAGACCAGTAAAAGCAGCGAGTTACACAACGCTAGTAAGATATGTCTTGGAGTACGCATCCACTGTATGGGACCCAACGACCCAGCATCACAAAAACTCACTAGAACAAATCCAGACAGATATGTCAACAACGACTATTCAACACGGACTCCTGGTTGTGTGACCAAGATGCTCAAGGACCTACAATGGGACTCAATGCAACAACGACGACAAGACAATCGACTATGCATGCTGTATAGAATCCAACATGACCTGGTAGATATTGACAAGGGAAATTTCCTAAGTAGTGGAGATAGAAGAATCCGTGGCGGACATAATTAAGTTCTACCAGTCAAGAATAACCAACAAAGTCTACAGACAGACGTTCTTCCCAAGAACCATCGTAGACTACGTTGCTGAGTCAGAGTAGATATAAGGCTTCCGTAAAAGCTTGCAGTCGACCCACATTGCATAAACATCACCAGTGACACTGTAAATAGTTTTAACAGACTTTTAATTGTAAATAAGTCATTTTGGGACAATGGTTGTGCCAGTTCTCCATGCGCAGTCCCGCAGAGCTATCTGACGCTCCATCACGAACCCCAGCTCTTAATTGAAAGAAGAAGAATTTCGGTGGTAGCCGTCAATATTTGGGTAGAGACATACAACTCACGAATATAGATAGTATGTCCCCGGATGAAATTAACAAACTTTACTGCAGATATGAAGCAAGGCTTGGAGTAAGTATGATCAAGACTTCAGGCAATTCTTTTATTAACTTGTATGTGATGGGAGTATCAAAATATGTTAATGTAACCAATCCACCAAAACAGATAGAAGATTTGGAGGAAGACCCATTTATTAATCATGCTGTAACAAGTGCTTGTTGTGAGTTGTATTACAGGTATGAGATGTTCTTAGCACCATTTACAGCAATACTGACAACTGTTAGACATATTGATTTTAATAAAAATAAAAATACAGATAATATAAATGATGGAAAACCAAGAGAGTAAAGTTATACCTGTTGATACACAACCTGTTGATACACAATCTGTTAAACAACAAAAATTAAAAAATCCAAAACGAATAGAGGCTGGGAAAAAAGGAGCAGCGGCAAGGAAGGCAAAGCGTTTGCTTCAGGATGCTGCAAAGCAAGATGTAAAGCATGTAAAGCAAGATGAAATAACAAAAATAACAACAGGTGAAGAGGAACCAGAAAAAATCAAAATAAACGTATACAAAAATTATATTCCACCGTGTATGGTTTTATTAGGCATTGCTGGGTTGGGTTTGTATATTTATAACAAGAAACCTGTTGTTACACAACCTGTTGCTGTTCCTGCGGTTGCACCAAAAGACCCGTTTGATTTTTAATAATTTATTTTAAAAAATAATCATATAAAAATATAATCATATAAAAAATGGCAACAAGTATTGACGGAAAATAAATTGTAAATATGATGTATCACGCTGGAGTGGAAACACTTCTTACTATTGGATATTCTGAGATTGGCAGAAAACTACTAAAAAGACCAGCACCTAAAGTGGATTTTAATATTGTAGATTTTGGGTTGCTGTCTGTGGATATAATGTTAGCAATGGCTACAAAGGATATGTTGATTAAGCAAGGTATTATTCCTGCGGATATTATGAAATAATTTAAAAAAAATATATAAAAAAATGGCGAGCGCAGTAGCAAAGATGATCGGTTGCGCATTAACAAACGCATTGGTGTTTAGCGGTTCAAATTATTTCTTTTCAAAAATGGGAAGTCATTCAGATGAGGAAAAACAAAGGCATGACAAAGCCGTAGAACAATTGGAAGCAGCACAAGCGGCATGGAATGAAAAAAGAACATAGAGATTAGATTTTATTAATGAGCAACTGCAAAAGGAGCATCATGCAGAGCAGACTTTTGATGATGTAGACCAGGCTATGAAGCAGTATTATTATATAACTGGTAAACAGTTGCCTTTGGAACCAGAGCCTAAGTTGAGTGATTTCTATACACCATCTCCAGATCAACAAAGTAGAGAAATTATGTTTATTGTGGTGGGCATGGCTGCAACTGGATTTGTGGCGTATAAATTGATTTTATAAAAATAAATATATATAATGACTAAGTCATATGCATGATACTTATTTTTGTTGTTTTACTTTGGAATGACAAAGTCATATGCATGATACCTATTTTTTTTGTTGTTCATACATGGTTTCAATCCAAGTGGTCGAATATAATATGGTGGTTTAGCACTCTTCTCTATTTTATTTTTGAGATGATCAGGCGCCCATACTTCACCGTTGTCTAATAATGTCAATACCATGGATGGACCATATTGAATATCCATTATTTTTGTATCTGCA
Organism: Cyrtodaria siliqua; assembly: GCA_037043455.1. Taxonomy (NCBI): domain Eukaryota; kingdom Metazoa; phylum Mollusca; class Bivalvia; order Adapedonta; family Hiatellidae; genus Cyrtodaria; species Cyrtodaria siliqua. The sequence goes on along the minus strand of JAWPHD010000141.1, from coordinate 301,079 downwards.
ATAGTGTATATTTTATTTTTTTCCAAGTCTGTCCATTTCTTTGTGCTATATTGATTTTGCTCTTCGAACAGTTCATCAAATCGTGCATTGTGATTTCCATTTTTTTCTTTTATAGTTATATAAATTTTAATCTTTAGTAGAAAAAAATGGAAAAGATTTATTACAGCCCAAAAGGATTTTGGAGAGGTTACTCAGCAGTAAAAAAAATGTCAAAAGAGGCTGATGTCAGTGAAAAACAGGCATTAGAATTTTTAAAAAAAACAAGCTGTGTGGCAGATTTATTTACCCGCACCAAAGAAAATAATTAGACCCAGGTTTGATGTTTCCACTAAAAATGGAGTGCATCAAGCTGATTTGTTATTTTTACCGCATGATACTTTTGGGGTTGGTCGTGGATGGAAGACATATAAATATGCATTGACTGTTGTTGATATTGCGAGAAGATACAAAGAAGCAGAGCCACTGACTTCCAAGGATAGTAAAGAAGTTGCCAAAGCATTTGAAAATATATACAGTCGACATCTAAAATATCCAAAGTTATTACAAGTGGATCCAGGCAGAGAATGTATGGGTGCAGTATCGCAGTTGATGGCAAAACACAAAGTAAATATCAGACGAGGCAGAACAGAAATACACAGAGACCAAGCTATAATGAAAAGATTTAACAGAACATTAGCTGAAAGATTGTTTGGCTATCAGTATGCTAAGGAAATAGATTCCCAAAAACGCAACAGGGATTGGGTAAAGAGATTACCAGAAGTAGTCAAAGCAATAAATGTGGAGACAAAAACGCCTCCTTCTGTTGAAACAAAAACATTAAAAGATGATCCTATCTGTATGAATGCAAGTGTAAGATATGTATATCAACCCGGGGAACAAGAAGGTGGAAAACGCAGAGCAACTGATCCAATGTGGAGTGTAGATATTCACAAGATTAAAAGTTATATGGTGACGCAAGGTATAAGAGTATATTATTTGAAATCACCAGCGCCTCAAAGAGGATTCGTCAAAGAAGAACTACTTATTGTTCCTGCTAATACCCAAACGCGTTTATAAGTTTTTATAAAATCCATGTACATCAGTTTTAAAAACCGTTTGGTGCTATGTATCTTCTAGAGTAAAATGGTGACAGTGTTACTTTGTTTACTGTTATACCATGTATCTGATGCTTTATTGAGCGTATCATATTCATTTCATGGGTGTATTTATTCTTGCCAAACAATGCATCCTTGTAGTTCTCAAAGTTTATATGTTTTTTGATTACAATTTTTTTTACACCCTTTGCTTTTTTAATAATCTGCTCATCCGCTCTCAAAATAGAATATAGCTTGGATCTTAATCCAACATACTCAACTATAGAAACACCAGCACATTCATCTTTCATTTTACCTAATACTTTTTTGTTTGTGTCATCGTGCAGTGGATGCTTTTGCGGATAATCACTCAAGTCATACTCATCTTTCATTACAGCCATGTATTTGTACACATCTTTTGTTTTGATGTCTACCAGCAAGCTGTCAGTGTCTGTGTATAATAAAGTACATTTATCCTCGTATCTTTTCTTTAGGGTATTATAGTACCAGTCATACATCATGTACTTTGATAAATCCAATACTGACATCCCAACATAAATTGGTTTGTTTAATGTTAATTTTGTTTTGTTTACATGTATTGCTGACAATTCATCTGAAAATTGTATACGCCTGTTAAAGTTGGGTTTGGCTAGTATTTTCCCTATCCTTTCATTTTCAGAGCCGTCAGTTCTGACTAGTTTTATATCAGTTCGCTTGCGTAGATTTTCCATTGTCTTGCCATACACAGAGTTGTTCATAAGTTTGTAAAAATCTTTTTCAAAGGGTGATTTAGCTTGTTTTCTAAAATCTGTGTTTAAACGAATATATGATTCCATCCATGGTTTTTCATTGAATTCTAATACTCTGTGTATTTTCCTTAGTTTCATGCCCAAAGATAAATACAGTTGCAGGTTTTTGTGATGTATCACATATTTGTCTTTGTCCATAAGATTGGGAACTAGTTATTCTGTATTTATCATGCTATTATTTTCCAACAGATCTGTCTGGTATTCAGACAACCATTCTTTTTTCACTGCTAATCTTTCCGGTGCAAGTGGATAGTCATTGTGAGCTTCATGGAGTTCTTTGGGATATTCTAGATCTACTTCTAGGATATATCCTTTTCCTTTCTTTGGCTTTGGTAAGGTTTCTAATTCCACCCACTTAAAGCCAGAATATGGAAGTGGCTGACTCATTGCCCACCCATAGAGATTATTTGCATCAAAATACATTAAAAAGTTGTTTTCCTCGTTAGGGTTATAATCAGCTACATGTGGATTGTTTGCTTTTGCATATCGTTTTGATACCATACATATTCCTCCGCGCATACCTTTTTTTCTGTAAATAAGTGCATGTCAACGTCTGTACAAAGTTCTAAATCTATTTTTGAATGTTTAAGTAAAGCATCCCAAGATAATCCAGGTTCTGTATAGTAATGTAAAGCATCAAGTTTGTATGCACTCATACATGTTTTTCTAAAAGTTTGAAACACATCTGCTAACAGAGTTACATCAGTTTTTAAATATAAATCATGATAGTCTCCAAGAGTTTGACAGTTAAACTCTTCCCATATTTTTGAGCATATTCGTAATCTTCGGGACTTATACTTTCATCAGTTAGTTTGCTGTAAAAACATTCTATAGGTGGCAATTGTGTTTCCTTAAATCTTTCCACGCTGTCCGTATATTCGTATGGATAAACACCTTTCCGCAGAAGTAAATTTGTTTGTTCTCCAAACTGATTTTTGGTTATTTTGAAATCAGATTTGTCTGTAGCCTTAACCAATTTTTCCAGAGACGAAGCCATAAAATGAAAGCTATCCAAGAACCTAAATTGTCCAACGCTAAATGATATATATTTTTCAGCATTGTTTGGGATTCATGTAATATTTCTTGACATTGTATGTATTTTTTGCATGATGAGATGACTATCATATCCTTTGAGGTTATGAAATACAACAGGTATGATTGTTTTATCTGGTTTTATTTTCAGTTTTAGGTTGCAGTTCTTATGCGCTGCACCTCTGTATTCACCTGTAAAATGACAGTGGTCTCTTACTTTACAGTTTTTACCTTTCCATATTTCATTCTCGCATATCCAACAGTGTGTTGCTTTTTCATGATCTTCCTCATTTTGTTAATACCATCACAGTCTTCTTTGTGTTTGGTGAGTAGTCCTTTCCCAGAAAAGCCGTAAAGACAACGATCGCAGAAGTAAGTTTGACCTTTATGTTTGTTTTGGTCACAGAGTAGTCTATTCAGATTTTTAATCCAGCAATAGTGATATTTTGTTGTTGACTTCTTTGGTTCATCAGGGTTATAGTTGTCATCTATAATTCCTTCTTCATTATTTGGATCATCTTCATTCTCTGAATCTTCCTCAACCTCAATGTCTTCAGATATTAAGAGCAGATTAATTCGCTCAATATCTTTTGGTTGTTCTGATATTTTATATGGAAAAACAGTTATCTTTTTATTTTTTCCTGTTATGATATATCCATAAACGTTGATAGCAAGGTTGTTTTGTTTCTCTACTTTGGGAATTTGAGAAATTGGAGTGGGAAAGTCAATACCATCCATATTCAACTTACCCATGTGCTTTTCATAACTAGATATCCTATTTGGATTATTTTTATCAGGCCACAAAGCAGACACCAATGCCACTTCCAAGCACTTATTATCTTCATTCTTAACATTGATTATTGCTTTCTTGTCAGCTAGTGCTTTGGGTAGAGGAATATATGAAGAACCTTTTAATGTTTCATACTTTGCAATATTCAAATAAAACTTAACAGTGATCAATCTCCAATCCTGATGCTGTATTTGTAAATCTTTCAAGGCTCTCTTGTATATATGCAGATGATTCATCGTAAAACTCATTTATTTTTTCAGAGTTTAAGATTGCATTTTGCTTGCTGTGTAATACTGCTGTAGTGTATTTTTTGGTAGCACCATCATCTTTAAATAGATTTACAGTGAGACCTAATTGAAACTTTAATCCATTCGTCTCTGTCAACTCTTTGCTGATTTGTTTTGTGATAATGAATTTCTTATCACGAAATAGTTTTTGAGGGTCTTTGTATTTCTCGACAGATATCTCGTATGCTTTGAAATGACCACACATTGGTTTGTCAACCAGTTTTAATTCTAAAGTAGATTTTTTATCTTTAAAAACTTGTTTTAGTTCCTTTATAACATTTTCTCGTAATTTAGCATATTTCTGCTTTTCTCGTTTACGTTGTTTTTTAGCACGTCGTCTCTTAAGTAAATTTTCTAATGTTTGAGAATTAACCTCTTTTGGAGTTTCCTTTGGAACTTCGTTAAAAGGTTTTAATGCATTAATACCGTTAGATAGTGTTTGCTTATCTATTACACCTGTTTCAAACAGGAGTATTATTTTTTTTATAGTCTCCTCGTTTTCCATCCTTTATTTGTTACATATTAAAAATAAAAATGTTTAAATATAAAATAATTATATACAAAAAAGACAATGGAAAGCAATGTTTGTCAATTTCTTAAAATTGGATTACATAATCCATGTAAAAGCAAGCCGACAAAAGATTCCGATTATTGCAGTTTGCAGTTTGCATAAATATAGATTTAAAAAAAAGTCATGTGTTACCGTGCCTAAAATGTAAAAAAGGCACTTGTGCGAGATATCAAGTATGTGTTGGTTGTGGTGCCCATTCGATTAGAATGAGACATGAATACTGGAGGTTAAAGTCGTACAACGCTGAGTGTCTCCGATTTAGACGTATTGAGGTTTAAATCATATTTTGTTAAGTTCGTGTTTATTCGTTGATTTGACTAAAATTCTGATAACAAATCAACAATTTTGTTTTGTATTAAAAAAACATTTTATAATTATAAAGATTACAAAATCAGACTATTGTTGTTGATTTTGGGTGATTACTATTAAAACAAGAGGGCCATGATGGCCCTATATCGCTCACCTGAGTTTATCTGAACCAATACAAGAGGGCCAAGATCATGATGGCCCTAAAGCGATCACCTGAGTACTGGCACATTATCGAACTTCTTCGAAATCTTATGGGCATATACAATCTGTGCAAGTTTGGTTAAGATTGTTCAAGAAATGTGGGCTCTGTTGTGTATAACAGCATTGATATAGACAGTTTAAGACACTGACAAAGTTTGGTACAGATCAAATACAAAATGAAGGTGCTAGAGAGTAACACCTTGGGCAGAGCCAAATGTGACCCCAGGGCTACATGTAATATATGAGAGCTGTGTGCTTTGTGGTTTTAGAGAAGAAGATTTTTTAAGTTTTTCCCTATACAAGTCTATGTAAAACATGACCCCTGGGGCGGGGCCATATGTGAACCCAGGGTCACCATTTGAACAAACTTGGTAAAGGACCATAAGAGTATAGTAAATGCAAAATATTAAACCCCTGGCTCTTGTAGTTCCAGAGAAGAAGACTTTAATGTGTTTCCTATATAAGTCTATGTAAAACTGTGACCCACGGAGTGGGGTCAAATTTTACCCCAAATTTCACCATTTGAACAAACTTGGTAGAGGACCATAAGCTGATGCTACATGTAATACATGAGAGCTCCATGCCATGTGGTTCCAGAGAAGAAGATTTTTTTTCAGTTTTTCCCTATACAAGCCTATGTAAAACTGTGACCCCCGGGGCGGGGCCAAATGTGACCCCTGGGTAAATGCAAAATATTAAACCCCTGGCTCTTGCAGTTTCCGAGAAGAAGATTTTTAGTACCTATATTTTTAGCTCACCTGAGCCGAAGGCTTAAAGGTGAGCTATTGGGATCACTCTTCGTCCGTCGTCCGTCGTCTGTCCGTCCGTCCGTCCGTCGTTAACTTTTGCTTCAAACGATTTCTCCTCAGAAACAGCGTGGCCAATTTTGACCAAACTTCACATGGATGATCCTTAGATGAATGCTTTTTAGATTTGTTAAAATTAGGTCAGCGCGACATCCAAGATGGCCGCCATTACCATATATGGGACGAATTTACCCTGGAAATATTAAACAGTGAAGTTATTTTTATGCAAATTCAACCTGAAATTAACAGTGAAGTTACTATATGTGGATTTACACTGGAAGAGACGGTGACATCATTTATATGTTGATTTACGCTGAAAGAAACGGTGACGTAAATTATATACGTGGATTTACGCTGAAAGAGACGGTAACGTCATTTATTACATGGAGCTGAAAGAGACGGTGACGTCATTTATATACGTGGATTTACGCTGAAAGAGACCGTGACATCATTTATATACATGGATTTACGCTGAAAGAGACCGTGATGGTTTATATATACTATATGCGCCAAATTAATTCTGTTTAAATTGTACAAAACAAATAAACGGGACAGTCACTAATTTTTTTTAATGCTGCCTACTGTACAGATACATCGTATGATACGTATCTAGTAGAAGGTTGCAAGCCCTTGTTAAAGCAGAGGAAATTATTTTAGTATTTATAGCAACAGGCTAGACACATTTTATATAACCATACCTAGAAGTTACTGGGCCCAAACAAAATTAAGAAAGGTTACATCTGAATCGGGGAGCAGTGCCCTAAATGTTTAATGTGCTGAGAAGGTTGATTCCGACTTACTGCATCCGTGGCTTTGATGGTTTGAAACATCGCCTCTCTCACTGCGAGTTGGAATAAATAAAAATGTGTGTCCTTTCAGATGGGCAGAAGGTATACACTACTATTTCTACCCAGGAAAAAGTGGTGTGCCCCCACCATGGATGATATCGATGATTATATATGGCCTAACATGTGCTAAAAATGACGTAAATCATTCAAACAACCAGCCAACCGATTTACTGAACCACCAGGTTATGACCCTCTTCTTACGGATGTTGCCAGCTATCCGTCAGATGACTCCCATTAGCCAACTCGCATCTAAATCATTTCATGCTTAAATGTTATATTAATTGCATATATAAAATTATTTATTTATTAGGCACATATTTATATTTGCTTTATATTATAAGCACAACAAATAGGCGTCAGGGTTGTCATTAGTAGCCAATTGCCGATCAAAATTATCGGTTAAAATGGTATTATCATCAGTAAGTTTTGCCTTAACTTGTATTTGCAATATGTGACACTGACGTCGTTGATCAATATTCAAATTGTTTGGAATTCAAAATGAATCCCTGTTGCCAGGGCTAAATCTAGTTTAACTACTTTGCTGTGAAATTAGAAACTTCAGTTTAATTTTTTAGTTCATTTGCTCTTAGTACAAACATGTACCACTTCTATGGTGTAATCGGTAAACACGTCTATCCTTTTAGGGTAGAAGACCCAGGTTCAAATCCTGGTGGGAGTAAAAATTTGTTTGGAAAAAGAGCTGGATTAAGCACTTTTTAAGTGTTTCTAAATTTTGAATTTAATTCAATGTAATCAAATTCAATTTAAACAATCGAATATCATAAGTTACAACATGTCTGGAAACGACCACGAGGGAAAGAAGCTATTACAAGACAATGGCCCATTTAGCAATAAAATCTTTCATGAGGCCCTCTTTTCTTCTTTGAAAGCCGTTTCCCTGTTTTGGTTTTGCAATAATGAGCCTCTAAAAAATATTTTACCTAATACTGTAATGCATTGAATGCTCTAAGTCTTAGAAGACAGTGGCCCAGTTAGTAAAATTATCTTCCCTGAGGCCCTCTTTTCAATTCATCATCTTTAAGGCCCTATTATATTACCCTTTGGTCTTAAAATGAAAAACAATGTTATTTTGCTACAATAATACGTCTTTTTTAAATATGTTTACCATATATTTACACAAATCTTCCATGAGACCCTCTTTTGTCCATATTCTTCTCTTTTTGCTATGCCCTTTGCCCTTTAAATCTTGGTAGCCAAACAGAGACTAACGAGTGGTCGTTTTAGTGCAGGATGAAACTTAACATGTGATGTCGACCAGTTTTCAAGACGTTTACACAGCCATAAACTCTTCTAACTACATTCTTTTCTTTCACGACTGTTATTATATTTATTATCTCATTTTAACCGGGTGTGTTTTTAATTGAAATGTTGAAAAAGTATAGCTCCGTCGTTTCACTGGACGCTTCAGAGAGCTGAGATCAATGCCAAGAATGGAAGTTTATAACAATTATGTAAATATATATCCATTTTTAGATATCATACAGTAGCTTTTTTCACGTTTAATCTTCATTATTGTGATCTTTATTTTTTCATATTGACTACTGTTCGCATTAATTTTAGGCAAAATAAAAAAAAGTTAAAAAATAAAAAGAAAAAGAAAAGACACAAAAAATGTGAAATATGGTATACAAAATGCAAAGTCTTATTATGAAGGACTTATGCTAGGTTATGGGGGAAAAAAACAATAATAAATGTATGAACTGAATTGAAATGAATGTTGTTTAATGGCTCATCAACACAGTATAGGTTATTTAGAGCTGCCCCAGAGAGAGGGGAAGGATACATAGGAATCCGGGACCCGTGCCCTACTCTTATTATCAAATAGATTCCTATGGTTCTTTAACGGTACTGTCCCCATCCGACGGACGAGTCAAAAGGAAAGTGTCTTGTTCAAGAACCTTAGTGGCGCCACGGAGGATTGAACCCGGGGGCTCCGGTTACAAATCCGCCGCGCTACCGACTTTGCGCCATGCCAGCCCTAAAGAATATTTTTTGTTTCAAAACCCAGTTAAAAACCCACATTGTCAATACATACAGACTTGCTTTACACAGATAATTTTAATGTTATAGTATCAAAAATAAACATTGTTTCACGCTACACTGATTTTTTCTCATATTTTGTTTTTGGAAAGAGAAAAAAACAATAACCCATACTGTGTAATAAATCTGTATATAAATCCATTATCAAAGGACAATGTTTTAGGATAGTTTTAAAGGATTATACACCACCTCCAAAATTATTATTTTTTCTATAAAAAACAACAAGAAGGAAGATCAAGATATAAGCAAGGGTATGTTATTTCTAATTAGTAAGCTAAGCTTTGCATGTCCCAGAATGAAAATATTAAGTTTATTTGCTACAGTTTGATACTGGAAAAATCAACTAAGTAAATTATCTCTATACTCCAGTTCCACAGATAGCAACATGGTTGCAAACTTATTCATTTTTAAGTTTTTATATGCGATTAGTTTCTCAACTTTGTACAAAGATATTATATACGTTTTAAAAAGGTTAAGCTGTGGAATTTGACGTTGCATCTTGTTTCGATAAATGTAAAGTTTTGCTTGCATGATGATTTTGCTCAAAACAGTATTAAATTTACTATTTCCAAATAAAAATATCTGTTTCTGTTAAAGTTACGAATGCTGTATTGCATTTTTTTATAAGATAAGTTTGAAGTTTTGACCAGAATTCTTTTACTGTGTTCCACAGTTCCAAAACAGATGTTGGATAGTTTCAGGTGTATTTTTGCAAAAGCTGCACATATCGTTATTAATAATATTCATTTTAGATAAAAGGTAATTTGTTTCAAGTATACTATGGTTGATTCTAAACTGAACCAAGGTAACTTAGGATCTTTTGTTATTTTATAAGGTAAGGCATATAGTCTTTCAAATTCAAAGTTTGGAACACTAACTACTTCATTTTTCCATTTACTTAATGCTTTGGGATATACATTATTTCTAATCATGATGTCATATATGTTTCGACAGCCTTTCTCATTCTGTAGAATTAAGGATAGGATTATTGGACGAATAGGGTTTGGCTGTTATAGGCTAGATGCACAATATTCAGGTTTGCCAAATAATTCCTGACATCAGTTATAATACCTTCATATTCAAGAAAATTGGACTGTATATTATAGTGTTCATTCAATTCTATGTATGAATAAAGATTTCCATTTTTGTTTAAAATGTCATTGATAAAAGTTATTCCTCCTGTAAACCATCTTTTGTAAAACACACTAGAGCCTCCGATTGAAATTTAAACATGTTGAAAATGTTTGTTGCTTCTAGAAGACCTTATAAAATAAATACATTTGATGTAATCACTGATCACATAGTAATAGTGTTAAATAAACTATTTTCATATTGTTTATATTAAATATATGATATCTGGAATGCTTTCACTAGATGATATATGTATAAGATCTATATCTTGCAATAAACTAACCCTCATGTCAAAGGTGTACCCTAATGTCTGTGGATTGGAGAAAAAATATATACTTGCAGACCATATAAGCGTAATTTAACAATATATCAAGTACCATGGACGTCAGTATGATCTTCATGAGTCATATCTTTCTTTGTTTAGAGTTTTATTAATTGACTTCCTGATACAATATCAAGTTCATATATGCATGCAGCTGACATATCACTCTCGACTGACAAAACGGTAAACAATCACTCCCATAATATGACATAATCATAATTACAATGTCTCTTTCAATTCAACCGTTATATTAAAGTATATATTTGAAAAACTCAACAAATGCTTCCAAACTATCAGTCATTATATGGAACGAACTGTTTGGGACCGAACGAACTGTTTGGGGCCGAAATGTCTTGATTCCAACTACACGTATTCATAATTTTGCATTGCAGAGATGTTGGGATTTTGTTTTATTTTCAGTAGGTGATAAAATTTGTGTTACTCGGTTTTTATCCTTAGGTTCTATAGTAAAATAAAAATCTTTGGCAGAGTAAAAAGACGATAATTTTCAAGATTTTGATCTTAAAAGATACATATATTGAATCAATTTGCATGAATGTGTATGAAATAGGCAGGGTTTTAAAAGAATCACACTGTAGATACCTTAATTTTAACAGTAAACTTGGTTGAACATCAAGGATAAAGACCGAGTTTATCACCTACCAGAATGTATTAGTTATGTCTTATTCCTGGTCACTGATTGGTCAGTTTTTTTGATGATGCTCTACCAAAATTATGAATTTGGGGATTTATTTTGTTAAAAAGTATAATTTATCGGTCATAGCAATACAATATCAAGACATTGATAAAAATCACTCACAGATCTGCAATATTTTCATCAATACAAGATTATATAGAAGAGCACTATTTTGCGGACAGCTACAATCGAAAACCGAACCAAATGCTGCATTTTGATGCAAAAAAACATTGTGCGGCACCCAATACACTCTCCGAGCCACTATTACCGAGTACGGAAATTGGCGAAGAGTTCCGATTGTATTACCGAGTACGGATATTGGCGAAGAGTTCCGATCGGGCTTTTACCCTTTAAATTACTATCAAGCGTCGAAGATGATCAAGACTTCCGTAACTACCGCTGTTAATGTTTACAAATGGCGGACTGTTTACAAATGGCGGACTTGTTCTCTTAGATAAATTCCCATATACTACTTAATAACAACACGTTTTGTCACAATGGGGGCGGGTTCAAGCAGCGATGTTAAAAGTATTCATATTGATCAGGAAAAAGACAAGTAAGCTCTACAAAATCACAGTACACTGTGGTCTGTACTTCAATAATTTAAGCCTGCCTAATCTTAGTGCGTAAAATAAACGTCACGGCGAGACGATTTTTGATATGCGCCGTCCTTCGGGGTGTATCTATAAATATCTGTATGTAAAAAAGCATCCCAGACATCAAATAAATGAGACTAGCCTAATGCATTTCTTACTTGCAGATATCATCCGGGCAGATATAGTGCATAAAATACACGTCTACAAACGGAAAGACGATTTTTGATATGTGCAGTCATATCCGACAAGCATACTAAAAAAAATTAATCCAAAAACGATTTTGATATGAAATAATGTACATTATTAGTTTAAATCTCAATGAAATCGCTTACAAGTTCAAAAAACAACTATATTGTATAAGGAACACCAGACTTTTCTGCCTTGAATTATTGAAAAATGCCATTTTCAGCAGTGTGAACACTCTAGCGCCTTCATTTTGTATTCGATCTTAAGTCCCAAACTTGGCCAGATTGTTGATATCAATGAAAGCTCGGACGAGTCTGAAAACCAGTCAGATCGAAACCAGTAACACCAGAGTTATGGCCCTTTTTCAATAGTTGGTAATGTACACTGGAAACCCCGGTGGTTGTGGGTTAAAATCTCACTGGAGGCAATTTTTTTATTTAATATTTTTTCATAAGAAACCTTTGTTCATGGGTTCAATTTTTTAAAAAAATTCTTCTGAGCTAAAGGTTTAATATTTTGTATTTATTATGATATCAGCTGATGTTCTCCAAACAATTGTTCAAATGGTGACCCTGGGGTCTAATTTGGCCCTGCCACAGGGGTCATAGTTTTACATAGACTTATATATAGGGAAAAACTTTAAAAATCTTCTTCTCTGAAACTACAAGAGCCATAGGTATGGTTCTCTACCAAGTTTGTTCAACTGGTGACCCTGGAGTCAAATTTGGCCCTGTCCCCGGGGTCATATGGGGTCACATGTTTTACATAGACTTATATAGGGAAAAATTAAAAAAATCTTCTTCTGAAATTACCAGAGCCAACGGTTTTATATTTTGTATTTACACTCAGCTTATGGTCCTCTACCAAGTTTGTTCAAATGGTGGCTGCCCCTGGGTCACATGTCAAACTTGGTTTGAGTGTTTATATTAATGAACATTTGATTTGTTTTAAAGCCAGCCAAACTTGAGCCATATACATCCCTGCCCCTATATCTTGGTAATAGAAGACACTTTATAAAAAACTAGTTTGATATTGCCATATCTGACATATAATCCTTATATCCCCCCACCCACCCCCTCCCACCCCCATCCCACCCAACCCCCATCCCACCCAACCCTACCATGGACACCATATAGCCAGTAGAGCGATTACAGGCCCTCTTGGGCCTCTTGTTGGTCAAACGCAATGAGATGTCACAGGGTGCATGTATAAACATCTGTATGTCAAAAAAGCACCCCAGATGTCAAATAAATGAAACTAGGGCAGATTAGGCCAAATGAAGCGCCCACTAGCGATTAGCATTTTTTCCCGCTCATTTTTCATGCACATAATGTCTACGCTTTCATGATAACGTCACTTTTTGATGCACCAGTTACACTTTTAGACATCATGTTTTGCTTCTCACAAGTTAAAAGTAAGAAATTATCATTTAATTAACTTGAAAATACATTTTTATGAGGCTCATAGAGTCTCTCAAAGTCCGTCGCCAAAATTGCCCCCGACATGAGGAGTGATTTCATACCTCTGTTTGCCCCCAAGTCTTGGTTCTGAAGATAATAGCATAGCATAGAAATCAGTAGCAGGCTGGGTGACCGAGGCTAAGACCTGCCACAATTAAAGTGTGTGAAGAACATTTTTAAATAAAAATGTGAACGTGCGATGTGATTTTCGTGCTTTCTTTTAAAATGCAAATTTAAAATATTTTTGCAATTAATTCTTTATTTTAATACATAGTGTGGTGATACTGGGTACCTTGTGGCCCGGTTTGCTCAGTTGGTAGAGCACTCGCCCTGTGAGCCTGGAGTCACGTGTTCGAGTCCTCAGTTTTTCCCCTTGGTTACTTCAATGGCGATGAGGATAATTCGGTGAACTCAGGATAGCGGCACTGGAAGAGCTGGGTCAGCTCTTAAAAATTAAAAGCAGAAGGAGTGTGGTACTTGATACTGGGTACCCGGTGGCCCCGTTAGCTCAGTTGATAGAGCACCCGCCCTGTAAGCGAAGGGTCCCGGGTTCGATTCCCATACCGCCCGGCCAAACTTTTTTCGCTTGGTTTAATACTTCATTATGCATTGTTTGATAGTCATAGAAAAGAATAGATTAGCATACTTCAACATGCACAAAAAATGTAATATGTTTAAGAAAACATGCTTTTGATGTTCTTGATTTGCATAGTAAGGATTAATCCTTAAAAAAAGCAAGATTTTCCTACCGACCTACCCTATTTTTTTTACACGGGCCCATATGTCAAATAAAGTAAACCTACTGTCATCAAATCTACATATGCATGCATTGGAACAGTAAACCATTTCATTTATTTGAGGAAAATGTGTATGATGGTCATTCAATGAGTATGCGTAGATCCGCTCTGTCAATCAAACATATATATGACTACGCCAGTTGACCAATTAAAATCACATGAGGTATTTACCTCATTACATAAAGCACATGCTGTCCCACAAACAAACATTTTATACAATAGAACACATGATAATGTTTGTGGCCAAAACTGAGCTTGGACAATGGTGGGCGGGGTTTGTCGATTTGTACGGATCTATGTATTGAAAGCTGGTTTTGATATTTTGACATCTTTCGAATGTTAGAACTACTCGTGCGTTCACCTTGCAATGTCTTGAATGTTAGAACTACTCGTGCGTTCACCTTGCAATGTCTTGAATGTTAGAACTACTTTTGTGCGTTCACCTTGCAATGTCTTGAGTGTTAGAACTACTCGTGCGTTCACCTTGCAATGTCTTAAATGTTAGAACTACTCGTGCGTTCACCTTGCAATGTCTTGAATGTTAGAACTACTCACGCGTTCACCTTGCAATGTCTTGAATGTTAGAACTACTCGTGCATTCACCTTGCAATGTCTTGAATGTTATAACTACTCGTGCCTTCACCTTGCAATGTCTTGAATGTTAGAACTACTTGTGGGTTCACCTTGCAATGTCTTGAATGTTAGAACTACTCGCACGTTTTCACCTTGCAATGTCTTGAATGTTAGAACTACTCGCGCGTTCACCTTGCAATGTCTTGAATGTTAGAACTTCTCGCGCATTCACCTTGCAATGTCTTGAATGTTAAAACTACTCGTGCGTTCACCTTGCAATGTCTTGAATGTTAGAACTACTCGTGCGTTCACCTTGCAATGTCTTGAATGTTAGAACTACTCGCTCGTTCACCTTACAATGTCTTGAATGTTAGAACTACTTGTGCGTTCACCTTGCAATGTCTTGAATGTTAGAACTACTCATGCGTTCACCTTACAATGTCTTGAATGTTAGAACTACTCGTGCGTTCACCTTGCAATGTCTTGAATGTTAGAACTACTCGTGGGTTCGCCTTACAATGTCTTGAATGTTAGAACTACTCATGCGTTCACCTTGCAGTGTCTTGAATGTTAGAACTACTCGTGCATTCACCTTGCAATGTCTTGAATGTTAGAACTACACATGCATTCACCTTGCAATGTCTTGAATGTTAGAACTACTCGTGCGCTCACCTTGCAATGTCTTGAATGTTAGAACTACTCGTGCGTTCACCTTGCAATGTCTTGAATGTTAGAACTACTTTTGTGCGTTCACCTTGCAATGTCTTGAATGTTAGAACTACTCGTGCATTCACCTTGCAATGTCTTGAATGTTAGAACTACTCGTGCGTTCACCTTGCAATGTCTTGAATGTTAGAACTACTCGTGCGTTCACCTTACAATGTCTTGAATGTTATAACTACTCGTGCGTTCACCTTACAATGTCTTGAATGTTAGAACTACTCATGCGTTCACCTTGCAATGTCTTGAATGTTAGAACTACTCATTCATTCACCTTGCAATGTCTTGAATGTTAGAACTACTCGTGCATTCACCTTGCAATGTCTTGAATGTTAGAACTACTCGTGCGTTCACCTTGCAATGTCTTGAATGTTAGAACTACTCGTGCGTTCACCTTGCAATGTCTTGAATGTTAGAACTACTTTTGTGCGTTCACCTTGCAATGTCTTGAATGTTAGAACGACTCGTGCGTTCACCTTGCAATGTCTTGAATGTTAGAACTACTCGTGCGTTCACCTTGCAATGTCTTGAATGTTAGAACTACTCGCGCGTTCACCTTGCAATGTCTTGAATGTTAGAACTACTCGCTCGTTCACCTTACAATGTCTTGAACGTTAGAACTACTCGTGCGTTCACCTTGCAATGTCTTGAATGTTAGAACTACTCGTGCGTTCACCTTGCAATGTCTTGAATGTTAGAATTACTCGTGCGTTCACCTTGCAATGTCTTGAATGTTAGAACTACTGGTGCATTCACCTTGCAATGTCTTGAATGTTAGAACTACTCGCACGTTCACCTTACAATGTCTTGAATGTTAGAACTACTCGTGCATTCACCTTACAATGTCTTGAATGTTAGAACTACTCGTGCATTCACCTTACAATGTCTTGAATGTTAGAACTACTCGTGCATTCACCTTGCAATGTCTTGAATGTTAGAACTACACATGCATTCACCTTGCAATGTCTTGAATGTTAGAACTACTCGTGCGCTCACCTTGCAATGTCTTGAATGTTAGAACTACTCGTGCGTTCACCTTGCAATGTCTTGAGTGTTAGAACTACTCGTGCGTTCACCTTGCAATGTCTTAAATGTTAGAACTACTCGTGCGTTCACCTTGCAATGTCTTGAATGTTAGAACTACTCACGCGTTCACCTTGCAATGTCTTGAATGTTAGAACTACTCGTGCATTCACCTTGCAATATCTTGAATGTTATAACTACTCGTGCCTTCACCTTGCAATGTCTTGAATGTTAGAACTACTCACGCGTTCACCTTGCAATGTCTTGAATGTTAGAACTACTCGTGCATTCACCTTGCAATGTCTTGAATGTTATAACTACTCGTGCCTTCACCTTGCAATGTCTTGAATGTTAGAACTACTTGTGGGTTCACCTTGCAATGTCTTGAATGTTAGAACTACTCGCACGTTTTCACCTTGCAATGTCTTGAATGTTAGAACTACTCGCGCGTTCACCTTGCAATGTCTTGAATGTTAGAACTTCTCGCGCATTCACCTTGCAATGTCTTGAATGTTAAAACTACTCGTGCGTTCACCTTGCAATGTCTTGAATGTTAGAACTACTCGTGCGTTCACCTTGCAATGTCTTGAATGTTAGAACTACTCGCTCGTTCACCTTACAATGTCTTGAATGTTAGAACTACTTGTGCGTTCACCTTGCAATGTCTTGAATGTTAGAACTACTCATGCGTTCACCTTACAATGTCTTGAATGTTAGAACTACTCGTGCGTTCACCTTGCAATGTCTTGAATGTTAGAACTACTCGTGGGTTCGCCTTACAATGTCTTGAATGTTAGAACTACTCATGCGTTCACCTTGCAGTGTCTTGAATGTTAGAACTACTCGTGCATTCACCTTGCAATGTCTTGAATGTTAGAACTACACATGCATTCACCTTGCAATGTCTTGAATGTTAGAACTACTCGTGCGCTCACCTTGCAATGTCTTGAATGTTAGAACTACTCGTGCGTTCACCTTGCAATGTCTTGAATGTTAGAACTACTTTTGTGCGTTCACCTTGCAATGTCTTGAATGTTAGAACTACTCGTGCATTCACCTTGCAATGTCTTGAATGTTAGAACTACTCGTGCGTTCACCTTGCAATGTCTTGAATGTTAGAACTACTCGTGCGTTCACCTTACAATGTCTTGAATGTTATAACTACTCGTGCGTTCACCTTACAATGTCTTGAATGTTAGAACTACTCATGCGTTCACCTTGCAATGTCTTGAATGTTAGAACTACTCATTCATTCACCTTGCAATGTCTTGAATGTTAGAACTACTCGTGCATTCACCTTGCAATGTCTTGAATGTTAGAACTACTCGTGCGTTCACCTTGCAATGTCTTGAATGTTAGAACTACTCGTGCGTTCACCTTGCAATGTCTTGAATGTTAGAACTACTTTTGTGCGTTCACCTTGCAATGTCTTGAATGTTAGAACGACTTGTGCGTTCACCTTGCAATGTCTTGAATGTTAGAACTACTCGTGCGTTCACCTTGCAATGTCTTGAATGTTAGAACTACTCGCGCGTTCACCTTGCAATGTCTTGAATGTTAGAACTACTCGCTCGTTCACCTTACAATGTCTTGAACGTTAGAACTACTCGTGCGTTCACCTTGCAATGTCTTGAATGTTAGAACTACTGGTGCATTCACCTTGCAATGTCTTGAATGTTAGAACTACTCGCACGTTCACCTTACAATGTCTTGAATGTTAGAACTACTCGTGCATTCACCTTACAATGTCTTGAATGTTAGAACTACTCGTGCGTTCACCTTACAATGTCTTGAATGTTAGAACTACTCGTGCATTCACCTTGCAATGTCTTGAATGTTAGAACTACACATGCATTCACCTTGCAATGTCTTGAATGTTAGAACTACTCGTGCGCTCACCTTGCAATGTCTTGAATGTTAGAACTACTCGTGCGTTCACCTTGCAATGTCTTGAATGTTAGAACTACTTTTGTGCGTTCACCTTGCAATGTCTTGAATGTTAGAACTACTCGTGCATTCACCTTGCAATGTCTTGAATGTTTTGATATTTTGACATCTTTCGAATGTTAGAACTACTCGTGCGTTCACCTTGCAATGTCTTGAATGTTAGAACTACTCGTGCGTTCACCTTGCAATGTCTTGAATGTTAGAACTACTTTTGTGCGTTCACCTTGCAATGTCTTGAGTGTTAGAACTACTCGTGCGTTCACCTTGCAATGTCTTAAATGTTAGAACTACTCGTGCGTTCACCTTGCAATGTCTTGAATGTTAGAACTACTCACGCGTTCACCTTGCAATGTCTTGAATGTTAGAACTACTCGTGCATTCACCTTGCAATGTCTTGAATGTTATAACTACTCGTGCCTTCACCTTGCAATGTCTTGAATGTTAGAACTACTTGTGGGTTCACCTTGCAATGTCTTGAATGTTAGAACTACTCGCGCGTTTTCACCTTGCAATGTCTTGAATGTTAGAACTACTCGCGCGTTCACCTTGCAATGTCTTGAATGTTAGAACTTCTCGCGCATTCACCTTGCAATGTCTTGAATGTTAAAACTACTCGTGCGTTCACCTTGCAATGTCTTGAATGTTAGAACTACTCGTGCGTTCACCTTGCAATGTCTTGAATGTTAGAACTACTCGCTCGTTCACCTTACAATGTCTTGAATGTTAGAACTACTTGTGCGTTCACCTTGCAATGTCTTGAATGTTAGAACTACTCATGCGTTCACCTTACAATGTCTTGAATGTTAGAACTACTCGTGCGTTCACCTTGCAATGTCTTGAATGTTAGAACTACTCGTGGGTTCGCCTTACAATGTCTTGAATGTTAGAACTACTCATGCGTTCACCTTGCAGTGTCTTGAATGTTAGAACTACTCGTGCATTCACCTTGCAATGTCTTGAATGTTAGAACTACACATGCATTCACCTTGCAATGTCTTGAATGTTAGAACTACTCGTGCGCTCACCTTGCAATGTCTTGAATGTTAGAACTACTCGTGCGTTCACCTTGCAATGTCTTGAATGTTAGAACTACTTTTGTGCGTTCACCTTGCAATGTCTTGAATGTTAGAACTACTCGTGCATTCACCTTGCAATGTCTTGAATGTTAGAACTACTCGTGCGTTCACCTTGCAATGTCTTGAATGTTAGAACTACTCGTGCGTTCACCTTACAATGTCTTGAATGTTATAACTACTCGTGCGTTCACCTTACAATGTCTTGAATGTTAGAACTACTCATGCGTTCACCTTGCAATGTCTTGAATGTTAGAACTACTCATTCATTCACCTTGCAATGTCTTGAATGTTAGAACTACTCGTGCATTCACCTTGCAATGTCTTGAATGTTAGAACTACTCGTGCGTTCACCTTGCAATGTCTTGAATGTTAGAACTACTCGTGCGTTCACCTTGCAATGTCTTGAATGTTAGAACTACTTTTGTGCGTTCACCTTGCAATGTCTTGAATGTTAGAACGACTCGTGCGTTCACCTTGCAATGTCTTGAATGTTAGAACTACTCGTGCGTTCACCTTGCAATGTCTTGAATGTTAGAACTACTCGCGCGTTCACCTTGCAATGTCTTGAATGTTAGAACTACTCGCTCGTTCACCTTACAATGTCTTGAACGTTAGAACTACTCGTGCGTTCACCTTGCAATGTCTTGAATGTTAGAACTACTCGTGCGTTCACCTTGCAATGTCTTGAATGTTAGAATTACTCGTGCGTTCACCTTGCAATGTCTTGAATGTTAGAACTACTGGTGCATTCACCTTGCAATGTCTTGAATGTTAGAACTACTCGCACGTTCACCTTACAATGTCTTGAATGTTAGAACTACTCGTGCATTCACCTTACAATGTCTTGAATGTTAGAACTACTCGTGCGTTCACCTTACAATGCCTTGAATGTTAGAACTACTCGTGTGTTCACCTTTCAATGTCTTGAATGTTAGAACTACTCGTGCATTCACCTTACAATGTCTTTAATGTTAGAACTACTCGTGCTTTCACCTTACAATGTCTTGAATGTAAGAACTACTCGCGCGTTCATCTTACAATGTCTTTTTTTAATTTAATTAGTGTTTAGAATTTTAAAAAACGTAATTTATAACATATTTACAATATTTGTGTCATTTCAGGTCGGACCGAAAACAGTCGAGCCACGAAAGAAAAACAGGAGATGATAAATTAAATGTATGTAAAGATATGTAAAAGTAAATTTAAAAAGAAATGGATCTCTTAAGTGCTGAAACAACTCTGTCTTCTGGAGTTTTTAAAAAAATGTAAATCTGGGGAGGTAAGAATGTTCTAATACATGTACCCTTTTGCACAGCTACCCATTATTCACTTCAAGTTAGAAGCAACAAAATAGAAAATGTATTTCATATTACACCTCGCCAGCCATAGACATACATTTTATATGTTCTTTCCTGAACAGGTACTTGTATTTTGCTATATCTACCCACTCTGATTTCTTATTGATTCAGCTGCACTTATTAAAAATTCAGTAAATCATTTTCTTATATAGGTGATAGATATTTTTCTGGAGTAAATGAGGTTTTAAAGTTCATAAATTCAAAGTTTACTTTGTCACTGATAGGGTGAAGGACCAACTATTACTAAACTTCTGAGTCAGCATTGCACATGCTTTTGTTTTGAGGGTTAATTTATTCCAAAAGGAAGTAGACACATGTGACCAAACTTGTTTTATTTCTGTTATACATAACACTCAGTACATTTGAAAATGTTGCTTGGTATTTTTCGAATTTCTATAGTGGAACTGAAGTGCTCGTGCAAAATGTGTTTTAACTGAAAGAAGACAAGTTACATAGTGAGAGCAAATCGTATGCAACTGTTTTCGCCATACATGTATGTTAACCTTTGGGACAAAGAGTCTTGTGTACTAACATAAAATACAATCTTGATTTGAACAAAACAATCGGGAAAAAAAATGTTGCGTTTTTAAATGTACTGAGTATAATATAGCTTTCCTGGAATGCATAAAACTCTATGTCAGATAAGAAATAAAATATTTCCAGGGGTTTATATTGTCCCAGATCAATACCTGGTTGGCGAGACTTGAAGTTTGTCGATACCAAGGTTAGCAGGCCCGCGGTTTCGATCTGTTTCAAATCCCAAACACCAGGTTTTGATCTTGCACAATATAAACCTGCTGGAAATATTTTATTACCTATCTGTCAAGGAGTTACATTTTGTCAAGAGACTGCACAAAATACAAACAAATTCTCACAACTTACATTTTCTGCCTATCTCTCAACATCAAGCGAGAAGAATATACAGCTTCATCCTATTTACATATGTGTTGTTAGAACGTAGCTTCGCTTAAAATAACGCATATCATTGGGTTGTTGTTTTGCATCTGACATTTAAAATGACGTCTCAACGGTTAATGTGTTTACTGGCATTTAAAATGACGTCTTAATGGTTGACGGACATGACATTAGAGGTATTGTATAGCTTTTTAAGACCTCCACAATAACCAATCAACATTAAATATTTTAATAAACCTTGTTAAATATAATAATACTGAATTCATGGCAATTAAGTTTTTTGAAGGTATTTGGCCACATATTTATTTTAACATTCATTCAAAACAATGGGTGATCAAAGAGGTATAAATCAATTTTAGGATTGGCATTTGGAACATTTAGTGAGATTGAATCCAGTTATTAAAGCTTTAAAATCTTATGTAACAAGCGGGTGGGAAGAACTACAAAGAGTGTTTTGCAGAATCGTTGTTGATGTGTTTAATTATGAAAAAAAGAACAACAACATTAATGACAAAAAAATAACAGAAACTCTACACAATGTCTCCAGCTGCTCCACATCCGGATGGATATTTTGAACCTGTGTAGTAGTTCAAGTCCATGATTGTTAAACGTGGCAAGCTAATACAGCATATGGACAATACAGTTCTTTAATTCAGCCATCTGAAGTAGATATAAACATCAAACAGTAAATGTAGCGTTCAAGGACCACAGTTAACTAAAAACACAAATTGAAACAAACAACAATGACAAGGATAATTAGAGGTGTTCTTTTTAGAAAAACAGATGTCTCCCCACACTGCACAACCTAGTTAAGTGGAATCCACTTAGTGGATAGGGCACAACCTTATTAAGATATGTTTGGAAGTGGATAGGGAACATTTTTGGATAACATTAAGGATTGTGGAAAATTGTTTTTATACAACATGAAAAGACAAAAGCAATAGTAAAACTAGAAAATGTGTCCATGGGACACTGATGCATCGCTGCAGCACTGTCTGTCACATAAAATAAAACTTGAGTGTTAACTAACATAGTCCGAAAAGTAGGTCAATGTCATTCGTATGGACCTGGTTGTGGTAGGAACATATTTATGTCAATCCAACAAGTGGTTTAGGAAGCGTAGTGGTGACAACAAATTTAAAGTTAAAATGTCAAAGGGCAATAATTCTGTAAAAAAATATTGAACCGAAACACACATGAGATGTGCACAACTAGACATTCTGTTGGTGCTTCCTACCAAGTTTCATCAAAATTCAACAAGCGGTTTAAGAGGAGTAGCGGATGCGATATTCAAAACTAGACATCATACCGATGCTTCCCGGCAATTTTTATCGAATTCAACAAGCAGTTTAGGAGGAGTTATGGCGACAAAAAATTTAAAGTTAAAATGTCAAAGGGCCATAACTCCGTGAAAAATGATTGGACTGAAACGCACATGAAATATTCACAACTAGACATCATACCGATGCTTCCTGCAAAGTTTCTTCAAAATCCAACAACTGGTTTATAGGAGTTGCAGCGACAACAAATTTAAAGCTAAATGTCAACGAGTCTTAACTCCGTCAAAATCGTTTGAATGGGAACCCAAACATGACATTCACAACTAGACATCTTAACGATGCTTCCTGCCATGTTTCTTTTTTTGAAGTGAATTGAATTGAATGTTGTTTAACGGCTCATCAACACAGTATAGGTTATTTAGAGCTGCCCCAGAGAGAGGGGAATGATACATAGGAATCCGGGAACCTGCCCTACTCTTATTATCGAATAGATTCCTATGGTTCTTTAAGGTGCTCGGAGGATAGACTGATACACGGGACCGCCAAGTTTACGTCCCCATCCGACGGACGGGGCTAAGGGAAAGTGTCTTGCCCAAGAACACACCGACAGAACTCAGTGGCACCACGGAGGATTGAACCCGGGGCCTCCGGTTATAAATCCACTGCGCTACCAACTGCGCCACGCCAGCCCTCTTCTTTTTGAAATCCATCAAGCGGTCTAGGAGGAGTACAGGCAACAACACATTTACAGTTAAAACGTCAAAGGGCCATAACTTTGCCAAAAATCATCAAACTTGAACACAAACATGATATGCACAACTAGACATCATACAATGCATCCTGCCAAGTTTTGTCGAAATCCAACAAGCAGTTTAGGAGGAGTAGTGACAACACCAAACTTAAAGTTAAAATGTTAAAGGGCCATAACTCTGTCAAAAATCATCAAACTGGAACACAAATATGATATGCACAACTAGACATTATACGATGCTTCCTGTCAATTTTCGTCGAAATCCAACAAGCTATTTAGGAGGAGTAGAGGTGACAATATTTGTGACAAACGGACACAGCAAAACCAATATGTCTCCTCCACTTTGTGGTGGGAGAGATAATAAAAGGCAAGGCAAGTGACATTACAAACATCATTTCATGGGTATCCGGTGAAGATCGGAAATCCAACACGAGATATTAAAGCGTTTGAATTTCCCTATTTCACCAGATACTCATGGTTGATTCTTTTTCTTGCATATCATTTATATTCTGTGCGTTGACGACACCAACCACTAAAGTTTTGCATGTTTAGTTACACAATGACATCATGCAACTGTCAGATAACCATATTCTGTATGCAAGAAAAAAGGGTTGACAAAAAGGCTGCTGCCTTGGAACAGTCAGTGGTAAAAAGGCTGCTGCCTTGGAACAGTCAGTGGCAAAAAGGCTGCTGCCTTGGAACAGTCAGTGGCAAAAAGGCTGCTGCCTTGGAACAGTCAGTGGCAAAAAGGCTGCTGCCTTGGAACAGTCAGTGGCAAAAAGGCTGCTATGGGTTTAAATCAGGTTCAAGTGTGTGCACTAAACCTCACTCTTACCCTTCCACCATCCCAATAAAACTGGACAGTGTAAATAAAGAAATTTCCACCAGGCTATAACCTCTGACAATCTAGGTAGAATTAATAGGCAATATAAGTGTAACACATAGATGATCATGTATATATATATATGAATAAAAACAAACACAGAAAGCCACAAAGCAAATACTCAATGACTTGCAAAAAGCCAGAGCAACAAGAGAATAAATCATTAAAGGTATAACAAGAGATTGGAGACAAACATTCAGGATTTAGGTAGATGTCATCATAGGATCCACAATCTGTCCGGTCATCGAGGAAATCATAGGGAGAATTGTAAATGGGTCAACCACTAAACATGCAGTGCATTGCAGAATGATAGGATAATAACCCTTTTGATTATGTTTTTCCTAAGTTTAATAAAAATAGTATGAAAGTGACCAAAGTTTTTACCAAGTTTGTAAATCACGTCACCATAAAAGTCGGGTTGGGATAGTCTTTGTTGCATGACATGATGAGTATGTCTCATGTGCTCTAGATGGATAAATGGGATGTTGTTCGGGCGCTGGTTTCAGCCAAAGGTTTTTCAGCATAAACATAAGCAATTTTATTAATATTTACATAAATTATATATCATCAGAACTGGAATTGTTAGTGGTAAATAAAAATACTTTACTTTTCAAAATCGGTTGAGAAAATAATATTTTACAGCCAAGGTGCATTGCCCTTGGTGAGAGAAGGAAGCCTTTTGCTTTTGTGTTCAGTAGGTCATCAAGAACACATTGACTTGACAGTGAGCGTATAATTCCTAAGAAACATTGTCCCCACTGTAACTTCTAATAGACCTACAATTTTGAAACTTTACAGAAATAGTACCCATGTTAAAACAACAACCTCTATTGATTTTTGGTTAGTAGGTAAAATGTCAAGGTTGTGATCTGATCATGATATTTTTCCTGGGACTACAATCTTAAAAATGTATACAAATAGTTCTCTTGGTTAAACAACAACCTGCTTTATTGTTAGAAAGTCAAAGGTCAATGTCCTATTGACCTGAAACCTAGGATATAAACCTTAGCAAACAGGCATATAATGCCTTGCCTTGTTAGGCGACACACTTGTCAGTTATTCGCTTGCTTTTGGAGATTAATTACTACTTGTATATTCCCTGCTTTGATTCGGAACATTCCGTCCAGTTCACTGGCGGTGGTTCAAAATGGCAATGTTATGAAATAATGACAAATAATACAAGTGTAGATATGGTGCATGTATACCTTTTTGGTTCACTGTATATACTGGATAAATTATTTAGTGTTTTATAAACTAAAAGTTACGACTAGTGGACCTTTAAGGTTTGTTTCAGTGAGTTCTGAGCTTGACAATAGACTAAACGGATGCATATATTCCTGTCCATCCATAATTTCTAAACAGCACCAGATAATAAGGTGAAAGATTATTAACCAGGTTTTCCTCGGAAAACTCTGGTTATTAGTCCCCTACTGGTCGTAGACCAGAGGGACTATAGGATAGCACTCCGTCTGTCAGTCTGTCACACTTCGTTTCTGCTCAATAACTTCAGTTAGGAAGAAGATATTGGAATGAAACGTTACGGGTAGGTAGCTTATATGAAAAGGAAGCCTGGGATTGCATTTGGGGTCACTGGGGTCAAGATCACTGTTATTAAAAATAGAAAAATGGTTTCCGCTCAGTAACTTCTGTTAGGAATGAGTTGGTAGGTAGCTTATATGAAAAGGAAGCTTTGGATTGCATTTGGGGTCACTGGGGTCAAGGTCAAGGTCACTATTACTAGAAATAGAAAAACGTTTCCGCTCAATATCTTCAGTTAGGAATGAGATATTGGAATGAAACTTTACGGTTAGGTAGCTTATATGAAAAGGAAGTTCGGGATTACATTTGGGGTCACTTGATCTTCAAGGTCACTACTACTAAAAATAGAAAAATGGTTTCTGCTCAATAACTTCAGTTAGGAATAAGATAGTGGAATGAAGCTTTATGGCTAGGTAGCTTATATGGATGAACAGTTATGTTTAGTATAACATTTTACGCTTCTAAATTTAACACGCTACCTAATGCAGTAACGCATTACATTGCTGTTATGTTACATTATGCATTTAAATGTTCATGTGTCACTTTATCCAAGGAGAAAATTAATTATCCTCCAAAAAAAATAAAATTATCACACAATGACTGGTAGGGGACATTGTATTGCCTAGCAATACTTCTTCTTGTTAGATTGGGGTATGTCGTTTGGCGGACAGGCATGCGTGCGGCGTCAAACTCTTAGTTTCCGCTCAATAACTGTAGTTACTTATGAGATATTGGAACGAAACTTGCTGTGTAGGTAACTTATATGGAAAGGAAGCTTGGAATTGTATTTGGGGTCACTGGGGCCAGGGTCAAGGTCACTGTTACTAAAATAGAAAAATGTTTTCCTCTCAATAATATAAGTAAGGAATGAGATATTAGAATAAAATTTGTTGTGTAGGTAGCTTATATCAAAAGAAAGTTTGGGATTGCATTTCGGGTCACTGGGGTCAAGGTCATTGTTACTAAAAATGAAAAAATGGTTTCCACTCAATAATTTATGTCAGGAATGAGATATTAGAATGAAACTTGCTGTATAGGTAGCTTATATCAAAAGGAAGTTTGGGTTTGCATTTGAGGTCACTGGAGTCAATGTCAAGGTCATTGTTAAGAACTAAAAACAGTAAACCGGTTTCCACTCAATAATTTTAGTTGGGAGTGACATCTTGGAACGAAACTTGCTGTGTATGTACCTTTTATGAAAAGGAACCTTGGGATTGCATTTGGAGTTACTGGTGTCAAGGTCAATGTCACTGTTACTAAAAATAGAAAAACGGTTTCCACTCTATAATGTAAGGAATGAGATATTAGAATGAAACTTGTTGTATAGGTAGCTTATATCAAAACGAAGGTTGGGATTGCAAAAACAGTTTCCACTCAATAACTAATTGAGAATGAGATATTGGAACAAAAACTTCTGTGTATGTTACTTAAATGGAAAGGAAGCATGGAATTGCATTTTGGGCTCATTAGGGTCAAATTCAAGGTCACTGTTACTAAAATAGAAAAAGATTTCCGCTCAATTACTTAAGTTAGGAATGAGATATTGCAACAAAACTTGCTATGTATGTAGCTTATATTTAGCTTACTAACAGCTCTTTTTTTTCTTTACAGTCCTCATTTACTGTGTATGATTCACATGTCATTCTATTTACTCTATATTGTACACTGTTTATATCACTTTAGTACTAGAACTTCAACAACTTTATTATGTAATATGCTGTTTTTTGTAGAAAAAAACACTTTGTTACCTTCATGGTCGAAGGTCAGGGTCTGTTCAATACATTTTCGTAGGCTGTCCATTGCTCTTAAATCACATGAGATAATAGAATGTAACGTCAGGGGCATACCTGGGCATACGCACTGACCCTATGTACAGGCTATTAAAGAAGCAAACAAATAAAAAAGGCTAAAAATGCGAAAAATGCAATAAAAACTGAAGGTATAGGGGGTTAGGCACATTTGTGAATCCAAAACTCGATGGTGCGTATACCTAAATTAGCCCCAGGAACGCCCCTGAACGTAATGTATATGTGGGTGGGGAGAAGTGAGTTAACTAGCCTTAACTCTGACAAATACTTCTGTCAGCTTAATAGCTTTAAATATATAGTGTTAAAATGTGGCAAACTACTAGTCTTGTTGGTTGGGGTAACCTCATGTGGGGGTTGAGTGATGCAATTTAACCACTGAAAGTCAGTGAAAGACAATGAGTTGGAATAGCATAATAACCCTTCAACATACTACCTCAGTTACCTTTTACATTAAATGAAAATGTAATAATAAGTAAAGGAAATAAGATTATAGGTTAATCCTTACCAGCTTCATCAAAAGCTTAAACAGTTTCTTAGTTGACACTTCCAAGTGTTCCTCCTGTAGAAAAAAAGTACCAGCTATAGTGCTCCAGATATACTTTCAGCACAATGTGTGTTGTATGCATGAAATCAAATTATATTATGTATTTACATTTACAAATGCATATTCTAAACAAGAGGCCCAAGAGGGCATATGAATGCTCTACTGGCTAACATGGCTCTTATAACATCAATGACATGAGTGACTGCAATTTACGTTTTTTCAAAGTTTTGGGCAAAATACATCATTTTTAACTAAATCAAGGGCCATAACTAAAAAAATCTGGTAAATTTTTGTAAAGATAGATGAAATATGAAAGCCCTATAGTATTAACGAGGCAAAATATAGCATTTTTAACGAAATCAATGGCCATAACTCCACTGTTACTGGTCCGAACTAGCTGTTTTTCAAACTTATCCGTGCTTTCATTGATATTAACAATCTGGTAAAATTTGGTAAAGATCGGATGAAAAATGAAGGCCCTATCGTCTTAATGAGGCTAACTAAATCAAGGGTCAATATCCGCTGTTAGTGGTCTGAACTGGCTGGTTTTCGAACTTGTCTGTGCTTCATTGAAATTAACAATCTATTAAAGTTTGGTAAAGATGAAACAAAAAATGAAGTATAGTCCAGGGTTTGACATTAACAGTTGTCCCCTTGTCCTGTGCCATGTAGATTCTACTGGGGACAAGTTAATTGTCCCAGGTGACCTGTCCTACGGACAACTAAATTTTATAACAAGAAATGAATTTTACATCTTTAAAATTTGTGACTGAAAAAAATGTCAAAACATTGGTGAGCACATTGTAAATGACAAAGAAAAAACATCTTGTTTTCATTGGTGGAATGCAACTGAGGGAATGTAATGTCACTTTCATGATTGATCTTGTTTTTTGTATAATTTTTACATGAAGTGCGGGGACAAGTTAATTTGACTGGGGACAAGTAAATTGTGTAAGTTACTTGTCCTATGGACAAGTTGCTGAAAAAAGTTAATGTCAAACCCTGTAGTCTTAACAAGGCAAAATATAGCATTTTTAACTAAATCAAGGGCCATTACTCCACTGTTAGTGGTCCGAACTGGCTGGTTTTCAAGTCGTCCGAGCTTCCATTGATTTATCAATCTGGTAAAGTTTGATAAAGATCAGATGAAAAATAAAGACCCTATTGTCTTAAAGAGGCAAAATATAGCATTTTTAACTTAATCAAGGGCCATAACTCCGGTGTTATTGGTCCGATCTGGCTGGTTTTCAAACTTGGCCAGAAGAGCTAATAAATTTGTTGTTCCATGTGACAAAAGATAAATACTATTTATGAAATTTGGAGAGAGTAAACTGGTCAACACCATGCTTTATAATGCAGTTTTGACAAGCAAAAAACAAAAACGAAAAATTAAAAAAAAAAAAAATAACATAAAAAAAATAATTAAAAAAAAACAAAAAAAGAATTATTTTATTTATTTTTATTTTATTTTTTATAATAATAAAAAAAAACTCGACAAATCTGGTAAAGTTTGATAAAGATCAGATGAAAAATGAAGGCCCTATCGTTATTAACGAGGCAAAATATAGCATTTCTAACAAAATCAAGGGCCATAAATCCGCTGTTTCTGGTCCGATCTGGCTGGTTTTTGAACTTTTCCGAGCTTTCATTAATATTAACAATCTGGTAAAGTTTGGTAAAGATCAGATAAAAAAATGAAGGCCCTAACATCTTAGCGAGGTAAAAGTTAACGGATGGACAACAGACGATGGACAACTCGCCATCCTATAAGCTCTGGTGGCCCTTGGCCAGTAGAGTTAAAAACAAGTGTTGGACATCAATGGAAAATGGTTATTCTAAGTTCTATAAAAATATTGCATATTTCCACTTTCTCTTATATATGAAGGAGGATGAATAAGTAACCGAACATTTTCCGAGACATAGAAAGCATTACTTGATCATAGTTGAAATAGTTTCAGAGATTCGACATGTATATTGCGAAAGTTTAGAAAATTGCATTTTAAAATATTGAAGTTGATAGAGTGGTGCATCTTTTTCAAACGTAAAACTGAGATATGAAGTTAAAATCTAGGTGCTTTTTACCTCATAGTCTCTAAATGTTCCATTCCAGTCACAACCTGCTTTCACACACTTAACGTGTAGCTTATACATCTCCAGTTGTACTGCCCGGTCCGGGAAAATCTAAAATGAAGTTTTGAATTTAAACTTTGCATATCAAATCAAACTAGAGAAGCTGGTGGGGTTGGGAGGGATGGAGAGGGAGTTACCTCATAATCTTTTCCATTCCAGCTTGAACACCTCCATTCGCTTTGTCTTGTCAGGAAAAATATAAAATGAAGTTTAACTTTTTGAATTTAAAGGGATGCACACCAATCTTGATCTTTTAAAAAAGCACGGGTCCGTTAGGTTTCCTACATAACTTGGATTAGTTCAGTCATTAATATTAATTAGTAGAATAGTCCAAAGCAAATTGTTTTTTTACATATAACTAACTATATATTATATTGCACCAATAATATATTAAAACAAATTTGTATTTAAATATATGCGTGCAGTTTTAAAGTAAAAATGATACAGTAGTAATAAACTGAGGTGCAAATTTTAACGCTTGATATAAAACTCAAGATTGCCATGTGTCCCTTTAAACAAATTGGAGAGGTGGAGGGGAGCGTACTATTATTTATCCATCCTTCTATCTTTGCTTGTCTGAGCATAACTCATAAACTGCTAATAGGACTGAAGTGAAACTTCACACAATGACTGAGAGCAACGAGAGGACTTGCAGAATGCCATAGAGCTATGAAATATAGAATGGTTATAATGCAGCACGACTCCATTCACACTTTCTGACAAGGTTTACAATGCCAGCATAACCAATCGCCAATTTCAACTGACTTAACCTTAAACACCACACGTTCATGCATAAAACTCACCAAAGAGAATGATATTACACCGATCTAGTCTTTTTTGGTAATGACTGTATATTATGACATGTTCTGTTTGAATCAATGTTTATCTTGCTCTCAACTGAAATCTCGTTCCGTTTTGGATATTTAACTTCGACAGTGATATTTACGGTATGGTTTATTTAATTGAAACATGGTGGTTGTTTATGCAAGCATTGTGGGATGGCTGGTAAGTGCAGATTTAGTCTGATGATTCTGCATACCTACCAATAGTTCAAAGCTTAAAGCAATCATAGCTTTGTGGTAGGTACAAACCATAGGAGCAACGATTCTCACAGTTACTTCTTATGCTGAATTCATACATTTGATCACCCATGTGTTTCTGTTGATAGCTTACCATAATGAGTACTGGCTTTTAAAATCTCTTTTTACGTTTACAAATGTTTAATTGTGAATTACCTGATTTGGAAGCACTAAGCTTGTAACTCCTTCATTCTTACAACCGCAACATGGCAGACACCCACTGCAGAACATATTAATACAAAAATTAAAAACAGCATAGTGTTTTTCCATACCAGCATGCAATGGAGCAGTTCTAACTATTTGATAACTGAAAATTAATGAGAGGATCGAATGGATGTAAAATTGATAACATCTGTCATCCAAATTTAAACAGTAACTTTCACATCAAAATTTTTATTTTCACCCAAAAATATTTTGAAAGTAAGAATCTTTTTGTGTTGCCTGCGAATCATGGTAGATCACTTTTTCGTCGTCATCGTGGGTCTGTCACACGTTAACCTACAACCAGACCTCGGCCATAACTTGGTTAACATAATATGTTCATGAAACTTCACACAGTTTTATCTTACTCCAAGGAATGTCGTTACACGTCCTATAACTCTGACTTTTATTTCGGCTAAGTTATGCCCCTATTCATAAGACTTTAATCTGCAGCCTGACCTAGCTCATAACTTGGCATTTAAACATTGACATAACTTGAAAAGTATTTGACCTGTGTTCATGAAACTTACCCCAAGGAATAGCACACTGCATTTCCAATAACTCTTGACTTTTATTTTGGCAGGGTTATGCCCATTTTCATAAAACTTTAACCTGCAACCTGACCTAGCTCATAACTTGGCAAAACATTGACACAACGTGAAAAGTATTTGACCTATGTTCATGAAACTTACCCACAAGAAATGTGTCAATAAGCCATTAAATAATAAATCATTTTAGTTAGGAATGTACTTATTTATTAATACTACAATACCGGTGTATCTAATGATAAACTTTCTTAAATGGACACAGGGCAATTTTGAATTTTTATCAAGCATTAATAAATTTGCATATCAATTTGTTAATCCAGTATCGTTTTGAATACTGACATATTATTAAATCAAAATTTAAAGTTTTCATATTTTCTTATTCTACAATAGGTTTAAATATAGAAGTAAAAGGTGCTATGTGCTTTCTTTGTTCATATACTTATAGCACCTTTACTACCATGGTGACGATATATTATCAGTGCAATATAGTCAACAGTTAGTAAAATGCAAAACTAATTTCCTTATATTGCTCTTATAACTAATATTAATGATTGCACTGCAAGTTATGTAGAAAAACTAACGCGATACATAAGTTTTTACAACATCGAGATTGCCATGTGTCCCTTTAAATAATCAAGTTACCTGACAAGACTGTCGGCACACGATTTACAGAATCTGTGCCCGCACAATAACTGTACGGGCAATCGCAGCATCAACTCGCAAAGGTTGCAAACATAAATATCATCTACTGTGTCAAACATACCCAAAGGGTATCCACCTGTAGTTGCTTTGGGAGTTGCCATGGCTGTCAAATGTAAAATGAAAATATAGTCAAATTGTTGCGTTTGCGTAATAATTAAGTTAAACAATCCCTACCTTTTGTCTTTTTTTTTCAAATGGAATTGATCATATGCCTTATTTTAAAGCTACTAATATTGTTTCCAAAATGATTTTTCTCCCAACATTGAGTATGTATTGGGTAGATATTTCTGTTTTACTATGTTTAATTTTTGTATTGAAGCAGTCATATTTTAACAAGATTAACATTTTATTATGATAGAAAAACACACAAAAAGCTATTTCATATGGGTGTATGAATTATGTAGTTATGTTAGAAATGTATGAAAATATTTTGATCATGAAATATCCAGGGTGACAAAAATACTTTTCAGCACATTTCATACCTTTATAAGGCTTATTTACCGCAGGCACAAACTTTTTCTCAAAGTTGTATTAATATTATTAAATAAAAATAGGAAGCAGTGCTGGTGGGTGTTCTACTCAAAACCTATACATTTTCATAACTGTTAAAGGAACTAGCGACAATTGGTGTCACTCCATATACAAATGAAAACCATCATTATATGCTTCAATTTCATATGTGCAAATGCATTGAGTTGACTCATATGTTACTTTCGGTTGAAGGACTATTGGTCGGCCATCTTTAAAAAAGATCCGAAATGGATGGGGTATGATCCAGTGAAATTTTTAACCAAATGCATATTTTAGGCAGGAGTAATGTCAACCATTTAGTACATGACAGTCATTCAACACTGTTGACGTGAAACTCATAAGAGATGGAATACTTATATGGCAGAAATTGTGCCCTATATATTCGAAAAGTTTGATACAATTTTACTCAAGTTGTTTTGTTTTTATGTGAAATAAATTGTTCCATCAAACTAGAATTGACTTCATGACAGTGAATAAGAGGTAGTTTCTCTGAGCGTTCCTTTTGCCAAAGTTACACTACAACACAATATTTATTTTCTTTCTTAGCTTTTATTGTAAAATACAGTAAAGAACTAAAGCAAGTTGGTGGGGTTACATACACACCCCACACTCCCCCACCACACTGAAATTCGTCCCGAATGTCTAAACATACAGGAGAACCACTGCTGGTGGTGAAAAAAATCATTCCTCAACCAGGACTCGAACCCAGTGTCTGTGGTTAACCGTACCAGCGCTCTAACCACTGAGCTATCGAGGACATACGTTTAGGAAATCGATTATTCACCATTTACCTATACCAGGGTACATACACCACCCTCCACCAGACTGAAATTCGTCCCTGAATGTCTAATAAAACAGGAGAACCACCGCTGGTGTTTCTCAGGATGATCCCGGACAAGCCTCCAAATATAACAGGTGGTGAAAAAATTGTTCCTCAACTGGGACTCGAACCCAGGGTCTCTGGTACCATACCAGCGCTCTAACCACTGAGCTATCGAGGACATATGGTTAGGAATTGATTATTCACCATTTACCTGTACCCGGTTACATGCAATATGACATAACCCTATTTGGAAAGAATATTTTTCGACCCCGCCTACCACACCAAAGTGCAGCCGACTAGAGTATGATCCATGGGGCCCATGCAAAAACCTGTAACATAGATATATGTATTGACCATTGGGGCAACGCTATTGTATAAACAAGATTCCTACATTTTAGTATGTTACGTGAAGAGTAATAATTATTGTACTTTTTACTAAGTACACTCCCACCCCGGAGGAGATATGTAAACGTTAGTATACCTCCTTGCACATTTACACATATATTCTGATCATATACCAAAGTTTCAAGTTGGTAACTCCAATGGCGCAGGAGGAGAAAGTGTCACTTATACATGGACATATGCACGGACGGATGGGATACTATTTTATCATGCAGAAATGCACTTTTCTGCCTAATAAAGGGGTGACCTAATACATTTTGCTTTATTAGGCACTGACCAATAGAGCAAATCAATGCGGAATCCCTCGGTGTTTATTGTACGTAACGTTATCTGACGTCATGCACGTAACGTTGCCTGACGTAATTTTAACAAACAAAAAACAACAACATGGCGGCGTCCT
The DNA here is from genome assembly GCA_037043455.1 of Cyrtodaria siliqua. Taxonomy (NCBI): domain Eukaryota; kingdom Metazoa; phylum Mollusca; class Bivalvia; order Adapedonta; family Hiatellidae; genus Cyrtodaria; species Cyrtodaria siliqua. Next base: position 265,870 of record JAWPHD010000141.1, on the reverse strand, counting down.
CGATAAGCGTAACATTCTGAGAAATAGGCTTGGCCTAATAAACTTGATAGTAAAAGGCACTGACATCATATTTTCTATATCCCCTGGTTCTGGAAAAAAGTGCGGGGATAATTAATCTCTCATCGCTTATCATAAAGCTGAATTACGGTTTATGTATGTATGAGGTTTAACATCCCTTTTAACAATCTTTCAGTCATATCATGGCAGAGTCTTCTTGTAGTAGTGCTTAATGCTCAACCTTATAGTACTGTCACATAGGAATACCACGCTCACGACACATGACATGATACCCCAGTCAGTCATATGACCTGTCACCAGTTCCTAGAACTACCCTTTATACGCTGAACATCAAGCAAAGGTGGTTCTAGTCTTTGGTATGACCCAACAGGGCATTTAATGAAGTTGTTCCATCAGGAGACTTGATTAACTGAAAACAATTAGGTAGAACAAATGTACACAATGCAAACTGCACTGACCTCATTTTTAGACAGAGTTGTCTTAGAACGAGTTGTCTTAGAACGTAATTCCAAACTATGTGGCTTTTAGTATATATTTATTGCCCGGGTATGTTTGTTGACAGAAAAGCATACCTTCCACAAATTTTTTGTTATCTGGTGACAAATCTTTCTGCCAATAATTGTGCTCAATTCGTCAATGAAAATTACCCAATGTGCTCGAATTATAAAAACCTGGCCGTTCTAATATGTTAAAACGTACGTTTAAATAGTTCATTTACTTCAGTTTACTTGTGACAATAAAATCAATATTTGCAGATCAATATATATTTTATCAATGTTTAAAAGGATACGATTTATACCTGACGTTCAAGTGAAATTGATTGAAATTTGAAACAGAAACAGCTCGTTTGTTGTTTTTTTGGTGCCAGTTTTCGATAAATCATGGCCGCTTAAGATCTGCGTAAATAATGCCTCATCGCAGATTGGCTGTTAAATAAAATTAGAAATAGAATAATAATCTAAGATTTAAGTAATTTAAATGAAATTTAAAATATATACCAGTATTTTAAAGGAGTATATACCAATATCAAAAATAAAAAATACCACACACCAATGCCGCTCACACCAATACACAATCACTTGTCTTTCACAAGAGTGTTTCCCCCTGAATATTATTCTTTATACACATGTTATAAGGAAAAAAAATAAAAAATTAGGATCAATATATATATATATATATAGTTATGTTTGTGCAAATAATCTATTGTTAATTTACCAGTCAGTGATTGAAAATCACCACCGATACCTTCACCATATTTTCTATTGAAAATTAATATTGTGTACTGAAATTATTGTATGTGTTGTTTTTTAAAGCAATTCAGTATTAAATTTCTTTCTTCCTTTATGATGTAGATATAGAAAATTTTATGTTTAGAAAAAGCAATTCCTTTTATGATGGTTTATAAAAATGTTGATATCAATTGAAACCAATTGAGATATAGATATGTTCATATTCAATTTATAAAGATTTTAAATAAATAATTATAAACAAGAAATGTTTTTAAATCATATATGCTCTACTCGAGGGCTATAACTCGATCTGATGTGACTGCGAGTTATTGAGCAGAAACCAATTTTCTGTTTATAAAAAATAGTGACCTTGACCTTTGACCAAATGACTTGGATAACAATCACAAGCTATTGTTTCATGAGCCTCACCTTGTGGTGATTAGTTCTGTTAATTTCCTTTTTTTGGTAATAGACATATACAAATACTGACTGCATATCTCAAATGTTTTTCTTTAAAATAAACTGAAACCAAAAATAGGACTTCATTAAAGGTCTTCATTTTATCTTGATTTCATGGAGGATGAGCCTGGCATGTTCATTTCTGTTAGGCGCCATATAACCTTTCATGTGTTGGTGCACCTTAAAATCCCAATTCAATTGAATTCAATGGACCCTCCAGTTCCCAACCAGCAAGAATGGACCCCACTTTTTACATCATTCCTCAGAGAGTGTCTTTGAAATGGACCCGGCTGTACCTCATTATATGTAAATGCTGTGTATAAAATAAACGTAATGCATTATGTTTACAGACTCAGTCGACCAGTCCAAGTGATAAAGATGCCGAGATAGCAGCACTAACAAAACAAGTTTGTGAGAGCGAGAGTCAGCGCCTCGACCTCGAGGACCGAATCCAGGCCCTAGAGGAGAGACTCGAGTATGAGAACAACCAGAACCTCGCTTCCGAGGAGAAGACATGTGATGAAACATTACATGCCAAAGATAATTACATCGTCAAACTGGAGAAGGAGAAGAAGGAAATGGAATTAGAGACAAATAAGATGGTGAGAATTTATATAAAAAGCCTGCTGTAGATCAATTTTGTAAAACACTAAAACACTATGCCGTAAGGCCAAATAAATGTATGTTTCAGATAATGGCTTGAAAAACATAGGTTAGGTTTTCCTCCTCAAGATAAATAGTTGGATGGCTAGAAATCCATGGAAGGTTAACAAAAACATAGGGTTGGCAGTTACAACAAGTTCTTCAGATTAGGAGAAACAGATATTTAGTCCTCTATTTAGATATTATGAAATGTCAAAATGATCTCAATCTTTAGCATGAATCATTGGACATCTCATTCTCCATTAACCTCCAATGTTTCAGTTGTTATTTCTAACTTTGTTTAACCCTTAGCCCGCTATAAATGTATAATGGAATATCCTTTCTTTGAATTTGGACCATTCAATTTTTGCTACAAAGGGGTGTTTTGGTTAAATGACTTAAGAGCAGCCAGACAGTGTAAATATTGATCAGCTTACGAGTTACTCCAGGCTGATCTGGGTTTACACTGGCTGTTGTAGTTGCCCTTAGCAGGCTAAGAGTTAAAGAGAAATTAATTGTTTCTGTAAAGCATATACGTGTATACCATCTTTTCTTGAAAACATAATATGTATGATTCTTAGCAATACATGGATTCTGAAAAAGAACTAACTCCGATGTCATGCAAATAATTTGTATTGTAAGGCAGCGGCCAGATAAAAAATATATTCCAGCATTGTCAGTGTGTGAAGTCTTTTTAAGATGCATGTAACATGTGTTATTGAATTAACTTAACGTATCTGTTAACTTCTAAAACGTTTATAAATATTGTTCACAGAAACAACGCCAGAGAAAGAAAATCAAGTATCTGAATTCACAGATGGCAGAATACAAGCAGGAGACCAACTTTCAGATGATGGAACTCCGTGATGAAATCAAGAAACTGAAAGAAGATAATAAGACACTGATGGGTAAGTTGGGTGATAATGGCCGAGTCATGAGGGTGATAATGTGTAAGTCATGATGGATGATGCTGGTAAGTCATGGTGGGTCATGGGTAGGTTTGGTCATGATGGGCAGTGATTGGTGATGCTGATAAATCATAATGGGTGATGATGGGTTAATCATGATGGGTAAGTCATGTGTGATAATTGTCACGATGGATGATGCTGGTAAGTCATGATGGTTTCTGGTATATAAGTCATGATTGGTAAGTCATGATGGGTAAGTTGTGATACTGGTAAGTCATGATGGGTCATGATGGCAAAGTCATGTGTGATAATGGCTAAGTCATGATGGGTGATGATGGGTAAGCCATGATAGGCAATGATTGGTAAGTCATGATGGGTATGTCATGTGATAATGGGTAAGTCATGCTGGGTAAGTCATGATAGGTGATGATTGGTAAGTCATGATGGGTAAGTCATTATCGACTCAGCTGTGTTCCTTATAATAAAAATAGAGTTTATTAGAATCAGTGAAATGCATTTTAATAAATTTATGTTTTCATCGATCATTTTGCGTTAGTAAAATACGCTTAACATGCTTAGCATTTTTTTTTGTTTTTAGTGCTAAGATCATGCATCATTTCACTTTGCATTCATTTTGCGTTAATTTCAAGTACTTGAATGGATAAGACAGTTAGTGCCTGTAAAATGAGTAATTTTAGCATGGTTATGCAATATGTTTCACGAGTAATTTGTTAAGAATATTTTTAGTTGAACTGGGTTTTACAGTGCACCAACACAAAAAAGGTTATATGGTGCCAACTGGAATGAACATTCCAGACCCTCCCTAAATTTAAATAAGAGACAAAAATATGCTGAATGGGTATAGAATCTTCTCACCTGCAGAACTACATAGTTGCTGCAAATTCTGTTGTAAACACTCCATTTTGATCATTGTTTTCTGCCACAACTCAAGTACCATGTGGAACAATACAGGTGCAGCTACTTTAGTGGAGTCAAAAAACAATGATCGTGGCTCCAGAATAAATAGATGTGGGTGAAGTATGACATTGAAAATAGTTTTAGGTATACATTGATGTGTAAATGAATGTTTATGGAAATGATTTCGAAAAGCAAGAAATGTTTGATAAACATCCCATCAGCTTTAAACATTCCTTCATTACTGATATTCATAACCAAAAATAAAAACAACAACATTTAGAACATATTCAATCAAACTGACATTTTTTTTATTAAAACGATACTAATTTTGTTTTTTTATCTATTTTTATTGTAGCATCACCTGTTAATGCCAGCTTTAAGCCTTCCATCTCGTACGACTCTGATGACACTCCGAAACTTCCCGGAGGTGAGAAAATGAAGTTGATACTAGAACTGTCGGAGCAGGTCACTGAACAAGCCGATAAAATCACACAACTGGAGAGAAAACTGAAGGAGAAAGATTTCGTTATTAGCGAACTTCGTGTGAAGCTCAAAAACAACTCAGAATATCTTAAAGCTTTAGATGAATCTCAAGACATGAAAAAACATGCTGGCCTTGATAAAAACAACAGTGGTGTAGATAGATACAAAAGTAGTGGAAGTAGTAAACAAGGAACCAGTTTCAACTCTAAACTTACTGACTCAACAAGAAAGAGTGCAGATTCAACAAGAAAGAGTGCTGACTCATCCAAAAGTGATATTAATTCATTATTCGCAGTTCAAGAAGAGGATGAGGATGATTTTGATAATTCTGCGGATATGATGAAACTGTCTTCCTTACTACAAGGTGTTACAGCCAAAAACGATAAAACTAGAATAAGCATAGATACCCTAGATGATGATATTGATAGGTCAGAATCAAACCAAGGCAATCAAATAGAAGAGAGAGCCGACTCAGGACTAGGATCTGCTGGCAAAAGAGAAGAAGAGAAAAAGTCTAAAAAAAATAGTAACAATTGGGGAGATTGGAAAGATCCGTCGTTTTCGTTGGAATCTGGATTGTCGGATTCCGATTTTGAAACAGGTTACGCGATAAAGAGTAAAGCAACAAGTGCGCCACCAAAATTGCAAAATGGTGACCCAAATCCAAGACTGAAAAAGAAATCGAGCAGTTTGAGAAAGCGGGCATCACATAGAGCAGAGGACAGGCCGCCCAGACCTGGTGTAGCATTCGTGAACAGCTTGGACGATCACAGCATTGAAAACAATGATCATTTGTTAAGCATTAACCCATTTGAATCTGTGATAAGTCCAGTAGAAGTATCTTGATGTTATTTTGTTCGATTATTGTCTATATTTATTTTGTCCTAGGCAGAAAGACAGTATTAACCATACCTGTGCTCAGTATTTTATCATAACTGAAATTGATTCAGTATCGTGGTGACACTTTCGTGGATTGCAATGGTGTTTATAATTTACGAAAATGTTTGCTGCTCAAGGAGTAGCAGTGTCTCTTTATGAAAAGAAAGATGTTGATTTAGTATCACTAGAACTACGTGCTCCTTACGTCAGATTGTATATATCTGAATTGCAAGTGTGTCATTTGACCATGTGCGACCTGTCATGCAAAAAACGGACCAGTTGATGTCATATATCTACACTCAGTTGCAAAAGAAACTGGACACTTTAAAAATTTTAGTTTACACCCTATCCTCTTTATCAAGCGACAGTCGCTTAATGATTCGACCTATTGAAAGACAAATGAAATCATGATATTGGCAATGGAATGATAAAAGCTTTAGTACCAAACATGGCATATTCATGTTGGAATTTGTCAATTTAATTCTAAAAAAACTTTATACAATTAAATCTCAACAAAACTCAGTGTCCACTTTCTTTTACAACTGAGTATACAAGTCATACAACCATTAATAGATTTTTGAAATCAACAACTGGTGTTGGTACAGATGCTAATCCATTCAAGTAGTGCCATAAAGCATTATATTATATATTCTGTGATGAATAATAGAAATGTCCCAGTTTGAGAAAATCTATAACATATCCCTTCCTCTACTGTGCTATCTCGCCTAGTGTGCAAAATAGCACAGTAGCAAAATGTTATGAACTAAACGATAGACGTCACGATATTACGTCACAAATTGACGTCATGATATTACTCCGCGCTGTTGCCAAAGGAGTGACAGAAGAAGGAATACTTGTGTCAAAAGACGATTGGAAAGAAATTCATCACAGAATATATATTATGTAGTTTAATTAACATTTTTGTCGTGATACGGAAAATAATTCACTCGTGAGAAAGATTCTTGTGATATAGAAACTCGTGCGCAAGGGAATTATTTCCCGTATCACAACAACAATGTTAATTAAACTCTATATAATTTCTGTTTGGTTGGTGTTTATTTGAGGTACGGTTTCAGGCCTGTCTCAAACACTTGCTGAAGAAGTGCACAAATAACGTAAGTTTGAATATCTTAGGATCACCAGAAAAGGGATTTTTTTAATTTTTTTTGCAAAACTGATATACCCAAGTTATAGAGATCATAGAAGTTTTTCTTGTAAGGGACATTTGAAAGTATTTCGATATGAAAGAGACGTTCAGAAATGCCTTAGTTCAAATAAAATGAGTGTATTGTAATAAAGTTATGTGATTTAAATTGTTATATTAGTATTCAATTGATACATTGTTGAAAAAATATGTCTAATTTCGAATAAACTTCAATTTTTAATTAGATGTACTGCGCACAAATCCAATGTGTTGCAGTAGAAAATGGCTGTTCCTCTACAATAATTGTCTTTCTTGCATATTTTTTATCATTATCATGTGTACTGCCACTACAGTACAGAAAAATAATGTAAATATAAGAAAATAATGTTAATATAAGAATTGTTTTGTTTTTTCAGCGTTTATGCTTCATTTGGTTTTAAATGTCTTCAGTGAATGGCAAATTTACCATAATGCGCCAACATGCTTCAAGGAATTTGCCATTTTCTCCCGACGTATAAACTGCATATCGTCGAAAAATGTGAACTAATTCTTAATTCATATGCATACATATTATGTTTTTTATGTAACATTAGTTACAAAGTAAATGATAGTTTTACTAAATAGAATGGTGTTTACTTCGGGAAAGTCGCCAGAAACTGTGTGTGGCATGAACGCAGAATGAACGCAGAATGAACGCAGAATGAACGTTGCACCATCTGTATTTTAAAATGCATTTCGTTCTTTGCATTCGTTTTCAGCGTTCAGTGTTTTAACAAAATGATGAATGCATTTTTTAAAACGCTAAATGCTGAAAACGAACAAAATAAAACGCAAATGCATTTCGTTATTTTGGATAACTTCCAGTATTATCCTTTTCAGTTGATGAAGTCTGCTGGGGAAACATATATATCCTTTATTTTAAAAAATAAATGCTATTCTATTTGATAAGTCCGTCATTTCTTAAATAAATTACAATTTCAGTATTTCTTACTGGTGTTCTTTTTTACTTCCATACATACAGTGTCAAGTATGTTACATTTTTGATGAAACTAACATAAACCCAGAAGAAAAAAGAATAATCATCAACGTGCACCACAATTAATGTCAACAAAAGGACCCATTCTTCAGTACAACCACATAAACATAAGTCGCCGACTCATGATAATAATCGCATGGCTGGATATAAAGCATAATTTAATCATGAGAGATGTTGCAATTGGTAAACGCTGAACGAACGAATGCAACAATGCATTTGCGTTCCGTGTATTTAAGAACGCAAGTGATTTGCATTTAAAAAAATGTGTTTATAAAAATGAAATGCAAAGGGAGCGCAAACGGAATGCAAATGGAATGCATTTTTGGGGTACTTTAACGCAACTGGGTCTATATATTTGCATTTATGTGGGTTTCTTTCAGAGTGGTTTTATTGATCAATATACTGTAAACAATGATATCTTCTATCTTTATCCATGTTTACTGACAATGATACTGTCACTGCCTATATGAGCATAGAATTCCTTCAGTTTCAGATCAGTTTTGTCAAGTTCATTAAAGGTTGTCTTTAAAAGAATTTGCAGCTCTGCGTTTTGACAGACAGCATTTTAATATTCTTGTTAACTGTTCTAGTGTTTGGGATACTCGAAGTCTGATTATTCCAATTAAAACATCTAGTGAAATATTTCATAAAGTTTCATTCGTAACCATGGGAATCACGCAATCTAATCAATGCAACACTCTGATAAGGATTTGATTTTTTATAGTGTATCAGGAAATGTAAAAAATAAATTGTATTACTTTGTTTCCGAGTAATATCTGCACTTTGCATTATGTTTGTAGGTAGTGGTGCAGAATGGTCTGTTATTGAATGGGCAATGTTTACATTCAAACATGTAATGAATGGCTTGCTTTAGTGGCAAAATATTTTAAGCGACGATTTTCAAAGTAAAACTTTCTCGCATCTCATCTGTCGACTGCCGGTTCGAATCCCTCTTGGAGCTCAGCTTGTCATGTGAGAAAGTGTCGATTCTTATGGATGGCGGGAGATATGCAGTACTGGTTCTACCCAGGAGAAGGTGTGTGTGGTCTGCCTCAACCACAAACAAATCGACCGTCATATATATGGCTTAACATCTGCTAAAAATGGTGTAACAAAAAAAATCAAGAGTCATTTCAATTAATGTGTGGTGATTTCGAGTAAAATAAGATGAATTTGACAGTAATATTATAAACTCAGCTTACATCATCATCATCATTAAGGTTAAACATGATGCCTTCATTTGCATACTATTGTTATTGTTTAAGGTTTGCTTTTTATTGTTAATAATTAAAAGTTGTTTTTATCTATTAAAATCTAGACAGTGTCGCTAATGTGCAATTTCTGTTATCTATTATTCAAATAGTCAGTTATTTTTATAAAATAAAGCTTACTAGAATTTCACCAGTGTTTCGCATTTCTTATTTAAAATATTCCGAATTAGCATTTATCTTTGTATGTTGATGATGTCCAGATATTCAAAGACATTAGCAAAACCGATAATTTAACAATAGACCGTATGTGAAGCGCTCCAGGTTAGACATATAGCGTCTCATTGGCCGGATGGTTAACAACATTGCATTGTAAACCTTCGCCTCTCACCGCTTTCAGTCATATCATGACGGTGTCTTGGGCAGCTTTCAGTCATATCATGAAGGTAATCTTTGTCATATCATGATGGTGTATACTTGTAACAGTGAGGTAAATGCTCAACTTTATAGTGCTGCCACACTGGAATACTACAATGTAGACACATGACACGATACCCCACCCAGTCACATTATAATGACACCGGTCCTGGAACTCCCCTTTACATGCTGAACATCAAGCAAGGGAGCTACTTGTACGACTTCTATGAAGTCTTTAGTGTTTCTCGGCCTGGGATAGAATCCTCGACTTTCCCACATGCCAGGCGGACTGAATGCTCCAACTCTATGCCACCGCCAAAATTCATCTCATTCAATAGGTATACAAGTACATTGCACTTTTGGTTATGTTAAAAAACAACATGCTTGGAACTTAGGCAACTTATGAGATAACTTCAAGTTCTCAGAAATTTATGTTGTTCATTCTCAGAAAAGCGATAACAAAATAAATCAATATTTTTTAGCGTTTCAACGGAAAAAGGAGTCAATTCATCAAAATTTTAATTTTTCAAAAAGGTCTAAGTTATTGTCATGAAAATTATTGTCATATACCTTTCGAAATATAGAAATTTATGATATCAATATTTTTGGCATTTCCATTGACAAGTCGTGTAAAGATAAATTGTCAACATATTTGTTTTTTAACGCTACATGTACCTTTTCGCTTAATTGGATCTGTTTTTAGTACATAGACCACTCTTACATGGACATAAATTGTGTAACCTAGGAAACAATACATTTTAATTCAAGTTTCATTTAGTGCATAACCTGAATACTAAACAAGGTATCCTAATAGAATGGTCTATAGGAGGTTTTTCTCAGTTATTAATTTATTATTCATCACATGTCCGTAGGTATGTATTATGTTGTGGCATGTCTGTCCATCCATCTGTACATTAACTTTTATCTGACAACTGATTATGGCTAATAACTTTTAAATATAAGGTATACAACAATGAAACTTTGCAAACATCTTCAGCAATCATACATCTGATAAAGGCCCATAACTCTGGTTCATATTATTTTAATTATTCCCCAAATGATGTATGTATATGCCCCACTAGGTGGTGCTCTTGTTTATAATTCTTTCTGCCATCAAACAATAAAGGCAAAGGCAGGGCAGGATTGCCAGCACATCAGTCAAATAAAATTCACTGACTTTTCCCTGACATCATTTTTTCACTGACCAATTTGACCCAATTTAATTGGCCTCCTCCTCACCTACAGCAATTCCACCCATTTTTAGCTCTACTGATCAGAGATCAGCAGAGCTTATGCCGTGGTGCGGCGTCCGTCGTCCGTCTGTCCGTCTGTCCGTAAACTTTTTTTTGTAGCGACTACTCCTCTGAAACTACTGAATGAATTTTCATGAAACTTTACAGAAATGTTGCCCATGAAGACTAGTTGATCCTAGCAAAAATTCATGTTGATGTGAAATCCAAGATGGCCCCCAGATCTAAAAATAGGTTTTTAAAAAACAAGTTTGTAGCGACTACTTCTTGAAAACTCTAAGTGATATTGATATGGGACTTTTTCTAAAATGATCAGCATGACATGATGTTGGTCCTTGTCGAAAATCGTTTTGATTCGACGTTAAACATGGCTGCCAGTGGCCATCTTTGTTTACATAGAGTTATATAATGAAAACTTGTAGCGACTACTCCTCTGAAACTACTTTACGGATTTTCATGAAACTTCACAGGAATGTTGCTCTTGATGTCTAATTGATCCTAGCAAAATTTCAGGTCGGCCGGAAATTCAAGATGGCCGCCATGGCTAAAAATAAATTTTCAAGATACAAGTTTGTAGCGACTACTTCTTGAAAGCTATAAGTGATATTGAAATGGGGCTTTTTCTAAAATGATCAGCATGATATGATGTTGGTCCTTGTCAAAAATTGTTTTGATTCAACGTTAAACATGGCTGCAAGCAGCCATCTTTGCTTACATAGAGTTATATATAGTAAAAACTTGTAGCGACTACTCCTTTGAAACTACTTGGCGGATTTTCATGAAACTTTACAGGAATGTTGCTCTTAATGTCTTATTGATCCTAGCAAAATTTCAGGTCGGCCAGAAATTCAAGATGGCCGCCACAGCTAAAAATAGATTTTTAAAAAAGAAGTTTGTAGCGACTACGTCTTGAAAACTATAAGGGACATTGATATGGGACTTTTTGTAAAATGATCAGCATGACATGATGCTTATCAGAGTCAAACATTATTTTGATTCGACGTTAAACATGGCTGCCAGTGGCCATCTTTGTTTACATAGAGTTATATGATGAAAACTTGTAGCGACTACTCTGAAACTACTTTACGGATTTTCATGAAACTTCACAGGAATGTTGCTCTTGATGTCAAATTGATCCTAGCAATATTTCAGGTCGGCCGGAAATTCAAGATGGCTGCCATGGCTAAAAATAGAATTCAAAATACAAGTTTGTAGCGACTACTTCTTGAAAACTATAAATGATATTGATATGGGACTTTTTGTAAAATGATCAGCATGACATTATGTTAGTCCTTGTCAAAAATCGTTTTTGGTTCGATGTTAAACATGGCTGTCAGCGGCCATCTTTGTTTACATAGAGTTATATAATGAAAACTTGTAGCGACTACTTCTCTGAAACTACTTGACGGATTTTCATGAAACTTCACAGGAATGTTGCTCTTGATGTCAAATTGATCCTAGCAAAATTTCAGGTCGGCCGGAAATTCAAGATGGCTGCCATGGCTAAAAATAGATTTTCAAAATACAAGTTTGTAGCTACTACTTCTTGAAAACTATAAGTGATATTGATATGGGACTTTTTCTAAAATGATCAGCATGATAGGATGTTGGTCCTTGTCAAAAATTGTTTTGATTCAACGTTAAACATGGCTGCAAGCAGCCATCTTTGTTTACATAGAGTTATATATAGTAAAAACTTGTAGCGACTACTCCTTTGAAACTTTTCATGAAACTTTACAGGAATGTTGCTCTTAATGTCTAATTGATCCTAGCAAAATTTCAGGTCGGCCAGAAATTCAAGATGGCCGCAACAGCTAAAAATAGATTTTTAAAAAAGAAGTTTGTAGCGACTACGTCTTGAAAACTATAAGGGACATTGATATGGGACTTTTTGTAAAATGATCAGCATGACATGATGCTTATCAAAGTCAAACATTATTTTGATTCGATGTTAAACATGGCTGCCAGTGGCCATCTTTGTTTACATAGAGTTATATGATGAAAACTTGTAGCGACTACTCTGAAACTACTTGACGGATTTTCATGAAACTTCACAGGAATGTTGCTCTTGATGTCAAATTGATCCTAGCAAAATTTCAGGTCGGCTGGAAATTCAAGATGGCTGCCATGGCTAAAAATAGATTTTCAAAATACAAGTTTGTAGCGACTACTTCTTGAAAACTCTAAGTGATATTGATATGGGACTTTTTGTAAAATGATCAGCATGACATGATGTTGGTCCTTGTCGAAAATCGTTTTGATTCGACGTTAAACATGGCTGCCAGTGGCCATCTTTGTTTACATAGAGTTATATAATGAAAACTTGTAGCGACTACTCCTCTGAAACTACTTTACGGATTTTCATGAAACTTCACAGGAATGTTGCTCTTGATGTCTAATTGATCCTAGCAAAATTTCAGGTCGGCCGGAAATTCAAGATGGCCGCCATGGCTAAAAATAAATTTTCAAGATACAAGTTTGTAGCGACTACTTCTTGAAAGCTATAAGTGATATTGAAATGGGGCTTTTTCTAAAATGATCAGCATGATATGATGTTGGTCCTTGTCAAAAATTGTTTTGATTCAACGTTAAACATGGCTGCAAGCAGCCATCTTTGCTTACATAGAGTTATATATAGTAAAAACTTGTAGCGACTACTCCTTTGAAACTACTTGGCGGATTTTCATGAAACTTTACAGGAATGTTGCTCTTAATGTCTTATTGATCCTAGCAAAATTTCAGGTCGGCCAGAAATTCAAGATGGCCGCCACAGCTAAAAATAGATTTTTAAAAAAGAAGTTTGTAGCGACTACGTCTTGAAAACTATAAGGGACATTGATATGGGACTTTTTGTAAAATGATCAGCATGACATGATGCTTATCAGAGTCAAACATTATTTTGATTCGACGTTAAACATGGCTGCCAGTGGCCATCTTTGTTTACATAGAGTTATATGATGAAAACTTGTAGCGACTACTCTGAAACTACTTTACGGATTTTCATGAAACTTCACAGGAATGTTGCTCTTGATGTCAAATTGATCCTAGCAAAATTTCAGGTCGGCCGGAAATTCAAGATGGCTGCCATGGCTAAAAATAGAATTCAAAATACAAGTTTGTAGCGACTACTTCTTGAAAACTATAAATGATATTGATATGGGACTTTTTGTAAAATGATCAGCATGACATTATGTTAGTCCTTGTCAAAAATCGTTTTTGGTTCGATGTTAAACATGGCTGTCAGCGGCCATCTTTGTTTACATAGAGTTATATAATGAAAACTTGTAGCGACTACTTCTCTGAAACTACTTGACGGATTTTCATGAAACTTCACAGGAATGTTGCTCTTGATGTCAAATTGATCCTAGCAAAATTTCAGGTCGGCCGGAAATTCAAGATGGCTGCCATGGCTAAAAATAGATTTTCAAAATACAAGTTTGTAGCTACTACTTCTTGAAAACTATAAGTGATATTGATATGGGACTTTTTCTAAAATGATCAGCATGATAGGATGTTGGTCCTTGTCAAAAATTGTTTTGATTCAACGTTAAACATGGCTGCAAGCAGCCATCTTTGTTTACATAGAGTTATATATAGTAAAAACTTGTAGCGACTACTCCTTTGAAACTTTTCATGAAACTTTACAGGAATGTTGCTCTTAATGTCTAATTGATCCTAGCAAAATTTCAGGTCGGCCAGAAATTCAAGATGGCCGCAACAGCTAAAAATAGATTTTTAAAAAAGAAGTTTGTAGCGACTACGTCTTGAAAACTATAAGGGACATTGATATGGGACTTTTTGTAAAATGATCAGCATGACATGATGCTTATCAAAGTCAAACATTATTTTGATTCGATGTTAAACATGGCTGCCAGTGGCCATCTTTGTTTACATAGAGTTATATGATGAAAACTTGTAGCGACTACTCTGAAACTACTTGACGGATTTTCATGAAACTTCACAGGAATGTTGCTCTTGATGTCAAATTGATCCTAGCAAAATTTCAGGTCGGCCGGAAATTCAAGATGGCTGCCATGGCTAAAAATAGATTTTCAAAATACAAGTTTGTAGCGACTACTTCTTGAAAACTCTAAGTGATATTGATATGGGACTTTTTGTAAAATGATCAGCATGACATGATGTTAGTCCTTGTCAAAAATCGTTTTTGTTTTGATGTTAAACATGGCTGTCAGCGGCCATCTTTGTTTACATAGAGTTATATAATGAAAACTTGTAGCGACTACTCCTCTGAAACTACTTGACGGATTTTCATGAAACTTCACAGGAATGTTGCTCCTGATGTCAAATTGATCCTAGCAAAATTTCAGGTCGGCCGGAAATTCAAGATGGCTGCCATGGCTAAAAATAGATTTTCAAAATACAAGTTTGTAGCGACTACTTCTTGAAAACTATAAGTGATATTGATATGGGACTTTTTCTAAAATGATCAGCATGATAGGATGTTGGTCCTTGTCAAAAATTGTTTTGATTCAACGTTAAACATGGCTGCCAGCGGCCATCTTTGTTTACATAGTTATATAGTAAAAACTTGTAGCGACTACTCCCTTGAAACTACTTGGCGGATTTTCATGAAACTTCACAGGAATGTTGCTCTTGATGTCTTATTGATCCTAGGAAAATTTCAGGTCGGCCGGAAATTCAAGATGGCCGCTACGGCTAAAATTTGTAGCGACTACTTCTTGAAAACTATAAGTGATATTGATATTGAACTTCCATGACCTCTTGTTTCTTTTATTTTCCAGATTCATACATATTTTACATATTGACATTATTTTTATAATGTCAAACAACAAATTCTCCAAATTTTCATTTCAGAATTCCCGACTTTTTCAAAATTCACTGACAATTCCCAGACCTTGAATTAACAAATCAAATTTCCCCGACTGTTCAAGGTGGCTGGCAAACCTGCAGGGGACATGGATGTATGCATCTGGTTGTTTCAACCATTAAGCCGCTAAGCATGACTATAACAGCCTTTGCATCCATTGTGTGGCTGCTGATCATCATTTTCCCCAAAACACCCCTTTGTCACATAAATGGAATGGTCTTAATTCAAAGAAAGAACAGTCCATTATATGTATGTAGCGGGTTAAGGGTTAAATTAGTAGACTACTTGAATACTTTATAAATCACCGTCTCTTACAGCAGAAGTACTCGTCTCTACTCTTTTCAAGACTGGTATGTCATAAAATAACATGTATATATGGTGACAAAGAAAAAAGACAAACTCAAAGTTAAATTGTAGATTTATGAGCAACAGTCAAGAAAAAGTAAAACATGGCAAAATATACATAATGGGCGAGACAGTGCTGGATATCAATTAATGCTAGTGGAAGTACACTTTCAAGTTATGAACAATAAACATGCACGAATAAACAAATCTGACAAATCATTTCCTGGAACTGTTTTAATACTGGAGGAAATTAATGTAGAAAATTAAAAAAACAACAACAACATTTTCATATATATGCAAAAAAAAACACGTTTTTAAAATAAAATGGGTGCATTTTATTTAATTTCCAATATTCATTCATTTTGCAAATGGATCAAAGTAAAAGTAGGACCAAGTGCTATATAAAACTGTTACAGAAACATACCCACGAGCAAACGCAAAACTATAATAAGCGTATGTAAATAAAGAATAAGATACAATGGTTTCACGTTCACCCTCGATACATGGACAACATCGTTATGCAATGTCTTGATATGATTAGACTTATTTTAATTTGAAATATTATATTAAATACACTAGACAATGCTTATAAGACCCCTGATTTTAAATGCTATTAAAACATGTATTTTTCATCACAATTTCCTCAAATTTTTAACACATTCTTGAACACAGTCACCGCTGACTGAATGTAATCTGATAATCAAATTGATTATTTATTTTCAATTTTATTTGATGAATCTGTTAAAAACAGATTGATAATTTTTTGTAAAAAGTGTACATTCCATTTAAAAGACATGAAATAAAATGTCACTTATAAGCGTCGTCTTAAGGATGTTGGCTGGGCAAGTTTTGACATCTTCAAGTCTAAACATTTTATTTTTTAAATCATAGTTTTATTTGACAACAGAATTGTTTCATTTTTTCCATTCTAGTAGATATGGATGTAATGTAGGATTTAAGATGGTAACATACCAAATTTTAAGCAATTTTGTTTTTTTTCATATTTTTTCCGTCATTTGTGATCATTTTTTGTTGTCAACAAAATAGGGGGTATGGGTAGCTCTGAGTAGAATTTATCCTTTTGCTATAGAATAAATCAGATTTTTTTTTCAGTAGTGGAATACATATATAAAAGTAGATACTGAGCTAATTTTATTTTCGATCACCATGTCAATATTGTGTGTACAGTATTTTACATTGCAAATGTCAAAATAACTCCAAAATGGGTGTAATTTAAAGAATTTTTAATAAAAAATCATTAGAAGCTTGGTGACCTATATATTTTTTTACTTGTTTTGAAAGAAATGTCATAGGACCTTGACATATACAAGTTTTAAAAAAAGTTGATTATTAGAACATAATTTTTTATCTTGATTTAACTTTTCGGTAAAAACAAAAGTGGGTGGGGTACGGTCCATATATGTTTGCTTTTTAAAGTAAAAAGATGAATAAGGATTACAATTGTTTTTGTATGATTTGAAAGAAATGTATATATGCAATCGAAAAAATAATTGTTGTTTTTCAATAAACTTAATGTTATGAAAACAATTGTGAAAATGTTCAATGACTATATTTTTCCTCTTTTTAGTGAAATTTTGAAGTTAGAAATATGTGCCTTCTTCAATGACGTCTAGTGGGACAAAAAGTGTGGTGACCTAGCCTTTTTTTGATAATTTTGAATCTTAATTATACCAAAGAAGCTTTAAATATGAATTTTAAAAAAATCTCATCACTACGTCCTTTCCCAGCCAACCTCCTTAAGTGTATTTATTATTTTGCTTAATTCCCCTTTTGTCCCATGGCTGTGTTTATTTTGTGCATGTTTATTTCTTCAAATAAAAACAATTTTCTACAAAAACAACATTTCCACATTGACCTAGAAATTTATATCAGCATTTCAATTAACAATGCATTATACAATGTAGTTATAAAAATAGAAGTTTGCATTTACAAAAATGTACATGCATGTTAACATGGAGTGCAGATATACAAAAATATACATGTAACATCAAGACACATTTCTTTCTTCAATGACAACAAGTGCAAAACAAAGCAAACATAAATGAGTAACATTTAACTTTTATAATGAATTAATATAATGAAACCTTACAATGAGAAATTAAAAATATACGTTTCACTTAAAGACATGATAAATCCTCTACGGTATGTGTGTATTCATAATTCTGAGACAGACTGACCAATCAGTAACCAGAAATCTGACACACCTCTACATTTTGGTAGGTGATAGACTCGGGCTTTATCGTAGATGTTCATCCAAGTTTACTGGAAAAATTAAGGTACTGACAGTGTGATTCTTTTCACATTTATGCAAACTGATTGAATGTATTTATCTTTCAAAAGCAAATCTTGACAATTAACTTCTTTTTACTCTGCCGAAGATTTTTTTTATTTTACTATAGAACCTGAGGGTAAACACAGAGCAACACAAATGTTATCACCTACAGAAAATAAGGTAAAATATCAACATCTCGGCAATGGCAAATTATGAAGTATATATACCGCTGATATTTTTTTCATTCCTGGCAAAATTTGCCAATTGCTGATGTCTAGGGAAGAAAATGGTTGAAGGTTGGAAGAAAAGCAACTTTAGTTTTTAACATTTTGAAAGTGATGAGTCACACGTAACTTTTAAACCATAGTTCTCTGTTTACTCTAATCATCCACTCTTCCTGCTTCAATGGCTTCTCTAGTTGTTGGTACAAGTGCAACGAATAATAAATAATAACTGCAAGTATTTGGCGGACATCAGACAGAACCATCAAGGAAAGAGCGAGGATTGCTATGGACCACATAAATTTCACACGCTAAAACTAATCTGGAAGGGCCCTTATTGCATACCTGCCAATTTGCGAGGGGTCCAGTAGGGAGACTGTTCTCAAATAGAGGGATATTTGGGCTAGAAATCGGGAGATTTTGTGCTGTTGTGCTAATTTTCTCATTTATATTTATTTTTTAAATAATCACAAATTCTATTTAATTTCTCTTCTAAAGCTTCTACGTATGTTGTATAACTATAAGCAAACACGTTTCCGATACTGGTATTCTTATAGATTAAACAATCTTTAAAAAAAAAAGGGTTTTAAAAAACAAGCAAATTGTGTTATTGTGTGTTGGGGGTTGGGGGTGGCGGGCCGGGAAAGGGTCACACTCCAAATTCGGGAGATTTTCAAAAAAATGCGGAACATAGGGCAAGTATGTTTTTATGTTTTTGTAGAATAAAGTCAACTTTAAGCACTTTAAATATCACATGTATTTATAGATAAAACAATATCCATGACAACAAAAATATCACAGGCCTTCTGATTGCATAACACATTCAACAAAAAACAGTTTTTATGTCACAAAAGAACAAATAGTTTTTACGGCATGTTTATATCACGAAAATTACATAATATAATTAAAGTATGGAAAGGTCAGATTATAAATATTCATAAATATAAACATAAATATTTTTAAATATATCTATAGAAAACATTAATGAAATTGAAAGCATAGGTGTGCCGATGGACGGAATGATATGGAATTAAATAGCATGGAACGTATAACGGTTGGACGGAATTTATGCCTCGATAAAGAGCTGAAGCAATTCTGAAAAAAATATGTACAAAATAATAAATGCATAATTTGTTAAAATTGTTCCGGAAGTGTCCAGACCAGAAGGATCCGGTGATGAAACTACGGCTTTATTCTTCTCATAGAACAATGAGAATCATCGACAATGACATTGCACCTGTTAGTAATTAATGAGCATGTGAAAAGGTAAATTAATAAATTCTTATATACAAAGTTTGATGAAATCTATTCAAATAAACTTACATTTAATGAAAAAGTGTATATAACATGATGTGTGAGCAGAAAGAAAAAGTAACTTTCACATACATTTGTAAAATTATTTCATACAAAATTGCTGAGCTAAAAATTCTACCACTTGCCCGTTAGTAGAATTTTTATTGCATAGTGATGTCAACGTATTCGTATTATTGTGATAAACTGCCATTTACTCTAAAGTATGATCCGGTAAAAAGTCACAATTGCTGTTTTGGAAATCACTTCATAATTTTGTCCAATTGAAAACCTTTTTTTTCCTTCATCATTCTGTTTATGAAGATTCTACAGTTTATATTAAACGACTGTAGTTATCTCCTCTTATTATCAAAATAAGTTATCACGGACGCTTTCAAACTTCCTGCATTTTGTCCATAATTTGTTTCTTCTCCATTTCCAATTTTGTAAGCTCGGCCCTCAGCTCGACCAACTTCTCCGTTGCAGGCGCCATTATCTCCATCCTCGACTTTTGACCTTTGCCCTTCGAATTCTCTGCAAGATTGGCCTGTGTGTTAGTCTCATCTGTGAGTTGTTTTAATTTGTCTTTCACCTCGAGAATAGATTTGTTGACATCGGTAAAGTCTGAGCACAGGTCGTCATACTTGTCCTCTGCAGATTTCTGCAGAGATAGATACATAGAGAATATTATGTCTGTGCCTTTTACTATCAAGTTTATTCGGTGATGTTAGAAAGCAAAGCCAGCTCTGCATTTCTCTGGAATTGTTATTCTCAGAGGATTATAGTTTCATATAAAAAAACAGAATTGTTAACCCTTAACCCACTACATATATATAATGGACTGTTCTTTCTT
Organism: Cyrtodaria siliqua; assembly: GCA_037043455.1. Taxonomy (NCBI): domain Eukaryota; kingdom Metazoa; phylum Mollusca; class Bivalvia; order Adapedonta; family Hiatellidae; genus Cyrtodaria; species Cyrtodaria siliqua. The sequence continues at coordinate 245,428 of JAWPHD010000141.1, read as the reverse complement.
CGAATTAAGACCATGTCATTTATGTGACAAAGGGGTGTTTTGGGGAAAATGACTGATCAGCAGCTGAACATTAAACTCTGATCAGCCTGCGAGCTACTCGCAGGCTGATCTGGGTTTACAATGGACGCAAAGGCTATTATAGTCGTGCTTAGCGGGTTAAGGGTTAAAAACGTCCAAGCAACATTTGTTTTAATTGTACGAGATAAAATCAAAATTATAACAAATTTATTGTGCATAGTATAATTATAAAAGCAAAATTATTATCACAAACAAATTTTTATGGCTATGCTAATGGAAAAAAAGGTAGTGAAATTGATGTTTTTTCCCGGCATGTGGAAACACAAGCAGACATGAAAGATTAATTATAGGCAGAGGTGGTCAATAACATCCAAATAAGAAGTGACAAATGGACGGAAACCAGACGGATGGACTGACGGAAGGACAGACAGTAACATGCACTTACCGGTGGTGGTATGCCATCATCCTCTTTGTCATCATTTTCTGCGTAGTTGGCAAATGTTTGCCAGAGGGCGTGACCAGTCATGTTGGCCGTAACAAATCGCAGAGGCAACTTCCTGTTCATCGGAGTAGGTGCTATGAAAATATTGAACACAGTATAATATTTTGGCAGAAAAGTATACTAGTAAATATTGTATTTATAAAACAAATTTCCAACAATCTGATACAAAACCAGGTAAATATAAAGATTCTGAAGCAAAATACGAGATTATTAATTTAGTAGTACCGTAATTATTATTCTATTTTAAAGCATATAAAAATATAAATTTTACAGGTTTGTCACACAGGTAAGTCGATGTCTGTCACCTGGGCAATATATGCAACATGTGTGGTATCAGGAACGCGTAATGATTTCATAACATTTTGTCATTGGCGCATGTTTCATTAACCGTTAATTGTTTGTTAACATTATGGCCTAATAAAACTTAGATTTAAACCAATTTCACAGATTTTTTAAATCAATATCAGATTAATCATAAAATAGAAGAATGCCAATTGTGAAAAGTCTCACACAAAGTGATATTCTTTATAAATAGCAACCCTATTAAATGATCCTCTTACTGATTAGTCCACACTCTGTTGTTCCCTAAATGAGGGGATGAACTACAAACAGAACAAAACATGCTCAAATCCCCAGAATCTATACAGAAGAGACACAAAAATAAATACCTACAAAAATATTTCAATGAATTATAATAATAAAATTAATATATTACTGTTTGGTGAGTATTTGTGGCTGAGTGTGAGCAGACTGGTGTCCACTCTGTGACTGGTTCCCTGCATCTTGGACTGCTTCACTTTGTCTTCCATGCTTCCCAGCATCGTATGTAACTTGTTGGTCATCGAGAAACCAGAGTACTTGGATAATCTGTGAAAAGTAAAATATTATTTAACACAAGATCATAATTACATCATAATTTAATGGATAATTTGCTGAAAGTTAAAAAGCTACTAAAATGTGGAATAAATCAACTTAAGCAAATCGAAACCTGAATGTGGGATTAATACTCATGTGTCTAAATATTATAACAGTGCCTCATTGAAAGTACTGTACTATGATTTACTATCTGAGTATTTAGGTTTCAACATTTTTAATGTCCCGTTTTATTTGGGATGGTAAAGTTGAGTTTGAAACCTTTTCGCCTCTCACCGCTGTGGGTTTGAAACCGAACGAGACCTCAGCTTGTAAGTGAGAAAGTGTTGATTCTTATGGATGGCGAGAGATATACAGTACTGGCTCTACCTATGAAAAAGTGAGTGGTCTGCCTCCACCACTAAAAATACTGTCTGTTATATATACCCTAAAATGTGCTGAAAATGATGCAGAAAACAATTTAACCAACCAAAAAATTAAAAAAGATTCCATTTTAAACTAATTAGTAGAAGCACTTTGATCAATGAATATATCTAAAATAGTATCCATGTATATCCATGTATATCCATGAATCCAGTTAAACAATATTTAACTTTTTTTGAATGAAAATATAAATGATCCCAGGCATGATTACCTCTCCTTCAATCGTTCTGAATTGAAATGAACGCCTTCCATGTTGGTTGCAGGTAGCAACTTGACATCCAGAAGGTCATCCACCATCTTGACCTTTTCATCCTCGGTATGACAGTCGCCAAACATCTGCTGGAGCAGTCTTAAAGCGCCATCAACACTTGGCTCATTTTTGATCGAGCCCGCTGTGGATTTGCGGAATCTTGCGAAGAACAGGTCGTCGGCAACAACAGCGAGGGCGCGGTGATATTCATGAAGGAAGGTGGGACTGTGATCATCTCTCAAATCACCTGGTGAAGTATGAAACATGATGTGTATAGAAAGTAATTGTAAGACATTTATGAAAGGAAACTTTTTAAGGAAACTATTTTAAAAATCACCGACCGATGTTTTAGGAGGATTTTGTCAGCTGTAGCTTTTATAAAAATAAACATGTGATACCAAGTTATAGCCAGGGTGGTCATGTAGCTGGACGGCAGCAATATCATGGACTTAACCTTGGATGAATATACAAAATATCAGAAACTCGTATATTTCAGTACTTGAATACAATTATTAGGTTAGGCATGCAGGTACTAAAACACAGTGGAAAATACCGTTATAACCATGCAACAGTCACCAGGTTGCATAAAGACGCACATCTCTCTTACTATTTACCCACCTGACTTTATGTGTGCCAGGGTATGCACGAGCACAATGACAAACTCTCCCACAGTTTCCAATCTGGCCGTGCGCACGTACAAAATATTGTTGTTTGCATCGAAAAAGAAGGAGTTTCTGTACTGGTTGCGTGCTAGTCTATCATTGGGTGGGATCTTGTCGGCGAGGAGTAACGTCACTGGTGCATGCTGGCAGTGAGCCCCAACCAGCTCCGAAACGAAACATCCAAACTTGTACACAATGAATTTGCGGGCATCTAGCTTATTTAAGTCAATGGGTTCAAGTTTAGAATCACTGGTCCACTGAGAATCCTTGGCTTCCTGGAAACCATCACCTGGAAAGTAGAGAACTTTATTAGCCTCGCAATAGGTCTATTTAAATTGAGACCATTTTATACGTGCTAATTTCCCCTCCCACTAAAACTGATATTTTAGCGCATTTTCCAGTTATTTTTGGGCTGTAACTGTCTTCTGTAACTGTTATTTACATCTTGAATGCATCTCATCATGCTTTTGAGAGTTTTTAGATATGAATGTCAAAAATTAGACTGTGTAAGAATGAGTGAGAGGCTCAGCAATTTTTGACATTTGTCCCAGAGTTTGCTAAAAATATTTTCTAAAAAGTAACCAAACACCCATTTTCCTTGTTGATTTTTAAAAGCAAACAAGTTTTTCTCCATAAAGTAGTACGTTTCCCAGTCTCCATTACGTACATGATGTTTCTCATTGACAGACGTTTAGCACTGAAGATAGGAAACAGAAGAAACAACCAAAAAGTAAATGAGCGGTACAAAAACGAAAGGGATTTCTCCGAAAAGTGTGTTTACTTCCTTATATGGCGTCAGGGATGCTATGTTTACATAAGTGACGGAAAGTGGCCCCCAATCAGTACTGGAGTGTAAGTTTGAAAGTTTATTATTATTTATAAGAAAAACTACATAATATTATAAAGCAATAAAATCCAAACCGAACTGGTAAAATAATAACATTTATTTCACTAACATATTGATACTTAATGTTCATTTTGTTGTTGTGTACACGGTTCAAAATGATATATTTCAAATTTTTCATAAATTGTCATAATCCAAGATGGCTGCCAAAATAAACTGCTGCAAGAAATGTTTTCAATATACAACAAACCCTTTATTTATAGTCCAATTTTCAAAGAAAAATCAACTAAATGTTCCAAATTTTTTATCAGATTATTTAATAATACTACAAGCACTTTTATCTCATGAGGGCTAATCCATTAAAACATACACAGGAAGGCATTTTAATAAACTTCTATGGGTGAACCCTGTTTTAGTAAATCTGATTCTTTAAACCCAATTATGCATCTATGGGTGGGTGTTCATTTTCACTGCCTTCCTGGGGTCCAGTGTATGTGTTAATGGAACAGCCCTGAATCCATTATCATGTGCCTGATGGAGATTTTCAACTGCCACAACATGTACACATGAATGCAGCTCATAAATCAGTCATATACTTGTACAATTTAACACGGTTTTCAAACTGAATTTGAAAATGTGTCTATGGTACAACGATGCCCTGCTTTGCATTTTGAACCGTAGGATTTTTTATTTTTTTATTATTGACAGGAAATATATATATTGGAAGATAACATACTGTCAATTTTGCCCTTGCCATCCCCTTTATGGGCCCCCTTCTCAATTTGTGTCTTGATATTTTCAAGTTTCTGGTAGAGTGGGGATGCCATCAAAAGTGCCATCAGTTCGGCCTCGTTCAGTGGGGTAGTCATGTTGAATGTGGGTGGCAGGTCCGGACTGCTACTCTCCTCTTCATCAACAGTGCGGGACGTCGGAGACTGTGGGCGGGTTTCCGAACGGGAATTGGCTGAGTCGATGTTCAGTGCTTCATTCAGGGTCAGGGCCTAGTATGGTACAATGTCATAATATTTAAATTTCATTATAGAGTAATAGAAGTAAATAATTAGGAGGCAATGTACTTAATATACATGTTAATAATATATTGTATAATATTCAATTGCTATTACCTGTGACTTTAAAAGATGAATTAAAAATCTAATTGCTTCTCACAAAATTATTTATATAAGTCTTTTTCAGATATTTAGTGGTGAATTATATACCAAAAGAAAGAACTTGTTTGTCAATTTGAAATTATTTTCAGAAAACATCAAAAATGCTATATTTCTTCTTTTCTTTTTTCTTCTTTTTTTTTGTATACAATGTATATATATATATAGGATCTTACATGAGTACTCATTCATTATTGAATTTATTAAACGAGTTGGCAAAATGATATAGTCCGAGGCTCTTGCCGAGCATTATATCATTTTTGCTAACGAGTTTAATAAATTTAATAATGAATGAGAACGAATGTTAGATTCTATTTATTACATAACTTATAACGTCACATTACGTCAGAAAACGTACATTAACGTGACGTCACTTCCATGACGTCATTAACGTTATGTTATACCACTAGTGGAATATCGAAAATATTGAATGGTGTTATTACACTCCCACACCACATGTTATGTGATAAATATATTTATTTTATGATATGCAATGAAATACTGTATTTTATCAGTAAAATAAAAGTGTTATTCCACACTGTGGAATATAGAGTTTTATTCCACTGTAGCTGCCGGGACTACTTTTAAATGTACACCGAACACAGATGCACAGTAAAATGGTTCACAAGATATTCCTATGCAAATGTAAACATGCCGAGAGAAAAACACTGCGAACTGTATATTCTATTCAAACAATGATTTGAAATTGATTTAAAGTTAAAAGGAAATGATTGCCAATATATAATATATTAAACAAATTGTTCTCTTTGGGTATAAATAAATATCTTAGGACTTTTTTTTGTAGTCGCGCAAAAAATGTGTAAAGCAGCTTAGTAAAATTGCCTCCCGTGTTGTTCTACCGCAGTTTCCCTAAAAAATTGTTTGTAAAATCATAAAATAAAAAGAAAATTTGTTGTTTTGTCGTGAATAACATATTTTATTTCATCGAGAAGTGAGAAAACTTTTATATTTTTATTTTCACTCATGAAAATATAAAGTTTTCTCACTTCTCGATGAAATAAAATATGTTATTCACGACAAAACAACAAATATCCTCTATATATATAGCTGTATCCTTAACGTATATGTACAGATTTGCTTCTCACATACACAAATCATTTACACTGACTACTCAAGATATATTTCATGCATTTAACTATATAAATAAATTTATTTACAGTATTTTATTGCCTTTGCTCTACAAAATATGATTGTCTGCTGGCAAGTGTATAGTATAGTGGAAGTCTACTTAAATGTGTATGTGTTATTAATAAAGATAATTTCACTATAATTAAGCTATGGGGAGATGTAAACAGAAAAAAAAAAGCGAGGAGGGGCGGGGCATCTCAGCATGAGTTTTTTAATAATATATATTTAAAAATAAAAAAATAAATAAAAAAGGTTGCTAGGTGTTCATGTTAAGAAGTTATGAAAGTTTTCCCATGTTTTTTAGGCCTTTTTTTTTTTAATAACTTGGTTACGAGTCTAATTTTCCCATCTTGGAAAAAAAATAATTGTACTTTTAATTTTGTTTCCCATTTTTTGTTTCGTTTTTTTTTTTTCCACTCGTGTCGAGTTATCTAAAGTATGCTATTAAACATGGATTTCGATAGGGATCTACGAAAAGTGATGTTCGATTTTTGATTCTCTTCCCCTTTTTGACTTAAAACGTCAACATTTTGCTTGTAATTTTTTCTCTCAATTTCCCCCGAGTAATTTTATTTTTATTTTTATTTCGACCTCCTGACGCAATTTTTCCAGAAAAAATCTGTAAGCCAAGTTATTAAAAAAAAGAGGCCTTAAGAAACAGTCATATTTATTTTCTGGTATTGCTACTGCTTCATCTGTTTTATAAAAAAGTTGTCTATTTTTCAGCGTAGTAGGCTAGGTTTATTTTTTAAGCATCGACAATAGTATAAGTAGTACTTTGTTTCCAACAATATATGCAGATTTAGAACACTTGATTTTCATTCCAAAGATAAATGACCTCTTTTCAAAATCTATTTCCACATTATTTTGTTTTAACCAGTCCTTAAGGTTTGTCAGTATACTTTGTGAAAGCTGGCATTCATTTCTTCTTGATATTGAAATATATTCTTGTACTCTTTAATAAACCCTCAAGTCTTATAAAATAGTAACTATACATCAGCAAAAAGGTCCGACACTGGATCAGATTAGGAATTTATCAAATCAGCACTCAGATTAGGAATTTATCCAATCAGCATAGAACATCATATTCATCTCATCAGCATATTATTCACACTCAACCAATCAGAATTAAGCATTATATTTACCTCATCAGCATATTGCTCACAGTCCACCAATCAGAATTAAGCATTATATTTACCTCATCAGCATATTACTCACAGCCCACCAATCAGAATTAAGCATTTATATTTACCTTATCAGTCTATTTCTCACAGCCAACCAATCAGAACTAAGCATTTATATTTACCTCATCAGCCTTCATCCTCTGCATCTGACTCTGTTGTTTATGTTCCAGTTCTCTCTTGGCCTCGTCGGCGTTGCCGATTAGTTCCGTCTGCTTTGATTTCAGTTTGTCTTCTTTCCTCTTCTTTAGTCGTTCCTGTAGTGTGCTCTGCATGCGTAGTTTATCCGCGTCAATCTTGTTGACAAGGTTCTGCAGGTCTCGCTCATGTTGCTCGAGAAGTTGCCTCTGCTCATCTTCACTTGCTCCCTGGTTCTTTAGCTTGTCTACTTCCCCCTATAACAGGACAGAGAAAATGGTTAAATGTATATTTGTGTTTTAGAAGATCTAATGAGTGCTTATTTATTATTTAAATTATTGAAAGTAAGAAATAGGTAAGCAAATATAAATGATGCAATGGTTTGCGGAGCACCATACAATTTTTGTCAATTAATGAGCTTAATTCAATAATAAAATAGCATGAAGGTCAGATTCAATTTTTTACATAACTCATATTATTATTATACCATGTCAATCCCCCATGTTAAATTCCCATAGATGGCTAGTTAACATTTCGCACTGTCGTACGCTGTTGTAATGTCACACCCTGAGGGACGTCACTGGAGGGCAGCATTTTTGTTAATGTTACCCTCCCAATCGCCTCATCTCAGAATTAATGTATTTCTAATGATAAAATCCGAAAGTTTATAAATAGATATTGTTTTTTCCATGACTAACATGTTATGCGCAAATGAACCGGTGAACACTTTATTGGTAAATGTATTATGTTATTTATATTTCTAAACTGTTGATGTAATGTACATTTTTGTTTAAAGATATGACTAATTTTTTGTTGACCATAACGTGTTACTTAAATCAAAACTGGTCAATAAATAAATAAAAACATCCTCTTTTTTAATAAGAACGAAATGGACCGTTTATTTACATGTTTCATTTCCCCCAAAAAACTTCTCTAGTGAGGGTGACATTATTTTCCTCAGGTTGATACTATCCACTGTCACCCTCACAGGGATGCAATATTTATATAGTGCCACCTCTCTTGGATCCGTGTCACCTCTCTTAGACCCCCCTTGTCACTCCTATTGGCTCCCCCTTGACAATCCACTTGGATATCCATGTCACCTCTCTTGGATCCCCCTTGTCACCTTTCTTGGATCCCCCTTGTCACTCCTCTTGGATACCCGTTTTTATATAGTGCCACCTCTCTTGGATCCGTGTCACATCTCTTAGATCCCCCTTGTCACCCCTCTTGGATCCCCCCTTGACAATCCTCTTGGATACCCATGTCACCTCTCTTGGATCCCCCTTGTCACATTTCTTGGATCCCCCTTGTCACTCCTCTTGGATACCTATGTCACCTCTCTTGGATTCCCCTTGTCACCCCTTGGATCCCCAGTGTCCCTCTCTCATATCACCTCTCTTGAATTCCCTTGTCACCCTCTTGGATCCCCAGTGTCCCTCTCTTGGATCCCACTTGTCACCCCTCCTGGATCCCCTTTTGCCACCCCTCTTTGATCCCAATGTCACCCCAATTGGAACCAACATGTCACTCCTCTTGGATCCCCGTGTCACTACTCTCGGATTCCCTGTGTCACCCCTCTTGCATCCCCTGTGTCATCTCACTTGGTTCCTCCATGTCACCCTACTGAATCCCCTGTGTCACTCCTCTTGGATCCCCCCGTGTCATCTCGCTTGGATCCTCCATGTCACCCCTACTGAATCCCCCGTGTCACCCCTCTTGGATCTCCAGTGTCTTCTTGCTAGGATCCCATGTCACCCCTCTTGGATCCCCCATGACACCCCTCTTGGATCCCCCATGTCACCCCTCTTGGATCCCCCATGACACCCCTTTTTGATCTTAAGTATGAGAGGATGTGTTCAACTTAACACTTTCATTTTGTACCTGATTCAAACATCTTGACATTCTCGCCGAATATGTTCATTTTAATGTCAAGTTCAATGTTTCTTTCGATATAAAACATTATGACATGAACTATTGTGTGATTCCTAATTTTGCTGCATCTGTATTTTTGTAAAATGGTAAAGAATGACATTTTGAAGCAAAAATCTTCAATTATAAAAAGTAACGGTAAAACAAATTTAAAAACAAATGCTTGTAATTTGTCGTTTAAGGTAATAGTAGTCTAATATGTCCATGTGTAAACGTAAAAAAATGGAATATGATTTTTTGCTATTTGTCGGTTTTCACGATTTAGGCGAAAATTAACTTGAACTAAAACTTTGAAATTTATTAAATCAATAAAAACTTCTAGTTCGAAACATCAACTGCAGGCATTGTTATGATGTCCTCCTCTATAACAAATAAGTTTCGTTACTTTCTTATAAGAAAGAAAATCAAATAATATATAACTTAAGATTTGGGGCAAAACACACACATTTGCAAATATTGATGAAAAAAATATAAACTTTGACCAAAATATATCTTTATATGGTATGTGATAATACAGCAACAATAACTATTAATTTTTGTCTCATAAAATATTAATAGAAAATGCTGATTTTGTTAAATTTTGTAAAATCATCAGTAACATTCTAGCAAACTGTCCTATAATTTGTCAATTTCTTAAAATTTCGATAAAATTCGAACTTTTAATTCAACATTTATATTTTTGACTTAAAATAAAACATTAAAATCATATTTAAATTTCAAACACAGTTTTAAACAATTACGATATGCATTTAGTGACATTATTTGGTTTAAGGTATAACTCTACGGCAATAGAAAGATATAGGTTTAAAATTGGAAACTAGTGGGTTCCACATATAATTCAAAATGTGATTTAAAGCGAACCGCGTGAACTTGTAGATTATTTTAATGCATATGTTCTAAATAACAGTTTCAGAACATTAAATAATGCATGTTTTATGATAACCATTTCCACTGAAAATTAACATCTTAAACAAAAGTGTTACGTTACAAGTTGTTGAACACCTCTCGTACAAACACAAAATAATCGACCAGCTAACAAATTGTACCTTCATCTTATTCCTCTTTTCCTTAATCATATCTTCTTTCCGTTTGTTTAAGGCTTCCAGATTCTTTTCATGTTTCTCCTTTTCTTTCAATGTGTCTTTCTCCAACTGTCTTGCATATTCTGACATTTGTTCTTCCATATGTTTCTGCTCTTCTTTCTCGAAGTCTACAATGATATATATTGCTGTTTTTGTTACACTTAACAAGCTTGACCTTTCAATACAAAATCTACTTTAAAACAACAAATCAACTTCTGACTGGTTAATTCTTAAAAATATTTTTTTAACAATCTTAAAAGAAGGCAGTACAACATAAAGCAGGTACACAAGTTAAACAATCAATTAATCATATCTTCCGTTAATCATTTAAGTAATTGTCTGTTAATTCACAGACTAATAACACTTTTCTGATTAGGTCTGTGATTAATTGTCTACTGAAGGCTGTTTAAGTTTTGATGTTCAAAAACAGCCTACACCAGTCTGCCAGACTGTCACCCATTATTTTAACTAAATGACATAATGATAGACTGGTACCTAGTTGTTCCTTCCTCATCCTCTCCTCCTGATCTAGACGTTCTTGTTCCAGTTTGCGTTTGGTCTCCTCCAAGTCACTGGCCGTCTGCTCCATCTCCTTAGCCCGAGATTTGTCCCCAGTAAACTCCCGTAGGGCATCTGCAAACTCCTACAAAAAAAACCCATTATTTTGTAAGTTTTATATATTAAAAGGGTTTGTCACAGTCAATTCTAAAGGTTTACACCCTAGTTCAATTAAGTTCTCAGATTTCTTTCAATTTCTTTCAAACAATTATTCATAATTTTCCATTGCCAAGATGTTGAGATTTTACCTTACTTTCAGTAGGTGATAACATTTGCGTTACTCAGTGTTTATCCGTATGTTCTAGAGTAAAATAAAAATCTTTAGCAAAGTAAAAAGACAATAATTTTCAAGATTCAATTTTTAACAAATACAATACGCAATTCCAAAATAGAGGTTATTTAGCATCTTTAAAGACATGAATATAGAACCAATGGATGCTCCCCCGAATTGGATGCTTGGTTTGAATGACGTTTTATCATTAGAAATAACACGTAAAGCCATTAATTTATTTTATAAGATATCAGAATGTTTAAAATATTATAATAGCATTTTATACCAAGCACAACCTGCCTACCTTGTAATGTTTCTCCTTAAGTGCCAGTTTAGACTTGGCGAAGCGGAGCTCCCAGTCTGCGAGAGCTCCACGCTCGATGTCACCCTTCTCGCTGGCGTGTTTACGATCAAGGCCAGACAACTCCTGTTGATGTTGATTGAGAAGTTCAGCTCGTCGTTGTTGCAGCTCCTCGGGACTTAGGCCAAGTTTCTGTGGAATGAATAAATACTCTCTAACATATTGGTCATTTTCTTATAGATTTAATTAACCAAAAGCTTTCAGCGATTAAAATGAAAGTTATTTAAAAATATTGAGACTTTTTTTTACAGATATAATAAAGAACCTTTTCAAATAATTAACCAAAAATATTTCAGTGATTAAAATGGGAGAAGCTTTTAAAATCAATTGTAAACAAATTTCCTAAATACAAATACAATTTAATAGTTCACTCTTAAAGAAATGTGTAAGCAATTCATACCAACATGTTAGACCTAGACAAACTATCTAATAACAGTTGTCCATATTCTATAATTTTCTGATGGTCAAATAACTTTCACCTATCTGAAGGTCAGCCATATTTGATCTTCCTCTTCAACTTGCATCTAACTAAAGATCTGCCTTATTTGACCTTCAACTTTAACCTTCACCCACCTGTAGGTCAGCAAGCTCCTGATCATGTCTCCTCATCATGTCATCTCGCAGCTTGTCATACTTTTCATTCAGTTTGTTGAGGGCATCATCCACCATCATTCTCTTCTCTGCAGCAAACTGTTTCTCAAGGTCGTCCAGCTCCTAAAGGTTAATATATTAAATTTAAAAAATACTTTTTACAAGGTTCTCGTAGAGAATTTAATTTTTTTTAAATTATATAAAGGCTATCTCCATAAATGAAATCTCCATAAATGAAACTTGTTTTGTTAAGTTTAAATCTTTGTCTTCCGTATCTGTTTCTGCAAATATTATTGTACAAATCACTGAAATACTTTTTTAAAGCACTACATCAATTGACATGCAATGAAATGTATATGTTAATGTGACTAATTCTATATTTACAAAGTACTGGTCAAGTAAGACACTTAAAGTCCGTATCCTGCCAACAACAGCCAAATTTTACAACATATGTACACCATTTCTAAACCTACTGACTCCGACATATATATATAACTTGCACAATATACACCGCTTTAACCAGCCGGGCCAAACCCCAAAACTGGAGCGTCAAATTAATCGTTACCAACTCAAAATTCATTTTATGCATATTCATTCACAGGTATTCAAAGAACCCATTAACAAACCTATACTTTTAATTGGCACATATACATTAAAATGACCTGAACACCTGGATAGAGTTTTGATAAAAGGTTTTGTAGTGTAATTTTGTCATTATTTGGCGGCATAGTTACTTTAAATTAATAAAAAACTGATATTCTGACTGTATAACTATTTTATCACATAAATCATCTAAAAGCATAAGACATAAACAACCTTGTAACAAATTTTTATTTAGAAGTCACTGTTTGTTTTTTCAACATAGGATAGGTCAAAGTGATTGAGTTAAACACTTCCCCCACCCACCTGTGCTTGTCGCTGCGCCAACACAGCTTTGATGACCTTCTCGCTGTCGTCGACCCCATTGTCCTTGATGCCTTCCTTGATTGCAACCTTTTCCGCCTCCTGTGCTTTTTTCAGTCGTATTTCGTTAATCTCCTTCTTCTGTTCTAGCATCTCTTTTGTGAGATCCACGTCATGTCGACGTCGTTGGTCCTCAAGTTTGCGCATGCGGCGATTTGCCATTTTCTCTCGGAGCGCAAACATCTGGCGGCTCTTCTCATTTTCCAGTTTCTCTGCCAGATCCTCCAGTTCATGCTCGTGTTGAGACACCAACTGTAAAAGTTACAAATTCAGTAATGCCTTGTGTAGTTATTAATTTTATACATGTATATGGAAGCTGCAGATTACATCCATGAATTACAGCATTCTGAGTTTTTGTTATACAATAGCAAACCCAGTCAAAATTCAAAGAACTTGAAACTGCATTTACTATAAAGAATACGCTTTATCACTAATTAAACAAACAATTTTTTTTTTTAAAGTGGGTACATTACACTTTTTGTGGTGGTCTAGCGGGTTGGTCTTATAACTGACAAATATTGAGACTAAAAATTACTTCTTATTTAATACAAGAAAAAACATTCTGCACAGTTATAATTATGTACTGAACTAGGTTACACACCAGGGTAATTTTAAGTATTTTATGTCTGGTTTAATTCAAAACCTCAAATTTTAGACTCAATATTTTGACTGATATAACACTTTAATCACCATAAATTCTTCTAAAAAAGCCTATGATCTACACCTTTAAACTTAAAGCAATCACATTTATCATGTCGATCTGGCGAGAAACAGGGGCCGAGATAAAACCTTATCTCGGCAGTTACTTTCCTATCCCGTCAGGTGCACCTCTGTTGATGACGTCAGCATCTCTTTTGATGACCTCAGGGTATATTTGATGACGTCTGGGTATTTTTGAACGGAAAGAAATGGGGGAAAAGGTAAATTAAATGATTTTAAAGGATCAACATGATAAATAGAATATCATGTTAGTGCCTGATCTCATCCAGTTGATCAGGTTCGGCACGAAAAAAATGGCAGAACGTCGGGCTTCATTTTTTTTGATAAACTGGATGAGATCAGGCACTAACATGATATTCTCTATTTATGCATTCTACCAAAAACTCTTGATATTTCTCAGCCAACTTACAGCATCTATCTGGTGTTGACTGAGATCTGGTCTGGCAGCGAGTTCGGCAGCCTGTTTGTTCTTCTTCTCTCGTAGAATCTTCTCACGTTCATTATCCAACTGCTTCCTAAGGTTCTCTTCCTGCATCTGAGACTCCTGCTCCAGTTTGGCTGCTATTTTCTCATGCTCCTTCTTCTGCTGTTTGCGCAGATCATTCTTGTTTCTCTCCTGCAACGTCAGACATAGTTAATAATAAATGATTTAGTTTTTCCCACGGGCCTTATCACAAAATATAGGTCATCGAAGACAGCCAATCGGTTGAACCTAAATAATAAGACTATTTTCATTTTTTAATCTTGGTGAATAATACAAATACTACTTTGTAAACAAATTAAATTACGACGGTTTTGTTTCGGGTTTAAAGTTATTTTACTGCAATAAATTAGGCTATGTATGATGGTCGATTTGTTTAGTTGTGGAGGCAGACCACCCATTTATTTCTGGGTAGAACCAGTACTGTATTCCTCCCGCCATCCGTAAGAATCGACACTTCGCAAGTTGAACTCCCAGTGAGATTCAAACCCTTGGCGGTGAGAGGCGAGAAGGTTTCAAATTATAATGGTGAAAACTAGCTTAGTTGGTTACTGATTTATTTTATCTTGTTCATCAACAAAAGGCATCCTTATTTAACAACAGTACTTTTAAATTTGTTAAAGATCTATGCTCCCACCTGTTCCCTCTTGAGAGCCTGCTCTTCTGTGGATTCACTGAGATTGACCTTGGGTGCCACTAGCAGCCCTGTGTCAGCAGTGCCACCAGTTTGTTCTGTTCTGTTCTGATCCTGCTGCATCTGTTTGCGTTGCTCGGCAATGATTCTCTGCGCCTCTTCCTCCTCCATCTTGCGCTGAGACTCGGCGATTCTGCGTGATCGTCTTGCTTGAAGTTTGGCCTGAAGTATTCAGATGATTAAATAATTGTTTGGTTCGAAGAGATCAATGCCAGAGCTAATTTTGTGTTTTGATAATTATAACTTTGAAATGTTACTCTAGCTGTTCCATTATAACATCTGTATAAGTTTTAACATAAAACTATTGTTTTAATATTTGAAAACAAAATGCGCCAAAACCAATCTCCCTGTCTTATTCTTGGAAACACAGACAAACAAGAGGTCAATGACCTTGAAGCTCTACTGATTGATTTTGATTTCAGGAAGTAGTCGCTACAAACTTGTTTTTTGAAAATTTATTTTTAGCCGTGGCGGCCATCTTGAATTTCCGGCCGACCTGATATTTTGCTAGGATCAATTAGACATCAAGAGCAACATTCCTGTGAAGTTCATGAAAATCCGTCAAGTAGTTTCAGAGGAGTAGTCGCTACAAGTTTTCATTATATAATTCTATGTAAACAAAGATGGCCGCTGACAGCCATGTTTAACATCTAATCAAAATGATTTTTGACAAGGACCAACATCATGTAATGCTGATCATCTTAGAAAAAGTCCCATATCAATATCACTTATAGTTTTCAAGAAGTAGTCGCTACAAACTTGCATTTTGAAAATCTATTTTTAGCCATGGCGGCCATCTTGAATTTCCAGCCGACCTGAAATTTTGCTAGGATCAATTAGACATCAAGAGCAACATTTCTGTGAAGTTTCATGAAAATCCGTCAAGTAGTTTCAGAGGAGTAGTCGCTACAAGTTTTCATTATATAACTCTATGTAAACAAAGATGGCCACTGGCAGCCATGTTTAATGTCGAATCAAAATAATGTTCGACTCGGATAACCATCATGTCATGCTGATCATTTTAGAAAAAGTCCCATATCAATATCACTTATAGTTTTCAGGGGCTGGCGTGGCGCAGTTGGTAGCGCGGCGGATTTGTAACCGGAGGCCCCGGGTTCAATCCTCCGTGGTGCCACTGAATTCCGTCGGTGTGTTCTTGGGCAAGACACTTTACCTTAGCCTCGTCCGTCGGATGGGGACGTAAACCGGGCGGTCCCGTGTATTGGTCTATCCTCCGAGCACGTTAAAGAACCATAGGAATCTATTCGATAATAAGAGTAGGGCAGGTTCCCGGATTCCTATGTATCCTTCCCCTCTCTCTGGGGCGGCTCTAAATAACCTATACTGTGTTGATGAGCCGTTAAACAACATTCAATTCAATTCAATTATAGTTTTCAAGAAGTAGTCGCTATAAACTTGTATTTTGAAAATCTATTTTTAGCCATGACGGCCATCTTGAATTTCCGGCCGACCTGAAATTTTGCTAGGATCAATAAGACATTAAGAGCAACATTCCTGTAAAGTTTCATGAAAATCCGCCAAGTAGTTTCAGAGGAGTAGTCGCTACAAGTTTTTACTATATAACTCTATGTAAACAAAGATGGCCACTGGCAGCCACGTTTAACGTCGAATCAAAACAATTTTTGATAAGGACCAACATCATGTCATGCTGATCATTTTAGAAAAAGTCCCATATCAATATCACTTATAGTTTTCAAGAAGTAGTCGCTACAAACTTGTATTTTAAAAATTTATTTTTAGCCGTGGCGGCCATCTTGAATTTCCGGCCGACCTGAAATTTTGCTAAGATCATTTAGACATCAAGAGCAACATTCCTGTGAAGTTTCATGAAAATCCGTCAAGTAGTTTCAGAGGAATAGTCGCTACAAGTTTTCATTATATAACTCTATGTAAACAAAGATGGCCACTGGCAGCCATGTTTAACGTCAAATCAAAACGATTTTCGACAAGGACCAACATCATGTCATGCTGATCATTTTAGAAAAAGTCCCATATCAATATCACTTATAGTTTTCAAGAAGTAGTCGCTACAAACTTGAATTTAAAAAATCTATTTTTAGCTTTGGCGGCCATCTTGGATTTCACATCAACATGAATTTTTGCTAGGATCAACTAGACTTCATGGGCAACATTTCTGTGAAGTTTTATGAATATCCATCCAGTAGTTTCAGAGGAGTAGTCGCTACAAATAAAAGTTAACGGACGGACGGACAGACGGACGACGGACGCCGCACCACGGCATAAGCTCTGCTGATCTCTGATCAGTAGAGCTAAAAACACTGTAGAGTAATTATACCTGCATACACAGCTATCTCCTATTTCATTACAGTGACAGAAAAAAATATCAACAACATGAATTGTTACTTCGTAATAAATTCAAAGAACTCTTGAACTGATATAACTGGGACAATCTATCAGTTATAATAGTAACCAAACCAGTAACAACTAGAGATTTTGCCCTTTTATTTTGGGGGTGACTAAAACATGACCCTCCCCCAATGAGACCTGATTCAAGGGGAGAGAAGTTACAGCAGACAAGGATTTTCACGATCTGTGACCTTGCCCTTTGACCTCAAAATAAACAGGGGGTCATCCTCTCATCACAGGCAGTCCATCCATAAAATTACATGAGATTTGCTTCAAAGGGAGAGGAGTTACAGAGCACACAAGGAATTTCACAATCAGATCGTATTGACCTTTGACCTAAAACTAAATAAGTGTCATCCTCTCACCACAGGCAGTACACCTATGAGGTTTCATGAAATTTGCCTCAGAAGGAAAGCAGTTACAAGCCAAAACCAGTATATCCCACTCAAACTTTGTTTTGAGGGGGTATACCAAAAAAGTTTAAACAAAAGCGCATGCATACCTTTAAATCTCCCAACTGTCTGTCCCTCTCCAAAGACAGGTCCTGGTCCAAGCTCTCCAGGTCCTTCCGGTGCTGGTCCATCAATCGCTGCATTGCCACCTGCTCTGCTGCTGGACAACTGTCTGTCGCCAACTTCATCATCCCTCGCTGTTTCTCCTTCAGGCCCGATGTGTGCTCCTCACTCACATTTTTCGTGATCTTCTGAACGTGTTCATTCTGCTCAGCGTCCATCTCCGCCTCCGCAGCGGCCATTTCCTGGTCGAAGAGGCGTTTAAGGGCGTTGAGTTCTCTCTCCAGCTCGTCACTTTTACCCTCTTGAATCATCTTGGCTGTCATCTAGAGAAACGGAAAACATGAAATCATTATCTCACTTAAGAATAAAGGAGGTTTTCTACATAATAAAACAGAAACAGTTCTTGGCTAGAAAGATGTTTCAATATTGGAATGTTTCGGGGAAAAAAGTTGACTTCATTCGAAATAATCAGATTAATGTTTTAAGAGTTTCATAGATAGGTAATCATTCACTGGAATGCTTTAGTCATGTTATTCTTGATGCCCCTCCTCAGGGTAATGATATTACCCTAACCCTAATGACTGTGATCATTGTCAGAAAATATCACTGAAGCATGTCATCGAACATCAATCTTCAAATATTAATTTGTTCATCTGTCAGTTTGTAGCATAAATACATGAGACCTACACTTCAGCTGAAACAGGTAATTTTTTATGTTTTCTTGTTTCTAAAAAATAATTAGTACACATATAATGGTTATTAATAACTCACATCATTCTTTTGTCTCTCCTGCTGATCGCGAAGCTTATCAAATCTGGTTCTACGTCTCTGGGCCATCTTGTCATGCAGATGCTTGAGTTGCTGCTGTTTACGTGCATCGTGCACCTTGGCCAGGGATGCCTCCGCCTCTCTCTGCTGCTCTATCAGCTTGTCTCTTAATTCTGCCGAAATTACACCCTGGTTCGCCATACGATCCTACGTATAAAATAAATGCACCATAATACTTAGAAGATTAAGGGGTGTACACAAGACTATTGTAACTATATACAAATAAAGAACAATCCTGCTCCAACTAATAAAGTTAAGCCGTTAGCCCGCTATGAATGTATAATGGACTGTCCTTTTTTTAAATTTAGACCATTCCATTTATGTTACAAAGGGGTGTTTTGGAGATATGACTGATGAGCAGTTACTCGCAGGCTGATCTGGGTTTACAATGGACGCAAAGGCTATTTTAGTCGCCCTTAGCTGGCTAAGGGTTAATTATACTCACTTTTTGCGTATATAAGTGTGAATGTACATTTGTTACCAAAACCATAAAACCTCACTTAGAACCAAATAAAAATACTTAAAGATAAATTGTTGGCATTATGTTCTAAAAACTAATGGGTTATCTACATGATCTACAGTAAACTAGTGAGCGAGTGATTGAGTGATCTGAGTGAGTATTATTGATTTAGGATTTTGTATATATTTTTGTAAAAAAATTGTAAAAACTATAAATGCAAATGTTGTAAGGTGTAAGAGGGGATGGTCCTCCTCAACCCCTCTTACATCATTGGACGGGGAGAATTATTGGAGACGGAGAAAAATAAAATAAAAATTAATAAATAAAGAACAAGATACGAAAGTTTCGCATTGAGTTCTTATATTTTGTGGAGTTTGGCATACAGGCATAATAAAGCAATAGTTAGTAAAAGGTAATAAATAAGCTTGCATAAATTCATAATATAATTTGTTTATATATAAATGTGGGTATATATAACAACGAGAATTGTGGAAATTCAACAAAAAACAGGGTTTCCATTTGAAATGCTGTTACAGTACCGGTAAGATGAAAATGAAGTAACAAAAGGCAAGTTTCATTCAAATAACTCATTCCGAACTAAAGCTATTGATCGGAAACCGTTTTTCTATTTCTAGTAACAATGACCATGACCCCAGTGACCCCAAATGCAATCCCAAACTTCCTTTTGATATAAGCTACCTATACAGCAAGTTTCATTTTAAGGGGAATGTAGCGTCACAGTCAAACATGCTTTATTATTGAGAGTTCTGAAAAACTTGGGAAAAGGTGAAAGAATTATCAAAATCGGATGATAAGCAAAGAAGATAGTTGTTCTAAAACGGATATGGGAGACGCCATTTTGAGATCTATGACATCATAGTTCCAAATTAACATATCCATGTATGAAATATTGATCAATATCATTTAAAGCAAAGAAAGTCATTGCAAATAAATGCAAAATCCTTTACCGGTCATATAAAGCCTTATTGCCATTAAGTATTCATATTTTTCATATAGCTGCTGTCATTTTTTCCCTTTTAATTAGTAAATGTTCATATTTATAAATATTCCATAAAAATGCATGGTCATTAGAACTGTGATGTCACTGTTCTCAAATTGGCGGCTTCCATATCCGTTTACACAG
This sequence comes from Cyrtodaria siliqua, assembly GCA_037043455.1. Lineage (NCBI taxonomy): Eukaryota > Metazoa > Mollusca > Bivalvia > Adapedonta > Hiatellidae > Cyrtodaria > Cyrtodaria siliqua. The sequence continues at coordinate 225,234 of JAWPHD010000141.1, read as the reverse complement.
AACCTTCAAATAATCATATCTTCTTTGTTTCTTATCCAATTTTGATAATTCTTTCACCTTTATTCAATTTTGTCAGAACTGTGGCTGTGGCGCTACATTCCCTTTAATATCTCATTCGTTACTTAAGTAAACTGAGCATAAACCATTTTTCTATTTTTAGACCTTGACCGAGTGACCCCAAATGCAATCCCAAACTTCCATTCCATATAAGGTACCTACACAACAAGTTTCGTTCCAATATCTCATGCTTAACTAAAGTTATTGAGCAGAAACTAAAAGTTTGACGCCGCCCACCTGCTAAACGACATATCCCATCAAAGAAAACCTGGTTAAAAAACACACATACCAGGTTTAATACTATATAGAGGATATTTGTTGGTTTGGAGTGAATATAGGATTTATTTTCATCTCTAAAGCACTCGTGAAAATATAAGTTTTTTCACTTCTCGATGAAAATAAATCCTATATTCACTCCAAACCAACAAATATTCTATTTATTATATACTTTTTATCTTGCAACACTACCAAACGCTTTCAAACAGAAAATACGTTTCGTTCCGACAGTACCCCTTTAACGTATTCGCAAATAAATATACCAGTAGTAATGACAGCACGTGAGGCAATTTACATATATTTAATGCGCATAGAATATAGTTCTTAACTTTGACACAAATTATGACTGTTATCAGCAAATGTAGAAAAAAGTAATTCCATTTTTTCCGGCAGTGAGAATATAAGTTCTTATATTCTCACTGTGAATATATAAACAATGTTTATTCTAACCATACAATCCACTTTTTCACTGGGAAGTATATAATAAATAGAAATATTATTCTAGGATATTCCAAAGGGAATATAGTATTGTTACATAATTTGTTCATTCAAGTTTTCAGGTTAAAGAGGCATTTATCAAGAACACAATAACAATATGTGTCTACATCATAGTAACGTTATTCATACTGAATTCGAAAACCATACCAGTACATGGAAATAAATGAAACTGTAAGAACAGGTCATGAACAGCCAACTACAACATGCATACCAAGTGCTCCTTCATCTTGTCAGAGAGCTGCCTGCGCTCGTCGTCGCCGAGATTATAGTCCAAGTCAGTTTCCATCTTGGCCGTACCCGCAGCCTCCTCCGCCTGTAGCGTGTCCAGCACACTTTGTGACATCTTCAACTTCGTCTGCGAGTGGTCGTCATGGTCTGGCATTGCGGGGAGACCTGCCAGCTCAGCCTGGGTGGCGGAACATATATAGTATTGTAACAGTTTTGAAGAAAATTTCTTGGAACAAAATTAGATATGTTTTTTTTTTATGCAAGGAGCAGACTAGGAGTCAGCTATCGTTTTAAAGATATTCATTTAAAACACAACTCAATCCATTACACTAGGTAAATATTTTAAAGCTGCAAAAGTAAAATATGAAAACATTAAATACACTAATTTATTTACTTCATATTAATTATATAAATTGCTTTGAGGAAGAAAATAGAAGTAAACCAAAGCAAAACGACTGAGGGCCCTAAAACGGAAACTTGTATATCGTTCACAGTTTTCAATAATTAACAATTATTCTATGAGTAGAGTTTGTCACCATAGTAGAACCCAAAATGAACCTGACCATTGCCAGTGACAAATAAAAACAGACCAGACTGAATTTTTGGATTAATTTTTGCAATATAACTTCAAGAACATTTCACACTTGAATATAGTCTTTCGGATGAGACTTTAGACTGAGGCTTACACGCTAAAATGTCCAGTGCAGTACAGCGAGGAAAATAAACGATTATATGTATGAATACTTTATTAGACAAATCATAGGGGTAAAGTCCGTTTTATCTATTCTGAATGCCATATAAAGGTACATCAAATACACTTTTATGCTCACGTGTATACCTTATACATTACTGACTTGTAGTTTATTCATACGCTTGTAACAATAACCACTAGAACTATTTTCAACAGTGGCAGAACTCGTAATGCACTCATTCATTATCAAAAATTGCACGATTTCTAAAAGGCTACCAGCTTACATATACAAGCTCATTTACGCGAGCTTCCACCAAGAACTTGTGTACACTCATTACCTCCTTTCGCTGTTTCTCCCTGAGAGCTTCTTCTCTCGCTTTTCTTCTCATCGCCAGCTTTCGATGAAGTTCATCAGCTTGTCTTGACTTGGTATTGTTGTGTTTATTCATGGTCTCATCGAAATTCTTGCTGTATTTTGACATGATGTCTGCCACCTCAGCTGCTGCCTTATCTCCTGTAATACATGATATAGGAAACAATGTCAAAGCCAGAAACTAACTGATTCACAGTTTCCCCAGATTTTATGTGTTAATAATGCTAAATGGAAGATTTGCCATTCACTGCCGGCATTTAAAACCCGTAAATGCAAAAACATGTGAATCGTTTCTTATGTTAACATTTTTTACCATTATTATTAAATACCAACAATAACGTGCCTTGGCAGATTGTACTATACTATCAGTGTGTTTTCACAGTGGAATACCAATTTTATATTGAAAACTGAATTAGATATTATAATCGTACCAACAGCTACGGTCATTTGGCGACTTACCGGCTTCCCTCTATGCCCATTGGCATCCCTCGCCCACCACCCCCACTCAAACCCACCCCCAGTCAACATGATATAAATGAAACAGAAGTCCATAGTTTTTAGCACTACATAAAATACTATAAAAAAATAATATATTTTCTTTCTTTTTCATTGAAATCAATATCAACTGCTTAAAATGACTAGATTCATATACTGTCCCATAAACAGCATATCTACAAACAATTCTCAAACCAAAGTCCCTGCTGTATTATAACCTCTCCCACAACTAGCTGCCACATACCGTGAAGTTGCGACATAAGACCATCCGTCATCGTGTCTGATGTGTGTTTACGTTTGTGTTCCTCATCTTCCACCAAGTGTGTCAGTGCCTCCGTTTCCTCCTGCAGAAGGTCATGCTCCAATTTAAGGCGGTCAGCATTTTGGCGTCGAAGCAACTCTGCCCATGATTTGCTTATCTGTCCAAGATTTCCTCCGGTGACATTGACATTTGTGACATCTGAAGTCATGCTGCCACCGCCGCCACCACTGCCACCCTTCTGTAGCTGCTCCAGCACGCTCTTGTTGATTGGCACATTGCCAGAATTGAGACGGTCTAGCAGAAGTTGAAGGGCGGCCATTAGCTCAGCATTGCGTCCACCAGCACCTGCGCCTGAAAAAGGCATTATGGAAAACAATGTCAATACTTTCTTAATCCTTATGTTTACATAAATATAATATAGAATTCTATTCACACAAATTATTGCATGTTTTTCAAGAAATTAAAGCTAATTTTAAACAGAATTTGCATTTACATTAATTTTTATACTTACATTTAACACTATTTCATTAAGAAAACAAGAGCTGTCGGAGAACAGCGCAGCTCGACTATACGATTTTTCGGAGAATAATAAATTTATAGCTAGTATATACCATCGGAAAACAAGGCTACAACAATGTGGGGTGGGAGCACAAAATAACTATGTGTAAGAATTGACCAAAACTACACAGAAATATGTAAAAAAACAACAACAAAATTAGATTTTCAAGTGGGGGTTGGGTGGGTGGGGGGTGGATGGGGCAACATATATGTGTAAAAATTGACTAAAACAACAAAGAAATATGTAAAAAAAATAAAAAGTTTCAAGTCTGGGGCAGGGTGGGGGTGGGGTGATGGGGTGAGAGGCGGGAGTGCATTGGGTTTTTTGGGGGGGGGGGGGGGGGGGGGGTGCAACATATGTGTGCAAGAATTGAATAAAACAACAAAGAAATATGTAAAAAAAAAAAATTCAAGTGTGGGGCGTGGTGGGTGGGGTGAGAGGCGGGCGGGGGAGGGGAGGGGGGGGGGGGGGGTGTATGAGGGTTGCAACATATATGTGTAAGAACTGACAAAAGCAACACAGAAATATGTAAAAAAAAAAAAGTTTCAAGTCTGAGGCGGGGTTGGGGGTGGGGGTGTGATGGGGTGAGAGGTGGGGGGGGTGGGGTGGTGGGGGCAGGGAGGGTTGCAACATATATGTGTAAGAATTGACTAAAACAACACAGAAATATTAAAAAAAAAAAAATTCAAGTGTGGGGCATGGTGGGGGGGGGGGGGGGGGGGGGCAACATATATGTGTAAGAATTGACAAAAGAAACACAGAAATATGTAAAAAAAAAAAAAGTGTGGAGGGGAGTGGGGGCGAGGGTAGAGGGGTGGGGGAGGAGGGAGCCCATGCCCCAATATGGGTGAAGTAATAAGATGCATAATCATGATAATGCTATAACAAATCCCAAACCAAAATTATAGATATATACATGCTTACATGCAAACCTAGATCTGCCTTTATTGCACATTTTATGGGCCATCACAATTTGGGTTCCATGGGAGCCCAGAATTTGCAGAAGACAAAATTACTTATCCAACCCTTTACAACAAACTATAAGGAAACCAATTCCAAAATTTAGTTCAGCTAGGACAAAAAATGTTAGAGATATAAACCTGTAAACACAGCTTACACGCAAAATTTGATGTGAAACAGACATATTTTAAGGGCTATCAGAATTTGGGTTCCATGGGAGCCCAGGGGTTACAGGAGCCAAAATTACTTAAGCAGCCCTTACGATAATGCTATAAGGAAACTAATGGCCAAATTTGGTTGTGCTAGGGTAAGAATTGTAAGAGATATAGACTTGTAAACACAGCTTACACGCAAACCTTGATGTGGGACGCCGACGCCGACGCCGACCCCGGGGTGATTACATAAACTCTTATTCTTTGAATAGTCGAGCTAAAAAGGCCTAAGCTATGCAGTAATAAAGGATATAATAGTGCTATAGCTGATCTTCCAAAGTAAATTATCATCGCTTCGCTACTATACAGCAATACATTCAAGAAGTAAATACGCCATTTACCGGCAAACTTATATTTCCCTTCTCCCGCCATCGTCACGTTTGCATTGACGATTGTCGGTCCCCCATCTCCGGCTCCCTGGACTCCGTCCCGGCCTCGTTCTTGCTGTCTCATTTCCATCCTTTTTTCTAGCTCCTCAAGCTTAGCCGGGTCTAGGTTCATCAAGAGGTTCTTCAATCCCTCGTTCTGATCATTAATTCTCTCGTAGAATTTACGCAGGTCCTCTTGTTGCCGTGCTAACTGTGCTGCAAGGTGAAGATTCTGATCCTCCAGTTTGTCGTAGAGAACGCGCACATTGAAATCTTCCAGGTCCTTCTCACTACATTTCATGGCTCCAACCTCTGTTAATATATAAAAAAATATATCATAAAACAAACTCTTTCAGCTCAAGTTTTGCACTGTGGCACTTTGTTTTAAAAGTGACAGCAGCATATAGCATCATTAACAATACTGTCATCAACATAGAACCAAAAGCAGGGGTAAAGGAAGTAAAATAATTTGTCTGAAGCACCAAAAAGCAGTGATAATGGGGGAAAAAGAATTTTGGTATAGGTTTTTCTTTTTCCTATTCTCCTTAGTTAAACGGACAAGTAGACTGGTACCCGGTATAGGCAGATTGATACCCAGAGTATAACCTATGATTGCATGGTTAGGAAAACCTGTCTGGTACTCAGTATAGGCAAATTGGTAGCCTATGATTGCATGGTTAGGAAAACCTGACTGGTACTCAGCATAGGCAAATTGGTACCCAGAGTATAACCTATGATTGCATGGTTAGGAAAACCTGACTGGTACTCAGTATAGGCAAATTGGTACCCAGAGTATAGCCTATGATTGCATGGTTAGGAAAACCTGACTGGTACTCAGTATAGGCAAATTGGTACCCAGAGTATAACCCATGATAGCATGGTAAGGAAAACCTGACTGGTACTCAGTATAGGCAAATTGGTACCCAGAGTATAGCCTATGATTGCATGGTTAGGGAAACCTGACTGGTACTCAGTATAGGCAAATTGGTACCCAGAGTATAACCTATGATTGCATGGTTAGGAAAACTTATCTAAGCTGTCAGCAACATTCTACCTTAGGGATAAACCAACGTCGATGTATCTGAATTTATACAACAGATAAACCAACGTCGATGTATCTGAATTTATACAACAGATAAACCAATGTCGATGTATCTGAATTTATACAACAGATAAACCAACGTCGATGTATCTGAATTTATACAACAGATAAACCAACGTTGATGTATTTGAATTTATACAACAGATAAACCAACGTCGATGTATCTGAATTTATACAACAGATAAACCAACGTCAATGTATCTGAATTTATACAACAGATAAACCAACGTTGATGTATTTGAATTTATACAACAGATAAACCAACGTTGATGTATTTGAATTTATACAACAGATAAACCAACGTCGACGTCTTTGAATTTATACAACAGATAAACCATTGTTGATGTATTTGAATTTATACAACAGATAAACCAACTTCGATGTCTTTGAATTTATACAACAGATAAACCAACGTCGATGTATTTGAATTTATGCAACAGACAAACCAACGTTGATGTATTTGAATTTATACAACATATAAACCAACGTCGATGTCTTTGAATTTATACAACAGATAAACCAACGTTGATGTATTTGAATTTATTCAACAGATAAACCAACGTTGATGTATTTGAATTTATACAACAGATAAACCAACATCGATGTATTTGAATTTATACAACAGATAAACCAACGTCGATGTATTTGAATTTATACAACAGATAAACCAACGTTGATGTATTTGAATTTATACAACAGATAAACCAACATGGATGTATTTGAATTTATACAACAGATAAACCAACGTTGATGTATTTGAATTGATACAACAGAAACAAGAGTATAACAGTAACTCTTTACAGAAGAAAAAAGAAAAAAAAAATGTTTGTGACCTTTTATAAAATATGGGCATTAAAAAGAAAGCGAAGAGTTTCAAGCCATACATGAGTAGCCAATACACTCACCATATACAGGGGCCGACATGAGATCTGCTTCAGCACCATCACCAATCACCCGGGGGCCCAATGTTTCCTTGACATCAGATTCTCTGAAATATTAAATTTGTAGTTCATGAGCAAATAAAAGCAACTTGAAAAAAATCAATAGTCACTATTCTTCACTCTAGCTTTGTTGTTTTCGTTTTGTGTATATAACCCTTAGGAAGATACACCAACAGTAATTACATGTAAGTGCATATCATAATACTAAACCATTTGGGCTGCAGTACAGATATTATCTTTGGACTGAATTAGTAAACACATTTTGTGCTAAATTAAAAATTGAAATTACTGTAGATTTAACCGGAGCAATAGATTTTGATCTTAAATTGGAGCTGCAGATTTTGACCCTAATTGGATCTACTGGTTTTGACCTATAATTAGAACTACAGATTTTGACCTTTTTCTGGAACTACATAGTTGAGACTTTTAACTGGAATTACGTCCTTTGTCCTTCAACTGGATCTGCAGGTTTTGACTTTTAAAAGGGTTTAGTTAAGAAATAGAATGTGCTTCATATGTTCAAATTTAAAATAAGTATGTATTCTTAAAACAGTATAGACAATATAGTAATGTAACAAGAGGCCCACGCTCTACTGGCTAATATGGCTCTTATAACATCAATGAAGCAAGTGACTATCGTCTTAAAAGGCAAAATATAGCATTTTTAACTAAATCAAGAGCCATAACTCCGCCGTTACTGGTCTGATCTGGCTGGTTTTCGAACTTGTCCTAGCTTTCATTGACATTAACATTCTGCTAAAGTTTGGTAAAGATCAGATGAAAAATGAATGCCCTATCGTCTAAACGAGGCAAAATATAGCATTTTTAACTAAATCAAGGGCCATAACTCCGCTGCTTCTGGTCCGATCTGGCTGGTTTTCAAACTTGTTTGAGCTATCATTGACATTAACAATCTGGTAAAGTTTGGTAAAGATCGGATAAAAAATGAACGCCCTATTGTCTTAACGAGGCAAATATAGCATTTTTAACTAAATCAAGGGCCATAACTCCGCTGTTACTGGTCCAATTTGGCTGGTTTTCGAACTTGGCCGAGCTTTCATTGACATTAACAATCTGGTAAAGTTTAGTAAAGATCAGATAAAAAATGAAGGGCCCAATCGTCTTAACGAGGTAAAAGTTAACAGACCGTCGACGGATGGACGACGGACAACTTGCCCTTGGCCTCTTAATGGCTCTTCTGGCCCTTGGCCAGTAGAGCTAAAATTATAAAGTCATCACTTAACCATCTGGTAAATAATATTCAAAACAATAATTAGGTATATACCACAACTGTATAATAACTACAGCTTGTAACAACCATATAAACAAATACTTACATGGGTTTTTCTGGCCAGTGATCTGGGTCATATCTGACATAGTGCGACATAGAATTGGGTTTTCCCAGACTTCTATATTTAGGTGCCCAGTGTTTCATGGGTGCGAAGCCAGCATTTCTTGGAAGCCAAATAATAATGGCAATCACCAACAGTAGGCACAGGGCGGCAAAGAAGGCGATCATGGCTGTAATGGCGGTCAATTATTTGTATTAAATTACTTCTACATAATACGGAAAAAGAAAATTGAACGATTTCATTATTTAAAATCTTTTCTTGACAAGTTGGCAAAAATAAGTGTACCTGCTTCCATGTGTAGTGGGGTGGCCCACTCCAACCATCACAATGGGGTGAATAAAACTGATCAACATTAATCTGGTGATTGAAATTTTAAAAAAAGTGTGCCCACTCTATAAGTTTCAGATCCATGTGTTTATTTTTGTATAATTATAAGTCCATAATTATGTACTAATAGGAACTTCTAACGCCTTGTTGTACAACAATTTCTCGGAAGTGAGTGAAAAAAATCAAGTTGCATGTGTTATAAATCTTAAAACGAACTTCATCAAGCTTTAAAATATGTCATCCAAAATATAAATCAAACAAAATTGTTGAGCAGTAATTTTGGAATATGGTTCAAATGTACCAATACAAAATTTCATTGCAAGAAAATGAAAAATGAAATATATATTTAAAATATAACAAGGGGCCATTAAGAGTTCCACTTAGTCTAGAACAATGAATTTAATTAAAGAAGCACATTTTTATAAACCATGTTCAATAATTTTATAATACGGTACATTTTTATGTCACAATAATTATCTACAAAAGTTATATGTTTATGAAACAGGGGAAGTAATTAAATTATCTGTTTACCTGTAATTAACATCCAGTCCGGAGCCTCGTTGGCCACATCCTGGGCGGAGAAACCTAGGGCGATGATATTGTCAGGTGTAGAGGGCTTAATACGGGAACCAGATGAACAAGAGGAGCCCGATGGTTCCACTCGTATCAGAACCTCCCTGTGTATATAAACAGATAGGGGTTTTAAGCTCAAGTGAACTCAAGATTATTTAATAGTTTATTTGGCCTAAAAGTGGCTTGCAACTAACAAATAAAAGGATCGTTTTAACAGTATAATCCTTTGAATTTTTTTTCTGTCACCATCAGTAAGCAAGGCAACAATGACCAAGCAAAAGTAAGTGTTTAGATCCTAACCTGGATGTTTTTTTGAGTTGGAGTGAGTGGGTGGGGATGGGGTTGGGGGGCACCAGCTCCCAATTCATTGAGTGGGAGTGAGTGGGTGGGGATGGGGTTGGGGGGCAGCAGCACCCAATTCATTGAGTGGGAGTGAGTGGGTGGGGATGGGGTTGGGGGGCACCAGCTCCCAATTCATTGAGTGGGAGTGAGTGGGTGGGGATGGGGTTGGGGGGGCACCAGCTCCCAATTCATTGAATGGGAGTGAGTGGGTTGGGATGGGGTTGGGGGGGGCAGCAGCTCCCAATTCATTGAGTGGGAGTGAGTGGGTTGGGATGGGGTTGGGGGGCACCAGCTCCCAATTCATTGAGTGGGAGTGAGTGGGTTGGGATGGGGTTGGGGGGCACCAGCTCCCAATTCATTGAGTGGGAGTGAGTGGGTGGGGATGGGGTTGGGGGGCACCAGCTCCCAATTCATTGAGTGGGAGTGAGTGGGTGGGGATGGGGTTGGGGGCAGCAGCTCCCAATTCATTGAGTGGGAGTGAGTGGGTTGGGATGGGGTTGGGTGGCACCAGCTCCCAATTCATTGAGTGGGAGTGAGTGGGTGGGGATGGGGTTGGGGGCAGCAGCTCCCAATTCATTGAGTGGGAGTGAGTGGGTTGGGATGGGGTTGGGGGCAGCAGCTCCCAATTCATTGAGTGGGAGTGAGTGGGTTGGGATGGGGTTGGGGGGCAGCAGCTCCCAATTCATTGAGTGGGAGTGAGTGGGTGGGGATGGGGTTGGGGGGCACCAGCTCCCAATTCATTGAGTGGGAGTGAGTGGGTGGGGATGGGGTTGGGGGGCACCAGCTCCCAATTCATTGAGTGGGAGTGAGTGGGTGGGGATGGGGTTGGGGGGCAGCAGCTCCCAATTCATTGAGTGGGAGTGAGTGGGTGGGGATGGGGTTGGGGGGCACCAGCTCCCAATTCATTGAGTGGGAGTGAGTGGGTGGGGATGGGGTTGGGGGGGCACCAGCTCCCAATTCATTGAGTGGGAGTGAGTGGGTGGGGATGGGGTTGGGGGGGGGGGGGGCAGCAGCTCCCAATTCATTGAGTGGGAGTGAGTGGGTGGGGATGGGGTTGGGGGGGGGGGGGGGCAGCAGCTCCCAATTCATTGAGTGGGAGTGAGTGGGTTGGGATTGGGTTGGGGGCACCAGCTCCCAATTCATTGAGTGGGAGTGAGTGGGTGGGGATGGGGTTGGGGGGCAGCAGCGCCCAATTCATTGAGTGGGAGTGAGTGGGTTGGGATGGGTTTGGGGGGCACCAGCTCCCAATTCATTGAGTGGGAGTGAGTGGGTGGGGATGGGGTTGGGGGGGGGGGGGCACCAGCTCCCAATTCATTCTAATTTTCAAATTCCAAAGATAACTTTTTTTTTAGGGATGAGCAATATTAGATGAATCTTACATCAAGTACACAGAAGAATTTAAACAATATAACAATATAATTATAAACCCTGAACCATACCTTTACCCCACCCACACCTCCCTTTAAATCTGAAAAACTATGTTAAAAAAATGTCTATCTTTCCCCACCCTCCTCCTTAAAAAGGGAAAACAGTTTGGAGGTGGAAAAAAATGCCTACAAATGCCTATATGAAACAAGTTGAATAAAATTATACATGAGTAAAATTTTAAAGATATTTCAATGTGTTTCATATTTTTTGTGCGAAATAAACACAAATAAGTAAGACTCTTTTTAACAAATGACATCATCTGTTCGAGATCAGACCTAATAACAAACTAGGTCTGTGGTTCGACTTATTCACTTAAAGAAAGTGTTGGTAGCTGATTCTTATGATAATTATTAGACGCATTTTAATGCTGATAAGTTTAACAGTGAAACAATAGATGAACTGGCATATGGGGTTAAGTTGCCAATGTTATTTATGCCTTCTGGCACAATTCTGGACCCAGTGTTTTTTACATTAGATAAATTGAAAACAAGGTCCTTATATAAACACACTTGTTTTGTTGACCACACACTGGTCGTACGATCAGTGTGAATACTGTGTAAAGGAAAGGTCAGGACAATATTATTGATGAAATGATCAATTTAAACAAATTTAACATTTCACTTACAGTGAACTATCCTGCGAATCGTAGAACACATAGTTTCCACCTTCAGTAAACACGTGTGCGAAGTTGGAGATATTGGCATTGGTATTCTCCACCTGGTACTGAAGGGCTGTGAATGCTCCGAAATCGAACGTCGGATTTGTGCTGAACAGATGGTCTTTGTTATAGATGGGGTAGTGGCTCTTAGGTCTGTCCGTGCTATTGATGAAGAGTTTGAAGATGATCATTTCTCCAGATTCCACGCACATCACCGGACTTGGCACCTCATTGTCCGGGACGGTCAAGGTGTACAGCAGACGTCGACGACCAAAGTTACCGCCGGCATTTAGAGATAGCTGCTCAACAGTCACTGGAATAGTGGTTAAGTCAAAATACATCAGTCAATGAATGCACAACATTACAGAAAACGGTTAGAATACACCAGTCATTGAATTAGCAACATTACAGATACAGGTTAGAATACACCAGTCATATAATGAACATAGTGGCATAGGTTAGAATACACCGGTCACTGAATGAACAACACATCCGAGGGCAACTGTTAGTGGAATAGTGGCATAGGTTAGAATACACCAGTCACTGAATGAATAACACATCCAAGGGCAACTGTTAGTGGAACAGTGGCATAGATTAGAATACACCAGTCACTGAATAAATAACACATCCGAGGGCAACTGTTTGTGGAATAGTGGCATAGGTTAGAATACACCAGTCACTGAATGAATAACACATCCGAGGGCAACTGTTTGTGGAATAGTGGCATAGGTTAGAATACACCAGTCAATGAATGAATAACACATCCGAGGGAAACTGTTAGTGGAAGAGTGGCACAGATTAGAATACACCAGTCACTGAATGAATAACACATCCGAGCGCAACTGTTAGTGGAACAGTGGCATAGATTAGAATACACCAGTCACTGAATGAATAACACTTCCGAGGGCAACTGTTAGTGGAACAGTGGCATAGATTAGAATACACCAGTCACTGAATGAACAATACGTCAGAGCATGTTCCAAGTAAATACATGCTATTTCTTGAACAATTTAAAACTTCATGAAAGTCATACAATTTACTTTTTAATATTTAGCTAATGGTAAGGACTTCCATTTAAAGTGTAAACTACATAACTTGATTAATATTATCGCTAAACGGTGATATATATACAAGGGTTCAACGCGAGAATATTGTATACGGTTCTTTATTTATTGAACATTACAACAGTTTCGTGTTCATTTAAGGATTCACCCTTTCTATGGGGTATAAAACACATTAGACTTGTTTAAAGTGGGTGAAGCCTCGAAGGATTCTCGCTATCATTAAACTAATAAGCTAATGTTTTTCAAAATGTCGATCCTTATATTCACATTATGTTTGTTCTATCTGTTTTTCATATATAGTTTATATTACTACATATCATCCCTTATTTTTTAATAGTTTATCTTTATATATTTACATTAATTTTTAATTATTACTTTCTTCATCTTTCGTCATTTTTTTGCGCACAATATGACCTATTTATGTCGACATGCCGTAAAACACCATTAATTCATTCATGCATTTTGTCCGTTTTTCAGACTTTAATAATGCAAATATGTTGCATCTGTGTCAGAAATAGTTTTAAAACTGTAATACATACTGTTGGAACAGCAAGGTTGCCATATACATACTGTTGGAACAGCAAGGTCGCCATATACATACTGTTGGAACAGCAAGGTTGTCATATACATACTGTTGGAACAGCAAGGTTGCCATATACATTTTGTTGGAACAGCAAGGTTGTCATATACATATTGCTGGAACAGCAAGGTTGCCATATACATATTGTTGGAACAGCAAGGTTGCCATATACATACTGTTGGAACAGCAAGGTTGCCATATACATACTGTTGGAACAGCAAGGTTGCCAGATACATACTGTTGGAACAGCAAGGTTGCCATTTACATATTGTTGGAACAGCAAGGTTGCCAACATTGCATGCTTTTTTATAAAAACTTTGGCAATTAGCACGGGAACGTCAAGACGACTTTATGTCATGATGAGGTTAGGTCATACAAACAAAACAAGTTCATCAGCCAATTCACTGCACCTTGTTTGTTTTAGCTCTGCCAAAAAAGTAAATGTTTTTCACTAGGAATTAAAATGCAACACATCAACGTGGTTCATTTAAGCTCAATGCAATAGAAATGTAAAAATAATATGTAAGTAGTAGAATTACTTACATAAGAGGTCATCAGCGGATGCCGCATCTTTATATATCGTTCCAGTTATTGCTATACCATAGAAACTCACAACAAGGATATTGGAACTCGTTCCTGTCGTTGATTCCGATGGACCCAGCATAGCGGGCATTGTCGACGTGGTTGTTAATTGTGTTTGTGGATCTGTGACCGTGATGGCGAATGTTCCATCACTCTGCAGGCTTCCGGCCACTATCAGTTGAGTGGTGAGCTGACACAACAGGTCGCATATAGTTAACTCTGAGATATAGAAGTTACACGAACACCTGAATATACAGAATACCTATATGAACACATGTAAACACAGAATATGTATAGGAACACTTGTATACACAGATTATGTATAGGAACACTTGTATACACAGAATATGTATAGGAACACCTGTATACACAGAATATGTATAGGACTACTTGTATACACAGAATATGTATAGGAACACTTGTATACACAGACTATGTATAGGAACTTCTGTATACACAGAATATGTATAGGAACACTTGTATACACAGATTATGTATACAGATTATGCATAGGAACACTTGTATATACAGATTATGTATAGGAACACTTGTATACACAGAATATGTATAGGAACACTTGTATACACAGATTGTGCATAGGAACACTTGTATACACAGATTATGTATAGGAACACTTGTATAAACAGAATATGTATAGGACCATTTGTATACACAGAATATGTATAGGAACACCTGTATAAACAGAATATGTATAGGAACACTTGTATATACAGATTATGTATATGAACACTTGTATACACAGAATATGCATAGGAATACGTGTATACACATATTGTGCATAGGAACACTTGTATACACAGAATATGCATAGGAACACTTGTATACACATATTATGTATAGGAACACTATTATACAGATTATGTATAGGAACACTTGTATACATAGAATATGTATAGGAGTTATGCAAACAACTGCACATCATTAAATTGACCAATATTCAATTTAAAATAAATGTGTTCTGTTTTTCAAATCTACATGACAAGTCAAAATATTTAAAAACTAGGATTTTTTTCCGAGAAACACACCACTTTACCTATTTTCAATTTTGATAAAGAAACAAGTATGGTTAGTATCCACGAACCAAATTATGTGAACTGTCACAATGCTCAAATTTGTGTGAGCTGCATTATTCAGTAAATGGTTGATAGTTTTATAATAAAAGATTTGGCTCTTTTTTTTAACTTTGGCTTCATTTCTGATATATGTGTGCTCACTCTCGTCTTACAGGATGGCTTACTTCTTTTGTTATTTCTTTTCATGACTTTTGTCTTTATTCAGGTGTAACCTAAAAATACTAATATAAACATAGTTTCTATATCAAATTCAGGAACTTAACTAAGTTTACAGGCAATAGTACACCAACCTACCTGTGTGCAGTTATATCAAAGTATTCACCATCAGCACCACAACCGCCCTTTCCCTCACAGCTATAGGTGTCAGGGTCAACACACTTTCTGTCATCTGCATTACGAACCTGGTGTTTTGAACACCGGTCATCTGATATTTTCTGACAGTTCTCGGTGTGATCTGACGATGCCCTCAAGGTGTCAACCTCGTCGTAGTAGATGTATCCTGCGAAGCAGACGCACGCCTTGGACGATGTCTGGAACGTGCGGTACTTTCCTTTACATGTACATGATGAAGCCCCCTCTTGGCGGCTAGTCGATGAACCACCACAGGCATGACAGGTTGTAGAAGCCAATGTATCGCTGTACGTGCCAACCTTGCAATTCTGACAATCACTGGCGCTGATGGCGATGTCGTGTGTGCCGTAAGTCCCAAGAGGACATGGCGTCATCTTGGGGGAGCCTATTGGGCAGTAAGAGCCCTTGGTGCAGGGATTTGAATCCCCGTGTCCGGTACCTTCCGGACAATAATAACCCGCAGGGCATGACTCACAGATTGACCGGTCCGTGTAGTTTCCGTAAGTACCAGCTGGGCAGATTCTACAAGACTGACTTTTGTCATACCGTATTCCCTGGTGGTCCATAGCTTGGTACCCTAGTGGGCATATTAATGTCATATTACTCCCTTCTGGACAGTATTTTGGTTTAAGACACTCTATAGGGTTGTCAGTGCTGGCCGGGCAGTAATATCCAGGTGGACAAATCGGTGCCGTTCCAGTTAATGCCGGACAATAGAAGCCGGGTGGGCAATCAGACTCTAAAGCCGATCCTTCTGGACATTCGTATGTCGCTCTACATGGTATTCCATGTTTGTTGATTGTATCGTTGGGACAATAATATCCTTCTCTGCACAATGGGCAATCGGTTGGCTCTCCTGCACCGGTCGTATTTCTCATCCGGCCTGCCGGACATAGATGAGTGTCTTCACCACGGATACAGTAGAATCCAGAAGGACACGGGTATAAGGAGTAGTCGGTCATACCTGTAATTATAAAAGTGCCTTTATAGAGAACAGAACTGAGAACATTATAAAAGTCTATTAAATGTAGGTATTTTATACCTCATTTACATATTTCCTTCTTTGTGCTATATGAAATCATCTGGTCACTATGTTTGCATGCAGGCCATTATGACATGCCTCAGTCCGAAAGCATATATAATACATACTGAAATTATACCGATCCCTTGGAAGCAACAAACACAAACCAGAGAAAAAAGTAGCAGGTTTTACTGAGTCTGTTCAGGAGAGGTAATATAAGGTGCAACACCTATCATGCCCACCGGCTTAAGCGGTATTCTACTTTGCACAGTGCTCACTTCATATACAAGCACTCATAATACTGTGAACTAGCATTAAACACTGTCAGACAAGTGTATTTTTTTCTTGTTTACCTCCAAATTATACTAATGAATGACTACACACCTGTCTTATTACAGATGTATCCTTTCTCGCAAGCTTTACAGTCTGCCTCCTCCGCAGCTCCCAATGTGTCCAGGTATGTTGTCACCGGACATGGTATAGCATCCAGTCCGGTACCGAGGGGACAGTAGTGACCGGCGATACAAGGTATGGGCTCAGCTGTACCTGAAAAGAAACAAAATGGTGGGTTAGTAACACATACAAAGGCTGGTTACTTCAAAAGTTACGACTGTATGGGGTGAAACGTTTACTTGTAACAATCAGTCATGTCACATCACAACAGTGTGTACTTGTAACAATCAGTCATGTCACGTCACAACTGTGTGTACTTGTAACAATCAGTCATGTCACGTCACAACGGTGTGTACTTGTAACAGTGAGTCATGTCACGTCACAATGGTGTGTACTTGTAACAGTGAGTCATGTCACATCACAACGGTGTGTACTTGTAACAATCAGTCATGTCATGTCACAACGGTGTGTACTTGTAACAATCAGTCATGTCACGTCACAACAGTGTCTACTTGTAACAATCAGTCATGTCACGTCACAATGGTGTGTACTTGTAACAATCAGTCATGTCACGTCACAACGGTGTGTACTTGTAACAGTGAGCTCAATACTCAACTTTATAGTGCTGCCACACTAGATACCATGTTAAGTTTGGTTAGATTTGGATTAGAATTACTCATGTTCTTAAAGACACATTTCCCAAAGCTACTTGGTCATTGAAAAAGCATGGGAAGCTTGAATATTTACAGCCAGCACGCTTCATGGCTGATCAACTCAGGTATATAAATTGAGGCCCGCTCTTAGTTTTTTGTTTGTATAGCTTTGCTATATTGAGGGTAAGCATAGCTTAACAACACTTTGTAATTTACTTTAATGAAGAAATATATGTTCATAAGTTAGCTTTTGAATACAAAACTTATCTGGTATTTCTTAATTGTTTTTAGACCAAAAATCAGAGCACAACACAATACATATATAATATTCTTTAATGTGTCATTATGTGTACTGGTAACAAATGCTCTATTGGGTGGGCCTCATAATCTGAAGAAAAATTGAATATCACACTTTGCTCATGAAATTGTATGGCTAACAGTGATTTACAGCTCTCCCCCACAAATACAATAGGCTCCAAATATGTCTTTAAGGCAGGCAGGCACTACATTTCAGCTAGCCCGCCCGCCGAGTTCAATGACGGGTGTATAAAAAGGCACAGGTTTGCTAGCTGCTGCGAGCAGCTTTCAGTTAACATGCTGACGATCCTTTCATTTTGTTCCATGTTATTTTTACTGATATCCCTTTGAGAAGACACTAAAACATAGCGAATGTATTATTTTAATGAGAACTGTTTATAATATGAAGTATGTTCCAATTAACAAGAGTTTTGATGCTAAAACCTATATTAATCTGAAAGGCCCAAGTCCTCATTCTCAGAGGGTAAAGACAGCACACCCCGGTGCCTACAATCAGAAGGCTGAAGAATTTATCATTGAACAGAACAGAACACGTGCTTTTATATACGTATATCCTCATTTATGCATACATACATACATACATACATAAAATTGCTCATTCACAATTCACTGATTCTAAACAAAATTTATACCAATATTTTCAGCAATACTTTGAGCAATCCATACAGTAAACAACTGTATCACATAACATGCGGTGTGGGAGTGTAATAACACCATTCAATATTTTCGATATTCCACTAGTGGTATAACAACGTTAATGACGTCACGTTAATGTACATTTTCTGACATAATGTGACGTTATAAGTTATGTAATAAATAGAATCTTACATTCGTTCTCATTCCAGTAAGATCCTCTATATATATGAGGATGAAAGTACAAAAGATCTAATCAGTTTTTATTAAAATAAAACTAACCATTATCGCACATGAAGCCTGCTGGACAGAAATCACAATCTCCGATCTGTTCAGCGCCGGATGTATTTCTGAATGTTGTTTCCGGACATGGCTGGGGTACCACTGTGCCTTCTGTGCAGTAATATCCTGCTGGACAAAATCCGGCACATTCATCATAACCGTTACATGCCGTGAAGTTTGTCGTCGTTGATGGGAGATCGTCCTTGGCGCCCGATTTGCAGTAGTATCCGGCAGTGCAAAGTCCGGAAAGTTCGCCGCTGCGACAGTAGAACGAGGTTTCACAGGGTAGACATTCTGATGGTTCCTGGAGACCGGTTGTGTTGGCTAATGTGTATGTGCCATTGTAACACAGGGGCGGGGTCAACGTACCTGTACATATACATAAACAATTTATTTAATAATTAAATAAATTATCTTTTTATTTATAAAATATTACTGATGGTTAGCACAATGTTCCGAACAAAACCTTTCATATTTAAGCAGTTATTTCCCTTTAAAATTTTAATTCGAAGTAATTTTTCAATATTCCAACATAACAAGCGATGTTTAATATAAAAAAAACATGTATGCTTCTCTAAAGAATGATTTTAACATGATTATTATCTTCTTTTTCTTACCTTCCGGACAATAGTGGTGTGGCGGGCAGATGATCTGGTCTGGGGTAGTACCACTTGTACAGTAGTATCCGGCGGGACACGGGTCACATTGCCACTGCCCGGTTGTTGTGGAGAAGTATCCAGAAGGACAGGGAGTTGGTGCTGCGGATGACTCGAGGCAGTAGTAGCCAACAGGACACTCAAATCCTGCAGTTTTAATTTCAGTATGTTTTATTTATTCTGAAATGTTTTTTTTCCTTTTTTTTTCAAACGGGACTCAAGGCAGTAGTAGCCAACGGGACACTCAAATCCTGCAGTTTTAATTTCAGTATGTTTTATTTATTCTGAAATGTTTTTTTTCCTGTTTTTTTCAAACAGGACTCAAGGCAGTAGTAGCCAACGGGACACTCAAATCCTGCAGTTTTAATTTCAGTATGTTTTATTTATTCTGAAATGGGTTTTTTTCCTGTTTTTTTCAAACGGGACTAAATTAAATGTTCCTGGGGTGTTCATCACATAAGCCTGCTTATCTTTGATCAGTAGAACTAAAAACTAGACATTTGAGGCTCACAAAAATTACTAAAACCGCAGTAATTATACATCAATAAATGCAATCATAGTTTATTATTTCATCTATAACCAGATGTAATGGGGGACATTTAAATGCAGATGGATCTTTAATATTACAAAAAAACAAAACAATTTGACATGCTTGTCAACAGCAACTCGTAACGTATTTAAGATCAGACTAGAATCAGATTCCAAGAAGCAAACCTGTGGGTGTGGGTGTGGTGATCGTCTCGTTGTCCGGACAATAGTAACCGCGGCTACAGTTGCCTGTCACAACAGACAGACCATCTGTGGCACAGTATTTGCCGCCAGTGCATGGCTGACAGTCATCCACCGATATTCCGGCTGTAAATAATGAAGTTCATAAAGTAATTTAAAACTAGAACTGTCGCCAGAGGCGGACAAATACCCCCCACTGGCAACTTGTTGGGGGGTGGGAAAACATACAAGACTTTGTTCCTATAAGATATATAGACATATATTATAGAGAAATAGCCCGAACAAGAATTTTCTATTTGACAATGCATTAAAAATACAAAGGGCCATAACTCTGTGAAAAATTATTGAACTGGAACGTCATGACAGTATGCACATCTCCACTTGATATTGATACTTCCTAGCAAGTTTCAATAAATTCTAACAAGGAGTATTAGAGAAATAGAGCGGACAAGAATATTGTATTATATATATATATATATATTACAAATACAAAGGGCCATAACTCAGTGGAAAATTATCGAACCGGAATGTCAGAAAAATAAGCGCATATTCACTTGATATTGATGCTTCGTAGCATGTTTCATGAAATTATAACATGGGGTTTTAGCGAAATAGCTCGGACAAGAATTTTCTATTTCACTACCAAGTATGAAATGCATTAAAAATACAAAGAGCCATAAGTCAGTGGAAAATTATTGAACCAGAACGTCATGACAGTATGCACATTTCCACTTGATATTGATACTTCCTAGCAAGTTTCGCTAAATTCTAACAAGGAGTTTTAAAGAAATAGCCTGGACAAGAATTTTGTATTATATATATATTAGAAATACAAAGGGCCATAACTCAGTGGAGAATTATCAAACCAGAACGTCATGATAGTATGAGCATGTCCACTTGATATTGATACTTCCTAGCAAGTTTCGCGAAATTCTATGAAGGAGTTTTAGAGAAATAGCCAGGACAAGAATTTTGTATTATATATATATATATTAGAAATACAAAGGGCCATAACTCTGAGGAAAATTATCGAACCGGAACGTCATAATAGTATGCGCATGTCCTCTTGATATTGATACTTCCTAGCAAATTCGCGAAATTCTTAGAAGGAGTTATTGAGAAATAGCCCGGACAAGACGGACAAGGTGATTCCAGTATACCTCCCCCACTCCACACCCCACATTGCAGGGTATAATAACAAAATATAGCAAGTCATCCACTGATATTCTGCCTGTAAATAAAAAAATATAGCAAGCTATGCAGTGATATACTGCCTGTAAATTATACAAGAGCTGTCATATACCAAATTTGCATAAAAACATGTATCTAACAATAAATTCGCATATTTAACAATAAATTTGAAAAATTAACAATAAATCAATATAATTAATAATACATTTACATAATAACAAATATATTTAGTGCATATATTATTATTTAAAGCAAATAAGCATCATAACTCACTTGTTGTCGCCCTGTAAGTGCCGATAGGACACATCACCCACATTTTGGTACCTTCTGGACAGTAGTAACCAGGTGGACAAACATCGTTGAGTGGGTAGTTTGTAGATGGACTAGGCGCACTGGTATTGGCTCCGCCTTGACAGAAATATCCACCCGTGCAGTTACCTAAAACATTCAACCATTATGTATAATACATTATTTTATATATTATTGAATGTTAAAGACACGTTTTTTCTACTTTCCCCACACATTTACCCATATGTTTATACTTACATCGGCTATTGCAATCCTTAAACAGTTATGGGAAAGGAATGTATAAAAACATTTATTTAGCCACTGACCAATAGAGCAAATCAATGCGGAATCCCTCGGCGTTTATTGTACGTTAACAATAATGCAAGTAACGTTGCGTGACGTCATAAAACAAACAAAAAACAACAACATGGCGGCGTCCTCGATAAGCGTAACATTCGGAGAAATAGGTAATAATAGTACAGAAAATGTGGATAATCTACATGATAAACAGAGCCTCACCATTCTTCGTTTTCTAAGCCTTGCCTAATGAACTTGATAGTAAAAGGCACTGACTTAATATTCTCTATTTAAGCACTTAAATTGTGCATAAGCGGTTTATCACCATCAGTATACTGGGTAATTTTACTCATGTTCTATCTAAGGGAGAAAATCCCCAGAATGTTCTTTATTTCTCAGTTTTAGAGGGTGTAAAAGGTTCACAACCCGCTTAGATCCCCGCTAAATGAAGTAATAAGAAGGCATCTTTTTACTCTTTTTAACCCTCAAAATATGGTATTGTGCTGAAAACTCAATTATTTAAAGAAGGATTCCTACCATCTGGCAATGTGTTTCCGGTGCCCTCGCAGTACTCGCCGATGGTACAGTCCACGCAGTCACTCGCTTCATCTTGTCCTGTGGCGTTGTTGTATGTCCCCGCTGGACATGGTACTGGGTTCGGGTCGCCATAGATACAGTAGTGACCTGTGAGGATGCATATCCCGTTTATTATTACAATAATGTTTAATTTTGTTATTTAACTTGTTAGTTTCACATTTTACATAGCTTATTATCCTTAATCTACGCAGAATCAACAAGCTCAGGTTTGAACCAATATTTTCCCTAAATCATGCGTACATTCTACTATGTAACACTCAGAATTGACATAACAATCCCACTAGGATTCTAATGATGAAACAATGCATGCCATACTAATAAATCCAACATGAACAAGCTGTCAAAATGGCAAAACTTTTTCTTTTTTTTTTGTAATTTTGTTTCCTTCCTTGCAATTCCTTTAATAGCAATTGTTCTTAAATTATATATCAACTAACAATCTCAAAACAAATAGAGCATAGGAGAGTATTACTGACTACCTAAGGCACATTGTTGAATACTCACAGAAGTATGTATAAATGTAACATGTTTGTTACATGTGATTTTACCTTTATCTAGCAATACAACCTGTGATTTTACTTTTATCTAGCAATACAACCAGTTAACTCCTACCAGTAATCCCGCTTTACCTCTCCTTTTTTGAAAATGATGTCAGAACTTGTGAGGGTTTTGCTGACTACTAAGCGAGGGTATTGCCAGACACTGTCTACTTTAAAACAACAACGTCTCAAAACACCTTGATTAACGATTTTGTCGTGTTTTTGTTTGATAATCAAACTATTGGTTTATTAAATAATGTATCAGAAATATCAAATTAATAACAAAAAACAAAACGCGAGTATGATGATATTTTTCGGCTTCACATTATTGAACAATATTCCAATTAAAGCATGCTATTTCAAGTCCATATCTTCCTCAACACACTTAAACTAACAAGAGGTCAATGACCTTGAAGCTCTACTGATTGATTTTGATTTCAGGAAGTAGTCGCTACAGACTTTTTTTTGAAAATTTATTTTTAGCCGTGGCGGCCATCTTGAATTTCCGGCCGACCTGAAAATTTGCTAGGATCAATTAGACATCAAGAGCAACATTCCTGTGAAGTTTCATGAAAATCCGTCAAGTAGTTTCAGAGGAGTAGTCGCTACAAGTTTTCATTATATAACTCTATGTAAACAAAGATGGCCTTTGGCAGTCATGTTTAACGTCGAATCAAAATAATGTTTGACTCTGATAACCATCATGTCATGCTGATCATTTTAGAAAAAGTCCCATATCAATATCACTTATAGTTTTCAAGACATAGTCGCTACAAACTTCTTTTTTAAAAATCTATTTTTAGCTGTGGTGGCCATCTTGAATTTCTGGCCGATCTGAAATTTTGCTAGGATTAATTAGACGTTAAGAGCAACATTCCTGTAAAGTTTCATGAAAATCCGCCAAGTAGTTTCAAAGGAGTAGTCGCTACAAGTTTTTACTATATAACTCTATGTAAACAAAGATGGCCGCTGCAGCAATGTTTAACGTTGAATCAAAACAATTTTTGACAAGGACCAACATCATGTCATGGTGATCATTTTAGAAAAAGTCCCATATCGATATCACTTATAGTTTTCAAGAAGAAGTCGCTACAAACTTGTATTTTGAAAATTTATTTTGAGCCGTGGCGGCCATCTTGAATTTCCGGCCGACCTGAAATTTTGCTAGGATCAATTAGACATCAAAAGCAACATTCCTGTGAAGTTTCATGAAAATCCGTCAAGTAGTTTCAGAGGAGTAGTCGCTACAAGTTTTCATTATATAACTCTATGTAAACAAAGATGGCAGCTGGCAGCCATGTTTAACGTCGAATCAAAACGATTTTCGACAAGGACCTACGTCATGTCATGCTGATCATTTTAGAAAAAGTCCCATATCAATATCACTTATAGTTTTCAAGAAGTAGTCGCTACAAACTTGTTTTTTAAAAACCTATTTTTAGATTTGGTGGCCATCTTGGATTTCACATCAACATAAATTTTTGCTAGGATCAACTAGACTTCATGGGCAACATTTCTGTAAAGTTTCATGAAAATCCATTCAGTAGTTTCAGAGGAGTAGTCGCTACAAAAACAAGAGCTGTCGGAGAACAGCGCAGCTCGACTATTCAATTTTGCGGAGAATAATAAATTTATAGCTAGTATATACCACCAGAAAACAAGGCTACAACAATGTGGGGTGGGGTTGGGAGCACAACATAACTATGTGTAAGAATTGACCAAAACTACACAGAAATATGTAAAAAAATACATAAAAAAATTCGAGTTTTGAGTGGGGTGCGGGGTGGGGGTGGGAGAGAGGCGGGGGTGGATGGTGGGGGGAGTGGGGGTGGTGAGGGCAACACATGTGTAAGAAGCTATGTAATAATTCACCAAAACAACACAAAAATATGAAGAAGGGGCAACATATATGTGTAAGAATTGACAAAAGCAACACAGAAATATGTAAAAAAAAAAAAAAGTTTCAAGCGGGGTTGGGGCAGCGGGGGGGGGGGGGGGGGGTTGAAGAGGTGGGAGTGAGTTGGGGCGGGGGGGAGGGTGCAACATATATGTGTAAGAATTGACAAAAGCAACACAGAAATATGTAAAAAAAAAAAAGTTTCAAGTGGGGGTGGGATGTGTGGGAGAGCGGGGGGAGAGGCGGGATTGGGTTGGGGGCGGGGGCAACATATATGTGTAAGAATTGTCTAAAACAACAAAGAAATATTTAAAAAAAATAAATAAAAAAAGTTTCAAGTGTGGGGGGAGGGGGTGGGGGGGAAGGTTGCAACATATATGTGTAAGAAATAACTAAAACAACACAGAAATGTGTAAAAAAAAAAAAAATAGATTTTCAAGTGGGGGTTGGGTGGGGGGGGGGGGGGGGGGGGTTTGAAGAGGTGGGAGTGAGTTGGGGCGGGGGGGAGGGTGCAACATATATGTGTAAGAATTGACAAAAGCAACACAGAAATATGTATAAAAAAAAAAAAGTTTCAAGTGGGGGTGGGATGTGTGGGAGAGCGGGGGGAGAGGCGGGATTGGGTTGGGGGCGGGGGCAACATATATGTGTAAGAATTGTCTAAAACAACAAAGAAATATTTAAAAAAAATAAATAAAAAAAGTTTCAAGTGTGGGGGGAGGGGGTGGGGGGGAAGGTTGCAACATATATGTGTAAGAAATAACTAAAACAACACAGAAATGTGTAAAAAAAAAAAAAATAGATTTTCAAGTGGGGGTTGGGTGGGGGTGGGGGGGGGGGGGGGGTGGAGCGGGGGTGAGAGGCGGGTGTGGGTTGGTGGGGGGAGGGGGTTGCAACATACATGTGTAAGAATTGACAAAAGCAACACAGAAATATATAAAAAAAAGAAAAAAGTTTCAAGTCTGGGGTGGGGTGTGGTGTGGGGATGTGATGGGGTCAGAGGGGGGGGGGGTGGGTTTAGGGGCGGGGAGGGTTGCAACATATATGTGTAAGAATTGACTAAAACAACACAGAAATATGTAAAAAAAAAAAAAAGTTTCAAGTCTGGGGCGGGGTGTGGGGTTGGGGGTTTGGGGGCGGGGAGGGTTGCAACATATATGTGTAAGAATTGACTAAAACAACACAGAAATATGTAAAAAAAAAAAAAAAAAAAAATCAAGTGTGGGGTGAGGGGGGGGGGGGGGGGGATGGGGTGAGAGTCGGGGAGGGGAGGGGGGAGGGTTGCAACATATATGTGTGAGAATTGACTAAAGCAACACAGAAATATGTAAAAAAAAAAATATATATATCAAATCTTGGGCGGGGTGGGGGGGTGGGGGGTGATGGGGTGAGAGGCGGGGGGTGGGGGGGGAGGGTGGTAGGGGCGGGGAGGGTTGCAACATATATGTGTAAGAATTGACTAAAACAACACAGAAATATGGAAAAAAAAAAAAAAAACAAAGGGTGGAGGGGAGTGGGGGCGGGGGTAGAGGGTGAGGGGGTGAGGAGGGAGCCCATGCCCCAATATGGGTGAAGTAATAAGATGCATAATGCTATAACAAATCCCAAACCAAAATTATAGATTTATACATGCTTACATGCAAACCTAGATCTGCCTTTATTGTACATTTTATGGGCCATCACAATTTGGGTTCCATGGGAGCCCAGAATTTGCAGAAGACAAAATTACTTATCCAACCATTTACTACTATAAGGAAACTAATTCCAAAATTTAGTTCATCTAGGACAAAAAATGTAAGAGATATAGACCTGTAAACACAGCTTACACGCAAAATTTGATGTGAAACAGACATATTTTAAGGGCTATCAGAATTTGGGTTCCATGGGAGCCCAGGGGTTACAGGAACCAAAATTACTTAAGCAGCCCTTACGATAATGCTATAAGGAAGCTAATGGCCAAATTTGGTTGTGCTAGGGTAAGAATTGTAAGAGATATAGACTTGTAAACACAGTTTACACGCAAAATTTGATGTGAAATGGGGCACATTTTATGGGCTATCATAATTTGGGTTCCATGGGAGCCCATGGGTTACAGGAACCAAAATTGCTTATGCAGCCCTTAAGATAATGCTACAAGGAAGCCCATGAACAAATTTGGTTGTGGTAGAATAAGAAATGTAAGAGATATAGACTTGTAAACACAGCTTACACGCAAACCTTGATGTGGGACGCCGACGCCGACGCCAACGCCAACGCCAACGCCGACGCCGACGCCGACCCCGGGGTGATTACATAAGCTCTCTTATTCTTCGAATAGTCGAGCTAAAAAGGTTATGGACAGACAGACGGACGGACTGACGGACGGACGGACGGACGCCGGACGCCGCACCATGGCATAAGCTCTGCTGATCTCTGATCAGTAGAGCTAAAAATGCCTCGTACAATTTTCACTTGTAATAAGAATGTCTCATAAACATTTCTGGTTTCATGCAGTCCTTATACTCTATCACTTGTAGCTGGTGCCTCGTTCAACTTTGTTTAACTTTGTTTGCCTCATCTGAATCAACTTCCTGTGCTAAGCATCTTGATCTTCTGCTGGTTTTGGTGCTTAAGAGATTATTGTTAGAACTGCTGGGTTTTTTTATGTTCTTTTATAGCTTTTTCTTATGATCTTTTTTATTTAGCTTCACTTCCTTTTGTTTCTGTTTATTTTCGTCGCATTCATTCTTCTCCATCGGCATTTGTCAAACCGCCATGTCTATCATCGCTTAATAAAGGGGTTTTTGGGGGTCTTTTCTTTGAATATTTATTTTGAGAAGGTTCTGGTCACCCAAATCAAGAGATTCAACATTTAACGTGTGTCAACTAAATAAAAATAAGTATAAAGTCAAACAGAAAATGCAGCTTTCACAGAACACAGTAAACCTAAAAACACGCAAAATGACAAACATGAATAGCAATGTTAATTATGAAGGAATAAAGGCATATGACATCACAAACACACTTTTAACACTGAAAAAAGCACTTTTGATGCTATTAAAACAAGTTTAATTAAAATTAAATGAAAAAGGTTAATGAATTTATTCATGTTCGGGTATTACCCCACCACTCTGTGATTATGAGGGTATTACCGACTACCCAAGACGACTCATTAAGTAGGATTTCAGTGATTTAAACAAGTGACATCCCTTGATTAGTCATGGCGTGCATAACTTAAAATAGAAAGTGATGAAACAATTCAAACTGATATGCAGTCAGTGTTCCGTTAAAACCAAACATGCGTAATAATAGCAATTTAATAAAAAGTTCTCAAATATTTTGGTGTTATCTGTGGTTGTATTGTTTCTAAGTATAACATGGGTTGGGAAGGAAAAAAAGATGTGCCCTTTATACAGATGACTTATACTATCATTACTATGATGTATAATTTACTACAAATACATCTTATTCCTTAAATGATTTATCAAGCAAATGTACGGCAATACCCTCCTAGTCGGGAATACCCTCATGGGCTCTAATTCTTCTTCTAGTTTTATTCATATTAAATAAATCATTAAATCGGTTCATTGTCCAAACCATTTGACAAGGAAAATTCACACGGGTATATTTACTAGTTAACAGACTGAAGTTTACCTGTGAAAACTATCTTCTTTTTTCATTTTTTTTGTATTTTTTTAATTCATAAATTTCCACAACCATAAGAATCATTACATATTTAATATATGCTTATGAACAGACTATCTATTGCAATGTTTGACAAAGTATTTCATCAACTCAGAAATTGACAATTTTCAACACAGCATTTTTACATTGCATGACTTAAACGTACCTGTTTTACAAACTTCTGCTACGGTCATGTTACTGTTTAGACACATGAAGCCAGCAGGGCACGTGGTACAGTTGTCCTGACCGAGACTCGCCTGGTATGTCCCCGGGGGACATGCCTCCTCCTGGGTAGTGCCGGCAGTACAGAAATATCCCGCAGGACAAATGTAGCCGGTGGTGCCATCTGTTGGATTTGGCGTAGAACTGCCCTCTAGACAGACATAGCTGAAAGCATGAATAGAATGTTGTTTAACGGCTCATCAACACAGTATAGGTTATACAGAGCCGCCCCAAAGAGAGGGGAGGATACATAGGAATCCGGGAACCGAGCCCTACTCTTATTATCGAATAAATTATTATGGTTCTTAAACATTGCTCGGATGTTAGACCGATACACGGGACCGTCGGTTTACGTCCCCATCCGACGGACTAGGCTAATGGAATGTTTCTTGCCCAAGAACACACCAACGAAACCCAGTGGCACCACAGGGGATTGAACCAGGGGCCTCCGGTTACAAATCCGCCGCACTACTGACTGCGCCACGTCAGCCCTCTGAAAGCAAGAAGCATGGCCGGTATTATATGAAGGTGATAAATACATCTTACTACTCCTCCACTGAAATTGAATTCTTGTTTAATGGCTCATCATCGTGATGCCCCCAGAGAGAGCGGAAGGAATATGAGAAACCTGCCCTACTCTTACTTTTAAATGGATTCCTATCACCCCGTATGAACTCGGTCAATACGTAAAATGTGTCTCCACGAAAACCGACTATATAACTCTATAGCATCGTTGAGACACTGTGACATCGATATAACTCTAGAGCATCGTTGAGACACTGTGACATCGATAATCTGTCACAGCGTCTCAACGATGTTATCGAGTTATATAGGCGGTTTTCGTGGAGATGCATTTTACGTATTGACCGAATTCATACGGGGTGCCTATGGTCCTTTAACGTGCATGGAGGACAGACTCCGATACTTGGGGCCGCCGCTTTATGTCCGCATCTGTCGGACGAGTCAAGAGGAAGTGTCTTGCCTAAGGACACACCAAATTAATCAATTTCAATTCTTCCAATATTTTTTAAATACTAAAGTGCTTATAATTACTAAATGTTCCTGATAAAATAAGTACTATAGGATTACAGTCTCTTTTAAATGATATTAAAGTATGGACAGTTCATGAAATTAAACCACAGAATTAATTACAACTAATTAAAGGTATTTTTAGATTTTTTAAAATAATCCTATGCATAAAACACACAACATACCCTGGGTTGCAGATGGGCATCGTGGAGTTAGTCTTGACGTTGGCCAGTACATTACAGTAGTGTCCGGGCAGACAGGCCAGGCAGTCGAACACTGATGTGACGCCTGTACTCTGGGAGAAGGTTCCAAGTGGACAAGGCAGTGGATAGTCCGAACCAACCGGACAATAGTAGCCTAGTGGGCATACATCATTACCCGTGTAAGACGTGTTTGTGTGGTTAACCTGGCAAATGAAAAACATGACATGACTACAGCGGTGACATTGTTACAAAATGGCTATCTTATAAATTTGACTTTTTATAAGATAAACATTTTGTTGGTTTTCTGATGTTTGTTTCAGATAAAATACTGGAGATTATATACTCTGTAAAAGTAGTTTTGGACCATGGCAGTGTTCGAACCCGTACAATGATCGCTGAACCATGACATTCGACTATAACCCTTATTATCTCAGTTGATAATTCACAATAGATCAACAATCAACAATAATTATCGTTTACAATGAAAGTTTGCAAACAAATAATAATCTTTTTATTGGTTACTCGAATGTGTCCATATCTGTTACTTTTTATGGACTTTGCAACATTTTTTACAGACCCTTTGTGTGTTCGCGATATTTTTTTAAAATCAAATCTTGTTTGGTATTTAATGTTTCTGGTACCAAATTAACCGGGTAGGGCATACCTTGGTTACTAAAAAAAGATACTCAAATTTTATCCACTAGTTTTATTTTTATTTTTATATGTCTTTATATACCCTGGTCCAAAACTTTTTTTACCGAGTATATTTAGCAGGATTATGTTTCATGTTAAGTCACTGATAGCACTTACATTATGATTGACTGGTTGTGCAATCTGAGCACCACCGGTGCAATAATGGCCAGCACTACAGTTTCCGGTTGGTGCCGACAGACCCTCGGTTTCACAATACATGCCGGCTGTACACTCCTGGCAATCCGACTCGAAAATATAGTTCAACACATTCCCGTATGTGCCTATGGGACACGGTTCTGGTACGCTGGTACCACCGGTACAATAGTGCCCGATGGTACAGTTGGTAGGATTGGTTACTGGGTTTCCTGTGTAATAACAATGTAGATATATAGCACTGAAATAAGCATGTGTTCTTGCATACTGGATAAGGTTATCTGCGTTTTACATGGCTGATGGAAAGCCTGATCTTACACTTGGGGAAAGATAAAAGTCACGTGCATCAACAACGAAATCAATAACATCAATAGTTGCACAACATTATTGGGTAAAAAAACAATGCAAAACATTAGTAATTGGCGACAATGCATAAAACCTTGATGATTTGCAAGAAAGAATCAATCATGGATATCCGGTTCAGATACGAAATTCCAACCCTTGGTTAAACTGTTTTAAGCGGTACCTCGGCAGAGCCTCGGTTCCAATAAAAACAATTTTACATTGTGTCTGAATTCCTGATCATTACCAGATACCCATGAAAGATTCTTACAAACTTATATGACTATAAAAGGCTGATCAGGGTTTACAATGTATGGCTGCTGATCAGTCATTTCCCCCAAAACACCCCTTTGTCAAATAAATGGTATGGTCTTAATTTAAAGAAAGAACAGCGAGTTGAATGTTAATATTTAAAATGGTATGCATATGTAGTAAAAATAGAGACATTTATTTCAGTTTTTAGGTTATAAGTCTCACTGCAGTTAAATTTTCAAATGAAAATATATGGTAAATATAATAAATCTCTCCCATTTTACTTACCATTGCAATAATAGCTGTCTCCTGTAACAAAAAAATATTTTTTATTAAAACACAAGGTAAAGAAAATGTGAAACTTATAAAAATACCAAACCAAAAAATAAGATTATTTTTTTATAGAACATGCAGTAAACTGATAGTTTATATCTTTACTTAAAGGGAATGTAGGCATACAGCCAAACAATTACTGAGAGTTTTGAAAAACTTGGAGAGAGGTGAAAGAGTTATCAAAATCGGATGATAAACAAAGATTATATGTCCATTTCAAGGCTGTTCTAAAATGGCAATGAGAGCTGCCATTGTGGGAAATATGATGTCATAGATCTAAATTACCATACATGGCATATTGATAAATATCATTTAAAGAAAGGAAGTCACTGCAAATGAATGCAAAACCCTTTACTGGTAATATAATGCATAAGTACACTTTAGAAACTTATTTTTCATACAGTTGCTGTTCCCTATAAATCAGTCAATTATCAGATTTACAAATATTCCATAATATATGGTAATTTAGAACTATGATGTCATAGTTTAAAAATGGCGGCTTCCATATCCATTTCAAAATAACCTTCAACTGATCATATCTTCTTTGTGATTGTGATAATTCTTTCACTGTTTTCCAAGTTTTTTAGAACTCTAAATAGTAAAGAGTTTTTGGCTGAGTGTTTATATTCTCTTTAATGGTCATCATTTTGGGCAACAATGGCCTGTCTGAGGATGAATGTGCTACAAAGATATCACTAAACAGCATAAAAATACATCACTTCTCTACAAAGATATCACTAAACAGCATAAAAATACATCACTTCTCTACAAAGATATCACTAAACAGCATAAAAATACATCACTTCTCTACAAAGATATCACTAAACAGCATAAAAATACATCACTTCTCTACAAAGATATCACTAAACAGCATAAAAAATACATCACTTCTCTACAAAGATATCACTAAACAGCATACAAAAATACATCACTTCTCTACAAAGATATCACTAAACGGCATAAAAAAATACATCACTTCTCTACAAAGATATCACTAAACGGCATAAAAAAATACATCACTTCTCTACAAAAATATCACTAAACAGCATAAAAAATACATCACTTCTCTACAAAAATATCACTAAACAGCATAAAAAATACATCACTTCTCTACAAAAATATCACTAAACGGCATAAAAAAATACATCACTTCTCTACAAAGATATCACTAAACAGCATAAAAAATACATCACTTCTCTACAAAAATATCACTAAACAGCATAAAAAATACATCACTTCTCTACAAAAATATCGCTAAACGGCATAAAAAAATACATCACTTCTCTACAAAAATATCACTAAACGGCATAAAAAGATACATCACTTCTCTACAAAGATATCACTAAATGGCATAAAAAAATACATCACTTCTCTACAAAAATATCACTAAACGGCATAAAAAGATACATCACTTCTCTACAAAGATATCACTAAACGGCATAAAAAAATACATCACTTCTCTACAAAAATATTACTAAACGGCATAAAAAGATGCATCACTTCTCTACAAAGATATCACTAAACGGCATAAAAAAATACATCACTTCTCTACAAAAATATCACTAAACGGCATAAAAAGATACATCACTTCTCTACAAAGATATCACTAAACAGCATAAAAAAATACATCACTTCTCTACAAAGATATCACTAAACGGCATAAAAAAATACATCACTTCTCTACAAAGATATCGCTAAACAGTATAAAAAAATACATCACTTCTCTACAAAAATATTACTAAACGGCATAAAAAGATGCATCACTTCTCTACAAAGATATCACTAAACGGCATAAAAAAATACATCACTTCTCTACAAAAATATCACTAAACGGCATAAAAAATACATCACTTCTCTACAAAGATATCACTAAACAGCATAAAAAGATACATCACTTCTCTACAAAGATATCACTAAACAGCATAAAAAAATACATCACTTCTCAACAAAGATATCACTAAACGGCATAAAAAGATGCATCACTTCTCTACAAAGATATCACTAAACAGCATAAAAAAATACATCACTTCTCTACAAAAATATCACTAAACGGCATAAAAAGATGCATCACTTCTCTACAAAGATATCACTAAATGGCATAAAAAAATACATCACTTCTCTACAAAGATATCACTAAACGGCATAAAAAAATACATCACTTCTCTACAAAGATATCACTAAACGGCATAAAAAATACATCACTTCTCTACAAAGATATCACTAAACGGCATAAAAAAATACATCACTTCTCTACAAAAATATCACTAAACGGCATAAAAAGATACATCACTTCTCTACAAAGATATCACTAAACGGCATAAAAAAATACATCATTTCTCTACAAAGATATCACTAAATGGCATAAAAAGATACATCACTTCTCTACAAAGATATCACTAAACGGCATAAAAAAATACATCACTTCTCTACAAAGATATCACTAAACAGCATAAAAAATACATCACTTCTCTACAAAGATATCACTAAACTGCATACAAAGATGCATCACTTCTCTACAAAAATATCACTAAACGGCATAAAAAGATACATCACTTCTCTACAAAGATATCACTAAACAGCATAAAAAAATACATCACTTCTCTACAAAGATATCGCTAAACGGTATAAAAAAATACATCACTTCTCTACAAAAATATTACTAAACGGCATAAAAAGATGCATCACTTCTCTACAAAGATATCACTAAACGGCATAAAAAAATACATCACTTCTCTACAAAAATATCACTAAACGGCATAAAAAATACATCACTTCTCTACAAAGATATCACTAAATGGCATAAAAAGATACATCACTTCTCTACAAAGATATCACTAAACAGCATAAAAAAATACATCACTTCTCTACGAAGATATCACTAAACGGCATAAAAAGATGCATCACTTCTCTACAAAGATATCACTAAACAGCATAAAAAAATACATCACTTCTCTACAAAAATATCACTAAACGGCATAAAAAGATGCATCACTTCTCTACAAAGATATCACTAAATGGCATAAAAAAATACA
Organism: Cyrtodaria siliqua; assembly: GCA_037043455.1. NCBI lineage: Eukaryota > Metazoa > Mollusca > Bivalvia > Adapedonta > Hiatellidae > Cyrtodaria > Cyrtodaria siliqua. Next base: position 190,445 of record JAWPHD010000141.1, on the reverse strand, counting down.
TCACTTCTCTACAAAGATATCACTAAACGGCATAAAAAAATACATCACTTCTCTACAAAGATATCACTAAACGGCATAAAAAATACATCATTTCTCTACAAAGATATCACTAAACGGCATAAAAAAATACATCACTTCTCTACAAAAATATCACTAAACGGCATAAAAAGATACATCACTTCTCTACAAAGATATCACTAAACGGCATAAAAAAATACATCACTTCTCTACAAAGATATCACTAAATGGCATAAAAAGATACATCACTTCTCTACAAAGATATCACTAAACGGCATAAAAAAATACATCACTTCTCTACAAAGATATCACTAAATGGCATAAAAAGATACATCACTTCTCTACAAAGATATCACTAAACGGCATAAAAAAATACATCACTTCTCTACAAAGATATCACTAAACAGCATAAAAAATACATCACTTCTCTACAAAGATATCACTAAACGGCATAAAAAAATACATCACTTCTCTACAAAGATATCACTAAACGGCATAAAAAGATGCATCACTTCTCTACAAAGATATCACTAAACAGCATAAAAAAATACATCACTTCTCTACAAAAATATCACTAAACGGCATAAAAAGATGCATCACTTCTCTACAAAGATATCACTAAATGGCATAAAAAAATACATCACTTCTCTACAAAGATATCACTAAACGGCATAAAAAAATACATCACTTCTCTACAAAGATATCACTAAACGGCATAAAAAATACATCATTTCTCTACAAAGATATCACTAAACGGCATAAAAAAATACATCACTTCTCTACAAAGATATCACTAAACGGCATAAAAAATACATCACTTCTCTACAAAAAATATCACTAAACGGCATAAAAAATACATCACTTCTCTACAAAAATATCACTAAACGGCATAAAAAATACATCATTTCTCTACAAAGATATCACTAAACGGCATAAAAAACTAAACGGCATAAAAAAAATACATCACTTCTCTACAAAGATATCATTAAACGGCATAAAACAATACATCACTGCTAGTAAATCAAATCAACATTAACATTTAAATCAAGTTTGTTTAATATATTGTTAAAAAATACGAAGCAAACTTAATGAAACACATACAACAGTTGTACTATTTATATCAAAGCAATGGCATAAATATTAACATTCGATCCTGTTATACATATTCCTTAACTCTTATAGAATGTAGAATGTATTAAAAAAGACACGGTAAATAATCGCAAAAAGTCAGACCGAAGCGCATACACTTGAAATCGCATAAATATAGGTCCGAATTGTGGACTTAACCATGGTTAAAATAAATCAAACATGCTCATATGCATATTGCCCAGACAGCTCGAGATATAAATTTCAAATCGAAACAGATTGGACTAAATGTTTCATACTTTCAATTAACAAGCGTTGTTTTTGTTTTATCAATGACTTTTGAAGAATTTATTTAGAAAAATACTGTTTAAAATTACGATTCTATTTTATACTACAGACAAAAGATGACAACATACCTAAAGCAGAGTTACAGTAGAAGCCAGACGGGCAGCTCACGCATGATGACTGTCCCTTGTTGGGCTGGTAAGTGCCGTTTGGACAAAACACTGGCGTCACAGAACCCGCCAGGCAGAAGTGACCTTCAAAGCATTCCAGGCCGAGCGGTGTGACTGAACTTTGACCTCCAGGACAATAATAGCCATCCGCACACTGACCGTTCTCTGCTGTCAAACCCGTGCCTGCAAGATATTATAAGTACAAAAGGGGGAATAATTTGAGTAAAATAAAAGCTAGAGTTATGGAACTTATTTCTGTGGTATTGTTTATTGATGGGAAATGCTTGTGTGAAGTTTCATTCATCTGTGTTCGGTGGTTGTTGAGCTTCTAGCTTACACACAACAGGTTAACCAAAATTTAAATGTAAAACAATCGAAATATTGTGTAAACAATTTAAATTTATTTATTACATAACTGTCATAAATTTATATTGAACTGTGAATGACGTAATTTTAGTATCACACAAAAAAAGTTATATCGTCACTAGTGACAATATAACTTTTTTATATCATCACTAATGATGATATAACTTTGCCGGAACTACTTTCTTAACATATTTGTTAAAAAACACACTGGTTTAAAGTTAAAATATTTTTTAATTTCTTCTTTAGACAAACATTCATATACATGTTTAGAACATTAGTTTAGAACAGTAAATGGAATAGCCAAATGAAACAGAATAGAATGTTTTCATACGCTTAGAGTCTTTATTAAAATCCTATGCAGTTTTGTTAATTGGAAACATTTACGTAAAGTTATATAATAAACAGTATAATTAACAGCATAAATTTGATACTGAATTAATGTCACTCCAGGAAAAAAGTGGTAATTTGGTTAAAAGAACTCGTTCTTCGAACTCGTTTTTTTAACCAAATTACCACTTTTTTCCCTCGAGACATAAATTCAGTATCAAATTTATGCTGTTAATTATTCTTTATATACAGTACAGCTCACGCGAAACACACACTTCACTCGATTCGCCGAGTTTGGTCGTATCGAGTTTCGCGCGTATCTACGCGGAGTCAGTGTTTGTACTCGGCGAATTCACGCGGCGAAAGTACGCTATTGCCGAGTGAAAGCCACTCCGAGTTACTCCGCGTAGAATCCAATTAAGCAAAAGTGCACACCTGTGAACTCCGCGTAACTCGGCGTGAAGGATGCCGCGTATCTCGGCGTAAAATTTAATTAACTGTAATTTTCCTTCGGCGTCTGCCATTTTTTTTTTAGAATCGAATAGAATATTTCCAATCACGGGCCACCAAGTACATGTATGTAATGTAATAAATATAGGCACGCGCACACAACAAATGCTTGATTGTGACAAGGAGTATTAATCAAATTATGAAGCAAGATTATATTGATAAAATCAAGTAGAGGTCTACCAATCGGAATTGGCAATTCTGCAATATATTGCTCTCTAAACATATTAAAACTTTCTTTTCAGGTAAAAGTTTGATCAGCAAATAGATTTATATCGGTGCACAAGTTCGTATATCATGTCATGTACATGTATCTGTTGATTATGTGCATAATAGTACCGGAGATAACGAAAAGCAAGTGCAATCAGATTAATTTCATTTCCTATTGTATACCCGCGTGCCCGCTATGAGTATGGCATAGATCAATACACACGTTTTATATTTAATATTCAAGTATAGCACAGTCTAGATAAAAGTGTATAGACATATTCAACTGCAAGTTACATGTAAAAATATTCAGGCTTATTTCAGTTTTACTTTTGTTAAATTTGTGAATAAGGGAATTCGCCAGGGCGATGTCTTTAGACCTATTCAATTACTTTTGGAATATGTAAATCGCGTAAGATGTTGCTTGGTATAACTTAATGGACGCAGTATCCAACTCGTTTGATAAATTCAATATTAATCAGGCACTCGTGTAAGATCATTAAATATTACACATTGATAAGGAAACAAAACAATAGATGCAGGTAGTCACAATTGTAAAAAAACATCATGGATTACGGAAATCATGCAACGAGATCCCTTTCACTATATATTGAATTTATTGAACAATTTGGATAAAATTCTCGCATAGCCTCACATCATATAATTTTATCCAACTCGTTTGATAAATTCAATATTAATCAGGCACTCGTGTAAGATCATTATTAAACATCGATAACATCCAGTAGATGCAGGTAGACACTATTAAAAAAAAAGTCCCCCTCCGACTAAACTACGATTTAATTTTAATTACTTTTGGAATATGTAAATCGCGTAAAATGCTGCTTGGTATAACTTAATGGACGCAGTATCCAACTCGTTTGATAAATCAATATTAATCAGGCACTCGTGTAAGATCATTATTAAACATCGATAAGAAAAAAACAACAATAGATGCAGGTAGACACAATTGTAAAAAAAAGAATTACCCTCCCACTACAACTACGATTTAATTCGTGAATAGAGGAAATCGCCAGGGCGATGTCTTTAGACCAATTTAATTACTTTTGTGTAATCATACAAATGTGTACAAACTGTCTTACCTTTTCCGACGTTCTGAAAAAGCCGCTCGTGCGGATTTGGTGCTTCTTGTGGACGTCGTACTGAACCAGGAAGCAAATATCTTCCTTGTTTAGTAGCTCTAAATGTCATTGTTACTAGTAACAGTATTCACAATATCACAAATAAAACATGCTTGTATATTAAAACATGAGGACTCTGTGTTTTTTGTTTCTTATTAATTCACAATAGTTTAGTGTTTTTCTTATTAATTCACAATAGTTTAGTGTTTGTTAGCAGATGTTAATATGTAACTGAGTGATCACAAACCAAGAACGATGTAGATGTTGCGATATATCGACTAGACTACACCATATGAATCAGAAGGAATGAGTTATGCTCTCAAAACTAGCTTCGAGTTTGGGATGACAGTAGGGTTTGTGAGGTTTGGTGCACCCTAGAACCTGGTTTAAACCCCAGTCTTTTTTGCCACTGACCGTTTGAAGACGACAGCCCTATTGTCAACCTTTTTTGTGTGTTTTTGACGTCATATTCCATATTAACATTTCCATTCATGTTTGTCGTTTTGCGTGTTTTAGAGTTAACTGTATTCTTGGGAAGCTGCTTTTCCTGTTCGACTTTTATACTTTTTTTAAGTGTTTCTACGACCAAACCTCTGTTAACAATAATGGATGCCCTGGTTACTAGGTTAAAGGATAATTTTACATCATTTTTATAAATAGATAGCCTACTGCAGTGCCAGTGTTAAATATTTCATTATGTATTATTATTGGTGCGACGGATTGCGGCAGGTGCAGTTCATAAAAAAAAACACACCATACTTTTGAACATTTTCATATGTCAAGGAAATTGTCAATGGACGGACTAAATTCATAATATGTTGTTTTTTTCCAAATAACTTGTAATTAAGGAATTATAAGGCCAGTATCAACTTTTTTTGTTGATCAAACCTCGTATTTGACAAAATCAGCAAATATTTTTTATAAAGTTGGTCTTAAAATCCACTTACGTTGGTTCATACCACAAAACATCTAAGGCAATCAGGCACGCAAACGAAATATGTATTTACACATGTATATACTGTACTTTACTCAGTATACATATTACATAACATATTTTATTTATCCAAGAGAATACCACGATACCATGATACGTCCCTAATTATCTATACTAGCTAGATAGTGTAATGGAAGCGTGATCTAACCTGGTTACTGCGACATGTACATGTAAAGTACATGTTTACAATATCTTAACTCTGCTCAATACACATGAAAACGCCTGATTCAGAGTCCTGACCATGGCAACGCGCTTGACACCGTGTAAGACAACGTGTGCTAAGAAATAGAGTGTGTATTTAAGTTTTGTGTTTGGAAGCTTGCATTGGTTGCCGTTACAGATTAAAACTAAATATTTATTTCGTCCTCATGACAGTTGTGTTTAATTGCATTTGAGAGTACAGCAGCACAAACGTCAACTATAAGGTAACTTTATTACTTTCACGCACAGTGTACATTTAAAACAAACATAAAAAAATTAAACACGTAGATCTATGCAGATGTACATTACCTGTACGAATGCTGTTCATCATTGTTTCAGACATAAACATTCAAGTCCGATAAAAAGGTCATTTTAATACCTGAATAATTGCCGAGTTCGTCTACGCGGAGTATCGCCGCAAAGTTACGCTAGTCGTTCGTTCAAGGCCGCTAAAAAGGTCATTTACCTGTATACTTGACGACTCGGCGAATGCCGAGTTTGTCTACGCGGAGTATCTCGGCAAAGTTACGCTAGTCGTTCGTCACGTAGCTGATTTCTACTCGGCGTAGTTTTATCGTCCAAACTCCGCGAAATTACGCGATTTCTGAATTCCTCACTCGGCGTGAAAGAGTAAAGTGTGGGTTTCGCGTGAGCTGTACTGTAAATAATAAGCAAAGTTAGTGTAAACTATGTGTCATTATCATGTAAAAGGGCTTACAAAATAGAAATCCTGTAAATGAATATATATACATAAATCTCATTTTACCAATCATAAAAGTAATGTCATGTGAAGCGTGGTTAAAATTTATCGGAGGGTTTCTGAAAATAAACTGCTTGAGCAAAATGTTAACAATGATGCCAGGTGATGAGCAAAGTGCAGTTATGCATTTAGCATTTGGCTAAAACGTTTGCTAAAAGCAAATTTTGGCCCAAAACTTACCATTACAATAGTATCCTGCGGTACAGTTTGCACAATCTGATTCTTGTTTGTTATACTCATTGTTCGAGAATGTGCCAGCTGGACACTGGGTCGGTTGTTGACCTTCCAGGCAGTAGCTGCCCACCGGACATGCCGTCTGGTGGGAGGATGTACTTGCATTGGTGCAGTACCAGCCTGCCTCACAGTTGCCTGGGAACAAAGATGGTAAAATATCAGAGCGCAGTAAAACTAACTTTCGGTTCAAACATACTTAATTTCTCAGTTATTTGAAACTTAAAATAATAAATCGAAAGTTACCACTTTTCTGCCATATTAAAAAAAAAACACTTGCATTTAACTTTACATGCCATAGTTCTATAATTTGTAAGCTTTTACAAGTTCAAACCTGTATTAAGAGACCACTACAGGGAAACGCAAAATTGGCCTCTTAATACAGGTGGTCTACAATTAGGTGCAAAAATGGTGGCATCTTACAGAAGGTGGGCTCTTAATACAGGTGGTCTACAATTGGGAGCAAAAATGGTGGCATTTTACAGAAGGTGGGCTCTTAACACAGGTGGTCTACCATTAGGAGCAAAAATGGTGGCATTTTACAGAAGGTGGGCTCTTAATACAGGTGGTCTACAATTAGGAGCAAAAATGGTGGCATTTTACAGAAGGTGGCCTCTTAATACAGGTGGTCTACCATTAGGAGCAAAAATGGTGGCATTTTACAGAAGGTGGGCTCTTAATACAGGTGGTCTACCATTAGGAGCAAAAATGGTGGCATTTTACAGAAGGTGGCCTCTTAATACAGGTTGTCTATAATTAGGAGCAAAAATGGTGGCATCTCACAAGGTGGGCTCTTTTTTTTCCTTTTTGTTTTTAGCCGTCTTTTGACGACCCGTTTAATCTCCCCGTCAATAGGTGGAGCAAGGGTCGGGGAGGACCAGCCCTTACCACACTTTACAGTTTCAATATCTTTACAATATTCATATGAAATAATATTTTATCATAATGAAGGTGGGCTCCTGATTTTTTTCTTGCATACCGCTGATGTTTCGAGCATTACTCAATGTTTTGTATGTTTATTTACCCATGGGTAAGCTAAGATTTTACAACACATCTGTAAAACATGGATATTTATATCTGGTATGAAAGAAATAGCTTTAAAAAAAACAACACTGGACATATAGTTACCTGTTGGTAATGGAAGACCAGGCGTTTCACAATATTTGCCGGCGTCGCAGGCAATAGGCTTGGAAGATCCAATGGGACAGTAGTGTCCCATGGGGCAAATACCACCTGTGGTCATCAGGAAGTCCGTGCAAACACAGTCCCATGTAGGTGCGCACGTGTCATTAGAGTAGCTAAAAAGTACATATTTAACATTAGTCATCTCCCATATTTAATGTTAAGTTACAAATGGACCAATCAGTATTAAGTTTGAGGCTTTAAATGAGTTTAAGAGCCTCACAAACAAGGACATTTGTGTTCAGTTTCAACGGTTTTCAGTCTGTTTTTGGTCCTGGAAATACAGAGCGCAACCTCAAGCTCAAATGATTTTTTGCTTAAACAAATAAATGATAGAGGCGCATCATCAGCAAAGAGAATGTGAGTACTCAGACTCGGTATATATTTAGGATCAAAAACTTGCCCAGAAAGGTACGGAATCTACAAAACCTGAAAATCTTACCAACAATCCTGTTAAATGTAACTCTAGAATATGTGCATGTATAATATTCAGAACATGTTTATGGCAATAGAAAATACGTACGTTCCATTAGAATGTCCTGGATCAAATGGTCTCCCGCTAGTGGCTGCACCGCCACACCAGAATCCGGCTTCACATTGTCCATCCGGTACAATATTACCGGTGCCCTCACAGTAGTAGCCAGCGGGACAGTCCAAACAGTCCGTCTCATTAGTTGCACCTGTGGTGAACAAGAAAATGGAATTTGGTGTCAACATCAACAATTTCACACCAAGATTGTAAAGCCAAACAGAATATTATTTAAAGAGACAAGATCATGACATACTTGCTTTTTTCCCCAACCAAACCTTTATAGAAAGTAAGATATTCTCCATGTGATTTATAACAGCAAAATCTTAACCTGATATAGGTTCTTTAAAGCATTTTAATTCAAAAGAACGAATATCCGGAAAGGGAAATACTCTAACCGAAATTTGAAGTTTTTTTTTTGTTTTTTTTTGTTTTTGTTTACAACATTAATGACCTAGGAGAAATGTTATTATGCAATTTCAATGCTAGGATGCCCTGGCATTAGTAACCAGCTGTACAGTCATGGGGAGTAACTCCAACATACCAGTGACATGATTATTAAATGCGCCAGCCGGACATGGGAACTCTGTATCAACAGTAGTGACCAGTTGGACAGTCATGGGGAGTAACTCCAACTTACCAGTGACATTATTATATGTGCCAGCGGGACATGGGAACTCTGTATCGACATTGGTGCCTGCCGGACAATAGTGACCATCTGGACAGTCAAGGGGAGTTACTGTGTTGTTCAAGCAATAACGACCTGAAAAACAACATGGGATATGAAACTTTGTAACAGAAAATCAGAACAACATATCTTTCCATTATTTAATAGAAACATGTACTGTTTGTACCAGAAATGTGCTTACTTAACAATATACACATAAAACTCTTAACTAAATATACATAACATCAATTCATATATATGTTGGTAACTCATAATTGACAAAAGCTAGATTAATGTACATTAGGTTATTTGCGTGTCCTTGTATTTCTTGATATATACATATGCAATAATATTCGCGAGGACATGAATTAAACTCTTACCCTCCATATATGTCAGTATTATTTGTCTATCCATCAATTATTCATAATTTTTCTGATGATTTCGTTTTGGGTTTTTATATTATTTCTGGAATATTTGTCGATAAATAATTGTGAAAGTTATGAATTAGCAAGCTTAATGATTCGCAAGCTTAATGATTCGCTAATATTAGCAAAATTAAAACTCTCGCGAATAAAACCCAATCTACAGTAACTCAAAATGGTCGCAAAGTAGACAATTACAAAATACAGACATTTTTCCAGACTGGTTTCGATTTTTATATCAATAATAAACAGTGTGCTCGTTAGAGGCCAGTTTCAGTCCAAGCCCAGTTTCTGTCATTTAAAAACTGTTTTTACACTGTAAATTACTTACGCGATGTCACTTATTGTCAGACGTTTAGAACTGAAGATTGGAAACAGAAAAAAAAAAAAAGTAAATAAGCGGTACAAAAACGAAAGGGATTTCTCCGAAAATTGTGTTTACTTCCTTATATGGTGTTGGGGATGCGCGCGCATACTGCCGCATAATAAACTATTAAAAAAATAACACTCTAATGACGTCATATTTTTATCACTCTTCAGTGGACGCAGTTAAAATATAACGTGATAATATATTTTAACCAACGAGAAGCAACTCGTACAACCTGTATCTGTTTGATTTATCCATCGATACATTATAAATTGTCGTCGTTGAACATTTTACATTGACGTTACCAGGCGCATTGTTATAGCAATCGAGGTGACTGATGGAACAATGCAAACATACCATTTTTACAATGAAATTGTTGAATAGACTTGCAAACATGTTTCTAATTCATAAAAGTATACTGTATATATAGAGTATACCTAGTTGAATCTATCACTCGATAAAATACATGACGGAAACTGGGCTTGTAAACAAAATGATTTCTCAGTTTTAGTCTATTTATAAAAAGGTCGCGTGCCACTTCGATAATTTATAAAAAAAACAAAATTCTTTGGTATCAAATTTCCAGGAAGAGGTAACCTAATAGAGTAAAAATTGTCAGGATACATAGATTTGTCTGAAAAATTAGTTTATGTTTACATAAGTGACGGAAAGTGGCCCCCGACGAGTATATTACAAACAAATTAGTTTACATGTAATATTATAATATTATATACAGTGAAACCTGTATTAAGAGACCTCTTACAGTAATAGCAAAGTTTGTCTCTTAATCATGTGTATTTATTATAAAACAAGTACAACTGCGAACTAAAATGCTGATCTCTAAAAGCAGGTGGCGTCTTGAGCACGTCTGACTGTACATGATTATAAGTTAATACAAATGATGTAAACATATCGTCATATATATTATATAAGATTTGGTCCAACTAAGGTTTTCATGAACATTAAGCATTTATTCGCTGTGAGCAATTAAAAGAAAGAATGACAATCACCTGCTGGACAAATGGAGCAAGCAGCAAATCCCTCTGCAGGGGTATAGGTTCCCGGACCACATGGAATGTAGAAGGCCGAGTTCACGGGACATGCCGATCCTGCAGGGCACCTGTCACCTGATCCTGTGTGCACGAGGGCGCCGGGAGCCTGGAGGTTCAAACCTGCAAAAGAAATTAAATTTGATATTGTTCTACTACATGTAAGATAAATATACTGCCAAATCTGAATTAAGAGACCAGCAAAGGGAAAGGCAAAGGTGGACTCTTAGAACAGGTGCGTATGTATTTAAAAGAATATAATTTTTTTATACAGGTTGTCTGTTCTAACAAAGTATTTATCAAGCATCAAAATTATCACCTAGGTTTGTTAATCCTATTTCAGTTTTTATTTTGAACTTTCTTGCATATAATTAAATAACCTTTGGAGTTTTCAAATTTTCGTCATTATTCTACCATAGATTTTTATATATGTTTGGTGCAGTATAAACAATTAGTAATATGTAAAAAATAATTCCCTTTAACCCTTTAAACAAGTCAAATAATTATTAATAATGAATTTCAAATATGCAAAGTAGTTTAAAAAAAAGGGACGGTGCAAAGTTTTAAAAACCAATGTGTCCCTTTAAGCAAAATCAAGATTGCCGTGTGTCCCTTTAAACAAAATCAAGATTGCGACGAGTCCCTGTTATGTCACACGTAGAAATGAACCTATCTGAAAAGTAGACTTACCAACGACACAATAATGTCCAGCATCACACTGACCAGTGGGCACGGTAAGACCGGTAGTCTCGCAGTAGGAGCCTCCTGTGCACTCCATACATTCTGTGTAGTTTGCCAGGCCAGTGGTGTGACCATATCTACCTGTAAATCAAAGATGTGCCGGAAATATAAACCTTGGTTTACACACAAACACGATGTGGAAAGAATAGGGTCACTGCTTTATGATCCAAGCTGAGGGGTAAAATCCCCCCAATTCATGTTCATTTTGTCATTTTTGTCAGGTTCATAAACGATCTTCATCATGATCCCTGTATTGTTTCAGACGCTACTTATGGTGGCAGAAAACAATGATCGTGGCTCCAAAAATGGATTGGTTGCAATAGAATTTGCAGTAACTCTCAATCCTGTTGGTGCCATATTACCTGTTTGTGTTGGAGCGCCGTTAAACCCAATTCAACTCAAATTACACACAAACACAGTTTACAAATATTCATATCTAGAATACAAACACACCCCACAATTTTTGCTGTTGTAAACACCCGTATTTCATTTATAGCCCCATTGATATCTGAACTCTCTTACCAATAGGGCAAGGTTCTGTGGCCACTCCGGTACCCTCTGGGCAGTATCGACCTTGAGGGCAGGGATCCTTATTGCTGCCTCCCGTGCACTGGAATCCTGCGGGGCACGTGATACAGCTGGCCTGACCCACAGTGTCAGTGTAGTGACCGGCGGGGCAGACTGTGTAGGTTGACGACCCCTGCGGACAGTGGTAGCCCACTGGACATATGTTGCCTGTTGTGTTGTCTGCAAATAGTTAAATAAATATACTGATAAATTGTATAAATAACTTTTAAGATGACAAATTATAAAATGAATCTTTATCTTTACAACTCTTCCACCACAGAATGTATAGTTATAAACCAATTTAAATTGTGAAAACTATGTCAAGCTTCCCACCAAGTGCCTCGATAAAAAGAATCTATAAAAAAATATCAAATATCAAAATCACACACATCAAAACACAATCTTACCAGTTGGATTGCTTTCCATTGCTGCACCGATGCAGTAATATCCGGCGTCACAAAGTCCGGTCACCGTGTCGTTGCCAGATGTGTAGCAGTAGCTACCACTTGGACAAGCAACGCAGTCAGAAAGTGCACCTTTGCCTGAAATGACAAACATAATACCATCATTGACATAGAACAAGCCATCTATAATCTTCATAGAGGATCTTCCACTGCCATCTATAATCTACATAGAGGATCTTCCACTGCCATCTATAATCTGCATAGAGGATCTTCCACTGCCATCTATAATCTGCATAGAGGATCTTACACTGCCATCTATAATCTGCATAGAGGATCTTCCACTGCCATCTATAATCTGCATAGAGGATCTTACACTGCCATCTATAATCTACATAGAGGATCTTCCACTGCCATCTATAATCTACATAGAGGATCTTCCACTGCCATCTATAATCTGCATATAGGATCTTACACTGCCATCTATAATCTACATAGAGAATCTTCCACTGCCATCTATAATCTACATAGAGGATCTTCCACTGCCATCTATAATCTACATAGAGGATCTTACACTGCCATCTATAATCTACATAGAGGATCTTCCACTGCCATCTATAATCTACATAGAAGATCTTCCACTGCCATCTATAATCTACATAGAGGGTCTTCCACTGCCATTTATAATCTACATAGAGGATCTTCCACTGCCATCTATAATCTACATAGAGGATCTTCCACTGCCATCTATAATCTACATAGAGGAGTTTACACTGCCATCTATAATCTGCAAAGAGGATCTTCCACTGCCATCTATAATCTGCATAGAAGATCTTCCACTGCCATCTATAATCTGCAAAGAGGATCTTCCACTGCCATCTATAATCTGCATAGAGGATCTTCCACTGCCATTTATAATCTGCATAGAGGATCTTACACTGCCATCTATAATCTACATAGAGGATCTTCCACTGCCATCTATAATCTACATAGAGGGTCTTCCACTGCCATCTATAATCTGCATAGAGAATCTTCCACTGCCATCTATAATCTACATAGAGGATCTTCCACTGCCATTTATAATCTGCATATAGGATCTTCCACTGCCATCTATAATCTGCATATAGGATCTTACACTGCCATCTATAATCTGCATATAGGATTTTACACTGCCATCTATAATCTACATAGAGGGTCTTCCACTGCCATCTATAATCTGCATATAGGATCTTACACTGCCATCTATAATCTGCATAGAGGATCTTCCACTGCCATCTATAATCTGCATATAGGATCTTCCATTGCCATCTATAATCTGCATAGAGGATCTTACACTGCTATCTATAATCTGCATATAGGATCTTACAATGCCATCTATAATCTGCGTAGAGGATCTTCCACTGCCATCTATAATCTGCATATAGGATCTTACACTGCCATCTATAATCTGCATAGAGGATCTTCCACTGCCATCTATAATCTGCATAGAGGATCTTCCACTGCCATCTATAATCTGCATATAGGATCTTACACTGCTATCTATATTCTGCGTATAGGATCTTACACTGATATCTATAATCTGCATATAGGATCTTACACTGCTATCTATAATCTGCGTAGAGGATCTTCCACTGCCATCTATAATCTGCATATAGGATCTTACACTGCTATCTATAATCTGCATATAGGATCTTACACTGCCATCTATAATCTGCATAGAGGATCTTCCACTGCCATCTATAATCTGCATATAGGATCTTACACTGCCATCTATAATCTGCATAGAGGATCTTCCACTGCCATCTATAATCTGCATAGAGGATCTTCCACTGCCATCTATAATCTGCATATAGGATCTTACACTGCTATCTATAATCTGCATAGAGGATCTTACACTGCTATCTATAATCTGCGTAGAGGATCTTCCACTGCCATCTATAATCTGCATATAGGATTTTACACTGCTATCTATAATCTGCATAGAGGATCTTACACTGCTATCTTTAATCTGCATAGAGGATCTTCCACTGCCATCTATAATCTGCATATAGGATCTTACACTGCTATCTATAATCTGCATAGAGGATCTTCCACTGCCATCTATAATCTGCTTAGAGGATCTTCCACTGCCATCTATAATCTACATAAAGGATCTTACACTGCCATCTATAATCTGCATAGAGGATCTTCCACTGCCATCTATAATCTGCATAGAGGATCTTCCACTGCCATCTATAATCTGCATAGAGGGTCTTCCACTGCCATCTATAATCTGCATAGAGGATCTTCCACTGCCATCTATAATCTGCATAGAGGATCTTACACTGCCATCTATAATCTGCATAGACGATCTTCCACTGCCATCTATAATCTGCATAGAGGATCTTACACTGCCATCTATAATCTGCATAGAGGATCTTACACTGCCATCTATAATCTGCATAGAGGATCTTCCACTGCCATCTATAATCTGCTTAGAGGATCTTCCACTGCCATCTATAATGTGCATAGAGGGTCTTCCACTGCCATCTATAATCTGCATAGAGGATCTTCCACTGCCATCTATAATCTGCATAGAGGATCTTACACTGCCATCTATAATCTGCATAGAGGATCTTCCACTGCCATCTATAATCTGCATAGAGGATCTTCCACTGCCATCTATAATCTGCGTAGAGGATCTTCCACTGCCATCTATAATGTGCATAGAGGGTCTTCCACTGCCATCTATAATCTGCATAGAGGATCTTCCACTGCCATCTATAATCTGCATAGAGGATCTTACACTGCCATCTATAATCTGCATAGACGATCTTCCACTGCCATCTATAATCTGCATAGACGATCTTCCACTGCCATCTATAATCTGCATAGAGGATCTTACACTGCCATCTATAATCTGCATAGACGATCTTCCACTGCCATCTATAATCTGCATAGAGGATCTTACACTGCCATCTATAATCTGCATAGAGGATCTTACACTGCCATCTATAATCTGCATAGAGGATCTTCCACTGCCATCTATAATCTGCATAGAGGATCTTCCACTGTCATCTATAATCTGCATAGAGGATCTTCACTGCCATCTATAATCTACATATAGGATCTTACAGGAGTGACTGTGTATTATTGATTTAATAAACAAGCTATCGTTTAACCAACGCGTTCATTTAAGTCAATAATATACAGTCACGAATGTAAGATTCTATTTATCACATAACAAACATACGACGTGATAGTTACTCTTTAAAAATTGTTGTTAATTTACCTTGTACATGGCAGCAATTTGTAAAAGAAATCAAGTCGTTTTGTTGTTTACATGATGTCAGCTACGTTATGTGGCTGTAGCGTGTGCGCACTACTAATAATGTGACAACTTTAAACAAATTTAACATTTAATATTCATTTTATGAAGTAAGATTTTAAATAATGATAAATATTTAAGGTTTCTAAACATATCATATCATATACCATACAAACAATCCCAGAAGTCATGTCATGTGATAAATCCCAATAGTTGCGCTTTATTTTCTAGTACATTTGTATAATTATATTAAAAAACAAAAACAAAGTCTACTACATCAGTACTGCTATTCTAGTTCAAAATATCTAGTTATAATCTATGATATATTCTTGTAATATAGACACAAGCTCTAGGAAGGCATGCTGATAGGTTGACGTTGTAAAATGACGTCGCCATACATAGTACAGTGATGCAACGCCATTACCGTTAGTAGAGTGATAAATGTTTTTTTCCTATTTTTAAGGGTTACTAACATTATGATTGAAATAGAACACTGTTTGAATGAGTATCATGTACCATATCACTATTTGTTATTCAATTTTAAACAAAATTATTTTACTTGCTCTTTGGGCTTCCCAATCAAAAATAATATTTTATCGACCTAGGAAAACCAATTAACTCTATAGGTCTATTGACTGCTGTGCCATAGAACTGCTCACAATCTCAGGAGTCATGAGTAAAGCAAATTCAGTTCTATTACAATGAAAATGATCACAGGTCAATTGACAGGACTAGATTATTAAGGGCTTTAATAATATATCTTGATTTTAAAATTAAATTTAGTATAAAATTAATGTGTATACATACAGTATATATCACTCTTAATGAATCCTTTTCAGGTTGGTCAGGAAGTGGGAAGATGGACAGGGAGTGTAAAAGGCTGACTACATGGTTATAGACAAGAAAGAGACACACTACGAAAGGAGCAGCAGGTGTATCAAATGTATATATTACCACCTCCTAAATCCACTCTTTCAAGACTTTACAGGGACTATAGCCCTTAGATTACACCCACTCACCACTCTCGAGTGCCAGCTTACCTATTTCACTGTTGTAAGTTCCGCGAGGGCAATGTGTCGGTGAGCTGGTTCCCTGTAGGCAATAGTGTCCCACTGGGCATTTGTAACCGTATGTCATTGCATCTGGGGCAGCCTCGGTGGAAGCAAGCTCGCAGAAGAAGCCGGCTGAGCAGTCAGCAAGGGGCTCGATGAGGCCAACCGTAGGGCAGTATTTACCAGGGTCACATGGTGTACATTCGGTGTAGTTTTTCAAACCCGTCAGGTTGTTGTAAGTACCCTCCGGACAACCGGTGGCTAAAAAAGGAAACAAAGATTAAACATTTTGTCTCCGGTCCTTTTGTATTTGTGGTCACAAATATTTTAAGCCAAAGTTGTGAAATTTTTTACTAACTCTAAAAGACATTGACTAACTGTGACCTTGGGTCATGACATCAGTAGAAGTGTTGATCGTATGACGTGGATGAAAATAGCTGAGAAAGAAATCTGTACACAAACTGTTTTTAAAATGTAAAGTTGCATTTAATCATCGGATTTTAGTTTAGAAAGCACAACAAGAGGCCCAAGAGGGCCTGTGGATGCTCTACTGGCTTATATGGCTCTTATAACATCAATGAAGCGAGTTACTATCATCTTAAAGAGGCAAAATATAGCATTTTTAACTAAATCAAGAGCTATAACTCCGCCATTACTGGTCCGATCTGGCTGGTTTCGAACTTGGCTAGTAGAGACAATAAAAATTTAAAAAAATAAAAAAATAAAAAAATAAAAAATAATGAAAAAAAAAATTATGAAAAAATATATATCAATAAAAAAAATAAAAAAAAAATAAAAAAAATTAAATTAAAAAAATAAATAAATAATATAAAAAAAAGTCATAAAATCTGGTAAAGTTTGGCAAAGATCAGATGCAAAATGAAGGCCCTATCGTATGACGAGGCAAATTATAGCATTTTTTAACAAAATCAAGGGCCATAACTTCGCTGTGACTGGGCCGATCTGGCTAGCTTTCGAACCTGACTGAGCTTTCATTGACATTAACAATCTGATAAAGCTTGGTAAAGATCGGATGAAAAATGAAGGCCCTACCGTCTTAACAAGACAAAATATAGCATTTTGAACTAAATCAAGGGCCATAACTCCGCTGATACTGGTCCGATATGAATGGTTTTCGAACTTGTCCAAGCTTTCATTGATATTAACAATCTGATAAAGTTTGGTAAGGCAATGAAGCCCCTATCGTCTTAACGAGGCAAAATATAGCATTTTTAACTAAATAAAGGGCCATAACTCCACTGTTACTAGTCCGATATGGCTGGTTTTTCGAACTTGTCCGAGCTTTCATTGATATTAACAATCTGATAGTGTTTGGTAAAGATCGGCTGAACAATGAAGCCCTTATCGTCTTAACGAGGCAAAATATATCATTTTTACCTAATCAAGGGCCATAACTCCACTGTTACTGGTCCGATAAGGCTGGTTTCCAAACTTGTTCGAGCTTTCAACGACATTAACAATCTGATAAAGTTTGGTAAAGATCTGATAAACAATGAAGCCCCTATCGTATTAACGAGGCAAAATATAGCATTTTTAACTAAATCAAGGGCCATAACTCCGCTGTTACTAGTCCGATATGGCTGGTTTTCGAACTTGTTCGAGCTTTCATTGATATTAACAATGTGGTAAAGCTTGGTAAAGATAGGATGAAAAATGAAGACCCTATCGTCTTAACGAGGCAAATAATAGCAATATAGCGTTTTTAACTAAATCAAGGACCATAACTCCGCTCTTACTGGTCCGATTTGGCTGGTTTTCGAACTTGTCCGAGCTTTCATTGATATTAACAATGTGGTAAAGTTTGGTAAAGATAGGATAAAAAATGAAGGCCTTATCGTCTTAACGAGGCAAAATATAGCAATATAGCATTTTTAACTAAATCAAGGGCCATAATTCCGTTGTTACTTGTCCGATCTGGCTGGTTTTCGAACTCATCCGAGCTTTCATTGATATTAACAACCTGTTAAAGTTTGGTAAAGATCGGATGAAAAATGAAGGCTCTATCGTCTTAACGAGACAAAAGTTAACGACGGACAGACGACGGACAACGGACGGACGACGGACAACTCGGCATCCCATAAGCTCTGCTGGGGCCTTCGGCCAGTAGAGCTAAAAATGCCAGTAAAAAAATATTTTGTAAATCAACAGTTAAATAACCATTTTCATTAAAAGAAAACTCTTAACACAGACGACCTCTTAATACAGACGACTTCTTAATATAAATACAGGTGACCTCTTACACCAAACATCAACTTACGAATGAATGTTCCTTCAGGACAATAACTGCCAGGCGGACAGATGTCGCCGGTGACGCCATCTGTCGGTGTTGGGGTGGAGGCTCCTGACACGCAGAAGTAGCCCGCAGCACATTTAGCTTCTGGTGCAGTAAGGCCAGTGGACATACAGTAATATTGTTGTAAACAGTTGAAGCACTCGTCTGAAACACAAAGACACAACATGCTGATGTCATTATCAAAAACACAACTTGCTTATGGCACTATTAAAAACACAATGTGCTTATGGCATTATCAAAAACTCAACACGTTTATGTCATTATCAAAAACACAACATGCTTTAATATGGAACTATCAAAAACACAATGTGCTTATGGCATTATCAAAAACTCAACATGTTTATGTCATTATCAAAAACACAACATGCTTAATTATGGCATTATCAAAAACATGACAAGATTTTGGCATTATCAAAAATTCAACATGCTTATGGAGTTATCAAAAACACATTATGTTTATAGCATTATCAAAAATTCAACATGCTAATATGGAATTATCATTTATGGAATTATCAAAAACACAACATGTTAATAGCATTATCAAAAACAAAATATGCTCATGTCATTATTAAAAAACAAACATGCTTATGTCATTATCAAAAACAAAATATGTTTATGTCACTGGGTTCGTTCAGTGTTCTCCCATTCCTTGTTGGTTGCAAATAGCCACTGATGGTAACATTTATTTCCAACGAGACCACCGATACTACCTAAGGTGTAGAGTCGTGGGAAAATTGGTTTTCCCAACGCTCTCCTTATCGGCAAACGACGGTGACTGATGGTTACCGAGAGTAGTACTTTCGGTAACCGATGGGAAAACTCTGAACGGACCCACTATCAAAAACAAAATATGCTTAATATAGAATATCACCAAAAAAATAACATTCTTATTTAGGTATACAGATAGTATGATAGTTTATTATATAACCTATAAATAGACGCGTTTTCATTGGCTAAAAAGTAATTTTTTAGAAAAAATATCTAGCGATATTGACCTGTTTTTTTGATATTGACCTGTTTTTTTGATATTGACCTGTTTTATATAATTGTTTTTTTGATATTGACCTGTTTTATATAATTGTAAATTGAGGGTTATATAATAAAACAGTTATGGACTTTTCAGCTGTTATACATGATGTTGATATGCACCAAAAAATCATTATTGACCTCGGCTATCGCCTCGGTCAATAATGATTTTTTTGGTGCATATCACATCATGTATAACAGCTGAAAAGTCCATAATTGTATAATATTTGTCAATTTTAATTCAGACACCTAGACGATCATGAAAAGCTTAATGTTCCCATATAAAACAATTAAAACGCATAAACGTGTACATACTCGGTGCTTCCAGTTCTAAATCGTTACTGTAGGTTCCGGCTAAGCAAGGGTATGTGTTCTTGGCTCCTGTGCCGGCTGGACAGTAGTGACCAACTGGGCACGACAAAGGTACAATGATTCCAGTGTCATTAGATCCAGACGCCTCGTACGGATCACAATAATACCTAGATGTACAATTTTTGCATGAACTTTGTTGTTCGAGGTCCTGGAAAAAGCCTCTGTCACAGATTTGTGGTACGGCACTGCCTTCGGGACAGTACGAGCCTTGAGGACAGCGGTGTTCTATTGGGTCCATGACGGCTTGACCGCCTGGACAGTAGTAACCCGCGGCACATGGTCCTGTGACATTGGTCAGACCCAGAGATACGCAGTAGTATCCTGAAAAGGATGCAAGTCAGGAATATTATAAATCACACAAAACAAAGGCAAATAACATTGCTGTGAAGCGTTAATTTCAAAGACGTCAATTGGAGATCTTTAATAAAGATGGTATTTTAATCATTCAGAATGCAAAGAAGTATTTGTTATTATAACTTACAAAGAATGTCAGTTGGAGATCTTTAATAAAGGTGGTCTATGCAAAGGTCTTCTTTTCTTTTTTTACAATAATCTGTTTAAAATATGTCCGTCGTATATTATATATTTTGACTATGCTAGACCTAGAAAATGGGTCCATAGGACACTGATACCCAGCTTTGCACTTTGATCAGCAAGGTAGATTCTGGAGACAGAGGGTGTGGTAACTTAATTATAATAATTTGGTCTCTTTGGTCTCTTTAACACAGGTGACATCTTGTAATACAGATACCTTTTATTTAGGAACAATAGATTTGGGAATGTAAACAATGATCTCCAGGTGGTCTCCTAATAGAGGTGGTCACTTGAACAGGTTTGACTGTATTTAAATAGAACTTCCAGATTGTGAATCAGACGTACCAGTATTAGGATAAACAACTCACCTGCGGTACAGTTCTGACAATCACTCTGCTGTGTCAGTCCCAGGGAGTTGGATAATGTGCCTGCGGGGCAGGCTGTGGGAGACCCTGAGCCAGCGGGGCAGTAGTGACCAACAGTACAAACAGTAGCTGAGGGGTTGGGCTCTGTGTCACTGCCCGGGCAGTAGTAGCCCGCATCACAATCACCTGCAAAACATGTCGAAGACAGTTTAAGGCTGAGAACAATTAAAACATATATTTCCAAATAATTTAAAATTTGAATATAAACAAAATTTTAGGCTTTAAGAGTGAGGTGTGGTTCACCCTAGAACCTCGTATAAACTCTCAGCGACCTTTCTGCCACTGACCAATCAAATGATCATTATAAATGCCATATACCCAGTTCCACTACTATTCTTGTGTTATAAAACAACGATTACTTTGTTTAACATATTATTAATTAACTAAACTATATTAGCCAAGTTTTACTACAAACTCTACTTATAATACAACGCAATCTCGACCAGTATGAACCGGAAGTCGGTCAATATGAGAAAAACAAGGCCTATATGAAGAAACTTGCCAATACGAGATTTAAGCGACGTCCTTCACGCTCGCTTACCAACCTATAAATTAAATTACGGTAATAAAAATAAATGCAAATTGTGCCAAAATAGTTTTATTAAAAACAAATTCTGCTGTAGTGGAAGTTAATACAATTGTCATTAATTAAACGTTTTCATATTGTCTGAGTTATTGGTCCTCAGACTTTCATACTGGCTCACGGTCTTTGGCCATGGGCCAATATGACAGTCCTTGGATCAATAACTGGGCCAATAGGAACTCACTTAATTAACAACATCATAATATAATTGTCAAACATTTATAATTACAAACTGCGAACAATACACATATTTACTGCATTCTGATTAATCATTCTTAAAAGTGTCCTGTTATTTCTCAATAACACATCAAAATAAAATAGTTCCAGTTGTGCAGGCACAGACTAAAGTAGAAGCCCAACATTTGATATGAGTAGCGAAAGGGGTCCGAGATATGTTCGGGCTTCCAAACACTATATCAGGGGAAGAAAATGTGAAACGGTTCCGACTTCCAAGCTTCCACCTGGCTACACGCCTGAGTTTCTTAACTATTTTCATTCCTTGTCAAGATGACGTAACGAAATGTTACATGACGTCACTTTTTTAAACCGTTAACGTCACAGAACGAATGTAAATAAGCAATGGATTTAAACAGACGTGGACTAGTATATTTAGAGATTAATATACTCAGTAAAGGTAAACACTTTAGCTTAATATTACAATCGTAACATTATTGATGGTTAAGTGTATGTCTTGTAATTTGGAAAAGCCGAATCAATAATAACAACCAACATCTTAAATCTTTTTCCGCTGACGAGTCTGGGGAGACTTTTGGGGATAAAGAGAACACATCAGGGAAAAGGTTTTCGGCCGGGGTTTGCAGTGCCTAAAAGCAGCTACGCCACTAGAAGCATACTTTTTTAGGAAACATAAAGATCTAGGCCTATACTTTTGGGCGGAGTAGATTTCAAATTTGAAAATGTGTGATTTGGCTGATCGGTTCAACTGAAATTGATTTAATTTAGAGCTTACTGGGGCATGTGAAATAAAATCGACGGTTAGCAAAGACTATCATTGATATAAGTTTGTAATTATAAGGATTGTTTTTCATTTTTTGCGATGTTATCGAAGTATAACACGTCAATGATGGGTCACAAATTTTGTATAAAACTGCTTCGCTGCACTTTGCGGTTTTATAAATTTGTGACCCATCACAGATGTGCTATACTTCGATAACATCGCAAAAAAATGAAAACCAAACCTTAAATATTAACATTTTAGCAAAAGGCTCAAGAGATTTGCCAAACAATCTCACCTGTTGGAATAACTAGCTCGTATGAGTCACAGTATTTTCCAGGGGTGCACTCCAGTGGGGCCTCCGAGCCATACGGGCAATAAGTTCCTGGTTGACAGCGACCGCCCGTGAAGTTATAGTCTGGACACATACAAAGATCCACCGATGTGAAGTTACCTGTTAAAATTAATTTGATGTAAACAAATGTACAATGTAAACAAATGTGTAAACAAATGTACAATGTAAACACATGTACAATGTAAACAAATGTACACAGTTAAAGCCTTAATACGTTTATTATTTTCATCTTAAAGGAGATGAAACAAATTTTGCATTGAGTATCAGTATATATTTATTTCAACCTCAAATTGCATTAAATTGTGATGTCCCGGGGTGTGAACTGACATAACCAATTTGAAACTTTAAGCCTGCCTGTAAAAAGTTACACAACTTTTTTAATATGTGTTTAAACAATACCTGTGCTATAAATAAACCATTTAGTCTGCATTTTTCTGGTTTTATGCTTAGTGCAGCATAAATAGTACATCAGTTTACTCTCGAGATATGGAACTATTTATTTGACATAGTTTTCAAAGTTTAATTTTATTCTATTTATTAGACAGTGCAAATCTTTAAATTAAAAGGCGGAGTATTTCGCCAATTGTTATTTTTGTTAGATTTGTAATGGGATATATGAACTCATTGTTCCATGTATACATAATGGGCTCCTAAACTCGCGCAATTTTGTATGCGGACGAATTTGTGCATATATCCCAATACAAATCTAATAACCTATAAATATAAATTACTGATTCAAAATAAAATTAATACACTTTAAATACCACTGGAAAAAATAATTAATGCAAAACCTTTGTCATTTTTAATCAAAATCCACTCGCACCCATCAAGGTTCTTAAATGTACATCTTTTGATATAAACATTTTATTTCAAGTATGTACAACAATATACCATATTTGTCCATCCTTTTATGCCTGACCTTTTCTACTGAATAATAAATCCAACTTTTAATCAAGTGTGTTTAAGTGTTTTTTCTTGGAAATATTGAGTTTTCTACTGTAAAGATTATTTTTTATAAGGATTTAGTGAATTTAGTAAAAAGTGAATTTATATTTACCAATTGGCAATGGGGTTGGTGATGAGGCTCCGCCCGTACAGAACCAGCCAGGGGAACACTGCCCAGAAGTGGAAGACAGGGCCTCGCCCAGACAATAGTAGGCCGGATCACATGAGATACACGCGGAGGCGTTGTTCATGTTTGTGTAAGGATTGTACGATCCCGATTGACATTTGTACTGGTCAAAATACTCAGTGCCATCTGGGCAGTAATATCCAGAGAGGCAAGGCGTGGCACTGAAGTCTACTGTCCCGGCCAAACAGAAGTATCCACCAGGACATATATCACATACAGATTGTCCTGTAAAAAATAGTCATATTTAGAGATCAGTTAGTCACATAATAAAAACAAATTAAAAATAGAAATGTGTCCATGGGACACGGATGCTCACACTGAAAACAATCTGTGTTAAAGATAACATTTTAAGAAAAAGGGGCCATAACTCTGGTAATACGGTGTCAATTTTGATGCGGAAACGATATGCACATCTTGACATCATAGATAAGCATCCTGAAAAATTCGAAGCAATCGGTTGAAAAGTGTGGAAGAAGATAAACACATGATATTTTCACATAAAATTTGATGAAAAAGGGGCCATAACTCCAGTAATACTGGGTCGATTTTGACGTCGAAACGATATGCACATCTTGACATCATAGGTAAGCATCCTGAAAGTTTTGAAGGAATTGGTTGAAAAGTGTGGGAGAAGATAGACACACACAATATTTTCTCGTAAAATTTGACGAAAAAGGGGCCATAACTCCAGTAATACTGGGTCGATTTGACGCCGAAACAATATGCACATCTTGACATCATAGGTAAGCATCCTGTAAAGTTTCGAAGCAATCGGTTGAAAAGTGTGGGAGGAGATAGACACACACAACTTTTCGGGACTGAAGGACATGGCTAACGCTATATTCGGTGGTGGGGGCATAAAAAACAAAACAAAATAGTCATATCATAAATATGAACTTTTATTCACTAAAGACAAGCACAATATAGCAATTTAGTCGTAAACTTGGAAAACTCATTTGGTCATAATTTCTCATCCTCGATTCATGAACCCTTAAAAGTCAATACATATGGAAATGTGTTTCTTGTTTAAATGAACCAGCATGCAAACCTCAAGTGCAACCAAAGTTTAGATATAATTCATTTAACTCTTATCCCGCTAAGCATGACTATAATAGCCTTTGCATCCATCGTAAACCCAGGGTTTACAATGTCCAGCTGCTTATCAGTCATTTCCCCAAAACACCCCTTTGTCACATAATTGGAATGGTCTTAATTGAAAGAAAGAACAGTCCATTATATATATGTAGAGAGTTAAGGGTTAAGCAGAGGGGTCAACAAGACTCTACTGTATATTATTCTTTACTTATACACTCAGTACATTTGAAAAGGCTACACTTGATATTTTTTTAATTTCTGGAGATGTTAAAGATGTTAAAGAAACTAACCTGCCAAATAACGGCAAAATTACTTACACTACAAAACCATCAAAACTTCATCCAGGTGTTCAGGTTAGATAATAATGTATATGTGCCAATTAAAAGTAAAGGTTTATTCACGGATTCTAAAATACCCGTGATTGAATATGCATAATGAATTATGAGTAAATAAACTAGAAAAACAGATGCCCCCACTATAACATTTATTTCGCGAATATGTATCATTCCAAGGGGCATAAATCTAAAAGTACTGGGGCGATAGAGCCAAAAATCGAACTTGGGCGAGACATTGTGCCCATATATAATATGATCAAGTTTGGAGAAAATTGGATAATAATTACCCAAGTTAGAGTGCGGATACCATTCATTTTGCAATTTTTTACTATTAAAAGGGTCTTAACTATGAACTACTGGATGGTCGAAAATAAAACTTGGACAAGACATTTTGCCCATATACAATTTGCCCACTATATGCTCCACCATTCTGCGATATTTTGTATAACCTTAATATTTTTTTTTATTTTTTATTATTTTTTTATTTTTTTATTTTTTATAGGAGGGGCCCCTTGGTATTTTTCATAATACCTGGACACTACTATTAGGGGAAATATGGTATACAGACTTAGACTTTACCTGTATTTTTAGCATACGTGCCAGCAGCACATGTGATTGCTACAGAAGAATTGATTGGACAGTAACTGCCGGCTGGACACTCTCCTCCCGTGCCAGTGTGTGTAGTAGCTGGCGTGGCAGTGTTCACTCCCAGAGTACAGTAGTGACCGGCAGAACAAGGTCCGTCCGGTGCTGGAGTTCCTGGTGTCGAGCAGTAGTAACCACCTGTTGGAGTAGATAAAACGGAATTTAAATTTCAGGCAACTATCTCGGGCAGTGACGGAATAAAATGACTGAGCACCATAGAGCTTGAAATTGATTTATTACATCAAATGGCGTGGGGGAGTGAAATCAAGCCATTTTGTCATAAATATCACAAAAATTCATAATGCATAGGATATTAGTGGTATAATTTAACAGCTGTGACATCAAGTTAAGACATGTTTTCTGACATTTTATGGCATTATCAGTTATGTGATAACACATTTTGTACATGTTTTATGACATTATCAGTTATGTGATGACATATTTTGTACATGTTTGACCTTTCTGTCATGTTGGTACATCAGCTTACCTGTACACTGTGTACAATCAGTCGAAGCAGCGAGTAAGGTTGTGGCCCCATATGTCCCAGACGGGCACAGCTGCAGGTTTGCACCGGTTCCCATTGGACAATAGTTACCCTGAAAATAACACACAACAATGATTGCATTATAGTTACATGTAATAAAAGTTATAAAAAAGGCCAAAGTCAAGGAATAAATAGATGTTTCTAGTTGATATCTGTTTTATCAAGCCAGTTCTGTACGTTTTACCAAAACGAGCTTATAGAATCTTCTAGCATTACATAGTGTCTGTGTTAAACCAGTGAAGATAAAATGATCAAACAAACAAAATCTATCAATTGTTCTAAAACCAGTATTACCGTTAAAACTAGACATAGGAAAATATCATATTATTACAGCTAATTTACCATGAAACATATTTTTCTATGGGAGCTCCCAATCATCAACAGTGAGAATTCACGGGGTTTCAAGGTAATTTACATATTGGAATACATATTGAAATAATATGTAAATCTCACAAGGTTACACCATGCTGATGACGGGCAGTGTCCATATTTTGATCGTGGTGGACAAAATTTATAGACACCGTGTTTGGTGATATCTCAAAAAATCGCAGGGACAAGTCGGTGTCCGCGTTAAAATAGTATCGCTGCACTGAATGAAAAGTCGTAACCTGTGTGGCACCATCTGTATACTTAATGATCAACTTTGAAAGTTTTATCCAATACAGTGGATTGTTTTCCAACTTATTGTTCAGTCCTTTTAAACCTAAATGTCGAGATCATGGACACATTTGTTGTGTTATATGTATAGTATATGTCCTAATACACCCAATGACCAAATTTGAAAGTCCTATCACTTATAGTTTGAATGATGTTGTTGGAAGAAAAAACATTTAGTAAATGTATAACATTTTCGACTAATGTACAGACGCACTTAAGCCATTGTGCTGACTGTCTCAATAAAAACCTACCTGAGGACAGATGTCAGCCCTGTCTCTGTTTACGCAGTAGTACCCGGCTGGACAGGTGATGCAGGATGACGCTCCCGTTGTGTTCATGTATGTACCATTGGAGCAAGGGGTCTGCGCGTATGATCCCACTGTGCAGTAGTAGCCCTCGGAGCACCTGTCACCAGTGATGCCGTCTGTAGGGGCACTGTTGTTGGCACGAAGCGTACAGAAGTATCCGGCATTACACTGACCAGATGGCGCCGTCAGACCTGTTCCATCGCAGTAGTAACCTAATGGTGGCAAAAACTAAGTTGCATTACTCAAGTTGCAGAACGGTAATCAAAATTAACTAGAAAATGTTTCCATGAGACATGGATGCCACACTTTAGTGCCATAGCTCACATAAAAATAGAATTTATAAAAAACTTATTTTTGGACGGACTGACGAGGGTACCACTATATGTTGTTCCACTTTTGTGGTGGGGCACAATAAAAACATGAACATCAACTAAGTCCTATTCCAACTACAGAGTATGCCTAGATTTCCATAATATAATATCTAATTTGATGTCGATCCAACAAACCCTTAAAAGTGATAGATATATAACAAAAAATTTATGTTCAGCAAAGGCAAAACTATAGTAAAATATTAAAGACAAGAAATTGGCAAAGATTTTTTTCTGGAAAAACACGTACCTGGTGTGCATGCTATACAGTCGGCCTCATCACCGATACCAGTCATATTGAGGAATGTTCCAAAGGGGCAGTCACGTGGCGTGTCGGTACCATTAGGACAGTAATGGCCCACGGTACACAAGTCCCCGAATGTCTGGCCCACGGGGTTGGGCTGCTCTGATGCCAATGAACAGTAGTGACCTAAAAAAGTTTAAACATATTATTTCAATGTTTTCACAAAATAAATATTTAGTACAGTACATAGTTTATTGGAATAAAAGAAAAAAATATACTGATCCTCTCCTTAAATAAGTTTTCTATAAGTATTTGTGTTCTTTCCAATACAATTATTATTGTATATTGATGCTGTAAATTAGAGGTTTAAAAATATCTCGATAATGGATTTAGCTGGTTACTTTCTAAGTAGAAAGTTTTGAATAAATGTGAAATTAGAAAATATCTCGAGTCCAATTCATATAAAGTACAAAGAAGCCATTTCAATAGACCTAGTGGTTTAAACGTTAAATATCAGTATGCCCAACAGCTGTTCAACTTAAAGTGGTTGATGCACTATTTTCAAACAATGTTTATTTCAAAGGGCTCTGAAAAACTTGAGAAAAGCCGACAGAATTATCAAAATGCCATGAAAAATAAAGGAGGTCTGACCTATTGAACATTTGCAAAAAAAACACAAATGCAGTGACATCATCATGCATTTTTACAATATATGGCATGCTGATTAAATGTCTTTTAAAGCAAAGAAAATCACCGGAAATAAAAAATAAGCATACAATTTATATATTTTACATCTGTATAGTTATTTTTAAGCTATTTGCAGTGATTTTCTTTGCTTTATAATATATTTTGTCAATATGCCATATATAGTAAAAAGGCACGATGATGTCATCGTTTCAAGATGGCCACCTCCATTATGTTCTTTGCAATATTTCAATAGTCATATTTCATTTATTTATAAAGGCATTTTGATAACTCTCTCAGCCATTTTTAAGGTTGTCAGAGCCCTTTTAATTAAATATTGTTTGAAAATAGTGCATCAACCCCTTTAACTGTCCTATTGTAATAAATCCTGACCAGGAAGATCTTCTGGAAGTAGAAACACAACCAAAGGAATAAGGTAGCAGACTCAGTTTTATACGTCTGTTCATGAGATGTAATGTAAGAAGCAACACCTCTTACGCCTTTAGCACCAGCTTCAGAGGTATTCTACTTCAAAGCTAACTTTATTGGGCTTTAATAAAGGCTCGACGATCCCAAAAGACCAGTTAAAAAACACACAACTGATTGACACAGCATGAATACTTTTTATAGCCTCCACATTGCACGTACCTGCCCAGCAAGTTCCAGACTCGGCAGTTAGGCCCGTGTTTCCACAATAGTATCCAGGAGTACAGTCAGTGCATTCTGTGCTGGCTTTCAGACCGAGGCTCGTGCTAAATGTTCCTATCAGACAACCCGATCCTGTCACGCTACCAGACATGCAATACTTGCCCGGAGGACAGATATTGCCAGTGGAGCCATCAGTGGGAGTGGAATTAAAGGCCCCGAGGGTACAGTAGTACCCAGCATCACAGGGGCCAGAGGGTACTGTATTACCTGTAGATTAAAGTGGCAATACCTTTAATACAGCCGAACAATAAAGCCAAACACATAAGTAACTTTGCAACACTTTTAAAAACGTTATGTAGCTTTTGACAAGTCTCCGGCCACGAGAAAAATCTTATTTTTGAAAAAAAAAAAAAAAAAAATTTGCTTTAACAGGAATGCCAGTATAAAAGAATATATGACTGTGCAAAATACATGTTTAGAAGATCCAATTATATTTTTAACCGTAGACAATACAAAAAGTGGTCAAATTACACAATTTCCTTATTTCAGAGACGAATCTCCCTTCCTGTCCTTTCAGAAGGTGGCAGGTATGAATTTTACTGATATTTTCAAATGAAATTTACAAGTTTACAAGTTGTGGTTATCTCCAATTTCTAAAGAAAATAAACATATTTTGAAACTCTGAGTCACATGTTAGAAGAATCTGAAATGAACAGGGAGATTTTGATTTCTAAATGAATTAAAGATCTTATGAAATTTCTGAGTGAGATTAGGTGAAAAAATGTCACTTTTCAAGGACAAACAGAGTGAGGCTCACTTCTTGTATGACCGATTTGGCATTGTAAGCAGCAGACAACACTCAAGGTCACTTACCTTCTCCACTACAGTACATGCCTGGCTGACATGGGGTACATTGTCCTGTGCTGGACAACCCAGTGGTGCTGCTGTATGTTCCTTCAGGGCACAGGTAATGCGTGCCGTACTCAGTATTTGTTGGACAGTAGGAACCAGCCGGACAGGTGGTGGGTACCGATACACCTCGGTAACTGCGATAACGACCGGAGTAATTGCCAGTGGTTGTAATATTTTCTGCATCCAAGACCTCGTAATCACCTTATAAAGTAAAATGAACATAATAATGCAACGTTATATTGGGAACATACTCAACCCCATTAAATGCTGTAAATTAATTTTAAAAAAGTCTACAGTTTTATTGTATATATTGTTTAAAGATTACACCTCCTTATATCTTGTCAAAATTAAGGACACAGGGAAAATCTAATTATCCTATTAGCAATTGGCAATATTTGATAGCAACATATGTCATTGACCTGTTGCAGTATTTTCAATTGTCTGCCATGCTATATAGGCAGAAAGTGCCACTACTATTATTATGTGCACTATTCAAGCATATGAAACACGTGCAGCAAAAGACAAAACTTCTATTATCATTATTTTATTGTTTTTTTCCCTCCAAATAACTGAAACAAATTATTCAACACACCGAAAGCTTTGCAATATGAGCCTGCAGGACACGGATCACAGTCTCCTTTCTGCCAATGTGGCTGGTAATCTCCAGACGGACAACCAGTCTCATTATGGCTGCCTTGGTAACAGAAGTGCCCAGGACTGCAGGCGAGACTGGTGTCAGTCGGAGTCTCTTGACCGCCTGGACAGTAATAGCCTATGTCGCAGGGTCCGGTGGGTTCTGAAAGGCCAAATGACTGGCAGTAGTAACCGGCCGTGCAGCTCAAACAGTCATTGACATCTACACCACCAGTACGGTCTGAAAATATATAGAGCATATTATATCAGTGCCTTTTACTATCATGTTTATTAGGCGAGGCGAGGCTTAGAAAACAAAGAATGGCGAGGCTCTGCCTTTTCGTCCCAATCCTTTCATTAAACTGACATAATATTCCTTTTGTCATGTAGAATATCAACTAGTTTTATATATTAATCAGAATGGCTACGCTTAACGAGGACGCCTGAGTACTGAATACTCTCTAATTTAGAGCTGAGTACTGAATACTCCTTCATTTTAGACCCGAGTACTGAATACTATTTAACATGAATTTCTTCATAAAAATTAACCAATTTGCTATTTATTTATTTAATTTTATGAAGATGTGATATAAAAGGACATTTAAAACAGTATTAAAGGTTTTATCTCACCATTTTGCTGTTTTGGAGTCAATCATGAAATGTAAATACGATGTCCTACAATTTTTGTGGATTTCAAGTTTTTTTACATAGAAAACATAGTTTGAAGGCATGTACCTATTTTTTATGCGTACTGAATACTAAAAAATGTAATTTGCGGGTACTGGTACCCGGGCCGTGGGTACCGAATACTCTCTAAATTTTCCCTGAATACTGCGTACCAAAAGGGGGAAACAGCTCAATTTATATATAGTTACAATAGTTTTGAGTTCATCCCTCGATATGAAAGCGTAAAATACTCACTGTTGAATGTTCCGGGCAGACATGCTATCTCTGCCGTGGTTCCGGATGGACAATAATAACCTATGCTACATGGCACTGGGTTTGGTATCGACTGACTGCCGTTACAGAAATATCCCGCTGAGCAGTTGCCGGTGGGCGAGGCCAAATTGGAGGCATCACAATACTGACCGAGTGGACACGGGATCGCCATTGAGCTGCCATTTGGACAGTAGGTTCCTGACAGTAGACATAATATACAAAACTTAATCATCACATTTATTTTATATTTTACGCAGGAAAAACATCCAGATAAAACCACATATATAGCCCACAAATATATTTCATATGAAAGAAACACACCATATTTATAAAGCATATTTATAAAGCATCTAAATGAAAACGTATGATTTTTCCTTAAAATTGCTAAGGTCCAGTACATAATTATTGTAAATAACTTTTCATTATTTTGTCTGCCAAAAAAATATTAATGATGTCTGATATTAAGTATGTCTATAGAATTCTGTTTTATTTGTTGATAAGCAATGAAATACTGTATTTTATCAGTGAAATAAAAGTGTTATTTCACATTGTGAAATATAGAATATAGAGTTTTATTTTCACAGTGGCTGCCGGGACTTAAAAAACACTGCGAATTGTACATTCTATTCAAACAATGATTCGAAATGGATTTCAAAAGTTAAAAGGAAATGACTGCCAATATAAATATATTAAACAATTGTTCTATTTGGGTATAAATAAAATATTTATTTTTGTAGTCAAACTTATTGAAATTGCCTCCCTTGTTGTTCTACCGTAGTTTCCCTAAAAAAATGTTTGTAAAATCATAAAATAAAAAGAAAATTTGTTGTTTTGGAGTGAATAACATATTTTATTTCATCTCGAGAGAGATATATTTTCACTCACGCTTTGCATTTGTGAAAATATAAAGATTTCTCACTTCTCGATGAAATAAAACATGTTATTATATAACCTATAAATAGACGCGTTTTCATTGGCTAAAAAGTAATTTTTTAGAAAAAATATCTAGCGATATTGACCTGTTTTTTTGATATTGACCTGTTTTTTTGATATTGACCTGTTTTATATAATTGTTTTTTTGATATTGACCTGTTTTATATAATTGTAAATTGAGGGTTATATAATAAAACAGTTATGGACTTTTCAGCTGTTATACATGATGTTGATATGTACCAAAAAATCATTATTGACCTCGGCTATCGCCTCGGTCAATAATGATTTTTTTGGTGCATATCACATCATGTATAACAGCTGAAAAGTCCATAATTGTATATTATTCACTCCAAAACAACAAATATCCTCTATTTATTTTCAAGGTATCTTTAATTATCAGAGGAAGGATATTGTTATTTTAATTCTGTACGTACCAGGAGTGCATGGACCTCCGGTCATATTGGTCAGGTACGTTGGACATGATACGTTGATAGTGAAGGATATCGATGAAGATACATATTCCACTGGCGTATAACTGTAAGCACCACCGGAACAGTACCAACCAGCGGAACAGTCTCCAGTCGGTTCAGCCAGACCATCAGAGTCACAGTACTTCCCAGCTGTAATAGAAACGTTCAGGTGCATGAAATTTTACAATCATAGTTTATTATGTACAGTCAAAGCTGTCTTAAGCAGGCACTCAAGGGAAAGACCAACTGTGACCTCTAAAGGCAGGTGGCTGCTTAATAAAGGTTGATTTACATTAACATTGTTTAAACGAGATACAGAAAATGTGGTGCTTAAGACAGGTGGTTGCTTAATAGAGGTGACCACCAACAGAGGTTTGACTGCACAAGGAAATTTACAAATTACAATAACCTGCATGGAAATTTACAATCACGTGCATGAAAATATGCAAGGAATTTTACAATTTACAATAATGTGCATAAATATTTACAATCACGTGCATGGAAATTCACATTGCATGAATATTTACAATCACGTGCATGGAAATTCACATGCATGGAATATTATTTTTTCAGTGCATGTAGACCAGTATGGGATGAATATTATATTAAGACTTTGTATCCATGAGTGGAAAATCTGCATTAAATCGCAACAGAATTTTAATCTTCCTTCTTTGGAAATAACATGTATCAAGTTTATTTGTTATAAATATGTTGCTTTACTTAATCTTATATTGTGAATAAAACTAGAAAGGTGTTCCATGGAACACTTCTGTTGCCTGTTGTGTGCTTATTGTCAATATTTTACCAAGTTATCAGCTAGGTCAGGTTGCAGGTTAAAGTTTTATGAAAAGGAGCATAAGTGTACTATAATGAAAATCAGAGTTATTGCTTGGGGTAAGATGATCTGTTTGTATGCTGTTTTACGTCATTTTCAAAACATGTAAGGTTATATATGACGGTCAATTTTTTTTTTGTGGTGAAGGCAGACCTCCCACTTTTCCTAGGGGGTGGGGGGGGGGGGGGGGGGGGGGGGGGGGGTCACATAAGGACGACAACAGACAAAGCAATCCCTAAGTGTCTTCCATGCTACACTGGCGAAACCAAAAACAATCTACTGGAGAGCACATAAGGACGACAACAGACAAAGCAATCCCTAAGTGTCTTCCATGCTACACTGGCGAAACCAAAAACAATCTACTGGAGAGATAGATTCAGAAGTAGGAAAAAAGGAAAATTACTGGCCTGCTGTCAATACATTTAATATCTTCGACATAAACAAAGCTTCAAAAGTAAATGTGTTTTATCAGTGCTTCTCCATTTCTTCCACTATAGACAAGTTAACAGGTACAAAGTAGAGCTACAATACAATAATACGTAGATCTACGTACAACAAGAGGCCCAAGAGGGCCTGTGGACGCTCTACTGGCTCTAGATAAAGTTTATGAATAAGGGGCCATAACTCTTTCAAATATCGTTCAACCAGAACATGTTGAAGAAATACACAACTAGGCTTGGTACTGATTGTCCCTGATGCTGAAATCCAGCCAGAGGTTCGGGAGAACTAGTCTGTACAAAGTTAGTGTATTAAAACCTTTAAGGGGTCATAACTCTGCCAAAATTCATTCAACCAAAACACGGCAATGACAGGTGCAACTAGGCTTGGTACTGATCATCCCCATCCCCGTCCCCATCAAGATTCATTGAAATGCAGCAAGGAGTTCAAAAGAGACTAATCTGGACAACGTTTGGCTATTAAAACCTTTAAAGGGCCATAACTCTGCCAAAAATCATTCAACCCAAATATGGCAAAGATTTGCACAACTAGGCTTGATACTGATCATCCTTGTCAAGTTTTGCAAAATCCAGTCAGGGGTTCAGGAGAACTAGCCCGTAAAATGTTTGTGTATCAAAAACCTTTCAAGGGCCATAACTCCCATCAAAAATCTGTTAACCGGAATGCCACTATGATATGCACAACTATGCTTGCTGCTGATCATCCCTGTAAAGTTTCGTTGAAATGTGGGGAGGCATTCAGGAGAACTAGTCCAGACAAAGTTTGTGTATGAAAACCTTTAAAGGGCCATAACTCTGCCAAAAACCATTCAACCGGAACACAGCAATGATTTGCACAACTAGACCTGATACTGATCATCCTTGTCTAGTTTCGTTAAAATCCAGCCAGGGGTTCAGCAGAACTAGCCCGGAAAATGTTTGTATATCAGAAACCTTTAAAGGCCCATAACTCCACTAAAAATCTGTTAACTGGAACGCGACGATGACATGCACAACTATGCTTGGTGCTGATCATTCCTGTAAAGTTTGGTTGAAATGTGGGGAGACGTTCAGGAGAACTAGTCCAGACAAAGTTTGTGTATTAAAACCTATAAAGGGACATAACTCCGTCAAAATAATTCAACCAGAACACGGTGACAATATGTACAACTAGGCTTGGTACTGATCATCCTTGAAGAGTTTCACTGAAATCTGGCCAAATGAAGGCCCTTTCTTCTTAATGAGGCCAAAATATAGCATATTTTAGAAAATCAAGGGCCATAACTCCGGTGTAAATGGTCCAATCTGGCTGGTATTGAAATTTGTCGGAGCTTTCATTGATAGTAACAATCTGGTAAAGTTTGGTTAAGATCGGATGAAAAATGAAGGCCCTATCGTAGTATTAAAGCAAAATATAGCATATTTAACTAAATCAAGGGCCGTAACTCCAATCTGGTTGGTTTTCAAACTTGTCCGAGCTTTCATTTATATTAACAATCTATCATTAAGGCCCTATCGTAATATAGCATTTTTAACTAAATCAAGGGCGATAACTCCGCTGTTGCTTGTCCGATCTGGCTGGTTTTCGAACTTGTCCAAGCTTTCATTGATATTAACAATCTGGTAACGCTTGGTAAAGATCGGATGAAAAATGAAAACTCTATCGTCTTAACGAGGCAAAACATAGCCTTTTTAACTAAATCAAGGGCCATAACTCCGCTGTTACTATTCTGATATGGCTGGTTTTCGAAATTGTCCAAGCTTTCATTGATATTAACAATGTGGTTAAATTTGGTAAAGATAGGATGAAAAATGAAGGCCCTATCATCTTAACGAGGCAAAATATAGCATTTTGAACTAAATCAAGGGCCATAACTCTGCTGTTACTGGTCCGATATGAACGGTTTTCAAACTTTCCGAGCTTTCATTGATATTAACAATCTGATAAAATTTGGTAAAGATCGGATGAACAATGAAGCCCCTATCGTCTTAGCAAGGCAAAATATAGCATTTTGAACTAAATCAAGGGCCATTACTCCGCTTTTACTGGTCCGATACGGCTGGTTTTCGAACTTGTTTGAGCTTTCAACAACATTAACAATTTGATAAAGTTTGGTAACGATCAGATGAACAATGAAGCCCCTATCGTCTTAACGAGGCAAAATATAGCATTTCTAACTAAATCAAGGGCCATAACTCCGCTGTTACTAATCCAATACGGCTGGTTTTCGAACTTGTCCGAGCTTTCATTGATAGTAACAATCTGGTAAAGTTTGGTAAAGATCGAGTGTAAGATGAAGCCCCTATCGTCTTAACAAGGCAAAATTTAGCATTTTTAACTAAATCAAGGGCCATAACTCCGCCGATACTGGTCCAATACGGCTGGTTTTCGAACTTGTCCGAGCTTTCATTGATATTAACAACCTGTTAAAGTTTGGTAAAGATTGGATCAAAATTGAAGGCCCTATTGTCTTAACGAGAGAAAGTTAACGGACGACGGACGACGGACGACTGACAACTCGTCATCCTATAAGCTCTGCTGGTCTTCGACCAGTAGAGCTAATAATATACTGGAAGGAAAAAGAAAAGCATAATCAAAAAATTGCCTATTCTTCACTATTATATACACCTAATTCCTTGTAATATTCCAGATACATCTCAACGTGTTTTGTACAAAAAGGGGCTACAACTAATTACAGAAAGGATAACTCTGTCACGTAGTATACTTTGTTACGCGAAATTCATAAATGTTACTTTATAATGAAACTTTAAAGGGGTAACCTTTAGTGTGTTCGGAGCTGTCTAAACCTTCTTTCCGAAAGGACTGGCCTAATGTCGTCCTGTACCATTCGATTAGCAGTAACATGCTAAACATACAATATATAGCAGAAATACCCAATATGCGTTTATTTTTCCTTTCAGTACCGGTATATCATTTAAGCAATAAAACAAGAGGCCCAAAAGTCTTAAAGAGGCAAAATATAGCCATAACTCCGCCATTACTAGTCCGATCTGGCTAGTTTTCCAATTTAATAAAAATCAATAAAAAAAGAAAAAGAAAAAAAAGAAAAAAGGAAAAAAAAAGGAACAAAAAAAAAAAAAAAGGAAAAAATAAAAAAATATAATAATTTATAAAAAAAATGAACAAAATTGGTAAAGGACCATAAGCTTATAGAAACAGCAAAATATTAAACCTCTTGCTCTTGCAGTTTCAGAGAAGAAGATTTTTTAAGTTTTTTTCCTATACATGTCTATGTAAGACATGTGACCCTTGGGGCGGGGCCAAATGTAACCCCAGGGTCATCATTTAAACAAAGTTGGTAAAGGACCATAAGCTTATAATAAATGTAAAATATCAAACCTCTGGCTCTTGTAGTTTCCGAGAAGAAGATTTTTAAAAAAAAAATCCTATATAAGTCTATGTAAAACTGTGACCCTCGGGGCGGGGACAAATTTGACCCGAGGGTCACCATTTGAACAAACTTATTAGAGGACCATAAGCAGATGCTACATGAAATACATGAGAGCTCTGTGCCATGTGGTTCCAAAGAAGAAGATTTTTTTCAGTTTTTCCCTTTACAAGCCTATGTAAAACTGTGACCCCTGGGGTGGGGCCAAATGTGACCCCCGAGTCACCATTTGAACAAACTTATTATTTGAAGAAACTTGATAGTCTAGGCGTTGGCGATCATTTTAAAAGAAAAACTGTTGAAATCTGTCCAGTGGTTCTGGAGAAGAAGATTTTTTAATGTTTCAACCATATATGGTAATGGCAGCCATCTTGGATGTAGCGCGGACCTAATTTTAACAAATCTAAAAAGCTTCATCTAAGGATCATCCATGTAAAGTTTGGTCAAAATTAGCCAAGCGGTTTCTGAGGAGAAGTCGTTTGAAGAAAAGTTAACGGACGACAGACGACAGACAGACGACGGACGATAGACAACACACCATCCCATAAGCTCTGCTGGCCGTTGGCCAGTAGAGCTAAAAACAAAAACTTACAAGTACAAGATTTGCAGTCGAAGATGTCGTCTGCTCCAGTAACGTTGTTGTAAGTTCCAGCCGGACATTGATACTCAGTAGCATATTTTGTACCAGCCGGACAGTAGGATCCTGAACACAGAAATGGTGAAAATAATTATAAACTTTTTAAATGAACTATACCGAGAGCTGTAACTATTCAATCTTTTTTTTAAATTCATTTTTTTTCCCGTTTAAGCCTTACTAAACTTTTAAACACATCTCATTCTTGTATTATATCTTTGCTGTAATTTATTTTTGCTGCAAAATACATATTTTAAAATGCGATGTTGCTGTTATTTTTATCCTTGATGACGGTGTCATATATTTTTGTCAATTTCTTTGGTTGAATTTATTAATTTTAAAATAGTTTGTATAATCTTTATATTTTCTCAGTTGATTTACATTATAATTTCCTGCCTACCTTTAGGACAGGGTGTGCTGGAATAGTTATCGACATTGGCGAGGCAATAGTATCCCGCCATACAGGTTTTACATGTGGCCAGTTTTGTCACATCACTGTATGTTCCAGCCAGACATGGCTTCGGTGTGGAAGTTCCGAGCGGACAATAGTTAGCAACCGGACATGGCGCTGGAAAGAATGAGATTTAAAAATATAACTAGCAAAACAAAGTGATTTGTATTAAACCTTTTTTTTTTTAGTCTACAAGACCCAATTCCTATAGTGTTAAAAAACAATTCTAAATATTCTATATCTATATAGGCAGATCCAAAATTTCACACTGGGGTGCGGTTGACCCTACAGAGTAGAGCAGGGAGATTCTTATCGGTATGTAGGAGAAGTTTATGGCTCAACAATAAAACAATATTTCAAATTAACAGTATGATATGTTAACAACAACAAATGTTGTTTCAAAACGAGCACATAACAAGTAATTATTGAATCTTGCTATTTATTTATACAGTAACAATAGTTTCATGTTCACCCCTCAAAATGCGTAATGCCAGACTATTACCTCCAGTTCCAGTGTTGTTGCTATCAGGCGCGGCTGTGTCAACTCCCGAGGTACAGAAGTACCCAGCGGCACATTGCCCTGTGGGGGTGGAGAGCCCAGGCGTCGCGCAGTAACTTCCTGCATCACACTGCAAACACTCGCTAACTGTTTCCAGTTTCGTGACAGGGTTGTAAGTGCCAGCTGGGCACAGAGAGTAGTTGTAGCCATTGTTTCCGGGGCAGTACGCACCCGTTGGGCACTCGTCTAGACGATCCTTGTTAACGCAGTAGTAGCGTGGGAGACATGCGTCACATTCAGATGCACCCGTGGTATTCATGAACGTTCCTACAAATGTCGATGAGCATTTTTTTATTTGTTTTTATTTTAATCATTTTTTTTCTTACAATACATATATCAACAAAAATAAATAGTTTCTGACAGTGAAATAGTAATCCAAGAACATAATTATAATAGCTTTAATTATTTAACAATTATAAAAAGCACTGTTTCACATGCAATTGTAGAGGAAAAAAAACACAGTACGAAAGTGAACTCAATGAACACAGATTGAGGCAGAACAATAAATTTTGTAATGGAGGAAGACAGATGTGGTGGAGGAGTGGTTGACATACTTGCCTCCCATCCCAGAGGTACTGATTCCTGGTGGGGTCCAGACCTGGATTTTTCCAATACACTTTCGGAGTGCCTTACCTGGGAAAGGTACTGTAAAAGTGTGTTATCTACGCACTTCAAAACAACTCAAAAACTTCCGCAACTCACCGTCAAGACAAAGTAAGGGTGCGGTACTGCCTGTTGGACAGTAGTTGCCAGCGGGACAAATATTTCCGGTAACGCCATCTGTTGGTTTACTCGTGTTGGCAGACGCCGTGCAATAATAACCAGCAGTGCAGTCACCTGAGCACAGAAAATAGCATTCAAGATTTACTACCAGTACTTTCTTTAAATCAATGAGATGTTTTTTTAGTTTTTTTTCTATAAAGACGTGATATTAAAATGATGAAAATTAATCACAGTTAATTTTGGCTAATAAAAATGTTAATACTACACAAGTTTGATTCATGACTTCATTATACAACCAAATTTCTATATGTGCGACTCTAAACCAAGAGCTTTAAACATTATTGTATCCATATATCCTAATATATTGGTATGGTAAACAATTCAGAACCGTATAGTTTTGGTGTAATCAACTATTTAACAGATGTTGTGGTAATAATTATAAAACCATCTGCATGCATTTCAGCCTGTTCAAGGGGAACAACTCTTGACAAATATATTACAAGTTCTTTTGAAAACCATGCATCACCGCTTTGTAAAGCCAACAAACTTGGTAATGGAAAGTTTTCATCGTTTGAAAATGTTTTTTGCTTTTTTCAGCTTCCAGTGTGTTCTCTTGAAATTGTCAAATCACGTGAACATGGTTTTAACCTGATTGGCAAGTCAGCTCACAACAAAGTTGAAATAAGGGTATCTGTAAATGTCAGAGTTGTTCCCCTTAGAAGTGTTGATAATGACAGAGTTGTTTCCCTTAGAAGTGTTGATAATGACTAACCGACTAATCACTGTAATTATAAGCTTAATTAAAAAATATATATTAATATATAACATGCAAAAAACAACAACAGAAAACATGCTGTAACATCTGGTCATCCAATGGAACGGCTGGGTTCAGTAACAATTTTCGAATGTTCTTTATCATAATTCATTTTATGCATATTCAAGCACTTGTGAATAAACCTATACTTTTAATCAGCACATATACATTATTATATGACCAGAACAGAGTTTTGATAAACAGTTTTGTAGTGTACTTTTGCCATTATTTGGTGGGTTAGTTTTCTTAAAGACCCCCTTGGGTAAAGAAATACCTACACGAAAAGGTATTTAATGTATAACTGTGCCATTTCTTAAACTCGGGGAGTACATACAGATTATTTAAATACTGAATAAGCTGCATGCCATTAAGTGGCAATCATGCAGTTTTTATCAAATAATTAATTTATGTTTAAATTGCTGTAATCTGAATTTAAAAGAGTTTTTTAAAACAGCAGACATGATTTTGGGTATAATAAAAAGGAGAGTGATATATATCAGTCAATGATAAATTTACATTTTCATTTTTTGTTCATTTTTACTACTACATCAATACCACAAACTACATTTCTGACTTGATATCGCTTTTTCTAGAAAGCATACATAGTTGAATAATGTATTGCAAAGTTAAGTTCTTCTTACGCTGCTAGTAGTCATATACTTCCTGTTTGAAAAAAACGGGCGACAATACGGAATAACACAAATTTGTGGACGTGTTGAATGATTAGATAGGGGCTTTTGTAAATGAGCTCGGCAATTTTGCAGGAATATAGCCTGGTGATCTAAATATTCTGTTAGCACAATATTATCTTTCGTTGGGAAGCACTTCCTTGCCATGTGTATAAGCTGCGAAAACTTGTAAAAATTGTATCTTATTCATAATGATGTTCTGGGTCATCGGTCTCATAAAGACTGATGTCTGGCAGGCTTGTAGCCAGACCTGAAATTTAACTGAGGCAAATCCCTTTCTAGCTGGGTCTGAGGACATTATCCCAGAAAAACCTGTTGATTTCTACCTGTGATTTTTTGCATTTTAGTGCATCCCCGGGCCAGATTCAAGTATATTTTAGTGATTTTATTAGATATTCCATTAGAATGCCTACTTCAATGTTTGCTATGTTCCCAAAACTCTACCGAACAACTGCTTCGGTGTGCCTCGCGTAGCCTGTGTCTAGTTACCTGGGGATGATAGCTTGGTTGATAACACACCAACCTTGTAATATCTATAAACGTAAGCCAATGATACATTTGCCTATATCAGTCATTGTAACAAAGCGCAGTATCTAATACAACAATGCAATAAACATGCATGTATCACAATACCGATATGACAATATAAACGCAAAACAAGGACTAAATTACGTGCACGGTCTACAATGACCTATAACTTACAATCATCGCAGACTTTTAAAACAATAGAATCATTTAAGGAACTACTTTTTACAACAGTATTTAATAGGAAACACTTTTTCTTTAAAAACAAAACAACATGAAGTCATATTCCTTGACAATGAACAGTATTCAGGGTGGAAACATGCGGTTTTATTGAATAACATATCGTGAAATATCGTGAAATATCATGCACTTGGGCAAGTGAACGTAATTGATTTTATGTATTGTATACAATTATTAAATACATTTTCTACACAGGCACATTGATTCTGAAGATTGAGGAAAGTTTTCGTCAGATCAGATGCGTCCATTTCAAGATGATGCAAAAGAAAAGAAATAAAAGTTTTTGGGTGTTTTTTTTTCTTTTTATAGTTAAACCAAAATATACGAATATACGAATACCATTGTTTCAATAGGAAAATTACTCTACCATGTTTGTACCCACATGGAAAAGCCATTCAGACCCATACTGGATATCACCTATTATTAAAAATACACACCGTTTTTCTTACCAGCTGAACAGGTATGTAAAGGTAGGTTTAAAAAATAGTGTCGTATCAGAAGGAGATGAAAAAGTCGACTGTCGAAGTATATGTGAGAATTCAGATCATGTGTCGAATTTAAACATATTTCTTGGGAAAATGCAAGGGAAAATACAAATACATTTGTTTTGTTGGTCAATATAAAGCATTATGCACGGGGAACATTGTGAATGCGCGTGCAGCATTCCGACATTGGACAGTGTCAGGTAAATAGTGTAAACAACAATGTTGTTATCACTTAGGAATGTTTCACTTGATATTACCGACAATGCCGCCAACTGTAAAAAGTAGTATTTTATTAAAATGCATAATTATCGAAACATACATGCACTGTCACCTCTAAAAATTCACTTCTAAATGAAAGTCAATCATGTATATGTATATATGAGGGTGTAACCCCGCCTTTGTATACTGGATTCAGGTCATTGTATGACAGTATTCTGTAAGCAAAGACTGGCGTACAGTATGCTGGTGGTTGCATTTGCACCTCCTTTAGGACGCCAGATGCTTGGCCAACGAATAGACTATTCTGGATGCCAGTGGGGTGGGCAAGTTACACTCCCTTATATAAAGTTGGAAAGAGTTTGATAAAAATTTAAATAAGATATGTTTTGTTTAAATACCACTGAAATTATGAACATACTGGATTTGAAATATATATTTTTTTTAGTTTCTGAAATATTTTTTCCCTTGAGTTTGAACACAAATAAACTCAGCTAATTTATGTATCAGTTAAATAATTTTCGTTTGCATGAAATCTTTAATTAGAACATTACTAGTTTCCATAGCAACCAAACCCTCACCTGTATAGTTGCTGAGTCCAGACGAGCCACAGAATCTTCCAGCTGGGCAGTTGACACAGTCTGTGGATGCTGTCGCCCCGGTAGTTGGCAGGTAGGTACCCAGGGGACAGGGATAGGGGCTGGCAGTACCCAGGGGACAGTAGCGACCCACGGGGCACTCATCACCGT
This sequence comes from Cyrtodaria siliqua, assembly GCA_037043455.1. Classification (NCBI taxonomy): domain Eukaryota; kingdom Metazoa; phylum Mollusca; class Bivalvia; order Adapedonta; family Hiatellidae; genus Cyrtodaria; species Cyrtodaria siliqua. The sequence continues at coordinate 145,992 of JAWPHD010000141.1, read as the reverse complement.
AAGACTGCCCAATGGGGTTCTGCAAGATAGCACTGCTTGTGCAGAAGTGCCCCGCATCACACTTGTTAACAGGAGTAGTCAAACCTGAAAATGAGTACTTGATGTCAGCAGGAGTGGTCAAACTTAAAAAATGTATTTATTTTGCCGCTAATGTCGAATATTTGGGTGAACATGTTGTTGCCGTTTTATTACGAAAGCGTTGCAATTTCGAGTAGCTGTAGATCAGGGACCATACTTTTCAGTGCTAATATTACACTTATACATAAATACATACAATACACATATAATTCTGGTTCCAAGTATGATTTTTATACACATTAAACGGCCCTAATCATAGTTTGTACACATATAATATAGGTTCTGTTTCGCTTGAATAACTTCTTTGAAAAAAGTACTTCTGTAAGAATTACTCACCGTCAGTATTGCATTCAATAGGAATCACTCACCATCCGTATTGCATTCTATAACAATCACTCACCATCAGTATTGCAGTACCATCCTGGATCGCACGGAGTACATGCAGTCACATTCTGCAGTCCGGTGGCATTAGAGTATGTGCCTGCTGGGCAGGGTGTCTCAATACTTGACTGGGTGGGGCAGTAAGAGCCGACCGGACACACGTAGCCATTGACACCATTAGTAGGCGTGGAAATAGCAGATCCAGTCAAACATACATAGCCTGCACTGCAAGGACCAGTAGGTACAGGTAAGCCTGAAAATGGAAATAATAAGTTAAAAACAAAGTTTTAAAGAATGTCCCATAATTATTTATATCGTGTCAGGACCTACTTTAAGGCCTTTTTGATATCTTGTTTTTTTAAACCAATTCTATTCACACCGACATCTTGATTTTTATGCTTTTTATCAGCGTTTATTGCATATTTTTCAATTGAATCAGAAGATCAATGTGCATTCTTTAACATTAACCTGTAGTTGTACGTGGCATTATTACCTGGAGTTTCACAGAAGAATCCTCCATCACACTGAATACACTGGCTTGCCGTCTGGAGTCCAGTGCCATTGTTGTATGTGCCGGCCGGGCATGGATACTCAGTGGCAGATGTTGTATTCACCTGACAGTAGGAACTGTTCGTACAGGAGAACGGATTAATGGTTCCCGTAGAGGATCCAAGATTCGCTGTGGCTTCCACAGGATCACAGTACCTGTAAGCATGTAAGAACACAGTAGGGTAAATGTCTGCTTTAATACCCATGTAAACAGTTCAATTTGCGATAAATTGAACCCTGATGTAAAAATATTGAGCCTACCAAAATTCATTTCAGGAAATAGCATTTCTGTTTCCTAAATATATTTAGAAAAAATTAATAAGTGTGAAAAAAGATTCTTCATTTCTGCCAAGTTATATTGTCTGTATTACTGAATATTTCAACTGTTACAGAACTGGCAAAAGCAGTAGTTGGACACAGAAAGTACCAACTACACAGTAATGACCTAACCGATTTTATTCAATTGTATTTTAAACTAGAAATGTATCTTTGAGCACAAATGTCCTTGCTGTAAGCTTTCCGCTGAAATATAAAATCACTAAAGGGAAATAATTCCCCTGAAAGTCAACTGATCGGGGCCAGCATGACTTTATACTGATACTTCCCAGCAAATATCTCCAACATCTACTGAGAATTTCAGAAGAAGCACTCCAAACAAGAAAGTGTGATGTACGCACAAACTGTGACATATGAACGGCAAGGGAGAACTGTATATGCCCTTCTCACCCACATATGATGGAGGCATTATAAAAGTTTAAAAAAAAATGTAATAAAAGAAAGTATACATATATAAATATAATGCCAAATAAAAGTAGTTAAGCGGACCTTCCAGCTGGGCAATCTTTACACAAGATCTGTCCTATCTCATCCTGGTATGACCCGGCTGGACACTGCACCGGAAGTCCGGTTCCACCTGGACAGTAGTGTCCCACTGTACAGTTGAAGGCCGATGGTGTGGCAGAGCTTTGACCGGCGGGGCAGTAGTATCCAGGTGCACACGGACCGGTAATGCCCGTGCTGGAGCAGTAGTAGCCTGGAGTGCACTGGTCGCAGTTTGACAGCGCGATGTTACCCTCGTTGAGAGAGAAGGAGCCGGGTGGGCAGGAAGTGGGGGTGATGGAACCGACCTCACAGTAGTGGTTGATGGTACATATGGTGGTGTTGGGCGTCGTTGCACCACTTATACAGTAATAACCTGGTTTATAAAGTGACATATGTCGAATATGTAATAATTCTTAACCATTTTAACAGTTGTGTTATATTGAGGAAATTTTAATGATTTAGTGATCAAACATTTATGATAATTAAAAGCATGAATTTTATAGCCAAAATAGCATAAACCAATTTAATATTTAAATACTAAATTACAAAGAAGAGAATAAGCTATATGATCATTCAATGATAAAGCCTAAATTATGGAAAAAAAGAAAAGAAAATAGCCACTTGCTGATTTATAAAAAAATAATAATATTTGCATTATCATTGAGAAACTATTATCAATCATTCATGCCATGTGTCCCGTTAACGATTTCTGTCTCAAACAGCCTTATGATCTTTGTTAATGACAGAATAAATTGCGCTCCACCCACCTGCATCACATTGTCCTTCTGGAGCTGCCAATCCGTACTGACCGCAATAGTGACCACCATCACACTGCACCGGGTAGTTGGCCCCAGCCGGACAGTATGTTCCCGGCCAACATTCACCTCCAGTGTGGTTCACTGCGGGGCACGAGCACATGGATGGGTCGGTCGTGTTGTCGATGGCGACGGGCATGGCCTGATAGGACATTCCTGTGCAGAACCAACCTCCCGAGCAGTTGCCACTGGGTTCAGCCATGCCGTCATCTGAGAAAAAAATAAGCTGTTATAATATGCCTCTTAATACAGGTGAAATTTTAATACAGGTAACTGCTTTATACATGTGGTCACCTTAAACAGGTGACATCATACTACACGTGACCTCTTAATACAGGTGACCTCCTTATACAGGTGACCTCATTATAAACATGGCCTCTAAATATAGGTGACCTCTAAGTCACCTTAGACAGGTGACCTCCTTATACAGGTGACCTCATAATACACATGGCCTCTAAATATAGGTGACCTCTAGGTCACCTTAGACAGGTGACCATCTTATACAGGTGACCCCTTAATACATGTGACCTCTAACACAGGTGAGATCATACTACAGTTGACCTCATAATCCAGGTGACATAGTACTACATATGACCTCTTAATACAAATGACCTCCTTATACAGGTGACCTCATAATACACTTGACCTATAATACAGGTGAGATCATATTACAGTTGACCTCATAATCCAGGTGACATAGTACTACATATGACTTCTTAATACAAGTGACCTCCTTATACAGGTGACCTCATAATACAGGTGACCTATAATACAGGTGAGATCATACTACAGATGACCTCATAATCCAGGTGACATCATACTACATGTGACCTCTTAATACAGGTCAGGGCAATCGTTTGACCATTTTTGGGGCCGAAATTTGGCCCCATTCCCCTCCCCTAAATGTATATATTTTCCCCCCTTTTCCTGTGAAAAATTCCTCTTTAAAAAAAAAAAAAAAAAAAAAAAAAAAAAAATATTAGAAATTGTTTAACTCCAATACGGGAAAACAGCATACATTTTGCAATTTGGAATGGTTAATTCTTGGTACCACTTAAATAATAAAAAAAACACACACTAATTTGTGTTTCTTAGAAATTCCCCTTCGATATTGAAAACAACGCAAAATTCCCCTTCCTGATGGCCCTGGCCCCAGTCCCCTAAAAGCTGACTAATGCCCTGCAGGTGACCTCCTTATACAGGTGACCTCATAATACAGGTGATCTCATAATACAGGTGTCCTCATAATACAGGTGACCTCCTAATACAGGTGATCTCTTAATACAAGTGACCTTCTTATACAGGTGACCTCTTTAACAGGTGACCTGATACAGGTGTGCTCCTTATACATGTGACTTCTTAATACATGTGACCTCTAATACAGGTGACCTCCTTATATAGGCGATCTCATTACACAGGTAACCGCTAATACAGGTGACATTTTAATACGCTTTGATAAGGGATGGTGACCTGTCTCAGTTACCTCAGTTGTCTGAGTTGTCTGAGTAATAACAACATATTCTTTAGCACTTACTTTCACAGTACTTTCCTGCTGGACACTCCGTACAGTCTGCCAGCTCATCAGCCCCATCTACAGGGTTATAAAAGCCCTTGGAACATGGGAACTCATTGGGGTCCGATGTGCCCTGGGGGCAGTAGTATCCGGCCTGGCAGGGATAGGAACTGTAGAATGTGGTGTTCTGTTCGCAGTAGTAACCAACTGGGCATGGCAGGCATGTGGCTCCGCCAAGTACTTGGCTAAATTGAACAACAAAATAAAACTATAATATTAAAAGAACAACGTAAAGATAGGTACACAGCAACTGAAGTTGGATGTTGATGTTGGTCTACATAAATTGAAGGCAGAAATATAAAATGCATGTCGATTTCTTTTACGAGACAGAAAGAGAAAGAGGATGAAACAGAGGGAAAGAAACACTGGTAAAGGAGAGAATGTGAAAGGACATATAGACAGCAAGCCAGAGTCAGACATGCTTAGCTTACCTGTAAGTTCCTGCAGCACAGGGGATAGGTGCTGGTGATCCTGTGGGACAGTAGTGACCAAGCGGACACTCATCTCCAGTTCCCGTGTTGTTTACAGAGCTGGATGGATTAGCAACGTTCACACCTGTCAAATAATAAAGAAAACACAACTGAATGATGGATTAGCAACGTTCAAACTTGTCAAATAATAAAGAAAACACAACTTTTTTTTTTGGAACAGAATAAATCTTGTATTATATACAATCGCAGGTAACATGGATTACAACAAGAGGGAAAGGTACATTACATATATGTACATACAAATGGTACAAAAAACGGTATACAAGGATCATACTTGGCATTGTGTAAAAGAATTCTGACGAAAACTCGTAGTTTTTTTTGGACTTTGCGGGATGGGTTAAAAGCTCCCTGTATTTAATGACATTCATGTGCTGATAGAAATAACGTGGTATGTAATGCTTGCGTATTTGATCAAAATGTGGACGTTTTAATAAGTACTGGAATTCGTCACCTATGTCGGAATCGCAAAGTGCACAACGTCTGAGGTTATACGCAGTGTTAGTGAATCTGCCAGTTTCAACAGGGAACCTATGGTTAGTCGTCCGGAATTTAAATAAATAAATATATTTGCTTCTTGGTAATTTAAGATAGTTTTCGAATGCTAGGTCATCTTTAAAAAGTTTATAGTTTTTCCTTTTTGACGAATTTTGTAAGTCGGATCTCCAAGATTGTGTAAACTGGTCAACTAGCGTTTGTTTAATTGAGAGGTGAATGCTACAGTGTTGTAATGTATTGCGGTTTGTCCATATATCTGAATTGCCAGTTTTATTGAGAATGGATTGGATGTGTTTTAACCACTTATATTCATAATTTTCAGTGTTATCCATTGATTTGTAGTACAGGAAACTTAGCTTTGATTGGTTTCCAAAGATGAGTTTGTTCCAGAATTTTATCATATGGGTTTGTATAGTTATGGCAATTGGATGTCTACCTAGTTCGGCATACAACATATATGAGGGGGTGCTTTCTATTTGTAATTCTTTTTAAAAAATCTGTTAGTATACGTTCTATGATGTCTAAATTTTCGAATCCCCAGACTTCGCAAGCATATGTCAGGATCGGTAATATTGTATGGTCAAACAATTTTAGTTGGAGATCTAATGGGAGGTCTAAATTATTAATTTGTCTGTAAAGTAAAAAATTGCTTTGTTCAACAAGATGTTTTCGTGTATTAAGGAAGCTTCCAGAACTAGAGAATATGATGCCTAGATATGTATACATGTTTGTGAGGTCTATTTCATCTGGTCTGAATTTACATGAGAATCGCACGGTATTGCGAGCACCAAATACAATAATAAAGAAAAGACAACTGAATGATGGATTAGCAACGTTCACACCTGTCAAATAATAAAGAAAACACAACTAAATGATCGATTAGCAACGTTCACACCTGTCAAATAATAAAGAATACACAAATGAATGATGGATAAGCTGCCTTCACATCTGTCGTGGCGTCCCGTTAAGTTTTCTTCACTTGCATGTGTTCAATTATAAATACTAATTATACGAATATTATAAAGCAAATTGTTTTATCACATTACTGACTGTTGAGAGTATTGCACCAATAATATATTTAAACCTATGTCATAATCAGAAGAAAAAATAAAATCTCAGTTTTTTTATTTAATTATATGCAAGCAGTTGATACTGGATTAATATATCGAGACGCAAATTTTAATGCTTGGTAAAAAGTTCAAGATTGCCATGTATCCCTTTAAGAATGGTCAAAATATATGAAATGGACAAAAGAAAATGGATATATCCAAGTGTACGCACCAAGCTCGCAGTAGTGACCTGCATCACAATTTGCAGTCACAGCCGACTGACCAGGCAACTGACAGTACTTCCCACCATCACACTGGGTACATTCCGACTCCTGCGTTATTCTGGTGCTTGGATTGTATGTACCGGCTGGGCAGGGTTGGATATCTGCACCGGTTCCAGTGGGGCAGTAGTGACCCACCGGGCAAGTGTCAGCTCGGTCTTTGTTTACACAGTAGAATCCTTCCGGACATGTGTAGCAGACAGCAGCCCCCGTGTGGTTAGTGTATGTGCCGTTGGGGCAGAAGTGGTTCTGGGTAGAGCCGGTGGGACAATAAGAACCAGCAGGGCAGATGTCGCCAGTAGTGCCATCTGTTGGGGCCATGCTTTGGGAACCAAGCACGCAGAAGTATCCTGAAAGTGAACAAAATTAAAATTGATATGCATATATACAATAATTATTGTACTGTCTTTTGCTTAACAGTTTTCAGTCTTGAATTCTTTATAAAAGAAAATCCAACTCTATCAGTTCACTTGAGACTACATGCATTCATACAAAGTCATAATACTGTTAGTTTAAGGCAGTGTGTCTTAATCATCATCATCATCTTAAAAAAACATCATCATCAACACCTGCATCATCAGAATCATCACAAATTGTCATTATCAGTCTAAAATGTTGTACAACCATTATGTTAGACCCACAAAGTCATCCTAAAAAGAACTTTAATACAATTCAGATTTACACATTAAATACTGACCTTGCAAACAATCGCCAGCCACGGCGGACATTCCGGTCACATCACAGTATTTTCCTGGATCACACATCAAACACGCACTGTCGTTGGTCCTTCTTGTAGATGGTTGGTAGGTACCAGCTGGACAGGCAGTTTGTTGGTAGCTGGCACCCGGACAGTAATGTCCGACTGGACATTCATCTCCGTAACTCTGTCCCACAGGGCTGGCTTCTTCCGATGCATTACTGCAGTAATAACCTGGCAGACAGTTACCGGATGTAGCACTCAGTCCGGTGGAATCACAGTACTGTCCTGGTGGACATGTCGTACAACTGGATAGTGCTGTAAGCTGAGGCGCGGATCCGTATGTACCTTTGGGGCAGTCTACTGGTGAAGAGGACCCCATTACACAATAAGTTCCCTGTGGACACTGGTTACCATTGGTCGATGGATTTGGAGCTGTCGCACCAAGCGTGCAGTAATAGCCGGCAGAGCACTGTCCAGTTGGTTCAACAATATTCGATGCCTGACAATAATACCCTGGTGTGCAGAGTGTACATTGGGTAGAGTTTTCAAGAGATGTGGCATTGCTGAAGGTTCCAATTGGGCATGGGTTTGAACCGGAAGTTTGTGTGCCTTCTGGACAGTAGTAGCCTGCTGGGCACACTTTTGGTGTCACCACTCCGTGAGTAGTTTCACCTACCCCACTCTGTTCCTCTAGTATAGCCTCATTCTGGTCACAGTACATGCCTGCAGGACAGACAACACAAGCTCCCTGTCCGGTGTTTGGCTGATAGAAGCCGGATGCACATGGTGTCTCTGTCGCACTACTAACTGGACACTGATGTCCTGCCAAACACTCATTTTCTGGTGGCTGTTGCACTATGCTTCCTGCCGGACAGAACCATCCTACATCGCAATCGCCATTAGGTAACTCCCTTCCAGTTCCAGCACAATATTTACCGGCTGTACATGGGAGACAGTGTGTGAGGTTCTCGTTGGAATAGTCATTGCTATAAGTTCCCTCGGGACATGGAGTAGGGGTCTGACTACCTTCTGGACAATAGTTACCCTTTGAACAAATATCCCCAAATGTTTCGTTGACAGGATTGGGTATAGTCGCTCCACTACTACAGTAAAATCCAGCGTGACAGGGTCCGGTGACAGCGCTAAGTTCGTCTGTCTCACAGTAGGACCCGCCAGTGCAGGCTGTAGATATTGATGAACCAGCTGGGCAGAATGTTCCGGTTAAACATTTACCACCAATGCTCTGTGCTGGGCAATGACAATCTGAACCGGATTGGTTTCCGAGGATGCCCGGTTTATCAGTCCAGGATCCAAGAGTGCAGTACCAGCCACTGGCACAGTTACCAGCAGGATTTGAGAGACCGGGCGACGGGCAGTACTGGCCAGCAGTACACATGGTACAGGCAGCATCGGTAGTAGATCGAGGATTGCTGTTGTATGTACCATTGTTACATGGATATTGGTTGGCAGAACCTGTGTTGAGCGGGCAATAATGACCTATAACAATAAAACATATTCAACTTTACTAAACTTCAAATCATAAAAGTATCTTATCAAATTTATATTTAAAAAAAAATATATCCATCTCATTAAAATAAATTGTTCATATTCCTTTTTTTTAATGTACAAGTTAAAATACAAAAACTTTCAATTTTTTTTTTCATATTTCTATTTCCAGAAGTTTCACTGGCGTAATATATAATACCATGAAAAAAGTATTTTCACGAAACAGCACACTAAACAACTTTACAAATGAACATTAGAAGCATGAAATTAACCCACCAGTTGGACAATCAACATAAGCTGAAGATCCGGCTATGCAGTAATATCCGGCAGGGCAGGCCTTACACACCGACTGTTGCTCAAGATCATTGTAAGTGCCGGCTTGACAGTCCACCGGCACACTGGTTCCATTCTCACAATAATTTCCAGTGGGGCATGGACCTCCGGTGGCATCTGTCGTGGGTGGTCTCGAAGAGTTTGAGCCTCCTGTGCAAAAGAATCCGGCATTGCACAATCCGACCGGTTCAATGAGTCCAGTTGTATCGCAATAATAACCTGGAGAGCACTGCGTACACTCCGAGACATCGGTCAACATTGTCTTGTTACTGAAAGTACCGAGCGGACACGCTACTGGTTCCTGGGTTCCGGCCACACAGTAGTATCCAGGCGGGCAAGGACCAGCATCTCCGGCTGTCAAGCCAGATGGCTGGAAGTCATCAGAGCCACTTCTACAGAAGTAGCCGGCATCGCAGTTTCCACTGGGAGCTGTCAGGTTGGTAATGGGACAGTACTGGCCACCGTCACACTGAGTACACTGCGACTCTGCTGATAGTTTGGTAACTGCACCGTAAGTACCAGCCGGGCAGCTTTTCCAGTACAAGCCAGTATTTGCTGGGCAGTAATAACCTTGGGGACAATCCACCTGGTTTATTCCATCACTACAATAGTGCGTAGCTGTACAATCCCAGCATGCCGTTTGAAGCGTCGTGTCCATAAAGGTTCCAGGTTCGCATGGAAGTGGGGCACCACTTGCTGCTGGACAGTAATGGCCAACCGGACAAATATTGCCAGTGATATTATCTGTTGGTGTACTGGATATCGCTGCACTGCTACAGTAGTATCTCTCAGAGCAGTTTCCGCTGGGTGCTGTGAGTCCAGGTGAAGAACAGTAGGTACCACTATCACAAGCTTGGCAGTCGCTCAGGGCACCTTTGCCTGAAAACAAAATAAATGTTCTAGAAAAAATGGAATTCTATGGCAGTATAAGGCACTATACATTATCATTAGTTAATGACAATATTCTTGTTAATCGTGATCATAAATAAACATGGTACATGTAAATTTAAAGGTTCAACATAGTGGGGTGTGGGGGTCATCACTACGAGCAACATTCAAGTCTAATTTCCAAGGATAGGAGGTAGTATCAGTAACAAATATCCCCATGTTGGTACTGGGTTCTGTTTTATAACATACTCCAGTGTAATTGTTGTAAATCTAATTCCCCACTAATGGGAATTTGTTCTGTCTAATCCCAGAATCCCATTGGGGAAAACATAGATACATAATCCACATACATCCACAATACACATAGGCATAATCAATCATACAGTGAACTGTACTGTTAATGTGTCGAGGGCCTTAACCATAGTATAACACATATATGTTGTCACATACATACGCTCACTCATACAATGAGTTGTGGAGGGCCTATAAATCTTAGTATAGCACACTCTGACCTACCTGGAGCTGGATTGTATGTGCCTTTGGGACATTCTGTTGATTCGTATGATCCTGCAACACAATAAGATCCTGCTGGACAAATGTTTCCCATAATTCCATCTGTGGGATTGGAAACTGAAGCTCCCAGAATGCAATAGTACCCAGCATCACAATCTCCAGATTCTGCTGACAGACCGTTGGTGGCGCAGTATTTACCCGCTGTACATGTGACACAGTCTGACTCGGCTTCTAGATTGGTTCCGGGATTAAACGTTCCATTGGGACATGGATATTCGGTGGAGAAATTTGTACTGGTTGGGCAGTAGTAGCCGGACGGGCAATTTTCGGGGTTCTGGACTCCGTGAGAGCAAAGTGTATTATTCTGGGTAGTTCCATCACAAAAGTATCCAACAGGACAAGTTTTGCATGTTGTCTAAAATGGAATGAGAATGAAAAGTATCTGTTAATAACAGCAACTACATCAAATGAACATCATTTCTGACCAAACATGTAAGCTTGTTCAAGGTTCTATTACATGTAACACTTTTTTTAATTTTTTATATTACATCGATAAACTGCATCAATTTTGCATCAAAATGCAGGCTAACAATAAGCTAAAATGAAAAGTAAGAAAATATAAATAAGGTATAAATATTTTCCTTTCTGAGAATGCAACCACAGGTACTTTCAGATAAGGATTTGTCTTCTTTAATGCTTAAAAGTCATAAAACTATAAACATACAGTCCATTCTTAACCTTGACCTTTTCGATTGAACTTAGGACCATGGTCCCCACTCACAATCAAATGCAGTCCTCACCAAACATTACACACATACAGTCCACACTCAACTTTGCACTAGAAGAGAAGGACCATAAGCCTTTGAACTACACACGCATATCGCAGCAGAAAGTAACCATCTTTTGGTGTTACCCTGTATCTTACCATGCCGAATTCATCCTGGTAAGTACCCGAAGCGCAGGCCTGCTCTGTGCCACTTCCAGTGGGGCAGTAGTGACCGGGCGTACAAATGTAAGCAGACGGATTTCCCACGGACTGACTGACTGGACAGTAGTAACCTTGGGTACACATCCCTGTTGGGGATTCCAGCCCTGGGCTGCTACAGTAATAACCTGTAAGACAAACGCATTTACTTGTGAACAAGTTTACTGGGGAAGAGTATAAACTGTCCATTTCTGGTCAACCGACTATCCATTTCTGGTTAGTCAACTCTCCATATTTGATAAATCAACTGTCCATTTCTGGTCAACCGACTATCCATTTCTGGTTAGTCAACTCTCCATATTTGTTCAATCAACTGTCCATTTCTGGTCAAACAAGTATAGAAATGTGGGGGGCGGAAAAAGAAGATTATTTCCTGTGGGGACTTCGTTTGAATAAACATGGCATAACAATCACTTCTGGAAAGCATGTGTCAAAAATATTTCAAATAGTTCTTAACAAGAATATTTTAACTGTACTCTATCAAAAGATGATGTAACCGTGACGGGCCATTTTTCTACTAGGTGGTTATTTAACGCATGCATGCTTGATTAAACAGCTTACTTTGAAAAGGCAGACTAAAAAAAAAATATATATATTCTAAATAAAATACACATTGAAAATGCATACCTGCTGTACAAGGTTGACAGTCTGATAAAGCTGTATTTCCTGTTGCATTGCTATAGTAACCAGTCGGACAATTTACCGGTGTCGTCGTACCAGTGTCACAGTATTTTCCCTTAGGGCAGATGTCACCAGTGACGCTGTCTGTCGGGTCGGGTTGTATTGCTCCGGAAGTACAATAGTAACCAGCGGTGCACATTCCCGACACAGCGGCCAAACCGTCACTGTTACAGTAATAGCCTAAAAAACAGGACAGTGATTGATTATACACAGAGGCCAACTATTAGTCACCATTTAGAATGTTTCGGTATATATTTAAATTGTCAATTTCCCCATTCATTCATATACACTTATAATTATGTTTTAAAACAATTTTCTTTTGGTTTTTTGTTGTTGTTTCCTTGCTTCTTTCCTGTTTCAAAAAATTCATTGAAATTATGTCATCGACTTTCTTTTATAAAAAAACGTATGTTAAAAGAGTGTATGTGTCTAAAAGTGAACAGTTTGAAAGTTTAGATTGACTGCACTTAACATTTAATATCTGAAAGTATTTACATAGATTTTTTTTTTGTCATACTGTATTTTGTAAATTTGTATATAATAGAGGGCCTCATGGCAGATTATTTTTAACTGAATGTGTTACCCTCTGAAAATAAAGACTACCACCGTATTATGATTCACAATAATTGTCAAAGATTTAAATTAAAAGGAAGATAGTAAGATATGGATTTTTATATGGAGCAAACAACTTTTTTCCTGTTTTAATAGAAAGGATTAGTATGACTAAAAGGATGGATCTATGAGCAATTGACAGATATAACCGGACTGTGGAAGTTACATTTCAGTAGACAATTTATGATAGATGTATATCTTTGTGGGCCAAATAAAATTTTGCAACCCTTAACCCATTAAGCACGTCTACAATGGCCTTTGCGAGTAACTCGCAGGCTAAATCCCCCCCCCCCCCCCCCCACACACACACACCACCTCTCCCCAGTGATAAATCCCCCCTTACAATGTCCAGCTGCTGATCAGTCATTTCCCCCAAAACACCCCTTTATCACATAAATGGAATGGTCTTAATTCAAATAAAGAACAGATCATTATATATGTAGCGGGTTAAGGGTTAAATGGCAATTCATGTCACTTACCTCCAGTGCAGGGATTGGGGCTCCCCGAGCCAGCGGGACAGAAATTTCCCATATCACATTCACCACCTGTTTGATTGTTAGGACAGAAACAAGATGGTTCTGTGTAATTCCCAATATCCAGTGGCATGCTGGACCACGCTCCTTGTATACAATACCACCCAGCGGAGCAGTCTCCAGTAGGGGTCGATAACCCTGGAGTGGCGCAGTATTGTCCGGCTGGGCAAGGGAGGCAATCTTGGATACTCTGCTTCCCCGTAAATGCATTGTAGTAGCCCTTGTCACATGGGTATTGTGTTCCAAGCTGCGTACCCAGTGGGCAGTAGTGGCCTGTTGGACAAATGTTCGCAGAAGAATCGGTGGAGTTTTCCGGACAGAAGTAGCCAACCGGACAGTTAGTACATACTGACTGCCCTTCAACAGAACTGGAAAAAAAACACAACACTTTTACATAATTAGCTTTGTTAATCTTTCAACATGGTCTGCATGTGATGCATAACCTCTCCTGGTTTAAATCAAAACCTTATTCACAATAAAATATCATGAAAATTAAACCAAATTCGTTTAAAACAAATTATATGCAATTGTTCAGACAGCAGAATTTTCATTTACCTGTATGTACCAGCTGGACATCCAATTGGGAAACTGGTTCCCACTGGACAGTAGTGTCCAATAGGGCAGGGTCCACCAGTCGAGTTAGTTACTGCGTTGTTATCCACCGTAGCACCTTGTAGACAGTAGAAACCTGCTGCACAGTCTCCGGTCGGTTCAGTGAGTCCAGTTGAATGGCAATATTTTCCATAATCGCAGATTGTGCACTCTGTAGATGCTGACAGTTGTGTTGTGTTGCTATAGTGACCAATTGGACATGGCAATGGGTCGACTGTAGCTGATGGACAGTAGTGTCCAGCCGTGCAAGCATCAGCCACACCGACCAATCCTGATGGAGTCTGAGAATCAGAACCGGACGTACAGTAATATCCGGCAGAACAGGTACCTGTTTCACTGGTAGCTCCTGGTGTGCTGCAGTATTTCCCGCCAGTACACTGTGTACAGTCTGATGATGCGGCAAGACCCAACGTATTGCTGAAAGTTCCTGCCGGACACATTTCCCAGACAGTTCCGGTTCCAGATGGACAGTAATAACCTTGTGGGCATTTATTCAAGTTGATGCCATCTGTACAGGAATATCCTGCGGTGCAGTTTACACATTCCGCAGCCTGGGTTTGATTCATATACTTCCCAGCAGGGCATGGTACAGGACTATCAGTTCCTGTTGGACAATAATGACCAACTGTACACACATTTCCGGTTGTTCCATCGGTGGGTGTTTCTGTAGATGCACCGGCATCGCAATAATACCCAGCTAAACAAGGACCTGTCGGTGTAATCAATCCGGTTGTCGCACAATAGTACCCACCGTCGCAGCCTGGGCACAGACCGGATGTAGCCAATCCGGTGCTGTTGGACATTGTACCAATTGGACAAAGGGATGGTACTGCTGTTCCGGTGCCACAGTAGCGTCCTTCCGGACAGAGCTTACCGGTGGTGCCATCTATTGGAATCGGTGTAGAAGAACCACTGATACACCAGTAACCGGCCGTACAGTCACCTGAGAAATAAGATAATAGTTTTGTATCAGTTTTGAACTTTCTTGAACAGGTCACTAAATCTACAATCTTCACAAGATAATCTGTAGAATAGTAGGTAAACCTCTATGTAAATGAATCATTTTCTTACACAGGTGACATAAAGGACTACATCTGAAGAAAATCTTCAAAAAAATCTTATGTACAAAGAATGTACTTTTTTAAAAGTTAATAAAAGGTGTACAAAAAACATTTCTGTTTTTCGAAAAGTAAAAATTCCAGCAAGAATAAAAGACATACTTTAGATAAGTATGGATAATATAATGTGTACATATATAATTATTTATAACTCCAATGACGGGAGGAAAAAATACATAAACAAACAACAAAAAAGTCATAGGTAACTGAATAACGTCTAAATGGCCTACCAAGTTACCAGAGACCGTACACTGCCCTACACTACCACAGCATTATCCTGTAGAACAAGTTTACCTGAAACTGTACTCTGCCCTACACTACCGCAGCATTTTCCAGTAGAACAAGCTTACCTGAGACTGTACTCTGCCTTACACTACCACAGCATTTTCCAGTAGAACAAGCTTACCCGAGACCGTACTCTGCCCTACACTACTGCAGCATTTTCCTGTAGAACAAGCTTACCTGAGAAGTACTCTGCCCTACACTACCGCAGCATTTTCCTGTAGAACATTCTTACCTGAGACTGTACTCTGCCCTACACTACCGAAGCATTTTCCTTTAGAACAAGCTTACCTGAGACTGTGCTCTGCCCTACACTACCGCAGTATTTGCCAGCAGTACAAGGCGTACACTCGCTGGCTGACTTCAGCATTGTTGTGGGGTTATATGTGCCTTTAGGGCAGCCATACTGGCTGGAGAACTCGGTACCATTGGGGCAGTAGTAGCCGATAGGACACGGATACAGCGTGTAGTCAGTGATAGGAGCGCTGGTTATGTTACAATAGTATCCTGAAAGGTTTTAATAAATCCTGTTAATCTGAAAGTTTAATTATATATTTACATCAAAATATCTGCACTCAGTTTCAAAGTAAGTACTTGCAATACTCGTTTACCACTCTCGTTTTGAAAACCTTTTCCCTCCAATCAAGCTGTGTTAGAATAGGATCTCATAAAAACAGGCTCAGTTTCAATGCATTAACCAATTAAATCATTGCTATTTATAACCAGATTACATAATGAAAAATGTATTTTTTTTAAAGATATTCATTTTCAAAATGACAGATGTAGAAATGGCACATCCAGACAAAAACTTATACAGGTATTTCAGCAAATTTGTCGAGTTTAGACTTTGACCTTGAAACTGGGGAATTTTATTTCATATAATATGATTATATAGTATTTATGCATAATGTTCAAAGATTTATTGTTTTGGGCGCTTGTTTCAGCCCAAGGTTTTTCTGCAGTAACTTGAGCAATTTAAATAATACGCACAACAGTGGCATTTTTTGTGGTAAATAAAAAATACTTTACTTTTGACAATCGGTTGAGAAATAAATATTTTACAGCCAAAACGATTTTTTGATGGGCCTTTTCCCACGTAAATTCCTTGTTGTTGGGACAGCAGAAAATTAAAAGAAATTTCAAAAACTTCAGTAGTAATCCTTCATATTTTGTTATAAAACTTTCTAATATCCAACAATTTAAAACCATTTTTGGATAAAATAAAAAAAAAATCAAATTTTTCATGCAGCAGAATTTTGCATTGAAAATGACCCATCAAAAATAGCTTTTGCACATGACATTTTTATTCCTCAACCGATTTTGAACAGTAATGGATTTTTATTTACCACTAAAAATGTCTGTTTCACTGATATACAACTTATTTAGGTAGTAGATGAATTTTTTCTGAAAAGTCCAAAAAAACTTTGGCTGAAACAAGTGCCCCAAACAATAGTCTTTTTCTTAGTTATTCTCAAAATTACATGTTGATAAAAATTAACTTGATTGATAAAAATATATGAACAATGAAAAAAACATCCTTGATAAATAAATTTTTTTTTAAATTCTTAGCCCTATAAAAATTCTTTTAAATTTCTTTCACCAAAGGAATGAAAATAACTTTTTAATTAATTGGTATTACTGACCTGCTTGGCAAACCTTACATGTGGACTGTCCTTGTAGATTCTGATAATATCCTGACTCACAGTTCACACCAGCATAGTTTCCACCGGCACAGTACTGTCCGACAGGGCACAGAACTTCTGTCTTGGAGTTAGAGCCGGTTGGGCAGTAGTAACCTAAAAAAGAAATTATGAATCTTTTTTAATTTTGTTGCAATTTCATCAATTTAGGACACTTAATAATCGTGCTGGGTTCTGCATCCAAAAAACGTATTGCGATACAAGAGACTGTACTGCGATACATATCATAATATATTGTCTCGTACAAATGAGTTGATAATTTCAATAGACTTTTCCGATTTACTGGTGTACTTCGATGCAGATGACATACCTTGATGCAATGTGGTTGTGCTTGTGAACGAGAAACATTACGCATGGCAGTTCCGATGTTGACAATGTCTACTTTCTCTTTTGAATTTGTATTCAACGCCGAGTAATGTCTTCGCAAGTGAGTTACCAAATGAGTTGTGGTGCTGGAGCAATTACAAAATGCAACATTGCCTAGATCTATTACTGTAGCGCCCTTTTTAAGCCCAAAATGATCCCAAACACACGATTTTTCTCTTTTGTTTTTAACATTTCTCAATCACTTGAATTGGCCATGCTCGTCTGAGTGCATGGTACCCAGCACTACATATGCGCACATTACGATAAGCGAACACCAGATATTATTGGAAGTGCGTCTAGTTTTAACAAAGACGGTTCCCACTTTCCAATATTTACGATTGTATTACAAACACGGGAACCATATGAAGTTAAAAATAGATCTTAGTTGCAGATTACGATTTACTTTCATAATCAAAACACGTGTAGAGAAAACCGGTACAACCCGGAATGCTAAAATATATCACGGTACTTATTTTGAGGTCCGTATCACAATACACTGATCAACCGATAATACCGCGCAGCACTACTTAATAATATCATAATGTTTTTGGTCTTTTTATTCTTTCCTCTGGGTGACAAGAATGAACAACTGATTACTCCTTTTACACCGGGAATGATTCCATGAATATTTATTGAAACCTCGGTAGCTAAATGTTATTGGTAAAGCTTGACATTTTGAATTTCTCTGAACCTGAACAAGACCAAAGACCTAATAACAAACAGATTGTAAACTGTGAAATATATATAAATTTCAGGTGGCACAGTGCAGAAATTTCACAAAATATTGCCTGACTTTAAATACAAATATCATAAAGAGTTTTATATATGCATATACTTTTCATCTATGTAAAAACCCATCAATTTATTTCTCTTTCTAATGCTGGTATTTTCCTTACTTTAACATTTTAAGCAAAAAAGGAGTTTGAAGGAAAGTTTTACTACGTCAATTGCTTGGATTTTAAAGGGACACACGGCAATCTTGATTTGTTTAAAAACTCACGGCGTCCCGTTATTTTTTCTCTTAACTTGAATTTGTTCAATCATTAATATTAATTGTTAGAATAGTTCAAAGCAAATTGTTTTTACATATTACTGACTTTTGATAATATTGCACCAATAATATATTTTAAAAATGTGTTGAATAGTGAAGTAAATAGAATTCTCAATTTTTTTATTTAATTATATGTGAGCAGTTTTAAAGTCAAAATGGTACATGCTTAATAAATCGCTGTACTAATTTTAATGCCTGATATAAAACTCAAGATTGCCATGTGTCTCTTTAAGGGAAAAGCCAAAAATGATGATATTGTTCAATTTAAACATGAATTTCTGAGAAAGGAGTTAGAAGTAAAAGTTAAGGTGCCACGTGATATTTTGGCTTTTTCATTGGTTCAGATAGTAAGTTTTCCATTCTGTTTTTTATTAGGTCTGTGACAAGACATAACTTGCAATGTGTTATTTTTATCAAGAATGATTCCATGAAATCGACCATTTGTTACAGGTTAATGGTGAGTTATCTATCGCAGTGTTTCCTCGACAGCTCAGTTGGCAGAACACTAGCAGGGTAAGCTGTAGGCCATGGGTACGAGTCCCCGTTCAGGGCTTTCTTTTTTTTTTGACCCGTTCAGGTCTTATTTTTCACTACTTGACCCGTTCAGGTCTTATTTTTCACTACTTGTTATATTTGGGGGCTAGTCTGGAATCATCCTGAGAAACACCATTAGTGTATATATATGTCACCAGGTACAGATACATGGTGAATAATCGATCACAATCTGTGTCCTCGATATCCGAGTTGGCAGAGTGCTAGAGACCCTGGATTCGAGTCCCAGTTGAGGCCTTATATTTTTCACTACCTGTTATATTTGGGGGCTAGTCTGGAATCATCCTGAGAAACACCATTAGTGTATATATGTGTGAAACACCATTAGTGTATATTTGTGTGAAACACCATTAGTGTATATTTGTGTAAAACACCATTAGTGCATGTTAGTGTGAAACACCATTAGTGTATATTTGTGTAAAACACCATTAGTGTATATATGTGTGAAACACCATAAGTGTATATTTGTGTGAAACACCATAAGTGTATATTTGTATGAAACACCATTAGTGTATATATGTGTGAAACATCATTAGTGTATATGTGTGTGAAACATCATTAGTGTATATATGTGTGAAACACCATTAGTGTATATATGTGTGAAACACCATTAATGTATATATATGTGTGAAACACCATAAGTGTATATGTGTGAAACACCATTAGTGTATATTTGTGTGAAACACTATTAGTTTATATATGTGTGAAACACCATTAGTGTATATATGTGTGTCACCAGGTAAAGATAAATGATGAATAATTGATTGCAAACTGTGTGTTCAAAAGCTCAGTTTGCAGAGTGCCAACATGGTCAGCTAGAGGCCCTGAGTTTGAGTCCCGGATGAGGCATGTTTTTTTCACCATCCGTTATATTTGTCAGTGTTCGTTTTGCGTTTTTTTAGACACAAATATTTATATACTATACAAAACTGCCGTTCTATTCAGCTTGACATCGAGACTATTATCACTAAAAATATATTTAATGACATCATAATGTTGTACATACCAGGGTCACAGGGTCCATTGGGCTCGGTTAGTCCATAATCTTCGCAGTAGAAGCCCTGTGTACAAGCATCACAGTCTCCAGCTATCTGGTTCCCGGTCCTGTTAGAGAATGTACCAGGTAGGCACCGAGATGGGTTGCTCGTGGAACCAGAACCTGTGGTAGAAACAAGAGGTCAATGACCTTGAAGCTCTAGTGATAGGTTTTTGATAACTAGATCAGCATTCCTGTGAAGTTTCATGAAAATTCGTCAAGTAGTTTCAGAGGAGTAGTCGCTACAAGTTTTCATTATATAACTCTATGTAAACAAAGATGACCGCTGGCGGCCATGTTTAACGTCAAATCAAAATAATATTTAACAAGGATCAACATCATGTCATACTGATCATTTTAGAAAAAGTCCCATATCAATATCACTTATAGTTTTCAAGAAGTAGTCGCTACAAACTTGCATTTTGAAAATCTATTTTTAGCCATGGTGGCCATCTTGAATTTCCAACCACCCTGAAATTTTGCTAGGATCAATTAGACATCAAGAGCAGCATTCCTGTGAAGTTTCGTGAGAATCCATTGAGTAGTTACAGAAGAGTAGTCGCTACAAGTTTTTACTAGATAACTCTATGTAAACAAAGATGGCTGCTGGCAGCCATGTTTAACATCGAATCAAAATAATTTTCGACAAGGATCAACATCATGTCATACTGATCATTTTAGGAAAAGACGCATATCAATATCACTTATAGTTTTCAAGAAGTAGTCGCTACAAACTTGTATTTTGAAAATCTATTTTTAGCCATGGTGGCCATCTTGAACTTCCGACCACCCTGAAATTTTGCTAGGATCAATAAGACATCAAGAGCAACATTCCTGTGAAGTTTCGTGAGAATCCATTGAGTAGTTTCAGAGGAGTAGTCGCTACAAGTTTTCATGATATAACTCTATGTAAACAAAGATGGCTGCTGGCAGCCATGTTTAACATCGAATCAAAATAATTTTCGACAAGGATCAACATCATGTCATACTGATCATTTTAGGAAAAGACGCATATCAATATCACTTATAGTTTTCAAGAAGTAGTCACTACAAACTTGTTTTTTGAAAAATTATTTTTGGCCGTGGCAGCCATCTTGAATTTCTGGCCGACCTGAAATTTTGCTAGGATCAATTAGACATCAAGAGCAACATTCCTGTGAAGTTTCATGAAAATCCATCAATTAGTTTCAGAGGAGTAGTCGCTACAAGTTTTCATTATATAACTCTATGTAAACAAAGATGACCGCTGGCGGCCATGTTTAACGTCAAATCAAAATAATTTTCAACAAGGATCAACATCATGTCATACTGATCATTTTAGAAAAAGTCCCATATCAATATCACTTATAGTTTTCAAGAAGTAGTCGCTACAAACTTGTATTTTGAAAATCTATTTTTAGCCATGGTGGCCATCTTGAATTTCCGACCACCCTGAAATTTTGCTAGGATCAATTAGACATCAAGAGCAACATTCCTGTGAAGTTTCGTGAGAATCCATTGAGTAGTTACAGAAGAGTAGTCGCTACAAGTTTTTACTAGATAACTCTATGTAAACAAAGATGGCCACTGACAGCCATGTTTCACATTGAATCAAAACTTTTTTTCGACAAGGACCAACATCATTTCATACTGATCATTTTAGAAAAAGGCCCATATCAATATCACTTATAATTTTCAAGAAGTAGCCGCTACAAACTTGTTTTTTGAAAATCTATTTTTAGCCGTGGCGGCCATCTTGAACTTCCGTCGACCTGAAGTTTTGCTAGGATCAATAAGACATCAAGAGCAACATTCGTGTGAAGTTTAATGAAAATCCGTCAAGTAGTTTCAGAGGAGTAGTCGCTACAAGTTTTCATGATATAACTCTATGTAAACAAAGATGGCTGCTGGCAGCCATGTTTAACATCGAATCAAAATAATTTTCGACAAGGATCAACATCATGTCATACTGATCATTTTAGGAAAAGACGCATATCAATATCACTTATAGTTTCAAGAAGTAGTCACTACAAACTTGTTTTTTGAAAAATTATTTTTGGCCGTGGCAGCCATCTTGAATTTCTGGCCGACCTGAAATTTTGCTAGGATCAATTAGACATCAAGAGCAACATTCCTGTGAAGTTTCATGAAAATCCATCAATTAGTTTCAGAGGAGTAGTCGCTACAAGTTTTCATTATATAACTCTATGTAAACAAAGATGACCGCTGGCGGCCATGTTTAACGTCAAATCAAAATAATTTTCAACCAGGATCAACATCATGTCATACTGATCATTTTAGAAAAAGTCCCATAATAATATCACTTATAGTTTTCAAGAAGCAGTCGCTACAAACTTGTATTTTGAAAATCTATTTTTAGCCATGGTGGCCATCTTGAATTTCTGACCACCCTGAAATTTTGCTAGGATCAATTAGACATCAAGAGCAACATTCCTGTGAAGTTTCGTGAGAATCCATTGAGTAGTTACAGAGAAGTAGTCGCTACAAGTTTTTACTAAATAACTCAATGTAAACAAAGATGGCCACTCACAGCCATGTTTAACATTGAATCAAAACTATTTTCGACAAGGACCAACATCATTTCATACTGATCATTTTAGAAAAAGTCCCATATCAATATCACTTATAGTTTTCAAGAAGTAGTCGCTACAAACTTGTTTTTTGAAAAATTATTTTTGGCCGTGGCAGCCCTCTTGAATTTCTGGCTGACCTGAAATTTTGCTAGGATCAATTAGACATCAAGAGCAACATTCCTGTGAAGTTTCATGAAAATCCATCAATTAGTTTCAGAGGAGTAGTCGCTACAAGTTTTCATTATATAACTCTATGTAAACAAAGATGGCCACTGGCCATGTTTAACGTCGCATCAAAATAATTTTTGACAAGGATCAACATCATTCCATACTGATCATTTTTGAAAAAGTCCCATATCAATAACACTTACAGTTTTCAAGAAGTACTCGCTACAAACTTGTTTTTTGAAAATCTATTTTTAGCTGTGGTGGCCATCTTGAATTTCCGACCAACCTGAAATGTTGCTATGATCATTTAGACATCAAGAGCAACATTCCTGTGAAGTTTCATGATAATCCGTCGAGTAGTTTCAGAGAAGTAGTCGCTACAAGTTTTTACTAAATAACTCTAGGTAAACAAAGATGGCTGCTGCAGCCATGTTTAATGTCGAATCAAAAAGATTTTCGACAGGGACCAACATCATAAGGATTTTCGACAAGGACCAACATCATGTCATGCTGATTATTTTAGAAAAAGTCCCATATCAATATCACTTAGAGTTTTCTAGAAGTAGTCGCTACAAACTTGTTTTTTAAAAATCTATTTTTAGATTTGGTGGCCAACTTGGATTTCACATCAACATAAATATTTGCCAGGATCGACTAGACTTCATGGGCAACATTTCTGTAAAGTTTCATGAAAATCCAATCAGTAGTTTCAGAGGAGTATACGTAGTCGCTACAAAAAAAAGTTTACGGACAGACGGACGCCGCACCACGGTATAAGCTCTGATCAGTAGAGATAAAATGTGAAAATCAAGACGCGTGCTCAAATTTTCATTTAAAAAAATGTTCTTCGCCCGCTTTAAATCTTAAATGTTAAAATCTCAGGATTTTGCATTAAAAACATTTGGCAGGCCTGAAAATATACTTGCCAAGCATGAATATGGATAGTCATGGAACCTGCGGTAGATTTACAACTGGTTCCCGGTCTTTTAGAGAAAGTACTGTTAGAGGGGTTGCTAAGAGAAGTTTTACTTCGGGAGAAAATTACACTACTGAGTTAGCTATAAGCTTTGAAAACATTGTTTGAAAGCAGGATGGCCAATCCTGAAGTTCAGATCCTGTTCTAAACAAAACGCATTGTATATAAATTATGTAGCTTTAGAAAATATAGGCTCGATTCCAAAAAATCATATTACCCATATATTTAATTACAAGAGAAGGGTAAAATAACTGAATGCTATGTCTTCCTTGAATACCATTTGATAGTACATTTTGAAGGGACAACCACAACACTGCCTTAACTACATGATTAGATACAGCAGTGTTGCGTTGAACCTTGATTAAGAAGACACATTTTAAACCCAGCTGAATGCCGTATTGTCCCTATTAGTAGCCAAGGGGGAGCTCTTATAAAATGCTAAAAAAAAAAAAAAAAATGATTTTTTAATTTTTATTTGTAATTTTTGGATATAAAAGATTGAAAATGTATTGAATTTTGAATATTTATTATATTATTTTAATTTTATTTATTTAATGTAAATATTTTTTTTGGTTTTTTTTTTTTGGTTTTGGAAAAGTGGGTGAGGCTACTATTTGGATAGGCGTTCTTACTAGGGAAAATACGGTAATTAGAGTACCTACCACAGTATCTTCCTTCTGGACAAACATTTCCCATGACGCCGTCAGTTGGATCGGCTCGATTAGATCCGGCATTGCAGTAGTAGCCGGAGTCACACGGTCCTGTCACTACGGACAATCCTGAATCACAGTCACAAAACCATTTATTAAACACATTTAAATGTTAGTTTAAACTAGAACTATCACTGAAGATGATGAATACCCCTGCTTTGAAAAGTGAAAGAAAGGGCCATAATTTTGTAATAAATTAGGCAATCAACAATGGGTGATGTAGAGGGGCATAAGGTCATTAGTTGTTATGCATATATAAACTTTGGGAACAACCCATTCAAAACTGTTTGAGAAATGCAAGTAATCAAAATGTGTTACGGGACGCAATGGGACAAAAATGTGTTCCGCGATGGGGACGTTACGGACAACATGATTCTTATATAGCCCCCACTTCACTTTGTGAAAGCGGGGGTATATTTATTCATTCAGAGATTACATATTACAAGTCAAGAATAATATTGACGCTTCAATTAAATTTCAAGAAGTTAACGTGTTGAGTTGCAATGTCTGCACGTGTTTGCAATTAAGTAGTGATGCCAATATGCCTAAATGGCCCGGGGAAAATCCTACCAGATGTGACTTTTTTAATATAGATGAAAAGGCTGTGTAATGACTTTATACAGAAACTACACAATTACAGACCAACATGTGATGAGAGGTCAGCTAATGCAAAGCGAAATAATGGGCTTTTAGGACAAGAATTTAATTAATATGTTTTGCAGTTTTCAAAAATTGACCTATCGATGAAAAGCCAATGTTCAAATAAATTGACAGTTTCACTGACCTGTAGATGCACAGTAGCTTCCCTCCGTGCAGGCTGTCACGTTACACGAGCCAAGGGGACAGAGGTGGCCAATGGAGCACATGTCTCCAGTTGTGCCGTCGGTGGGCGTGGCTGATTGGGCACTCCCCAGGCAGAAGTAGCCTGTTGTCAATAGTGTACAAAGTTAGAAAACACATAAGTAATAAGAATAGAAAAAATGGCGTACTTTTTACACAACCTAACTATTTGAATTTGCCACATTTTCTCAATTTTTGCTAAGTTTCAAGTGCAATTATTTCGAACGAAAAACATGTAAAATGAAAAAGGATAGAAATATAGAAGTAACTTTTAGTATTAACATGATTAACATGAACAATTTTGATAATACAGAAATAAAATATATGCGATTGCAACTAGAATTTTTAAGTGATAAATAAAAATAGTTTACTTTAGAAAATCAACTTACAAACATTTTACAACCAAAACACATTTTGTCTAGGGCTTAATTTTCCCAGGTAAACTCCTTTTTGCTGGGACAGCAGAAATGTAACAAATCTCAATAACTAGTTTTATCACAAAACTTTCGGCAAGAGCCTCGCATTATATCATTTTGCCAACTCGTTTAATAAATTCAATAATCAGTGAGTTCTCACGTAAGATCCTCTATAGCTTTAATAGCTCGCGATATAATTTTCAAGTTGTCTTTATTTAGATGTATCCAACAAATTTAAACATTCTTAAAAAAACACAAAAAAACTAATTATTTTTGCAATGAAAATACCCTATAAAAAGACAACTCTAACATGTGATTTTTAATTTCTCAACCGGAAAATTAGTTATTTTTATATACCATTAAAAATGTCCGTTTCACTGAAATAAAACTTATTTGGTACTAGTCAAGTTGTGTCTGCGCCCCACACAATACAATCTAAAATATGTTGAAAAGCTGCCCAGGACTGGAAAGAAATAATAGTAACCTTTAAAGACAGGTGACCTTTTCAGTACTGGAATTAACATTTCCAGAAGTGGTCTCTAAATACAGGTCAAAATATTAAAGACAAAGTTTTACTGTAAACAATCAATAACTAGATTTGGAATATCTCGGTCATTATTTATACCTGGGTCGCAATCTCCAGACGTCGCATACAGACCAATATCATTACAGTGCTTTCCACACGGACATGGCGCACAGTCCGTAACTGCCATTCCCAAGGTCGTGGCTCGATACGACCCCTTCGGACATGGATATTGGTAAGCGCTCTCGGTGCCGTTGGGACAGTAGTGACCGACTGGACATGGGTAATTTTCGTAAGTTGTACTGTTTGACGGACAGTAAAATCCAGCCGGGCACGTGAAACATTCCGCCTGCTGGGTAATGTTATTGTATGTTCCGGCGTTACAAGGTATGGGAGATGATGTGCCGGACGGGCAGTAATGGCTAATCGTACATGGTCCGCCTGTGTCCGGTGCGTCACCTGAAATATTACGGTTTTTAATATTAATATATATTACAACATAATATCATGTTACTTAAGACACCCATTTTCACCTTATAGTAAATATTGCCATAAGCTGTAATTATGTAGGGTAGATAACACTTATTATTTCCTTAATTATTAATTTTATAAATGGTACACATAATAAAAAGATCTGTTCAAACTGGTGGATATACTGAGTTTGTAATCATGTTATTCCTTTCAACAAAACAAGATTGTGCCACAAACATATGAAAATACACAAATTAAGCACTTGAAATGAAAATAAATGCTTATGTTTCCAAATTTGATGCAGCAACTTTTCCATACAAACAGCTATTTCTTGTAACAGGGTGTTTTGAAAAAAGAATATGGGGGAAAGATTATTGGGCTATTATATAATACTAATAATTATCAGTGACGTTGCGCAAAAGCATACATGCCAATCCTCCCGCATTCTCCGGTAGACTACCAGATTTGCCATTGATCTACTGATCACACGGATGCCATTCAAAATCTCCCGGAAATCAATTATTTGCTGAGTATGGTTAATAGCCTGTAATTTGTAATACACAGCATGTGTTTACAAATGTCAAACAATGAGTTCACAGTTGTCGCGTGTCAAACTGATCAAGGCGGTGTTACGATCATGCAACCAACCAATGAATTTGCAGCTAGCGTCTCGCGGCACAGGATGAGATTTATTGATATATGGCCGGGTAAGCTGAAAAGGATTTTGCCGAAATCAGGACTTTCTGATCAATGCATTTGGTAAATCGTCTAGTAACAATGTTATACCCTCCGCAATATTACAACTAAACCAGTCTTTCATAATTGCAACACCCTTTACTGCTTTAATGATAACAAACACCATTTTTCCCCCATTTAATTTGACGGGTTTCAGAAGACAGGTTTAAAACGCAGCTCTCAAAATGCGGAAAGCAGTTCGGATTGGAAAATCGGTGTAAAAGCAAATTTTTTTTTTTTGGAAGATATATATATAGATATGAAATACAAAATTAGAAATAATGTAACAGTTGTCAACATTTCTATTCAATATTTGAAAATATGCGATGGTTTCATGGCAATCCTAAATCTCCCTGATTTGGACCAAATCTCCTTGCATGATCTCCCTGGTGTGATGCTGGAAAATTTGGCATGTATGGCAAAAGTGACTACGAGAAAACGTGATTATCTTTTTATGAAATGCGATTTAATATTATTTAACTTACTAAAGGTCTTAACTCTGCAAAAACGTCATTAATATTATAACAGTGGTGCGAACGCCGGATTGCGAATTCAACATTTTAACTGATAAATCTAAGTTAAAAGGGGGGATAATTCAAGTAAAAAATACATGGTAGAGTTATGGTTCTTGGCATGTAACATTGTTTAATGGCAATGAACATGTGTGTCAAGTTACAAAGCTTTCTGACAATTCGTTTTTGAGAAATGAGGAAAAAAAAAAACTTTAACCAAAAACTTTAACCAAAACGTCAAAGTGTAGATGGACAGACGGAAATCACCAAACTATAATCCTGGATTTGTGACACAATCTGGCTAACATCAAAGTGAGGCAATAATAGAAATTACATTTTCTTTAATATTGTTTTTTAACAGCTGAAACACAATACATATCAAATAATATAATTATTTAATTTGTTTTAAAAAAAGTAAATTAAAACTTTATAAAGAGCAACAAGGTTAGACAAAAAACAAAATACTAGTCAGTATGTGAGTAAAAGAAAACAAGCAACAGTTTAAAGTGTTACAGAACAGAAGCTGAGCAATCGCAATAAAAGGATTTGTTTGATACTGATGCAATTTTCCATTGCTAGAAAAAAAAACATACTCCATTACCCATAATACTCCTAAAATCTTATTGTTTTCATTAAAAACAAATCTCGACAATCAATTCACATCAATATGTTATGAAAATTGCTAGCTAATTTGTATTTTGAACATCATCTACTCTATTCTCTCTTACTGTCATTCCCAATCTAATTGCCCCATCCCCCATCAAAACCAACACAACCATAACCCCGATTTTTAAAAAGGAAAAGAAATTAGGACCGAAATCAGCTAAATAGGTTACAGTAAAAGAATTGTAATCTGCCAAAATACTAAATATCGCTAATTTTGGTCAATAAATAAAAGCCCCACTTTTGGAAAAAGCGTCCCGGCGGTCATAAAGGAAAATCTGGTTTATGATGTTCATTTTTATGCAATGTTGAAATATTAAAAAAAATTAAGCTGTTTTTATAAAGCATTAGGCACATACATTATGCAAATTTAAAGAAACATCAAATGGGTTAATTGACCAGTAACCAACCTGTATTGTTGTCTGATGAATTTGATGCTACTACTGATGCTACAAAGCAGTAACACATCTATAAATACTCGTCTCATTTCTAATAATGCAGTCAAACATATAAATACTTGTCTTATTTCTACGCAGCCACACATATTATATAAATAATATAAATACCCGTCTCATTTCTACGCAGTCACACATATATATATAAATACCCGTGTCATTTCTACGCAGTCACACATATATAAATACCCATCTCATTTCTACGCAGTCACACATATATATATAAATAACGTCTCATTTCTATGCAGTCACACACATATATATAAATACCCGTGTCATTTCTACGCAGTCACACATATATAAATACCCGTCTTATTTCTTCGCAGTCACACATATATATATAAATACCCGTCTCATTTCTACGCAGTCACACACATATATAATGATACCTGTCTCATTTCTACGCAGTCACACACATATATAATGATACCTGTCTCATTTCTACGCAGTCACACATATATAAATACCCGTCTCATTTCTACGCAGTCACACTCTTATATAATGATACCTGTCTCATTTCTACGCAGTCACACATATATAAATACCCGTCTCATTTCTACGCAGTCACACACATATATAATGATACCTGTCTCATTTCTACGCAGTCACACAAATATAAATACCCGTCTCATTTCTACGCAGTCACACACATATATAATGATACCTGTCTCATTTCTACGCAGTCACACATATTGAAACATGAATCAGGAAATGTTTGTTTTCATCAGCTGATATTTGCAGTTATCAAACTCACATTCAGGCAATCATGACATTTTGACCCTTTTGTTGCATACTCTTGCCATTTTGTGTGTTGACGTTGCCAACTGTCAACGCTGTGTTTTAAGTTTATTTACACAATACTTGTTATATTATCAACATAATTGTTGATGCAGTGACTTTTATCTAAATACAGGGTTAACTGTATTGAAGTTTTTAATTTTACGATGGTATATCATTCGTTTAACGGTTGTAAATTTTAATGGCGTCGCATTAGTAAGTCATTTCAATACGGGTGAACACATCTCTAACGCATTTCAGTGTTTTTGACAGTTTTTCCCGCAAACGTTTTTCTAAATGACGTCACATTTTTGACGGTTTAACGCACATGACTGGATTTGCGACGGGTTATGCACTTTTTAATAGCTGCAAATGTTTGAACGTCAACCAATCGGATTGCGGGATTTTTGTCAAGTGCGTTAGAATCAGATTTTCCAGCGCTCATCTAAAATGTGGATATCCTTATCTTCTACCTTTATATAACACGGTTTGGGCATTCTTTTTATACATCAAAATGCTGCGAAGCTCACATGTTTACTGTTGAATTCCAATCCAAACCAGCTTAGACAATTTTTACGTGTCATCACAACATTTCCGTAAAACTGTTCCAACATTATTTAAACACCGATAAACAAACAAAAACAGCATAAACTAATGTTGGCGTTTTAATAAATCATAATTAAAGGATTTACCATGGATAAGGCCACACAGAAACACTGTTTGGTTTTGAGAGATGGACGTTATAATCAGTCTGTCGGCTGTCGATTTCTAAATAATCAGTCTTTTAAAATAAGTCCTTCAGATAAATATAAATGCCATACATTGAATGTCATCAAATGATATATGTATTACAGAAACTGTCACTATTGTTCAACTACAAATATTTACAGAAATATTCTATGTTCATTTATGTTTTTGAATTCGAACATACTTATACTTACACTGTTCAATTAATCCTTTAAGTTTCATTAATACTCTTTACGTTTTTTTTCTTTTCAGTTTCATGTTTTCCATTAGACCCTAATGTACATAAGCTGTGACAGCAAACATATATTTAGTGTGTACATGCAATCTATGGCCCTCTAATGAATAAAAGCTGTGAATCCTAAAAGTGCATATTAATCTGTGACCTACTGGTGTTCATAAGCTGGGGATTTCAAGTAACATGTGTGGACCCAAAATTAGGCATACCGTACTGTTTCTAATTAGCGCCCCTGGGGGCGTGACATTTTCTGAAAGGGGGACGCTTATTAGAAAGCTTTTCGTAAGCCAGTACACATTTTAATTTTATATACCGGTAATGCTAAAAATGTTGTGTTACTGAAAAAACCACTTTTCTTGGATATTAACCACTTTTACACCTCAAAGTAAGGTGGGTTTTTTAAAAGTTAGTGGGTGGGGGGGGGGGGGGGGGGGGGGGGGGGGTGCTAATTAGAGGGGGAGCGCTAATTAGAAACAAGACGGTAAGTTTTTATCCTTAATGGAAATGTACAAGCTTTTGGCCTATAATAAAACAAGTTCTGACCTCAAAATGTGCATAAGCAGCTATTACATCCTAATGCATTTATGGCCTCTAATTTCTAAGCTATCTGTAGGACCCTTAAACATGCAGAGCTGACCGCAAATGTATATAGGCAACAACATCAAAAGAAGATGAGCTGTAACCCCAAATATACATAAAGTGTGACCCCAAATAAACCATAAGTTTTAGGTTAAATGTCTGTAAGCTTAGACCTCAAAAAAACATAAAGCAAGATCCTCAAATGTACACAGTTATGATGTTACCCCAAATAAGTATACATCAGAGGTACGTTGGTAAATAATATGTGAACCCCTAAATAAAAGAAATTTTTGACCCTAAATGTACATGACTATGACCAAAAATTAACATAAGCAGCGACCCAAATCTACACTGTGACCCAATATGAACATAAGGAGTGACCCAAATGTACATTGGGTGTGACCCAATATGAACATAAGGAGTGACCCAAGTGTACATTGGCTGTGACCCAATATGAAGCTGTGACCCAATATGAACATAAGGAGTGACCCAAATGTACATTGGCTGTGACCCAATATGAACATAAGAAGTGACCCAAATCTACACTGTGACCCAATATGAACATAAGGAGTGACCCAAATGTACATTGACTGTGACCCAATATGAACATAAGGAGTGACCCAAATCTACACTGTGACCCAATATGAACATAAGGAGTGATCCAAATCTACACTTTGACCCAATATGAACATAATGAGTGAAGCAAATCTACACTGTGACCCAATATGAACATAAGGAGTGACCCAAATGTACATTGGCTGTGACCCAATATGAACATAAGGAGTGACCCAAATCTACACTGTGACCCAATATGAACATAAGGAGTGACCCAAATGTACATTGACTGTGACCCAGTATGAACATAAGGAGTGACGCAAATCTACACTGTGACCCAATATGAACATAAGGAGTGACCCAAATATACATTGGCTGTGACCCAATATGAACATAAGGAGTGACACAAATGTACATTGGTACCCAATATGAACATAAGGAGTGACCCAAATGTACATTGATACCCAATATGAACATAAGGAGCAACCCAAATGTACATGGGTACCCAATATGAACATAAGGAGTGACCCAATTGTACATTGGTACCAATATGAACATAAGGAATGACCCAAATCTACATTGGCTGTGACCCAATATGAACACAAGGAGCAACCCAAATGTACATTGGCTGTGACCCAAAATGAACATAAGGCGTGACCCAAATGTACACTTGCTGTGATCCAGAGTGAGCATAAGGCACAACCCAAATGTACATTGGCTGTGACCCAATATGAACATAACGGGCAACCCAAATGTACATTGGCTGTGACCCAATATGAACATAAGGGGCAACCCAAATGTACATTGGCTGTGACCCAATATGAACATAAGGGGCAACCCAAATGTACATTGGCTGTGACCCAAAATGAACATAAACAGCGACCCAAACCAGACATTGACTGTGGCCCAAAAGACCCCAAATGTACATAACTGTTACCAAGCACAAGAAGTGACCATTTTCTTAAACACTGATTGTTACATACATGTTTGCATTGCATATGTCACTGTAAGCAGTTAAAGCGCACTATTCCACTATATATGCAATATTTATATACATGTACAAACTAAAGTTCCAGTTTGGACCAACCTGTGCTATTATTTCCACCTGCAAAAAAGTCTGATCATGAAACAAACAATCTTCACAATGACATCTGATTGAAAAGATTTCAGTATTTATGCGGTTTTGAATGTAGGTAGCGAATGGCAGATCCCTATATGGTAACTTTGAAATTCACAACGAGTTGTCAAAACTGCATACAAACTGAAAATTTTCAGATCAATTCTTATATTTGCATTATTTCTCCATTGTTATATTACCAATAATAACTTGCCTTAGGAGAATGATAATGATAAAAGAGAGTACAAGATACAACTACAGTCGGTGTACAGTATTTTCAGATAGTGACGGAGCTATTTTCTATTGAGAATATTGGATGGTGTACAGTAGCTTTGCTTCCTTGAAAAGTGATGTTCACTAGAAATTATCTCTAGACAACTTTTTTTTTGCAACAGGAAGTATTAAGTGATGTATATATTTCATTTTGTAAAGGTTGGTTATTTTTCCACCATCTTGGAAACAGTATATAAATTAGCTTTTTATCCCTGCTCCAAGAGCTCTATAATAGGCTTCCATATAGCCTTGGTAACAATAGATCTGATACTTTATCTAAAACTACTTGCTAACTAGCCAATATGTTTACTTTTTTTTTTAAATGGTAACACAAAAAATATACAACTTAATAACTACAACTACTACAGTAACAGTCCAACAAGACAAAACTATTTTATTCTTATTAAAAATATTTGTCTGAAAGACGGTGCTTCCCTTTCACATCGAACCCCTGATTTTTGTGCGTCTATAAAATTGAGAGGGGTTGGTGTTAACCCTTAAAGATGCTCTACCTATATCTTTTTGTCAACCAATTGATATAAACTTTACTTAATAGTAAAGTGGACTATGAAAAAGGTAAACGGCAATAATTTCACCCCATGTAATATGCATTTTGCTGGGGAAAAACAGGATAGAAAAGATCGGATTTTTGAAATTGTATTCGTAATTGTTTTAGACAAGCCGATTACGGAGATTTTCCGATCTTATTCGTTTACAATCGGAACTGCCTCGTCGGATTGGCGACGAGTTCCGATCGATTCGTTTACTATCGGAACTGCCCAGACTAGTTTGTTTTCGTTCAACTGAATGGCATTGCGCATGTCCGATAAAAGCGTAAAAACTCGTAGTTCTCAGGCAGGAATAAACGGCTGGGCAGCATTTTATTCAAGATATTGTTTTGATCATAACTTATAATTTACAGAACTGGAATACGAACCTTGTTGCTTCTTAGAATACTCATAAAATAGCTTTGCATACATATAAATGCAGTAATATTGAGTATTTAATATTTTACATTAAAAATCGCGTAGATATAGGTAGTGCCTCTTTAACCCACTAAGCAGTAGCCTTTGCGTCCATTGTAAACCCAGATCAGTCTGTGAGTAACTCCTTTGTCACATAAATGGAATGGTCTTAATTCAAAGAAAGAACAGTCCATTATATATATGTAGGGGGTTAAGGGTTAATTAACCATAAGAATCTATTTGATAGTTCCGATATTCCTATTTATCAACACCCTGTTTCTTGTGCGGCTCTAATAAACGAACACAACGTGTTGATGAGTGACTAAATAACATTTTACGAGACTTTAACGTAACACAGTTACATCTTCTTTATTTAAATCTAGCTACAACAGTGTTGCCTTGAACCCTCAATTATATTTCAATCCACATTTTTTCTTTATTTCTACTATCTATTTCACTGTCTCGCGTGCAGAGAATTAGTGGGTTCAGTGCAACAACTGCTTAACTATACAGAGATTATTTAACAGCTGGGATAGATTATAGGGAAATCCTTCAGGAGATGGTAGACGAGTTGTTCATTTCATGAACATGAACGAGCGTATGCGAGCGAGTGAAAAAACAAAACACGACTACCATTGAGTGAAGGATTATTTCCCTATAATCGAATCCAGAAGTTAAATAATACATTTTTTGCTTTTTAAATCGGTTTATGTATAATTTTAACCCAAATTATTCGCTGTATTGAACGTTATCGACGGATAACGTCGACATCAGAAACACTTTATTGATGTCATAATTCAACGTCACAGTTAGTTATTTTTGTGTTCGGAGTTATAAATATTTAGCGATTATGAATAGTCTTTCACTGAGAAATCCAAATCTTTCACCCACAGAAATGTAATAAATATAAATAAATCAGAAGATACAACCATGTTGCACTGAACCCTCAAATTTAGAATGTGCGATGAATCCTCAAAATGTGTGAAAACTCTACAGCTATGTTTTTTAAACTGCAAAATCTTAAATTGACCTTTATAAAAGATAACTCAACATACATGTATCTACACCTTCCCATAATCTGGCATTAATCTGGCATTGTCTACATATATTTGACCTAATTCAAAATGTTAATTACCTATGGAACTGTATAAATAAACATTTAGTATTTTTCAGTTTTAAAAAAATGGGAATAACAGAACGGAAGTATATATAAAAATATACATGACTCATACAAAGTAACAATCTAATGAAAATAGATTTTAGAGAAATTAGAAATTCTAGAAAAAAGTTTTAAAAGGAAACATGTAAAACACATTTAAAAGAATGAAACATTAAATACCCGTACCCAGTGTAAAGTACATTTTTAGACTGGTGCAAATTCTTGAGAAAAATACAGAAATTAAAATTATTTCTCAAGACTAGAGATCAAAAAACAAGATAAAACATACCAACAGGGTTTGGTGCATTGTTTCCTAGCAGACAATAAAATCCTGGGTCACATGGCCCCGACACTGCACTCAGATTGGTAGAGCCACAGTAGTTGCCAAGTGAACACGTGGAACAGTCTGTCAATGACTCCCCGCGCAGCACGTCGTTGTAAGTTCCATTCGGGCACGGGATAGGGTCCTCGGTCTGCAAGGGACAGTAGAATCCAGTGGGACACGGGCCCCCGATACCGCTTGTTGTACCTTCTGTGGGTGTACTTATGTTAACACCTACAATTTTAAAAAGAATTCTCTGTTGATTATTGCATTAATTTTTATAAAATAGCTACATTTACTACTAACAGCATGGATTTATGTAAGGTACGAGTCCTATGGCTATATTTATTTTGTGACCTGCACAAAATATATGAAAGAACAAGATTGGATTATAGACTGGTTTATGAATAATGGACATAAAGAGTTGCATTACGTGGTCCGATTATTAACTTTCATACCCCATCCAACCGCTTCTCCAAGAAGCGAAAACGGGTTTGGCTGGGGTATGAAATAAAACCTTAATTTCAGCTTAGGGCTGTTCCAGGAAAAAAGGCCTGGGGGGGTCGGAACGAAAACGAATTCAAAATCTGTGGGTGGGGGGTGTCAGAAGAATTCTAATTCTGTGGGTTGGGGGGTTAGAAGAATTCGAATTCTGTGGGTGGGGGGTGAAATGTAAATCGTATTGAGTTGTTGGAGGGTGTACATACATGTGATACCTCACGGCGTGAGATGAAATCTCACGGAATTCTAACCCTCCTCCCGGCCCCACGGAATTGTGTGAAAAACTCCCGTAAAATTGCTAAAATCGATTTTTGTATGTTAGCAGATGTTGCTTCTAAAAATAGAATGAATTCAAGAACGACAACTCCTACGAAATTTCGTACTTCGTACTCAATTAGATTCGTACTATTTTACATTGTACTCAATTTGATTCATACTATCGGTTATTTTCCAGATGGGAAGTTATTAGGCAGCCAACCGTGCTGCTGTCTTTTGCATGGCCGTTTTTGAAAAATCGCGGCCAATATTTGGTGGTGTGGGTGGGTTAAAAAAAAAAAAAAAAATTTTTTTTTTTAAACTCTTACTTTCTCAATATTTTTATGTTTTGTAAGTACGAAAATATAACAACAAACTTTAAAAGGACACTGTCTGTCAGTATTAAAGCACATTATTGAGCATAACCAAATAACAGAGAAATGTTTATCAATTGTTATTAAATAAAACAGGACTGTTTTCTTTATGAATATGGACCCAGGCCTACAGGATTGTTTTCTTTATGGATATGGACCCAGGCCTACAATATTGTTTTCTTTATGAATATGTACCCAGGCCTACAGGATCGTTTTCTTTATGGATAGGACCCAGGCCTACACGATTGTTTTCTTTATAAATATGGACCCAGGCCTACAGGATTGTTTTCTTTATGAATATGAACCCAGGCCTACAGGATTGTTTTCTTTATGAATATGGACCCAGGCCTACAAGATTGTTTTCTTTATGAATATGGACCCAGGCCTACAGGATTGTTTTCTTTATGGATATGGACCCAGGCCTACAGGATTGTTTTCTTTATGGATATGGACACAGGCCTACAGGATTGTTTTCTTTATGAATATGGACCCAGGTCTACAGGATTGTTTTCTTTATGAATATGGACCCAGCCCTACAAGATTGTTTTCTTTATGGATATGGACCCAGGCCTACAAGATTGTTTTCTTTATGAATATGGACCCAGGTCTACAGGATTGTTTTCTTTATGAATATGAACCCAGGCCTACAGGATTGTTTTCTTTATGAATATGGACCCAGGCCTACAAGATTGTTTTCTTTATGTATATGGACCCAGGCCTACAGGATTGTTTTCTTTATGGATATGGACCCAGGCCTACAGGATTGTTTTCATTATGAATATGGACCCAGGCCTACAGGATTGTTTTCTTTATGAATATGGACCCAGGCCTACAGGATTGTTTTCTTTATGAGTATGGACCCAGGCCTACAGGATTGTTTTCTTTATGAATATGGACCCAGGCCTATGGACCCAGGCCTACAAGATTGTTTTCTTTATGAATATGGACCCAGGCCTACAGGATTGTTTTCTTTATGGATATGGACCCAGGCCTACAGGATTGTTTTCTTTATGAATATGGACCGAGGCCTACAGGATTGGTTTCTTTATGAATATGGACCCAGGCCTACAGGATTGTTTTCTTTATGAATATGGACCCAGGCCTACAAGATTGTTTTCTTTATGAATATGGACCCAGGCCTACAGGATTGTTTTCTTTATGAATATGGACCCAGGCCTACAAGATTGTTTTCTTTATGAATATGGACCTAGGCCTACAGGATTGTTTTCTTTATGGATATGGACCCAGGCCTACAATATTGTTTTCTTTATGAATATGTACCCAGGCCTACAGGATCGTTTTCTTTATGGATATGGACCCAGTGCTACACAATTGTTTTCTTTATGAATATGGACCCAGGCCTACAGGATTGTTTTCTTTATGAATATGAACCCAGGCCTACAGGATTGTTTTCTTTATGAATATGGACCCAGGCCTACAAGATTGTTTTCTTTATGAATATGGACCCAGGCCTACAGGATTGTTTTCTTTATGGATATGGACCCAGGCCTACAGGATTGTTTTCTTTATGGATATGGACACAGGCCTACAGGATTGTTTTCTTTATGAATATGGACCCAGGTCTACAGTATTGTTTTCTTTATGAATATGGACCCAGGCCTACAAGATTGTTTTCTTTATGGATATGGACCCAGGCCTACAAGATTGTTTTCTTTATGAATATGGACCCAGGCCTACAGGATTGTTTTCTTTATGAATATGAACCCAGGCCTACAGGATTGTTTTCTTTATGAATATGGACCCAGGCCTACAAGATTGTTTTCTTTATGTATATGGACCCATGCCTACAGGATTGATTTCTTTATGGATATGGACCCAGGCCTACATGATTGTTTTCATTATGAATATGGACACAGGCCTACAGGATTGTTTTCTTTATGAATATGGACCCAGGCCTACAGGATTGTTTTCTTTATGAGTATGGACCCAGGCCTACACGATTGTTTGCTTTATGAATATGGACCCAGGCCTATGGACCCAGGCCTACAAGATTGTTTTCTTTATGAATATGGACCCAGGCCTACAGGATTGTTTTCTTTATGGATATGGACCCAGGCCTACAGGATTGTTTTCTTTATGAATATGGACCCAGGCCTACAGGATTGTTTTCTTTATGAATATGGACCCAGGCCTACAGGATTGTTTTCTTTATGAAAACGGACCCAGGCCTACAGGATTGTTTTCTTTATGAATATGGACCCAGGCCTATGGACCCAGGCCTACAAGATTGTTTTCTTTATGAATATGGACCCAGGCCTACAGGATTCTTTTCTTTATGAATATGGACCCAGGCCTACAAGATTGTTTTCTTTATGAATATGGACCCAGGCCTACGGGATTGTTTTCCTTATGAATATGGACCCAGGCCTACAGGATTTTCTTTATGAATATGGACCCAGGCCTACAAGATTGTTTTCTTTATGAATATAGACCCAATCCTCAGGTCCATATTCAATGTTACCGCTAGGAAAAAGCTTAGTTGGAGCACTGATTATAAGATTGATTTGAAGGTCAATTTATCAAATTTACTAAATTTGTAAAAAGTTCTAATTCTGTGGGTGGGGGGTTCTTGGCGAATTCAAATTCTGTGGGTGGGGGGTGGAAAATAATTCGAATTCTGTGGGTGGGTTTGTTTTTTTTTGACTGTCGTTCTTGCCCCCCCAGGCCTTTTTTCCTGGAACAGCCCTTGAAATGTTTGCATATTGTACAATTAAAACATTTACTAGGTAATTTTAAATAAGTTATCACATTTTTTCAATAAAAATGTCTTTAAACATCTTTTATTTTCGAAATATCCATTATAAAACCCTGCTACTATAAGCTTTTTCATCGCTTAATGGAATTAAGACGGGACGGCGTAATGGATATTAAGTTAATCTTTAACAGACTTTAACAGACTATTTCTAAAAATCGCCTAAGCACACTAGCCAGTTCCAGAGTATCATGTAAACATATGCAAGCAGAGCAAATTCCATTTCAATGAGATTACATGCGTACAAGAAACATCATTCATAATTTCAAACCAATGACATTTCGCCAAATGGATCGTGAATAACCCTCCTACCTGGGATGCTTTGCCTCAAACAGACTTCTGCCCAAAGTGAGTTCACTCCCTAGCGAAGGCATGTCTGATAGGAAATTTCATCCTTCATCAAATATACCTCTTGAGGTTGCTGTCCATTTATAACCTAATAGGAAGTGGTAATGGGCCTTAAAAACCTGATTTCATCCTTTCATTTGTTTTTCGGATGTAAACGTTGTGGTGTCACATACCTGATTTACAATAGTAGCCAGGATCACATATACCGGTCCCCGTGTCATTCTTACTGAAATCAAAGTCTATAGCAGCAGGCATGTGGCAGTAGTAACCACCCGAACACTGCCTGCAGTCGCTGATGTCATCCATGCCTGAAAAATAAACACGTAAGTTAATGTACAGTAATACACAAGTTCTTGTAAAACAAGAGGGCCATAATGGCCCTGAATCGCTCACCTG
This sequence comes from Cyrtodaria siliqua, assembly GCA_037043455.1. Classification (NCBI taxonomy): domain Eukaryota; kingdom Metazoa; phylum Mollusca; class Bivalvia; order Adapedonta; family Hiatellidae; genus Cyrtodaria; species Cyrtodaria siliqua. The sequence continues at coordinate 105,572 of JAWPHD010000141.1, read as the reverse complement.
AGTTCAGTGCAGGTATTGTGCTAAGGCTAGCTAGGAATTGTAACCCAAGAGGAACTCAACTAGGGCCTTATTGTTGGATGGAGGGGATATATTGCTAGACAATTTGTTTATCGAAGACACTTACCAAGCAATTACTGGTCAAGATCAGGTCAAAATTGTGGCCTCTGGAGTGCCCACAAGCAAATTCCAATATTGACCTAGTGACATAGTTTTTTGATCCCATGTGACCCATTTTGAAACTTGATCAAGATATAATTCAGATAAACAATCTGAGAAAGTTTCATCAAGATCTGGTCAAAATATGGCGTCTAGAGTGTACACAAGATTTTTCAAGTATTTGACCTAGTGACCTAGTTTTTGACCCCATGGGACCCATTGACCATAATATAATTAAGACAACATTTCGACAAAGTTTCATCAAGATCGGGTCAGAAATATGGCCTCTAGAGTGTACACAAGGTTTTTCAAGTATTTGACCTAGTGACCTAGTTTTTGACCCTGTGTGACCCATTTTCGAACTTTAGCAAGCTATAATTGAGACAAATATTCTGACAAAATTGCATCAAGATCGGGTCAAAAATATGGCCTCTAGAGTGTACACACGGTTTTTCCAAATTTTGACCTAGTGACCTAGTTTTTAAACCATGTGACCCATTTTTGAACTTGACCAAGATATAATTAAGACAAACATTTTGACAAAGTTTCATCAAGATTGGATCAGAAATACGGCTTCTAGCGTGTACACAAGTTTTTTCAAGTATTTGACCTAGTGACCTAGTTTTTAACCCCATGTGACCCATTTTCAAATTTGAACAAGATGTAATTAAGACAAACATTCTGACAAAGTTGCATCAAGCTCGGGTCAAAAATATGGCCTCTAGAGTGTACACAAGGTTTTTCAAATATTTGACCTAGTGATCTAGTTTTTAACTTCATGTGACCCATTTCCGAACTTGATCAAGATATAATTAAGACAAACAATTTGACAAAGTTTCATCAAGATTGGGTAACAAATATGATCTCTAGAGTGTACACAAGTTTTTTCAAGTATTTGACCTAGTGACCTAGTTTTTGACCCCACATGACCCATTTTTGAACTTGACAGAGATTTCATTGAGACAAACATTCTGACAACGTTTCATGATGATTGCATCAGAAATGTGGCCTCTAGAGTGTACACAAGCAAAAGTTGACTAACGCACGGACACACGCACGGACGGACGACGGACACCTCGGTATCACAAAAGCCCACCATGAGCACTTCCTGCTCAGGTGAGTTAAAAACAAAGCGCAGTGCAGTTGCCATTCTCTAACTGTTCAAAGATAAATTAACGCCGCAAATGTGAGAATCAATTCTTATAGTTACATTATTTTCCCGTTGTTATAGTACCAACAATAACCAGCTTTGGGAGGTTGGTTATGATAAAAAAGTGTTAAGAAATATAACAATATATATATCATCAGTGCCATTTTCTATTGATCTGCTACCAAAAAGTGAAGTTTATTCAAAATTAAACACTTTTTTTTTCTCAACAAAAAGTATCAAGTGAATAGTATAATACAATACAAATTTTGTATATACCTTTGTCTGGGTTGTAAGTACCAACTGGACATTCGGGCTGGTTGGCAGCAGTGGTATTTACTGGACAGTAGCGACCTCTGTCGCATTTATTTACGTTTTGGTCACCATAGCAAAAATATCCTGCCGGACAGTCAAAACAGTGGTCCATGTTAGTTACGTTCATGAACGAGCCGGCTGGACAGGCAATTGGTACGGCTGTAGTAAACAAAATAAACATAATTATTTTCACTGCCTCTCATTGGGTAAATCTCATCACATGACCATTATTCACACATCAATTAATTATATAAACAACAGTGCAATGCTGTACCTAATGGAGAAAACAAAGGTGTCCCACGCAATGACAGTATAGTGACTTTAAACTATTTGAAAAAGAAATTAGTTTTCAATATGTTTTTAACAAAAGTTGTTGTGAATTTTAAGGGTGTATATAGAGTTTTTTAAGGGAGTCTAGTGGGTGTGACCTAAAACTGCCAAACAATATTTTCTACTCTGAAGGGAGAGAACACAATGACTGAGCATAAAAATGACTTCTTATTGACAAGGAAAGTCATTTTGCACAGTAATATACGCTATCCTAGGTTAAGTACCCGAATTACCTTAACAATTTTAAACTCAATTGTATTCAAAATATATGTTGAAATCAAATTGTATACTGAACAATACAGTGCTAACACCAGAATTATTATAACTATAATGAAAACAATAACAATATTTACCAGTTCCTTCAGGACAGTAGTGACCCAGAGTGCAGACCTCTCCTGTGAGGCCACCGTCAGCCGGCTTGTCCGTATACGCGCCCGAGGTACAATACCAGCCCGCGGCACATAAACCATTTGGTGCCGCGAGACCTCCTCCGTTGCATACCTTTCCACCGTCACACAGCGTACAGTTATCTTCGTGACTGTTACCAGAGTAGTTGGAGTACGTTCCATTTGGGCATGGGAAGTGTTGATAAGAATTGGTTTCTACTGGGCAGTAGTAACCAGGGGGACACAAATCTCCGAACACTTGACCGATTGGCACACGCGTGGTGGAGCCATTCAGACAGTAATGCCCAGCATCGCACGAAAATTCAGTAGTCTCTAATCCATCATTTTCGCACGCAAATCCTGCAGTGCAGGTGTCACAGTGACCTATTTCATATTCTCCTTCATCTCTCTGAAAAGTTCCAGCCAGACAGGGAGTTGGCCATTCGCTCTTTAGAGGACAATAGTGGCCCTTGGGGCAAATGGTCCGTGCAACTGTAGCCGTTCCGTTACAATAGAACCCTTGTGGACAGTCTATACACGTCTCTGACCAACTGGCCGGCTGATACGTGCCACCAGGACAAGGCTCCTGTTTAAAGGCGCCGGCTTCCGTGTAGTATCCCGCTTCCGTTCCGTACTGAGTGGAATTGCCGGCGCCACCGGTGCAGTAGTAACCAGCCGAACATTTCTGCGTCGCATTCACACTGCTGGAACCGGCACAGAAGAATCCAGGATCACATGGAATACAGTCATACTTGGTCTTGGCACCAGCATAGTTGCTATAGTAACCAACTTCACATGGTGTTGGAGTAGCAGAAGCAGCCGGACAGTAACCTCCAGCCGGACATAAACCACCGGTTAAACCATCTGGTGGTGCTGAGGTGTAAGCCTTTTCTCGGCAGTAAAAACCTAAAAATACATTTTATAAATTTATCGTTTTATTTTTTGTATTATTTTGTATAACATCAAAATCTGTTTCTGCAAAGAAATGCTGTTCTTTGCAGATCAATCTTTTGAAGACATTGAGTGATTAAAAGATGATAATGTATCTTAAAAACAGGTTAACTTTTTACATTTATTGAAATGATCTCTTTCAGATCAAATCACTGACATCGAAAATTTACATAATGGTCGCCCAGCCTCTGATTGGACCCGCCAAGAGTAGTCAGTGGACATGCTCAGTAGATTCTTTGGAACAGGCTTTCATGTCAGTTTTAATCAGTACTATTTTACTGGATATTTAGATAACCAAATCTATTAAGAAAAGTCAATTTGATTTAATTAATATTACTTTAGAAAAGATATCAACTTCAACTTTAGAGATATCAATTATGTCAATATTTATGACATATACGTAGTTCAATCAAATGTTTGTTTGTTTAAATGGTGTTTTACATTATTTTAGCACATTTTAGGTCATATATGACAGTCGATATTTTCTGGCAGAGGCAGACCACCCCATTTTTCCTGGGTACACCTCCCACCATCCGTAAGAATTGACATCCTCACTTACAAGTTGAGCTCCCAGTGGGATTTGAACCCGCGGCGGTGAGAGACGAGAAGGTTTACAATGCAATATCATTAACCCCTTGGCCAGGAAAATCAATCAAATCAATCATGCATCACATCAATTATTGATTCATTTTTATCTGTTTCTTTCCACTTCCGCCCCATGTGGTTCCCGGGGGCCCCGTTTGGTCAAGGGGCAAAGGATAGGGCCACTGCAGATCCCTTTGGAGGGGTAGGCAGAGAGATAGAATCCCCCCAAATTCATGTTCATTTTATCATTTTTTGTTAATGTTCATTAAAGGTCTTCATCATGATCCCTGCATTGTTTCAGGTGCTATCTCGCTCACATCAAAAGAGCAGTGGCAGAAAAACAATAAACGTGGCTCCAGCGTAAATGGAGTTTCTACGATAGAATTTGCAGCAACTATGCAGTTCAGGGTGAGAAAGTTCTAAGCCCATTTTCCATATTTTATCTTGATGTACATGGAGGATGAGCCCAGCATTTTCATGCCTGTTAGGCGCCATATAACCTTTCATGTATTGGTGCGCTTTAAAACCCAATTCAATTCAATTCTTTCCACTTCCATTGCAAACAATTGTATCCAATTGATAAATCACTCAAATTGAACTGTCTCGCATTAATTCGTCTTTTAGCTGTTATATGTGGAATCTTTACATGATACTACCATAACTTCTCCACTCACCTGCATCGCACACATCTGTTGCCGTTGTTAGACCTATGCCATCACAGTAGTAACCGCCGGGACATGGGGTGCAGTCAGTGTCACGTGGAAGATTTGTCGAGTTGCCATAGAAACCAAGAGGACAGGGCTGGCATGCTGTACTACCGGTGACACAGAAATATCCTGTGGTTGCAAACAAACATGTTTTATGTTCATTTTTAAAACTAGCTTTAGCATCATGCTTAAAGTTTTGGACTTAATAAGAGCATCATTTTAAAAACTATTGTAATAAAAAAATATACTGTTATTATTTAAATGCTTTGAGAAGTATTAAAATCATTCAGGTTTTCATTTAAAAATGTAAAGAAGACTTTTATAGATGCTATAGTAAAACATGTAACTATACATTAAAACAATATATATGCTCTTTCAGCATAAAAAAGGCCTAAGGCCTTTTTTATGATTTTTTGTTTTTGTGTTTTTAATTATAACACAAATGTTATTGTCTGTCTCTACATTGTTATTAAAAAACAAAAACATTCTGGTATTATAGGTCGGATCATTTTATAAAATATATCTCATATTTTTTTTTTTAAATACAGTCAAACCCGTATTAAGAGACCTCTAAAGAGAATATCACAAACTGGTATCTTAATACAGATGGTCTCTTAAAACAGGTGTATTTGAATTTAAAACCATACAATTTGGAAAGGATGGTCTCTTAAAAAGGTGGTCTCTTAATAGAGGTGGTCTCTTAATAGAAGTGGTCTCTTATTAGAGGTGGTCTCTTAATAGAGGTGGTCTCTTATTAGAGGTGGTCTCTTAATAGAGGTGGTCTCTTAATACAGTGGTCTCTTATTAGAGGCGGTCTCTTAATAGAGGTGGTCTCTTAATAGAGGTGGTCTCTTAAGAAGGTTTGGCTGTATGGTTGTCTACTAAAAAAGCCAGATGTAACCCTTTACCTCTTAGGCAGTTTTTGGGGTTGTCCAGACCTTCTTCGTCACAGTAATACCCTGACGTACATTCTGCGCAATCGTCAAAGGATTCTTTAGCCGCTCCGTTTCTGTAGAATCCAATCGGGCAGGGAAAAGTTGTGCTGGGGCCCGTGCCACGTGGACAATAGTAACCACCGGGGCAGGGACCAGCCGTTGCATTAAGTCCCTCCGTGTCGCAATACTGACCAGCAGTACAGGGATCACATTCAGAAACTTGCTGCAGACCTAACTCGTCATTAAAGGTCCCTACAGGACATTTGACCGGTAACGGGTTAACATTGCCTTTTGGACAGTAGTGACCCGTTCTGCAGGGGTTAGAGGCAAGATCCGGCATGTATGACATTCCACCCGGACACTCAGTACCGGCTGGACATATCATCTCAGAATTCATGACGGCTTTAGACGTTGCATTGGAGTTACAATAGCGTCCAGGATCGCATGTAATACAGGCTATTGCTCCAGTGTCCGAGTAATTTCCCTTCTCGCAGACGAGGGGTGTGGTCATACCGGTGATCGAACAATAATAACCGGCTGTGCAATCGTCGCAGCTGGTCAGGTTCTCTCCCTTTGTTTTCGCACGAAACGTTCCACTGTAAACATATAATAATTTCATTTTGTTTAAATAAAACTATTTATTTTAAACGTGATGAAGAAAATATTTCTCAAATGATATGCCTTTTAATCTTATTTTCCAAAATAAATAATACTTAAAGAGGCACTTACAGTAACCTATATCTACGCGAATTTTAATGTAAAATATTAAATACTTAATATTACTGCATTTATATGTATACAAAGCTATTTTATGAGTATTCTAAAAAGAAACATGGTTCGTATTCCAGTTCTGTAAATTATTAATTATGATCAAAACAATATCTTGAATAAAATGCTGCCCAGCCGTTTATTCCTGCCGGAAAATTACGAGTTTTTACGATTTTCTCGGACATGCGCAATGCGATTACAAACTATTCGGCGCAGTTCCGATAGCAAACGAATCGATCGTAACACTTCGCAAATCAGACGAGGTAGTTCCGATTGTAAACGAATAAGATCGGAAAATCTCCGCAATCGGCTTGTCTAAAACAATTACGAATACAATTTCAAAAATCCGATCTTTTCAATCCTGTTTTTCCCCAGCAAAACGCATATTACATTGGGTGAAAGTATTGCCATTTACCTTTTTCATAGTCCTCTTTATAATTAAGTAAAGTTTAGATCAATTGGTGGACAAAAAGATATAGGTAGAGCCTCTTTAATACTTAAGGACTGCATGAAGGAATGTGCCTTACACTGCAACTGTGTCCAACCTCATCAAACAAAAATTTCTAAGTGAAGTATCAGAATTACCTCTCATACATTAAAAACAACTTATTTCCTTATACAAACATATTGCTTTGAACAAATTTAATATTGGCATTTTAATATTTGGTATTGACAAGAATTGCTTAAAAAAAGCTGACATGTGTTCACAAAAGACCATTACTCTTGAACAAAAACATTCCAAATTTCGTAATTTCAAAATTACCTCCCTTTTTTCTGAAATGAGAACGATTTTCAATAACCTATAAAAGTATGTTCCCATCATATTTGCTTTATTATTATCACGGACTTTGTTTACAAATGACTTATAGCATTATTATTGGTCATATGTATGTCACTTTATCATTGACCCCAATCATACACAGCTTTGTATCTCGATTATGAAAATAACATGCATTTCATGTGCTATATTTATTTTGCTTAGTATATCTCCGGATTCCTGATCAGGATTTCTAAATGAACGAAACCTCCCTTATACTTTTAAGATAACTCGTAACAAAACAATAATTAACTATGCATAATTAAAACTACTGGCATTAACACTTACGCGGGACATTCGACTGGTGCAACGGAACCTGCGATACAGTAGCTCCCCGCTGTACAATCCTTACATTGTTCCCAGGCCGTAATTCCGTAGAAGCCGTTGTAGGATCCCGCGTGACACGGATACGTGGTGGCAGTTGGCGTACCTGTAAGTTTAAAAGAAAATATATTGTTTATATTGTATATCAGTCGGCAAACATATTCATGGTTGAATATAATTCAAAAGGTAGAGGAAGAAACAAATTAAATAAAGAAATCAAACAGCAGACAATAAACAATTAAAACTGATAAACTACTTAAATTTTGTACCACTGCACTCCATTTGTCAAATTTTTTTTGGTAAATTTATAAGAAGTATATACTTAACGAAACAAGGATTTTGATTTAAGAATTTTTATCAACTCTTTATTCAAATGTTGAGTGTGACTGTATTAATCAACTCACGATGGTCATATTTTACCAAAGCAATATTTTTTAAGTCATGACCTGGTAAAATAAGTATAAAATCTACACGAATACCTTGCATCTAAAAACGGTTATAAAAACTTCAATTTGATTAAAGTTTACCTTTCAACCAGAAAAAAAGACAAACTAGAAGATTATTTCGACTTGTCCAAGATCTTATTGAAACAAACCTTCAAATACAGTTCGGTGAAAAATCTGAACCTATTTACTTAAAGTATGTGTTCAAAAGCTGATATTCACATCTGGTGTGCTCATGCTGCTCCTGCTGTTGCAATGAAATGAACATATACTATTGCATTTGTAGGATATGAATACAGAAATAAGCAGGTTTATCACATTAACTTATTACATGTCTAACACATTTGCTATTAAACATTTTGTATTATGAAGTCTCTCGACTCATTATTGCATTTCAGCCCTAGCACAGCACGTGGCACAGCACGTGGCACAGCACGTGGCACAGCACGTGGCACAGCAGGGCCAAAAATCGATAATGATAATGGCCTTGCTACTTGAAGACGGTGATGTTACCGATGTTAATACCAATGCCATCATAGAAATGGTAAAATTACACAAATTTTAACTGTCAATAACTTCTGAAATATTTGACCGATATCAACAAACGACGACTCATTTTCTTATTTATGTTATTTTCCATCCAACAGGTACCAACTATCACAAGTACCAACTATCGTAATCATTTTCTAAAAAGAAGTTGTTTTGGGTAATTTTCATTGTGCAGCAAACTTTCATCAGTAGATTTTACTCGCCGTACTCGAGAGGATTCTCAACATGAACGTTCTTAAAGGGGTTGATGCACTTATAATTTCCAAACAATGTTGATTTCAAAGGGCTCTGTAAAACTTGAAAAAAGCTGAAAGAATTATCAAAATGTCCTGAAAAATAAAGGCGGTATGACCTATTGAACATTTGCAAAGAAACACAAGTGGAGGCGGTCCTGGTTAAATGTCTTTTAAAGCAAAGAAAATCACTGGAAATGAAAACTAAGCATACAATTTATACATTTTACATGTGTGTATTTATTTTAATCAGTTTGCAGTGATTTTCTTTGCTTTATAATATATATTTTGTCAATATGCCATATATAGTAAAAACGCGCGATGACGTCATCGTTCCAAAATAGCTGCCTCCATCTATGTTCGTTGCAAATTTTCAATAGTTCATATCTCATTTATTTTTCATGGGATTTTGAAAATTATTTTTACTATGTTTAAGGTTGTCAGAGCCCTTTTAAATAAGTCTTGTTTGAAAATAGTGCATCAACCCCTTTAAGATATTCAAAACCACTGCTCATTTTTTATCATTTCCACAATTAATAGTTTGATCATGTTTTTTTTTTCCTTCCATTAAACAAAAATAGTAGCTTTTGTAATCCTAAACCATAAACTATGCCTACAAGCAGGATGATTATGATTTATATCGGGAAAACTCCACTTTAAGAGTGGTAGAAGGAAATATAACATCAGTCCAGTGAGACCCCGCACTGAATTTAGCTTATATTTAGGTAGACATGTAATAAAAAGGTAAATATATGGCCGAGCAGTGTCTTTCAGTGATCATATCCCTGAAGTATGATAATGGCCCATGGGCTAAAACCCTCGGACCATTATCATTCTCGAGGGGCTATTATCACTGAAAGGCACTGCTCCGCCATGCCTGTAATTACAGACTGGGAGTGTAATAACAATTCTGTATTTTCCACTAGCAGTTAACTTTTCATCAATGATGTCACCTTAAGGCTTGCTTTATGCCATTGTATGCCAAAAGCTGTGACGATATGATATACGCGACAGATAGAATCCAGGGCTTTTTTGAGAAAACTGGAAAAAGTCCTAAGCCTGCCGATTTTGGGGGGAAAATGTGCAAGACTGTCAAAATTGGGGGGAAAAAAGCGTGATTTTCACTAATAAGGGGAATGTTTTTAAAGTGAATTTTTTTAATTAAAATTTATGCTTTAGGTATAATATCAATCAAGTATTAAAATTAGTAATGATTTTAGCATACAAAAAATATTGTTTGTTTGCCCTTTATCTACCCAGCAAAAAATCACTGGGTAGGCAGGTAGGTAGGTAAATTATTTTATTTGATATACTATATTTTTTTGCATGTTTTTTAAAATGATATATTTTAACATGTATCTATTCTACAATGTATGTTAGTGTGTTTGTAATTAATATTATATTAATACGCAATATATCGCAGTATCCGACTCATTTTTCTGACTGTTTTTATCAGGCATTTTCATGAGTCACTGCGCTACTATAACAATCATACAAATGCTTTATCATCCTATAGACACAGCGCGCGAGTTTCTAAATGTGCCCAAATAACCTAGACAGTTAGAGTATAAACCGAAAAGGATCATAAAAGACCGAAATTACCAAAATCAAACTCAATTGTCATCATTTTTTTTTTTAGAAATGCAATAAAATATTTTGGGTCAGGACTAAAAATCCGGGTTGGTAGGTAAAGGTTAAGCAAACAGTATTTTAATTTACGCCCAAGTCACCTTCTCACAATTTTTTTTTAGAATGGGATTTTTTTTACGCAGAATTGAAAAATATAGTTTTTTTTGCAATTGGGAAGAGGTCGAATTTCTGGCCCATTTAAATATGTTAAAAAAAAACTGGAATCTCACATTCGTGCTAATTTATAATTTAATTTATTACACTCATTGGCAAAAAAGATACAAGGCTTTTAACTCCATTGCTCAGCAAGCCATTGCATCATATCATTCTTACTAAGAAGTTTAATAAATTCTATAATAAATTATCACTTTAACGGTCTATTAAATTATTTTAGAATTTATTACAAATTTTCCATATCAGAAAATCCAGACAAGAGGCCCAAGAGGGCCTGTATCTCTCTACTGGCTATAAGGAGTCTGTGGTGGGGAACACGACATTGATATGTGCAACTAGGCTTGGTACTGATCATTCCTGCAAAGTTTCACTGAAATCCAGCCAGGGGCCCAAGAGGGCCTGTATCTCTCTACTGGCTATAAGGAGTCTGTGGTGGGGAACAAGACATCGATATGCGCAACTAGGCTTGGTACTGATCATCCCTGCAAAGTTTTGCTGAAATCCGGCCATGGGTTCAGGAGAACTAGTCTGGACAAAGTTTGTGCACTAAATCATTTAAAGGGCCATAACTCCGAAAAAAATCATTTAGCCGTGAAATGGCTAAGATATGCACATCTAGGCTTGGTACTGATCATCCCTGTAAAGTTTCGTTGAAATCCGGTCAGGGGTTCAGGACAACTAGTCCGGAAAAAGTTTGTGCACTAAAACATTTAAAGGGCCATAACTCTGCCAAAAATCATTCAACTGTAACACGGTGATGAAAAGCACAACTAGGCTTGGTACTGATCGTCACTGCAACGTTTCGTTGAAATCCGGAAAGGGGTTCAGGAGAACTAGTCTGGACAAAATTTGTGCACTGAACCTTTAAAGGGCCATAACTTCGCCAAAAATCGCTTAAATCTGACCATGAGTTCAGAAGAGACGAATCGCGACAAAGTTTGTATATTTAAACCATTAAAGGGTCTCTGCCAAGACACATGCAACATGGCGAAGATATGCAGAACTAGGCTTGATACTGATCAACCTTGCCAAGTTCTGCTGACATCCGGTAAGGAGTTCAGGAGAACTAGTCCGGTCAAAGTTTGTGTATTAAAACCTATAAAGGGCCATAACTCTGCCAAAAATCTTACAGCCAAAACACGGTGAAGATATGCACAACTAGGCTTGGTACTGATCATCCCTACAAAGTTTCTTTGAAATTCAGCCAGGGGTTCAGGAGAACTAGTCCAGACAAAGTTTGTGTACTAAAACCTTTAAAGGACCATAACTCTGCCAAAGTCATTCAACCGAAACACAATGACGATATGCACAACTAGACTTGATACTGATCATCCCTGCAAACTTTCGTTGAAATCCGGTCAAATGAAGGCCCTATCATCTTAACGAGGCAAAATACAGCATTTTTAACTAAAAACAAGGGCCATAACTCTGGTATTACTAATTCGATTTGGCTCGTTTTCGAACTTGTCCAAGCTTTCATTGATATTAACAATCTGATAAAGTTTAGCAAAGACTGGATAAAAACAAAAGCCCTATCATCTTAACGAGGCAAATTCAGCATTTTTAACTAAATCAAGGGCCATAACTCTGGCATTACTAGTCTGATCTGGCTGGTTTTTAAACTTGTCCGAGCTTTCATTGATATTAACAATCTATGCAAGTTTGGTAAAGATCAAATAATAAATGAAGGTGCTAGAGTGGTCACAAGGCAGAAAATGGCATTTTTCACCAAAACAAGGGCCATAACTTTGGTGTTACTAATCCAATCTGACCTGTTTTCGAACTCATTTGAGCTTTCATTGACATAAATACACTCACAAAGTTTTGTAAAGATCTGATTAATAATAAAGTCTTTATCGCGTAAACAAGACAAAAGTTAACGGACGAACAACGGACAACTCGCCATTGCATAAGCTAAAAATCATTACTCACTGAGTAATGCAAACACTTAAAATATTCCTTTTCTTTAAAACACAGAGCTCAATGTGTTCCCAGAACACAGTGAGTTCTATATAGGTGAAACTCAATGTGTTCTCAGAACACAGAGAGTTCTATTTTCTGCATTAAAAAAGGATATATTTTGAGTGTTTGTATTACTCATTTTTTTGACTTTTTAATATGACAAATTCTAAACAAAAAATAGTTCTAAAATGATTAAATAGACTGTTTCATGTAAAATGCTCTTGTATTATTGATCTTTTACAGACTAGGGATATAAATTAACCGTAAAGAAACTGAGGTTGAAGAAAGTTAAGAAAATAAGAGAATTCAGAAACCATTCAACTTACCATCAGGGCAGTAATGTCCGGGGTCACATGACGCTGTCGGTTCTGAAGAGCCCTGCAGGCAGTAGTACCCACGTGGACATGTGATACACTGTTCGACTTGATACAGGTTGGTTAAGTTTGCATACGTTCCTGCTGGACATGGAAACTGTGTAGAGGAACCAGTGCCTGTCGGACAATAGTGACCGGCTCCACAAGCTTCCGGTGGCTTCTGTTGACCGCCTGTGCCTCCGGTACAGGCAAACTTTTGTGGACAACTGATGCACTGTTCTACGTGTGTAAGGTTTGTGTAGTCTGTGTATAAGCCGGCAGGGCAGGCATATTCTGCTTGGTTGTAAGCGTAGTTTCCGCCAGGGCAGTAGTAGCCCGGAGAACACGGAGAATCCGGTTCTGAAAGGCCGGTCTTGGTACAGGCTTGCCCAGAAAGGCATGGCTGACACTCTGTAATGTTTCTTTTCTCAGTATCTGGATTGTATGAACCCTGAGGACAAGGCATTGTGGATGCAGTGCCCTCTGGGCAGTAATAACCAGTGGGACAACTCTTACAGTCAGCAATAGATACAGAGTTCTCTGCCTCTGTGTATTTTCCAGCCATACAGGAAGTGGGTTCTCCAGAGCTTGTGGGACAGTATGAACCCTTCGGACATTTAAACTGATCATTAAATGGATTGTCTGTTCCTGAAGGACAGTACCTCCCAGCAGGACATGCAACACAGGCAGAAGAAGCTGATGATCCTAATTGGTTGTTATATGTTCCTGGTGGGCAAGGGTTGGCCTGGTATGTCCCCGTCTCAGTAGGGCAGTAGTAACCACGGTGACAAAGGAGATTATTGGATGGACAACCAGCAGATTGTTCTGGGCAGTAATGTCCTTGAATACATGATTTACAGTCGGTACTGGCATTGTAGCCCTCGGCATCTCCGTAAAATCCCGCAGGACATGGCGTCTCTATCTTGCCGTCGGTACAGTAGTATCCCATGGAGCATTTAGCAAGAGGGGGGTCCTGCTGGATGCTTCCTTCCGGACAGGCATATCCTGCTATACAAAGTGAACATGCTATAGAGCCGGCTATACTCCACTGGCCCTCGGGACAAATAACTGGATCCAAATGTTTATCTGCAACAGCACAATAATACCCTGCAGGGCATATTTTACAAGCTGTAAGTCCTCCAAGACTGTATCTACCATTTGTACAGGCTACACCTTCCGCATTGTTATTTGGACACGCTTTACCCGCCTCGCACTCAATGCAATATTTTGCCCCATCTAAAGAATAGTATCCTCGTTCACACAGAATGACCTTGTCATCATAAATGGTTGGACACTCATATCCGGCGGGGCACACGACACATGCAGCACGTCCACCTTCACTGTATTGTCCCTCGGCACATTCCTCCTCGGTGGCGGCAGTAGTGGAAGGGCACTGGAAGCCTTGTTTGCATATCGTACAAAAGGTGCTGCCGGCTAGAGCATACTGTCCGGCTAGACACTGGATTATTTTAGCGTGATTAATGTCCGGACAGGCAGAACCAGCTGGACATTGTGTACAAGCAATTTGGTTCCCTGTCGAATAAAAGCCGCTCAAACATGGTGTGTTGTCACTTCCATCCAGGTTAGGACATTCCCACCCTTTCTCGCAGTCTATACAAACATCAGCACCAGCAAATGAGTATTGGCCATCAGTGCAGGGGGTTGGAGTGGATATTGTCGGGTCAGCACAATAACTGCCTGCGGGACAGCGGGTGCATGTTCCAGTTCCATTTGCTGAGTAAAAACCTGAAGTAAAAAAAACATCAGCTATTTATACTGAAACAAGAGTGAAATGCCTGCTGGCGTTAAAGCAGGGTTTTCCAAAATGTGAAAGATGAGTGCCTGTGTGTTTAGTGAAACTATTTAATAGAGCTGTTCTACATAGATTGTTTTTTTGGGTTGTGGGAGGATGCTTTAATGTTGAAAACCTAGTTTTCATTTTCGGCACATGATGTTTGGTACATGTCAGCAACTTACTGTCCAAGTTTTATAATAATTGCACATGGCAATGCTGAGATATAAAAAAAAATGCTGATGCCCATAATGTAATTTATTCTGAAGAAAGTAAGTCACAGTAACCTAGTTTTCAGGGTATGGTCAGTGCTTGATGAGAGGAAGGTGCTGTTAAAATATGATGAAGATCGGACACGATGATGCCGAGATATAACAAAAAAGTTAATTTCCCCTGCAAAACTTAAACAAAAAGGTTAAAGTAATGCATATTATGGAGAAAGTAGGTCATAGTGATCTAGTTTTCAGGGTATGGTCAGTGCTTGATAAGAGGAAAGTGATGTTAGATTTTGATGAAGATCGGACATGGTAATGCTGCGATATAACATAACTTAATTCCCTGCTGCCCAAACTTAAACAAGAAGGTCAACATAACGCATATTTTGGAGAAAGTATAGTGACCTAGTTTTCAGGGTATGGTCAGTGCTTGATGAGAGGAAGGTGCTGTTAGAATTTTATAAAGATCAGACATGGTAATGCTGAGTAATAACACAAAACTTAATCCCCCCCCACCCCCAACCCCTACACCAAACTTAAACAAAAAGGTTAATGTAACGCATATTTTGGACAAAGTAGGTCATACATAGTGACCTAGTTTTCAGGGTATGGTCAGTGCTTGATGAGAGGAAGATGCTGTTAAAGTTTGATGAAGATCAGACATGGTAATGCTGCGATATATAGAGAACACAAAATGTGGACGCCCTGGCCGCCCATCGCTGCCCGCCCGATTTACGCCAAATGTATAAGCCGTTTTTTTTCTCAAAAATACGGCTAAAATTAAAAGTTGCTCTTTAGTTTTCCTCATATTAATATTCTTTAAATAACTGACATGTTACTGCGTATTTCATCATAATGTTTCTTATATGATGTTGAGTTTTCTTAAAAGGAAACACAAAAATAACAAAAATATAAATCATTTATTCACCAAAAAAGCGTCTTTATTTTTATATGGACATCAAATAGAATGAAAATATTTGCTAAATTGAGAGATAATTTGTGACAGATCTATTTGTTATTTTGTTTCGTTTTCCTAATAATATAACTGGTAATTTGTCTGAAGTCTCTCTGTCTCCTAGTCCAGCAAACTTCCCTTGGTTTCCAATTTATTTTACAGTAAGCAGGAACCCGGCATACAGTATTAGTCTACTGGTAGCAAGCATATCTGTATCTCTGACCTTCAAAATCTTCCAACTTGTTGACTATATCAGTATCAAGTTTATATAATGATATTTCTTACCTGTACGACACTGACTGACGGCCCCTGTTGGAGTGCAGGAAGATCCCGCAGGACAAGGTGTGCAGCTTGTAGCGCCCCCTGTCGATGAAGTGCCTGTTGCACATGCTACTGGTGATGCGCTGGTTGTGGCACAATAGTAACCAGCCGGACATCTGGTGCACGAGGTGGCCTTGGCGAGGGAATAGTAGCCTGTCGTGCAAGCTACTGGCGCCACACTGAATTAAACATTGAATGTTATATTCCCTTATCTTTCAAATATCTTAGTACAAGGTTTTTCATATAAAAGTAGGCAGTTCATATATTTCATTTACCTTTTCAATTTATAAAGTTCCTAGAAAGCTCAGATTTATTTTTACATTATTAAGGCCATAAAAAATTAATTACCTGGTTCTCAGGCCCGCCCGCATGTCTTTTTTTGGTACCGCATTGCCGATTTTATCTCAAAAGTAATAAAATAAAAATTGGAAAGCACTACCGAAATTTCGAAAAAAAAGTTCCGCATCCAAATTAGTTCCGGTTTTTACATGCAACTACCTCAGGGGAATCCCCTTGTGGGTAGATTGGTGCGCAGCCGACTATCTGCCGCTCTGCTCGCTAGCTTGTGAGTGTTGCAGTCGTACGGGTACCAATCTAGGAGAGTCAGACGCTTGAGACGCTTGGAACTAGTAGGTGCTACAGAACGGGCGATTTATTCAAGCGTGTAATCGACAAAGTCTCACAACATGCACTAATGGCGGTGTCAACGAATCGATTGAAGTCATGCGTGATCTAATACAAATATACGGACTTATTGTGATTGAAAGAAGCATAAGTCGGGAAGAAATGATAAGGTAATGATCGACAATAGAGATGAGCTGATCCAACTGGTTATTGCACATGTATTTCAAGATATTTTGCATCAATACATGTATTGGAATTAAAAGTTTGGATAAAAAAAAATCACCTGCGTGTCTGTTGACCACTGTAAAATTGTAAAAAAAAATGCGCCAGCCCGCATCTCTTCTCAGAAAAAGTGGCCTGAGAACCAGGTAATTAATTTTTTGTGGCCTAACTTCCATTAAATAATGAGTATTGTGAAATTTATTTAGAAATGCAGTGACAATATTGTCAATCATATCAATTAACATCAGTCAATCCAGCAACCCATAAAGGCCTCTGCTTATGTGTAGTCCACCATCTGTTTTCCCCTTGTAAGTTAGTTATTGTATGAATATGTTTCAAAGTAACCAATGCATCATATTTTATATTAAAAATGCTAAGTTAATGTGAAATGTCACGTCTGCAAAATATTAAAGGACGCTGTCTATCATATTTTAGTCTTCGCTAGTTTGAGGTGTTAGGATAATGGAGACAAACTACTTACGCAGGATCTGAACATTCGTTTCCTGCGGTACAGTCGGTACAAGTCGTGGCATCAGTAGCACCAACAGTGTGCTTCCCCGAGGAACATTTGATGGGGCTCTGGAAGACGAAGGGACACATGGAGCCTGACGGACATGCTGTACAAGTCATCTCTCCCAGAAGGCTGTATTTACCGGAGACACAAGCTGTGGGATTGTCGGGGTCAGTTGTACACTCAGAGCCGGCGGGACACTGTACGCACTGTGCTACTCCCTGGAAAAGACAGTTAATCATGTCTGACACTGGCAACCAATGATAATATAAACATTCTTTTCATAAAAATGTGATTGTTTATGACAAGTGTCCATTATAAGGGTTAAGAATTTAGTGTAAATGGTCCCTTATATAAAATGCCTCATATTCATCCTTAATAGAGATGTGAAGAAAAAAATACATTTAAACTGCCAATAAAATATGAATTAAAACTGTTTGTTTTTTTGTTATTTTTACATAAATTAATAATTACATGAAAAGGGAAGCATTATTAGGAGTACCTTGGTTTCAAACAGTATTACAGTAAACATAGGCAAAAAAGGTCACATAATTTTTAACTGACAGGTAAGTTTCAATTTACCATATTTTACCTTGTATAGTAGGCACCCATGTATATCACGCACCCCACTTTTCAGAGGTCAGAACTGGGGTAAAAAAGTTGTTTCCATGTATAATACGAATCAAAATATTAGTTTTCCTAGATGAACCATTCGACGAAAATAAAAGGTTAAAAAAAAAATTAAAAAAATGTCTAATTGCATCACGATAATTAAAGCAGAATAATACGGTACAACAACTATCTGCAGATCGCAAAAATTAGCGTACAAAAGAAAACAACACCGGAACAATATAATTACTTCAATTATTAATTGCCAATCTTCAGGGGAGTACCTATCTTGTATCATCTCATCAACTCATCAAAGAGCCGATTATAATGCCGCAGATAATTGTCCGTAATCCGATAATTACATCTACTAAAACAAATACAACAAAGTCGTTGGTTACCGCAATCCATTACGCCGATTATACTATCATTGTGTATTCACGGGAACCAGTGCTTATCACAAGTGTAACGCGTGATCAGTTACCTGTACACACTGGAAAAATCTGGTAATGGTCACACGACGTGTCAAAGTGCATCCTCAGAAATAGTCTCTACTTGCGTCAACTTCAGAGGATTATAGAAATAGAATAACCCACTCTACCCGTGTTTAAAGTGTGTCTATACTGCAGCTATTTCTAAGTTTGCAAAACTTGTGAAATTTATAAACAATTAAGCGGATAACAGCAAAACAAAGGGAAAACATGATCATCCTTTATTGAAATTCTGCAACAACTATGCAAGTATTATCATCGCTTTTAACTGTCGTCTGCAAGTGTCCTCTGGTGCATTTAACATATGAGAATAGAATTGTACAATACTACTACTACCACCAGTCTAATTCATGGAAATCACGTGATATCAAGTCAGCTGATATAAATAACAAAACAAGGGCCGAATTTCGTTCACTCATTTATTGAAATTCTACAACAAATATGCAAACATTTATATAAAAAAAAGCTTTATAATAAACTTTATTCATTTCTAAGTAGAATTAAGTCAATAAATTGCTTGTATAAAGCGAGTAAGTCACGAAAAATAAAGTATTATCGGCATTCACAAACGTCTGTCTGTTCGTCCCCGATGTTTTCATCGGCGTTTTTTCTCCATTCTGACATCGATTTTCTGCATATAAAATGCAAGAAAAACTTTTTTGTATTGTTTCCTTGTATTGTACGCACCCCACTTTCGGAAACCATAAAAGAAGTAAAAAAACTGCGTACTATACAAGGTAAAATACGGTAGTTGTTTCAATTACCCCTGGAAACAATGGGCGATTTAATGCAAATTTGACAGTAATACTCGACACTAGGCCTTTATTATTTCTGTTAAAGTTGAAAATAGACATGTTGTGACTTTAACTAAAATACATTTTTTAATAAAATCTTAATTTGTGGTTTGATTCAACCATCAAATCCAGGAAAATTAATCCGCCATGAAAATGATTGAAAGCACAATTAAAATTAAAACGTGCCATAAATGTGCTGAAATGCCACAAATTATTTTCATTTGACTTCACCTTAAAAATTCATTTATCCTTGGTGCACAACTTCCTTTTGTCTACAAATTCAATTTTCACAGAAACAAACTTACCACTGGGCTGTAATATCCGGTGCCACAATTGTCCGGGGATGCGCCTGAATCTATACATGACTGACCGGTGGGACAGTCAGTGCAGCTTATTGAACCGACGGTAGAATACTTTCCTGATACACAAACTACCGGGGCAGATGACGCTGATGCACAGGAGTAACCTGCGGGGCACTGTGTACACGCTATATTCTGTAAATGGAACAGAAATACGTTTTACATAGAACACTTGTAGCTGCGTTAATCAATGCATATAATAATCGTGTGTGCATTAAAATAATTAATTAATGACACATGATGCACTGTGTATATGTACAGTCTGTAAATAGAATAGAAATATGTTTTAAATAAAACACTAGTCTTGTAGTTCCTTTGATCAATGCATACAATAACAGTGTGTGCATTGAAGTAATTAATTACTGGCACACGAGGCACTGTGTACACGCTATAATCTGTGGAAGAGAGTTGGAAAATGTTAACGTTCATATGCTTCAGATGCTTATAGAGAGTTTTATAAGTAATTAAGTATTAACGCGTGGGGCACTGTGAACCTGAAACGGTCTGGGAATGGAGTTCAAATGTATTTATTGCATATACGGTATGCAGACACATGATTATTTAGTATAATAAAGATATAGTAGTTATTCCATAACCCAATCTTTGTCATAAGACCATAATATCGAGATGACCTTCCTGGGCGTAACCATGGTAAAAAACATATCTTTATGTTTCTTCATTAATATCTCTTACAGTTATAGCCTTAATGTTTACGTCTATTTGTAGCTTAAGCAGCCATCTTGGATTTTACAGGAAGTAAGTTGGAGGAGTAGTTATCACCAAAATAAAATCAATGGAAGGATTCACAGACTTACTGTTCCTTCAAGACTGTAGAATCCACTAGAACAAGCCACAGGAGTAGTTGGACTGGTACACTGGTACCCAGCCGGACACAGAGAACATGAAGATGCCCCTGTAGCACTGGAAGTACCTGAAACAGAATGAAAGTAGTTGGATCAGTACACTGGTACCCGGCCTGACACAGAGAACATGAAGATGCCCCTGAAGCACCGTAAGTACCTGAAACAGAATAAAAGTAGTTGGATCAGTACAGTGGTACCCGGCCTGACACAGAGAACATAAAGATGCCCCTGCAGCACAGTAAGTACCTGAAACAGAATAAAAGTAGTTTGATCAGTACACTCATACATGTGATACCTCACGGCGTGAGATAAAATCACAAGGAATTCTAACCCTCCTCCCGGCCCCACGGAATTGCACGAAAAACTCCCGTAAAATTGCTAAAATGGATTTTTCGAAAATCATCGGTCTTAGTAAGCACTATTATATTCTATTCTATTGTCTAACGAGTCGATCACGTGACACGTTGTTTACCTGTATTTGATCTGGATGGATCGATGGCCAGGGGGGGAAAAGTGTTATTTACAGTTTATTGGCTTAATTGATCTTAAAAGGATTAGCAGCACACTTATGAAGTATTTAATGATGTCTGTAATTAAACAGGTTCGATACGACTTAAAACAAATTGCTGGTGTCATTTATTCAGAAGTGGAAAATGAATGTTTGACGCAGTAATTATCGGATAGCGAAAACGAAAGTAGACTTTGTCGGCATGAATTTGGTGAGAATGTTTGATTTAATTAAAACAATTAATGAATTTTATGAAGATTTTACTTCAAATAAAGTTCCGTGATTTACGAACGTTGCTTTTGTTCGATGTTTTTATGTTTGATTTAAGTTTTTACTTGAAAAAAAAGAAAGAAGGGTGTTGTTTGCTTTTGTTCCATGTTTGTACTTTTTCTTAGACCAAATTAAAAATTGAAATATTAAATTAAAAAAGGAATTAATAATATTGTTTTTTGTTTTTTTTTGTCATTTCTTGTTTATAATATCCGGCTCCCATGACATCAATGAAGAAACTTGTTTAAAAGTGTATTTTCAGGTATTTGTTTATGGAATTTGGTTAAAAAATACTGCCCGCGCGCTAAAAAAATCCCGCGAAAAAAACTCCCAGATTTTTGCATGAATCTCCCTTAAAAAAATCACTAAACTCCCAGATTGAGGTCCTGAAAGTATCACATGTATGGTACACTGGTACCCAGCCTGACACAGAGAACATGAAGATGCCCATGCAGCACCGTAAGTACCTGAAGCAGAAAAATACCCCATTCAAAACGTATTTGATAATTGTTAAAACAGACTACACTGGCATATGAGAGTTGTCTTAAAGTTTCAGGAATACAAGAATAAATGTTTACATATAACTAAATTGCATTTTTGTACTAATTATCATGTCATCCATTACTGTATACCTCCAGCCATATGTCATTTTTGTACTAATTATCATGTCATCCAGTACTGTATACCTCCAGCCATATGTAAAAATCGACACTTTCTCACTTACAAGTCGAGCTCCCAGTGGGATTGAAACACACAGCAGTGGGAGGCAAGAATTTTGTTTGCAGTAATATTATACACTTCTGTATGAAACTAAGTCTGTAGCATCTCTGTTAAGGGATCAAATAAACAATCCTGCAATAAACAACAAAGCCAATGACAGTCTACACACCTTGAGCACAGCTGGTACACGTGGATTGTCCAAGGGGACTGTATGTGCCCGCGGCACAGTTGGTGGGTGTAACATACAGGGAACCATCGAAGCAGTACTGGCCAGCAGGACACGCGCTACAGCTGGAGGCGCCAGCAGCACTGTAGTAACCCTCCGAACATTGCTGGGGAGATAGGAATAAATGAAAGAATTTGTAAATTAACACAAGCAAATATAAGTGAATGTATAAGAGAAAACAAAGTCTGGAAGAACAGGACTATATGGTAATCAATAAAGACAAAGACAAGAATGATTTCAAGAACATTATGAGACAAAATAAAACTTCAGTCCTGTCGGATATAACCTTATGACAGAAGCATTTTATCTAAATACTAATCTTTGAAAATGATAACTATTAAGGTTACAGACTATAATTATATATTAAAGTAAATTAATGAAATAATTATGAGACCTGGTACAGGTACAACATTCAGTCCCGTGGTACAGGTACAACATTCAGTCACCTGGTACAGGTACAACATTCAGTCACGTGGTACAGGTACAACATTCAGTCACGTGGTACAGGTACAACATTCAGTCCCGTGGTACAGGTACAACATTCTGTCCCGTGGTACAGGTACAACATTCAGTCCCGTGGTACTGGTACAACATTCAGTCACGTGGTACAGGTACAACATTCAGTCACGTGGTACAGGTACAACATTCAGTCCCGTGGTACAGGTACAACATTCAGTCACGTGGTACAGGTACAACATTCAGTCACGTGGTACAGGTACAACATTCAGTCCCGTAGCTACGCTGAGGCACACTTAGGCAGTTGTCTCGGTTTAATTTTGGTAATGTACTTACTTTACATAAAAACAATTCAATATCAGTACATGATCAATCGTTGGTAAAATAAGTCGAGATTTTAACAGAAAACACTGTCCAGGGAATGCAACAAAATGCATGAAATCAAAACATACTGATTGGAATAGGAGGTGAATGCCACCAGACACCAACATATGGGATTTGTCTGGGTTATGGCTGGCTACGGGCCTGTCGTTTTCTAGGCCAGTCGGGTTTGGTATTAGTTAGTGGGGAACAAATTTTATGACACATTTGTTTTATGAATTTAAACAAATTAAAATGCTTTTAATACCCCCATACAATGAACCAGATTTTGTTTTATTTTTTATTCATTTTACCAAAACTTGCTCTCTGCAAAATTACAATAAAATAATGACTGGTTTTCCCACACTGGCATACTTACAGAGCATGTGCTGACACCCAGTCCACTGAAATATCCTGCAACACAGTCTGAGGCAGACCCATTTTTTGTAGGGCATTCCTGACCCATTGGGCAGTCATTACAAGATGTCTGACCTGTGTTAACCTGGTATTTACCATCTGCGCATGCCACCTTGCCAACCGCTGGGTCGGCACAGGAATATCCAGCAGGGCAAGTAACACACACATTAGCATCCACATAAGTTCCGGCCTACAAAAAATATGTGTTTAATTACTAAGATAATATGTGATTGAAAATCTATAACGCTATAAAAAGCTGAAAATTATTAGTTATATTATGTATATAAAAATATTTGACAATAAAGTTGTAAACACTAGAAGCAAATGTAATATTCAAGAAATCAATGCATCATATAATTTCTATGACTCAGATTAGGCAGGGCCAAGGCACATACTTCATACCACGACTAAAGCTATGTTTAAGATTAGGAAAGGCCAAGGCAAATACTTTATACCATGGTTAAAGTGACCGTCATGATTTTTCTTCGCGCATACACTAATACACTATCAACTAAATCAATTAATACTTGTCTTACGTATTTTTCGATATTCACTTTTAGTGATTAGTGGTTGAAAAAAAATCCTTTTTTTCCTTTCTGTTTTGCCAACATTTTTGACAAGAATGACAACTCTTGTTATCAGCGTCGCTAAGCTCTTGC
The DNA here is from genome assembly GCA_037043455.1 of Cyrtodaria siliqua. Lineage (NCBI taxonomy): Eukaryota > Metazoa > Mollusca > Bivalvia > Adapedonta > Hiatellidae > Cyrtodaria > Cyrtodaria siliqua. The sequence continues at coordinate 81,439 of JAWPHD010000141.1, read as the reverse complement.
TTAATTGTAAGATCATGTTAAAGCAAGCGCGTTACCGATACTAATTGCAGAGTTTCCGTTTCTTTTGACCAGCACGCTGATTTGCTGCAAATCACCAGTGTACATATCCAGAATTTAACAAAATATCGTAACCAGTGGATCTCTGATGTAAACATTCGAAACTTTAATAATAAAGGCCGATACGCGTCATATTTTGACCTTATGCGTAAATCAAATTGTCAGTGGGTATTTGGTAGGCGTGAAAATTATGAATCATGCAAGTTTTTTATATTTTCAGGGGTATTTTACACGGATACGCATCTTATCTGGGGCTCTGGACTAGACAAACATGTCATACCATGGATTAAGCTATATTTAAGATTACGGGGTGACAAGGCAAACATGTCATACCATGGCCAAAGCTATGCTTAAAATTATGGGGTGACTAGGCAAACATGTCATACCATGGCTAAAGCTATGTTTAAGATTATGGGGGCACTAGGCAAATATGTCATACCATGGATAAATCTACATTTAAGATAATGGGGAGACTAGGCAAACATGTCATACCATGGATAAATCTATGTTTAAGATTACGGGAGGACAAGGCAAACACTTTGTACAAAATGATGCGTTGTAGTGATATAAAATGACAATTACGCATGGAGCAAGTCAGCTGATTCAATTGCATATTAAGTTCCTTTTTTAGCTTGTATATGTATTTTTCTTCGTTATAATACCATTTTGTTTATTTAAGGAGTAATTTATAAAGAGATGTTAAAATGTTTATGCTAAGATATAGAAATAAAAACTGTCAATTGTTAAATGCTGAATAAAGTATATAAAGTAGGTCTAAATGGTAATGTTGCCTACTTGGACAACTTTATAACCTGAGGTTTCCTCCCACATCAAGAGCATGTAAATGCTATCATCCTTTTCATTATTGCAAACTTATAAACTTAATCACTTTAATGTCAAAAAACATAAATATACAGTAATGACCATTCTTGACAATGTTATTAAAACAAAGACAAATCCTTACGGTGCAGGCCGTCACAGTTGTGCCAGCGCACGTGCTGCCAGCTGGGCACGAGGTACATGCCGTGCTTCCCACCGGTGAGTACTGAAATACACAAAGGATGTAGAAGTCAATATAGGTCAGATCTAAATCTCACATGTGTAAGTTACACCGTAGACTCAATGGTATTTAGGGTGGTCGTTATTAGCACATCTCCATACACAGAAAGTGTTTTAACTATATGTAGAACTATATGAATTAAAATTTTAAAATGTATCTACATTAAAAAAATTCCATTAGGCAATTCCAGTGTTCACTACAAACTGCAAACAGAGTTTAATAGACTAACTATATATATCTGTGCATACTTTTAACTTGTGATAAAATTATATGCTTGGGATAAAATTGAAGACAAAAATGACTTTTTGCTTGTAGTTTTAATCTAATACAATTATATACAAGCATGACTTCTCACTGTGATAAAATGTACACAAACATTTTGCTTATGAGATCATATTCATAGAGGACGAATAATGATTTAAAAATAATTTAAACAACAACTGATTACACTAGACAGTCATATCAATAACATATGAAGTATACAATTTTTTTTAAGAAGTTTTTTATTTATTTAAAATGCTTTTGTTTAAAATTCTTAAGGTACTTACGTCAGTTCCGGGACAAGCCACTGGAGACACTGCAGGGTTAGAACACTGATGGAATGCCGGACAAATTGTACACGTCACAGCGCTAGTAGAATCAGAGTAGTAGCCAGATGCACACTAAAAATAAATCCATTAAAATAATATGTGAGCAGCCTCGATAGCTCAGTGAAAATGGCCTTAGGTTTTAGAGCTGCAGACCTCTGTCCTGCTTGTGTTCGCTCCCTACAGGTGGCGTGTCTGATGGAAAACTCATCTACCCCCTAGAGGGGGTGTATCTGATGGGAAACTCATCTTCCACCTAGAGGAGGCGTGTCTGATGGGAAACTCATCTACCCCCTAGAGGAGGCGTGTCTGATGGGAAACTCATCTACCCACTAGAGGAGGCGTGTCTGATGGAAAACTCATCTACCACCTAGAGGAGGCATGTCTGATGGGAAACTCATCTACCCCCTACAGGAGGCGTGTCTGATGGGAAACTCATCTACCCCCTATAGGAGGCGTGTCTGATAGGAAACTCATCTACCCCCTAGAGGAGGCGTGTCTGATGGGAAACGCATCTACCACCTAGAGGAGGCGTGTCTGATGGGAAACTCATCTACCACCTAGAGGCGGCGTGTCTGATGGGAAACTCATCTACCCCCTAGAGGAGGCATGTCTGATGGGAAACGCATCTACCACCTAGAGGAGGCGTGTCTGATGGGAAACTCATCTACCACCTAGAGGAGGCATGTCTGATGGGAAACTCATCTACCCCCTACAGGAGGCGTGTCTGATGGGAAACTCATCTACCCCCTAGAGGAGGCGTGTCTGATGGGAAACTCATCTACCCTCTAGAGGAGGCATGTCTGATGGGAAACGCATCTAGCACCTAGAGGAGGCGTGTTTGATGGGAAACTCATCTACCACCTAGAGGAGGCATGTCTGATGGGAAACGCATCTAGCACCTAGAGGAGGCGTGTTTGATGGGATACTCATCTACCACCTAGAGGAGGCATGTTTGATTGGAAACGCATCTAGCACCTAGAGGAGGCGTGTCTGATGGGAAACTCATCTACCACCTAGAGGAGGCATGTCTGATGGGAAACTCATTTACCCCCTAGAGGAGGCGTGTCTGATGGGAATCTCATCTAGCACCTAGAGGAGGCGTGTCTGATGGGAAACTCATCTACCACCTAGAGGAGGCGTGTCTGATGGGAAACTCATCTACCACCTAGAGGAGGCGTGTCTGATGGGAAATTCACCTACCACCTAGAGGAGGTGTGTCTGATGGAAAACTCATCTACCACCTAGAGGAGGCATGTCTGATGGGAAACTCATCTACCACCTACTGGAGGCATGTCTGTTGGGAAACTCATCTACCAACTAGAGGAGGCGTGTCTGATGGGAAACTCATCTACCCCCTACAGGAGGCGTGTCTGATGGGAAACTCATCTACCACTGTGGTTGCTGTCCCAATATAACCTTATATGATACATTGAGAGGAAAAAAACATTTCATTTATTAAAATAATATGTCTTTCCTTATAAAAATATTATACAATTTACCCTTGAATCCAGACATGTGTTTGTTTTTACTTCAGGTTGATTTTGAAGTCTTTGTCAGAAAAATGACACATGTAACAGCCAGTAATAATTGCTACTAGAGGAAACACGACAGTCAATCCTATCCGGAAAGTGCGCTTTTCTTACCAGAATAAACAAATCAGTTGAGCAGATGAGCTTTTCAATGTGTTATTTTTACATTTTTTATGCCAAAGCTTGCAAGAATTTTGACTGAAAAAAAGAGAAACTTTCAGTAGCAGATAAATAAAACTTACGGATTTACAGGCCTCCATACCATAACCATCCTGATATTGTCCAACCGGGCATGGCGTAGGTGCCGCCGTCTTACTTGTACATTTGGAACCTAAAAGATATTGTAAAATATTATTAAAGTGATACAAAACTGTTATAGAATATTGAATATTAACAAAATAGTTAACTGAATTATGCAATTTTGCTTATAAATGTAGACAAAACAATTTGTAAAATAACTGTACTGGTTGTGTACCAGTTATCGTCATTCACCACATTTCGTCATTATCAATAAAACGCTCGATGTTGTGCTTATTTTTCGACCCCTCTTTACAAATCACTACACACTATCCTCAGACGATTGGAGGGGAAAAAATAGTTTAGAAATGTCAACATACACTCTCAAACCAACTCGTTTAGCTATATAAATACCGTTATAAACGAAACACAATCGGGGGAATCACGCGCGCATGTGCAGGAAAATTTCCTTTTAAAATAGCTGACCTTTTACGTCGAACCATTGAATCAATTTGACATGCACAAAATACTAAAAGTATGTGATAAACGAAAACAACTAGTTCACGTCAATCAATTTAAATTTGCGAACAGTTATTTCCCTTTAAATTATGATCGTCGAAGTGAAGTGAATTACATCCGATACCTACAGTTGAAAAAAAAATTTAAATTGTAGATATATTTTTTTCTTGATATTTTTTTTTGTGTATTCATATGCAATGGTATATTTATGTTTCAATTAAGAACTACACACGTTTTCATCATCCCTAACATGGATTTTTCGGTATTAAACTGAACATGACGATAACTACTAAATTCAGCTCAAACGACCGGCCAAATTCAGTCTATATTTAGTAACGGTCACATGACACTTGCTTCTGAGAATAGGAACAATGTAAACACGGAATATTTACGGCAAATGGGTAAGCTACTCTACCGGCAAAAATATTTATGAGATTACTAGTTTTGATTTAGATATATTAAAAAATCAACATAAAAATGACGATATCTGGTATACAGCCAGTAGAGTACTACATTTTATTATATAATTTCCAGTGAAATAGTGGATTTCATGATTAAAATAAAATCTTATATTTTCATTGTTTATATTTCACATGTGAAATTTTGAAAAATGATGTAATGCCGCTGATGACATTGTTGACGTTATTGACGTCAGTGTTTCGGCGCATTATGTTTTTTCTGCATTGGTTTCAAGGTGTGAGTATATAATAAATAGAATATTTGCTGGTTTGTCGTGAATATAGGATTTATATTCATCTTGAAGTGACGGAACTCGCATATTTTCACTCGGAACTCGCATATTTTCACTCGTTCTAAAGCACTCATGAAAATATAAGTTTTCTCACTTCTCGATAAAATAAATCCTATATTCACTTATCCTCTCTATATATAGTTGTTCTAGAATATTGAATATTTTAATTGATTTTACTTTAGAATGTTCGCTTTCTTCTTTTTCGATGTAGACTTACATTTTTGAATATGGATATATTTATTTAACATTTTACGAAAAATGCCAAGTCTGTGTAAAACCTAAATTAACAAAACAGTTATCTGAATTATGCAATATTGCTTATAAATGTAGACAAGAACAATTTCAGGGCTTTCAGCCATATTTTATTTTAAATATGTTTTTTATTTTTCATTTTCTTGTAAAGAAATTTTGCAAGGGTATATTTGAACCATATTCTAACATTACTAAACACCAATTTGTTACAACGTTTTTTGCAGCCGAGCTATTTTCAAGCATCGTTTATTAAAATGACCGATGTTTACGTAAATCGACTGAAATTCAAAATGTTATACTACAGGGCATTATAATTTCCTATTAGTACATTTTAATTGGTGGTGGTGGTGTGGTAGTGGTGGTGGTGGGGTGGGGTGGGGATGGTGGGGTTGGGAGGGAGGGGGAGGTTATGGCCAGGAACAGTAATATCTACCCCATTTACCTTGTCTGATTTCTTTAGCATTTAATAGAGGCCTTCAATGTCAAGCAAGTTTTAATTGGTTTTAGGAACTATTATACTCTTGTAAGCTCAAGAAATAATTCAACACTTTAAATATTTTCCTCATGCAAATTAAATTCTTAGTTCATGTAAATATTAATCTTGCACTTCAAGATTTTACATTATAATGTTCTCTTCCTTCTTTTTCGATGTAGACACATTTTTGAATATAGATATATTTATTTAACGTTTTACGAAAAATGCCAAGTCTGTGTAAAACGTGACTTAATTGAGTGGGAAAAGTACGGTTGACAATGCAAAAGGTCACTAGACAATGAATGACTGAGGACTCCTTATTGCATAATCTGTGTGTTTGTACAGCGAGTTTGTTGTGATCACCAACCAATTAGTCCTAGGATGACACCTTGCATTATCAAGTTCCCGAGGCATGTAAAAAACAGATAATAATTGACATGGTTTCAAGATTCAATAAAAGGGCTTAATATATGTGTTTTTCAAAGTCATGGTTCTGTCTAGTACCCGTCTATCAATCACTAATCAACAGTCAACTTAATATTTTCGAGTTTTTTTTTGTAGTGCGTGTCAGCTGTTCTTGAGTTATCGAGAAGAAAAGAAGCTTTCGGGACGGACCGACCGACAGACAGACCGACATTTGCAAACCAATCTTCTTCGAACGGAGGCATAATTAATAAAACCATAATCTCAGTAGAAAGATTTACAAGAATGTTATGTTAAACTACCTTTTATCACATAACATGGCTTCTGGGAGTGTAATAAAGCCATGACTTATTTATCGTAATCTAGTGTATTACAGATACAAATGAGGACCGAAAAACTGTATTTGTGAACCGTGAAACATTTAGTCCCAATTGTTTGATTGGTATATCATACAATATGCCCAGACACCTTAAATATCTATCATCATTCAAAATTTTACTTCATAAAATGCATGTTAGTAACATTAGGTGTAGCATTTATTTGCAGTGTGAATGTGTGAAGTCGGGTAAACAACGTCACAATTTCTTCTAAAAACTGCCGGCGTATACATGGAAAATTGACAACATTAAAGTGAAACTATCATGTCATAGGTGCGTTATTCGATAAATAGAATCTTACTTTCATGACACTGTATTATTTACTTTAAATTCACGACTGTGTATTACTGACTTTAATAAACTGGTTCGATAAAAAGATAGGATACTCGGCAGAGGCTTTCCCGTCATTTTATTATAATCAATTATACACAGTCATGATTGTAAGATCCTCTATGTACACACACATTTGTTTTACATAAGTTACACTACCTTGTGGGCACTGAGTACAAGACAGTTGATTAGTTGAAGTCTGGTAGTGGCCAGCCGCACACGCTACCTGAGCCCCCAGGCCCGCAGTTGGACATTTGTAACCCGCATCACAATCATGACAGACTGTACTAGCACTGGCTGCATATGTACCAGCTACACACTCGACCGGAGCTACAGCAGCGTTAGAGCACTCATGTCCGGTAGTGCAAGGGACACAGGATTCCAGCCCACCCAGGGAGTAGCTACCCGAGGTACAGGCAACCTCTGGAATAGAAAACGATTATTTTGTAAAACATCAGATCCATTTATTGAAGACTCTATTCAGTCTACTTTTCTAAGACTTTAAAATATAAAACCAAATTTTTAGACAATACCTTTTTATTTTAGATAAAAGGTATGATACAACAACATGAGCCAAGACTATATATTATGTTGTACAACCATTTTGGACATTTGTGAAAAATTTACAATAATTTAAATTGTTGAAAACGAAAATGTTATTTCTTTTTTAATGTGATGAGAATAGTTTTATTCATACAACCAAGTTATATCGTCAGTCTACATGTCGTCACTTACTTGCAGTGGTGGTGGGGCACTCGTATCCGGCATCACAGCTTGAACAAGAAGTACTGCCAGGTGTATCCTGGTAGGTTCCTACTGCACACTGGCTGCAGTACACTTGGCTTCCAACACTGTAATACAATAATGCAACATTCTAACACACTTGCAAAACATCCTGAAATCCGACTGGTTGACATTCAAACATTTGTCACTATTAAATAGTGTATAACCCATAGCAAATCAAATCATGTGACATTAAACCGTCAAAAATGTGACATCATTTTATTTTATCTCTATTCATTTGTGAATAAAACTGTCTAAAAGAATCAAAACGGGCTAACCAGTAGTTATATTTTGACTTTTGTAACAATATATCAGTTGTTTAAAGTCATTCACACGCCAACAGCACGCTAATTTTACAACATATGCACACCGCTTCAAAAACGATAAGGTATATATAAAACTAACATATAATTGCAAATCCTAACTCTAGAAATACAATATAAACACCAAAAGCCAAAAACATCGCCTTTTTGTTATTGCTTAAAGCTTCGAATAAAAAGTTACCAACTCTAAATTCATTTCACACATATTCATGTGTGGGTATTTTATGAACCCGTGGATACATATACGGTTTTAATTAGCATATATGCATCATTTTGTGACCTCAACACTTGGGTAGAGTTTGGAAGTACGGTATTATAGCGAAATTTGGCGCTGGTGTTACTTTAATAGTTTCAAATCAAGTTGAACGTCCCCACAAATGGTCACCACTTAACACAATTGTAACATTAAACAACTGATATACAGTTGAAAAAATGTTAGTTAAAGACATTAAATTCCACTTAAATAAAACAATTCCATAAAGCTCTTTCAGATCATTGCTGAAGTCATTACATACCCTCTCTGCAAATTGAAGATTAAATCCATTAAAGTTCTATCAACCTTTAAATTAAGGCCATTTAATTTCAATGCATATCATTCCTATAAACATTTGTGACTATACCCATAGCAAATCAAGTCATGTGACATTAAACCGTCAAAAATGTGACATCATTTTGTTTTATCTCTATTCATTTGTGAATAAAACTGTCTAAAAGAATGAAAACGGGTTAACCAGTAGTTATATTTTGACTTTTGTAACAATATATCAGTTGTTTAATAGTTTCAAATTGTGTTGAACGTCCCCACTAATGTCTCACCAATTAACCCTTTCGGCGCAACAGGCGACTCTAGTCGACATCTCGGCAGAGCGCCATAAGCAACTCCAATCTACATCGTATAGTGTGGTTGGAACACAATTATTTTAATTGTGTAAATATTACTGCAAAAACGTCCGGGGATTTTCCAATATCAGAACGAGGTTTATGAATGAAAATACACAAACTTTTCCCCGAAAATTGCACAATATGTTGCTGAAAATGTTGCATAGCTTCGGACAAAAAAAAATGAAATCTTCCGATTCCAAAATGGCATCCGCTCGAGGAAGGAGAAAGAATACGATATTTGGGTATATATTTACAACTGCGATGTGCCAAAGTGACTTAGATATGTGTAGAATTGATATTAGTGGACGTTAACTTAAATAATTGCATATAATCTTTATTTTATATTGATAAGATAAGACTTCAGTAAGAACACAAAATCAATTTAAATAAAAAAAAGTAATTACATAAATTTGGTGACACTTGACAAGTATAATAATTATTTGTTGTACTTTTACCATTACAATAATATACAAGCTATTATCACTGAAAATGTCAAGTTGATATCTTTATTCTTTTTCAAGTTATAGCCATTTCAACAACCACACTATTTATTTTTGTAAATTACCAAAATGAATCTGGCGCTGGGAGAAAATTTCAAACAAGTGGTCAATGACCTTGAAGCTCTACTGATAGGTTTTTGATAGGTAGATCAGCATTTGATCCTTTGAAGTTTCATGAAAATCCGTCAAGTAGTTTCAGAGGAGTAGTCGCTACAAGATTTTACTAGATAACTCTATGTAAACAAAGATGGTCGCTGGCGGTCATGTTTAACATTGAATCAAAATGATTTTCGACAAGGACTATCATCATGTCATGCCGATCATTTTAGAAAAAGTCCCATAACAATTTCACCTATAGTTTTCAAGAAGTAGTCGCTACAAACTTGTTTTTTGAAAATCTATTTTTAGCCGTGGCGGCCATCTTGAATTTTCGACCAACCTGAAATGTTGCTAGGATCATTTAGACATCAAGAGCAACATTCCTGTGAAGTTTCATGGAAATCCGTTGATTAGTTTCAGAGGAGTAGTCGCTACAAGTTTTTACTAAATAACTCTATGTAAACAAAGATGGCGCAGCCATGTTTACCGTCGAATCAAAACGATTTTCGACAAGGACCAACATCATATCATGCTGATCATTTTAGAAAAAGTCCCATATCAATATCACTTAGAGTTTTCAAGAAGTAGTTGCTACAAACTTGTTTTTTAAAAATCTACTTTTAGATTTGGCGGCCATCTTGGTTTTCAAATCAACATGAATTTTTGCTAGGATCAACTAGACTTCATGGGCAACATTTCTGTAAAGTTTCATGAAAATCCATTCAGTAGTTTCAGAGAAGAACTACCTACAAAAAAGAGTTTACTGACAGACAGACGGACAACGGACACCGCACCACGGCATAAGCTCTGCTGATCTCTGATCAGTAGAGCTAAACATTATTTGGCACCGAAAGGGTTAACACAATCGTAACATTAAACAACTGATATACAGTTGAAAAAATGTTAGTTAAAGACATTAAATTCCACTTAAATAAAAACAATTCCATAAAGCTCTTTCAGATCATTGCTGAAGTCATTACATACCCTCTCTGCAAATTGAAGATTAAATCCATTAAAGTTCTACCAACCTTTAACTTAAGGCATATCATTCCTATAACATTAAAAGTTTAATGTGTAACATCCAATCAAATTCTAGGTTAAATGCAAAACATGTTTGGATTTATGTATACCCTTTAATATTCTCTGGTGGCATTGTAGGTTACATGCATTAGAAATCTATTTAATCTCAGGCATATTAGAAATACTAAATTTGAATGGGTAACATTCCCATCAAATCTGTGGTTAAATGCATAACATTCCCATCAAATTTAACGTTAAGTGCATAACATTCCCATCATATCTGTGGTTAAATGCATAACATTCCCATCATATCTGTGGTTAAATGCATAAATCTGTGGTTAAATGCATAACATGCTCATCAAATTTAAATGCATAACATTCCCATCAAATTTAAGATTAAGTGCATAACATTCCCATCAAATTTAAGGTTAAGTGCATAACATTCCCATCAAATCTGTGGTTAAATGCATAAATCTGTGGTTAAATGCATAACATGCTCATCAAATTTAAATGCATAACATTCCCATTAAATTTAAGATTAAGTGCATAACATTCCCATCAAATCTGTGGTTAAATGCATAACATTCCCATCATATCTGTGGTTAAATACATAACATTCTCATCAAATTTAAATGCATAACATTCCCATCAAATTTAAGGTTAAATGCATAACATTCCCATCAAATCTGTGGTTAAATGCATAAATCTGTGGTTAAATGCATAACATTCACATCAAATTTAAGATTAAGTGCATAACATTCCCATCAAATATGTGGTTAAATGCATAACATTCCCATCATATCTGTGGTTAAAAGCATAACATTCTCATCAAATTTAAATGCATAACATTCCCATCAAATGTAATGTTAAGTGCATAACATTCCCATCATATCTGTGGTTAAATGTATAACATTCCCATTAAATCTGAGGTTAAATGCATTACATTCTCACCAAATTTTAGGTTAAATGCATACAATTTCCATTAAATCTGAGGTTAAATGCATAACATTTCTGTCCAATTTTAGGTTAAATGCATGACATTCCCATTAAATCTGTGGTTAAATGCATAACATTCTCACCAAATGTAAATGCATAACATTCCCATCAAATTTAAGGTTAAGTGCATAATATTCCCATCAAATTTAAGGTTAATTGCATAACATTCCCATCAAATGTGATGTTAAAAGCATAACATTCCCATCAAATTTGAGGTCAAATGCATAACATTTCCATTAAATGTGAGGTTAAATGCATAACATTCCCATCAAATGTGAGGTTAATGCATAACATTCCTATCAAATGTGAGGTTAAGTGCTTAACATACCCATCAAATATGAAGTTAAATGCATAACATGCCCATCAAATGTGAGGTTAAGTGCATAACATTCTCATCAAATATGAGGTTAATGCATAACATTCTCATCAAATGTGAGGTTAATGTAACATCCCCATCAAATGTGAGGTTAAATGCTTAACATTCCATCAAATATGAGGTTAAATGCGTAACATTCCCATCAAATTTTAGATTAAATGCGTAACATTCCCATCAAATTGTAGGTTAAATGAATAACATTCCAATCAAATATGAGGTTAATGCATAACATTCCATCAAATGTGAGGTTAAATGCATAACATTCCATCAAATGATAGGTTAAATGCATAACATTCCCATCAAATCTTAGCTTAAATGCGTAACATTCCCATCAAATTTTAGATTAAATCCGTAACTTTCCAATCAAATTTTAGGTTAAATATGCATAACATTCCCATTAAATGTTAGGTTAAATGCATCTAGTATTTCAATATTATTCTTGGTTATATTTATAGGACTCATGGAACATTTCTTGTTAAATGCATAAAAAAATATGTCTAATGTTAGGTTAAATGCATGGCATTAATAGAAATATAGAAAATGTTAAGTTCATACACAAATCTTCATAAGTCAAGGCCATCATTAAAAAAGTGTGGTTTTGAGGTGCTCCAATCCTTAGATAGGAAGGCTGGTTTCTTTTCTTTTCCTTTTTTTTACTGAGTCCTCTGACAGAGATGAAAGAGTTTCACAAAACATTTGCAACCCGATGCTAAAAACAGCAAACCAACACATTTTTAAGGATGGCCCAATGTTTCAGCATTCAGGTTTTTATATAACCTAAATCCCATTCTCACCTGTATTCACCAGCAGGACAAATGACAGGGGCTGCATTTTTGTTCGTGCACTCATATCCCGCCGTACAATTTGTACACGCTGTCACTCCCTGTGAGTCTGAGTACTCGCCGTCGGGGCAGGTTAGGCACGTTTCTTCACCTGCAGGACTGTATTGACCTTCCACACATATTACAGCAACACCGTCGACATTGGGACATTGATGACCTAAAATGTCACCGCATACATGTTGAAGTGCACTCTAGTTTGTAATTTCACATGGGAGAACCAGCCTGCACTTTAGTTTTAAATTTCACTTGGTAGAATTATTCTGTCATTTCAACCTGAGGATTACCATCAGACAAATCACAAAAAATATATTTATTGAATATTTAACTGGAAAAAAAAATGGGATAAGAAACAAGAGGCCCAAGAGGGCCTGTGGACGCTCTACTGGCTAAAACAGCTCTAATAGAGTTAGATAGATATAGCTAGATATACCTCTCTTCTCCTATAGATTTAACAAAGGCAAATACAATATAGCATTTTTCAACAAATCAAGGGCCATAACTCTATTATTACTAACAAGATCTAGCTGGTTTTCAAAATTGTCCAAGATTTCATTGATATAACGCGCTTTGCACAACTAGACATCATACTGAGGCTTCCTGCCAAATTTCGTAGAAATTCAACTAGCCGTTTAAGAGGAGTAGCGCCGACAAGAAATTTTAAATATAAATGTCAAAGGGCCAAAACTCCATCAAAAATCAGCGAACTGGAACAAAAGCTTGATATGCACAACTAGACATCTTACCGATGCTTCCTGCTAAGTTTTGTCGAAATTCAACAAGGCATTTAGGATGAGTAGCGCCGACAAGAAATTTTAAAGTAATTAAAAAGATAATGAAAAAAAAATCAAAACAAAAATTCAAATCAATCAAAAATAATAAAAAATAAACAAATGAAAGAATTAAAAAAAAATAATCAAAAAAAAAAAAATTAAAAAAAAAATCAAATTAAAAAAAATTTACCCCCGGGGCGCGTCGAAAGTTGACACCAGGGTAACCATTTGAACAAACTTGGTAGAGGACCATAAGCTGATGCTACATGTAATACATGAGAGCTCTGTGCCATGTGGTTCCAGAGAAGAAGAAGTAAAACTGTGACCCACAGAGTGGGGACAAATGTGACCAATTGGTCACCATTTGAACAAATTGGTTAAAAGACCATAAGCTTATAGCAAATGCAAAATATTAAACCTCTGGCTCTTGCAGTTTCAAAGAAGAAGATTTTTTAATTTTTTCCCTATACATGTCTATGTAAAACATGTGATCCTTGGGGTGGGGTCAAATGTGACCCGAGGGTCACCATTTGAACAAACTTGGTAAAGGACCATAAGCTTATAGCAAATGCAAAATATTAAACCTCTGGCTCTTGCAGTTTCACAGAAGAAGATTTTTTTAATTTTTTCCCTATACAAGCATTTATGTAAAACTGTGACCCCCGGGGTGGGGCCAGATGTGACCCCAGGGTCACCATTTGAACGAAATTGGTAAAGGACCATAAGCTTATAGCAACAGCAAAATATTAAACCTCTGGCTCTTGCAGTTTCGGAGAAGAAGATTTTTTAAGTTTTTCCCTATACATGTCTATGTAAAACATGTGACCCTTGGGGCGGGGCTGTTGGCCAGTAGAGCTAAAAATTACAATTATACTGAAAGAATAAAGTGGTATTCCTTAAAACCAGTAGGCTGACTGATTCTGAGACATAAAGTTTATAATACTGATGATGACTTGGATGCCACACGCCCAAAGATGTCAACCAAAACCAAATGAGAAACAGATCAGAACATATTTCAAAAAGTAATAGTTAGATTATTTAGCAGTTGTCTTTGTTTAATACCATAATTATCTCACCTGCTAGACAGGCAATACACTGGGACTGGTCTGTGGCCGGTTGGTACTCTCCAGTACCACATGCCACTGGGGCATCCATTCCTGCCGTCGCACACTTCTTCCCAGCCGGGCAAGATGCACAAGAACTTGCACCTGCTGCCGAGTATGTCCCTGCTAAGCATTGTGTTGGTGTCTCTGTCGTTGTTGTGGTACAAGCTGAACCTGCGGGGCATGTGGTGCATGAGGTGGAACCAGTCACGCTGTAGTAACCCATTCCACATGGAGTTTGCGTCGTTGCTGTGCAGGAGTTACCTGCTGAACATTGTGTGCAACTGGACTGGCCTGGCGAAGATGTGAAATGACCTGGAAAAAATGAAGAACCGTGAAAATAATATCTCCAGTTTTAATCGTGAATTATTTTTTTTGTGGACAATGTAATTTACACAAAAAAAAATCCAGGTATTTGGTCTCCAAAAAATATATTATTGATTTTACAAAATTGTTAACGGCTGTAAAATATTCTTCATAACACGTAACCTTAACAAATTAATAACAGTAATATAAGCAAAATTGATCACATAAACAAAATTGTTTGACAGATTTAACAAATGCATAAAAGTGACAATGTTTCTAAAATGTTGAGAGTGAGGATTAAAATATGCTGTATGTGTAAGGATTAAAATATACTGTATGTGTAAGGATTAAAATATGCTGTATGTGTCAGCAAATACATGAATTCAAGATATATAAAATATGCTGTATGTGTCAGCAAATACATGAATTCATATATATATAAAATATGCTGTATGTGTCAGCAAATACATGAATTCAAGATATATAAAATATGCTGTATGTGTCAGCAAATACATGAATTCAAGATATATAAAATATGCTGTATGTGTCAGCAAATACATGAATTCAAGATATATAAAATATACTGTATGTGTCAGCAAATACATGAATTCAAGATATATAAAATATACTGTATGTGTCAGCAAATACATGAATTCAAGATATATAAAATATACTGTATGTGTCAGCAAATACATGAATTCAAGATATATAAAATACAGGTCAAACAAAGTTGTGAAAAAAATATCTATTATTTCATTTCAAAATTTTGTTTAAAATTTGTCATTAAATATTATCAAGAATATATCTCAAAACTCAACTTCAACAATGAAACTAAATCTGCAACTCATGACTGAAATGGAATGTCTGACAGAAAAAGAACTAAAATCAGTGAATATGGAGCTCCTTTAAATTCTTTGTTATAAAATGCTGTTTTCAACCTTTTACAATCACTCATTCAAAATGATCGAGTTTTGAGATTCGTTAAAGTGCCTTTAATGACAAATGAGAAACATAAAATACCAAATGAAATAAAACACTGTTCCATACGAAAGTGTTTTCCACATGGAGGTCAGACTGAGTGGTATCATCATGCTGTAAGTATTTTCCACAGCAAAAAAACTTAAACAAACAAGCATTCAAAAGATTATAACTGCCACCAATACATATTAACAAGCGAATCTCGAACCTTTAAATCAAGAATATTTACAAAAACAGCAAATCAAAGTTTATAATTGTCTTATTACTGTAAATGACTGACATTTTTTAAATAGCTGCCTTGGTAGCTCAGTCGACAAGACCTCTGCCCCAGCTGGGTTCGCTTCCTGGCAGAGGTCTGATGGGGAAATTCATCCTACCTCCCTCTGAGGTCGCTGTCCCAATATAACCTAATTTGATGTGTTAACAGAACATAAAAACCCATTTCAATTTTATTTCGTGTTTTAAAAGCCAACCAAATATCATGCAGCTATTACCATGAGCATTGTTACTCCGAAAAAGATACATGACCCCGAGAAGGTACATGTGCATAGTCTGACACACACATAATGGGCACAGCTTATCAGACCTGGCATTAGCACAATTTCATGATGTCACACAACTTCTAGAAACTGTTTAAAATTAGTAAAGTAAAGTTGTAAGTAAAGCAAAGTTGTAAAATTAATTTTACATCTATTCATGACAAAAGCACAATTAAGTTATGCAATCTTATTACTGCAAACAAAGTCGGATTTTTTTTTAATATTATAAAAACATAAAGCATAGATAAACACAAGATGGAACAAATCTCGTACACACAGAAACATAACAATACGTTAATTTACATGCACCAGTATGCCACATAGATCTTTAATTCACAGGGTATTAATCTATTATTGAACACTCTATGGATGGCATCAGTCTCTCAGATGTTTAGGGTCTTAACCTCAAAACCCAAAATAGCCCCTTAGCCATGTCAGGCAGTGATTTTGTTACCTGTGCATCCCGCATCATATACTCATAAAATTTTGCCAGGATTCATTAAAATCTGATTTTTTTTTATTTTTACATTGCAGGACTCGTATATTTTTCAGAAACGCTGGAGAGGGACTCAATGAAATGAAAATGTAAAAAAATCACTGGTCTGGGCAAATAAAATATCACATAAACCCGAAATGTTAGCCCAGAAACGTTAAACCTGCATCATTGGTTATGAAAATAACAAATGGGGTAATTTCAGAAAATGAAAAATAAAAATGGAGGGGAAAGATGTACACCCCACTCTCTGGCTAATCAGCCATTGATTCCCCAGATGTTTTACATTTTGTACACCCCACTCTCTGGCTAATAAGCCATTGATTCCCCAGATGTTTTACATTTTGTACACCCCACTCTCTGGCTAATAAGCCATTGATTCCCCAGATGTTTTACATTTATACACCCCACTCTCTGGCTAATAAGCCATTGATTCCCCAGATGTTTTACATTTATACACCCCACTCTCTGGCTAATAAGCCATTGATTCCCCAGATGTTTTACATTTTGTACACCCCACTCTCTGGCTAATAAGCCATTGATTCCCCAGATGTTTTACATTTTGTACACCCCACTCTCTGGCTAATCAGCCATTGATTCCCCAGATGTTTTACATTTTGTACACCCCACTCTCTGGCTAATAAGCCATTGATTCCCCAGATGTTTTACATTTTGTACACCCCACTCTCTGGCTAATAAGCCATTGATTCCCCAGATGTTTTACATTTATACACCCCACTCTCTGGCTAATAAGCCATTGATTCCCCAGATGTTTTACATTTATACACCCCACTCTCTGGCTAATAAGCCATTGATTCCCCAGATGTTTTACATTTATACACCCCACTCTCTGGCTAATAAGCCATTGATTCCCCAGATGTTTTACATTTATACACCCCACTCTCTGGCTAATAAGCCATTGATTCCCCAGATGTTTTACATTTATACACCCCACTCTCAGGCTAATAAGCCATTGATTCCCAAGATGTTTTACATTTTGTACACCCCACTCTCTGGCTAATAAGCCATTGATTCCCCAGATGTTTTACATTTTGTACACCCCACTCTCTGGCTAATAAGCCATTGATTCCCCAGATGTTTTACATTTTGTACACCCCACTCTCTGGCTAATAAGCCATTGATTCCCCAGATGTTTTACATTTTGTACACCCCACTCTCTGGCTAATAAGCCATTGATTCCCCAGATGCTTTACATTTTGTACACCCCACTCTCTGGCTAATAAGCCATTGATTCCCCAGATGTTTTACATTTTGTACACCCCACTCTCTGGCTAATAAGCCATTGATTCCTCAGATGTTTTACATTTTGTACACCCCACTCTCTGGCTAATAAGCCATTGATTCCCCAGATGTTTTACATTTTGTACACCCCACTCTCTGGCTAATAAGCCATTGATTCCCCAGATGTTTTACATTTTGTACACCCCACTCTCTGGCTAATAAGCCATTGATTCCCCAGATGTTTTACATTTTGTACACCCCACTCTCTGGCTAATAAGCCATTGATTCCCCAGATGTTTTACATTTTGTACACCCCACTCTCTGGCTAATAAGCCAGTGATTCCCCAGATGTTTTACATTTTGTACACCCCATTCTCTGGCTAATAAGCCATTGATTCCCCAGATGTTTTACATTTTGTACACCCCACTCTCTGGCTTATAAGCCATTGATTCCCCAGATGTTTTACATTTTGTACACCCCACTCTCTGGCTAATAAGCCATTGATTCCCCAGATGTTTTACATTTTGTACACCCCACTCTCTGGCTTATAAGCCATTGATTCCCCAGATGTTTTACATTTTGTACACCCCACTCTCTGGCTAATAAGCCATTGATTCCCCAGATGTTTTACATTTTGTACACCCCACTCTCTGGCTTATAAGCCATTGATTCCCCAGATGTTTTACATTTTGTACACCCCACTCTCTGGCTTATAAGCCATTGATTCCCCAGATGTTTTACATTTTGTACACCCCACTCTCTGGCTTATAAGCCATTGATTCCCCAGATGTTTTACATTTTGTACACCCCACTCTCTGGCTAATAAGCCATTGATTCCCCAGATGTTTTACATTTATACAAATATTTAGACTTAATTGTGGTTACATCATAGAAAGAATAACAAAATAACAGTTAACAGTATACGCAAGGTAATTAATTCCCTTTAATTTTACTCATGGTCAACACTTGTTATCTCCCTTTGACAGAACGAGATCCCATGGACTCTTTTACCACGGATTCCAAACATGTTTGTTTGAATGGTGTTTTACGTCATTTTCAGCACATTTTAAGCCATTTTTTTTGTGGTAGAAGCAGACCACCTTATTTTTCCTGGGTACAACCAGAACTGTATACCTCCCACCATCAATAACAATTGACTTTCTCACTTACAATCTGAGCTCCTAGAGGGATTCGAACCTGCGGCAGCGAGAGGCGAGAAGGTTTACAATGCAACACTGTTAACCATGGAGTCACTATAAAAAGAATGGAGTGAAACCAGAAATAGCTCAGCGAGAATTTTAACAAAATTATTTTTTTCAGATTGAATAAATGGATTATTTCTCATTCCAACAGTTAAAACCTATTTTCTACTGAAAATATGAAATAAGATTACTTAATATGAAAAACATGGTCTTTCGCAACTAGTTAATAGTACAATTTGTAAATGGACGGTACGCCTAAAATTGTTTATTCCTGTTGGCACCATATAGCCTTTTTCGGGTTGGTGCACCATAAAACCCAATTCAAATTATAAGAACGTTTCACGGGTATCCGGTGATAATCTGGAATTTCAACACAAGGTTTGAACTGTTTTTATGGACACCAAGGCTCTGCATATCAAGGGTTGGAATTTTCCTATCTGAACCGGATAAATTGTCCTTGCATACCAACTGATATTTTGTGTACTGACAACACCAACTACAACATTTTGTATGTTTGTTGACACTTTGAAGTCATGCAACTGTTGAAATGTTGCTGTGTGTAACTTTTATCTGCCCCCATGTAAGATCAGGTTTTCTAGTGAATATCGTTATTCATTATGCAAGAAACATCTATACAGTATAATGCTTTGTATGCACAATTAAAATGTTAGTAACTTAGCATGTAAAACTATATATCAATATATAGAGTCCGAATCTAGTCATTCCAGAGAAATATGTAAGGGATGTACACATTTTACAATCATGTGAAGAACATACATTTCAATAAATATTGTAAATATAACGTAAACCCCATGCAATAATTAAAACTATATTAACTATGAAAACATCACATTTATTAGAGAATACCTTTGAAGATGCATGAATATGTGATACACTGATACATTTATCACAAAATACTGACACATTTATCACAGAATATTGAAACATTTATCACAGAATATTGAAACATTTATCACAGAAAACTAATACATTTATCACAAAATACTGACACATTTATCACAGAATATTGATACAGTTATCACAGAATACTAATACAATTATCACAGAATACTAATACATTTATCACAGAATACTGATACATTTATCACAGAATATTGATACATTTATCACAGAATACTGATACATTTATCACAAAATATCGATACATTTATCACAGAATATTGACACATTTATCACAGAATAGTGATACATTTTTCACAGAATACTAATAAAATTATCACATAATACTAATACATTTATCACAAAATACTGATACATTTATCACAGAATACTGATACATTTATCACAGAATATTGATACAATTATCACAGAATACTGACAAATTTATCACAGAATATTGATATAATTATCACAGAATACTAATACATTTATCACAAAATACTGACACATTTATCACAGAATATTGATACAATTATCACAGAATACTAATACAATTATCACAGAATACTAATACATTTATCACAAAATACTGATACATTTATCACAGAATACTGATACATTTATCACAGAATATTGACAAAGTTTATCACGGAATACTAATACATTTATCAAAAAATACTGATACATTTATTACAAAATATTGATACATTTATCACAAAATATTGATTTATCACAAAATATTGATACATTTATCACAAAATATTGATACATTTACTGTAAGAAATGTTTATTCTAGCGCGATTAGCGAATGTTGTCTGCGCGCTTATTAAAAATATTGCCTAAAAAAAGAAAGAGTTTCTTACCAAAACTAATCCATTTTTGCAGTTTATTAGATTAATCTTTTCTTATTCAACGAAAAAGGAACTTGTTGCAAATAACAATAGAATTAATGTCTCATTTAAATTAATATGACTCGATCATAGATATAGTATGTTCTTAAAGTAAACTGAATCGGTCAATGACTTTGGACAAACAGTTCATTATTTACACGGTATATTACTTACACGGTATATATAATATTACTTACACGGTATATATACAAAAGTATAGGTTTATTATGTCGGACACAGTATGTGACATCACTGTGACATCACTGAGCTTTAGTCCAGATATATCCCTATTATATAAAATTTTAGCACATTATATAAATTAGTCATCTGCGTACTGTTATTCTAGACTGTTATATATATATCTATTTATAGAACGAGCGTTGGCAATATCCGTGGTTATTATCGAATTAAATCGCCTTACACCGTTTAGATAGCAGTTTGCCGAACTTGCTAATTACAGTTTATGTTTGATTTTGATGTGTTTACTCAGAATTGAAAACGCTGTTATAGCAATACAAACAGTTTACATGTATGATTTACAAACAAAAGGAATCGAGACTGCCGCGTCAAAGATGACCCATCGTGAATAATCAGAAATTGCCGGAATTTTGCGGAGCAAGAGAGAGCGCTAAATTAAAACGGAGCCTATGGTCCATGCGCTAATTCATCATTGCGTTAATATGCCTGAAACCATCGAAAATCGTCCACTGCACTAAATTTTGACTACGCTAAATAATCATTTCTTACAGTATCACAAAATATTGATACATTTATCACAAAATACTGATACATTTATCACCAAATGACATACTGGTTTGATGCTGACATATTTCATGCACACTACCCTACACCGAATTACTGAAAACAAATGAATATAATATATAAAACAAGCAGAGTGAGTTAAATAAATATAACACTGCATGCAACCCAAGAAAGCATATGTGAAAGCCTCTGCAACCCTCCACATACTGATTTGGTTCAATTGCACAGATCGATATTGACGTCACACAATAAATTTCACGAAAATATCGTGCCAATGAACAATAGAAGCACAATCAAATTCAATAGATTCCCGATCTGTTTTCGGACAAAAGCATGTTCTTTTTCACATTACACAAGTTAGGGTCGGAAGATCTGAAAACCGAAAAATCTAATAATAGTCTCAACCTTCACAATAACGTCCATCAGAAAATAAATGGCACGAGAGACAGACAGTCCAGCCCGTTGGATCAGCAGAACAACCAAAACATTAAAAATACTTTTCTTAATTTGCAGTTAGACCCTAAGCCCAAAAACAAGCCAACATCGTACAATTATAACAAAAGATATATTTAAATTAAGCAATGTTTTGTCATAAATATGCTCATGTCTTTTAATTATTGTTCTTTCTGAAAAAGACAAGATAATTGTGTCAATTAAAGAAAATGTTGACGGTGGAAAGAAATGCTCATTAGCTTGTGCAGCAAAGATAATACAGTTACTGCATGAATGTAGTCATGTTTGCATAAACAAAAGCATTAACAGAAAATGTGTTACCAATAAACAGGAAACATACAAAAGATATATACTAGTTTTATGCAAATTATGACAAAACATTATGGTGTTAGAACAAAGCATACGATACATGGTGTTGTGACGATGAATACATGGTACCTAGGCTACGAGTTGTACAGTCGGTTAGAACAAAACATGCGTTACATGGTGTTGCGATAACTGATACCTGGACTACAAGTCGTACAGTCCGCCTGTCCCACAAGGCTGTAGGTTCCAATCGAGCAGTCGGTAACTGCCCCGGGGGTAGAGCAGTTCTTCCCGGCTACGCATGGGTCACAAATCCCGGCTCCCTCTAAACTGTAATAACCGACAGGGCAAGCCGAACAACCTATTACTCCACTTGGACTAAATGTTCCTGCCGAACAGTTAACCGGACTTGTTGAGATAGTGCAATCTATGCCATCTGCACAGTCGGTACAGCTGCTTGATCCGGCTATGCTGTAGTAACCGGACAAACAGTTGCTGCATGTGTGGTCTCCAATATTGCTGAAAGTTCCAATTGGGCAGTCCGGTGGTAGAGTACCCGAAGTCACAGCCGGATCCGTACAGTTCTTTCCAGCTGGACATTGAGTGCAACTTCCTTGACCTAATAAGCTGTAGTATCCGCAAGCACAGTTACAGCAAGTTGAAACACCGAGAGGGCTGAAAGTTCCGGCTTCACATTGTGTCTGCACTGTTGGATCAGAGCAATCATATCCAGGCAGACAGTCACTACAACTACCGGATCCCGCTGCACTGTATTTTCCTTCTGGGCAGGTAGTACATATAAAATCCCCTGCTTCACTATAAGTCCCAGCTGGACAGTTCGGTGGATCTGTGACAATAGAGGAAACATTGGAGCAATCCTTTCCGGCTGCACATATTGTACAGTTTGCAGACGCTTCATGGCTGTAGTAACCCAATGAACAACTCTGGCAGCCTACGGATCCTGCTGCACTGAAGGTATTGGCTTGACAATTAACCGGATTACTTGCATCCGAACAATGTTTTCCTGCCTCACACTGGACACAGCTGCCTTCTCCAGCAGAACTATAATATCCGGAAACGCAGTTGGTGCATCCATTATCACCAGAATCACTGTATGTACCGGCAGGACAGTTTGGTGGAATCATTGCGGAATTAGAACAATCTTTTCCAGCTGGACACTGGGTGCAGTTTGTCGATCCGGCTGAAGAACTGTAATATCCGGTTAAACAGCTGGTGCATCCATCATCACCTTCACTACTGTATTTTCCGGCAACACAGTCTGGGGGATCAACAGTCCGGTTTGAGCAATTTTTTCCGGCTGGACATTTAGTACATGAAGTGGCAGCTCCCAAGCTGTAGAATCCGGGTAGACAAATAGTGCATCCTCTGTCACCAGCAACACTGAAGGTTCCTACTAAACAATCCGGTGGTGATATGGCAGGATTTGAGCAGTCTTTAGCAGCTGGACAGATGGTGCACGTTTCAGAACCTGCTGTATTGTTGTATGTTCCATTCGGACATGTAACACACCCAGCCCATCCTGCTTCGCTGTACGTTCCAGCAGTACAATCTGGTGGTCCGGAAGCAGTGGCAGCTGAATCTGAACAACTTTTTCCTGCTGGGCAAATACTACAACTGGCAGATCCCGCTATACTGTAATATCCCGGAAGACAGTTGCTGCAAGCTATAGAACCGGCTGCACTATATTTTCCGGCAGAACACTGCACCGGTGCTGATGCATCAGTGCAATCATATCCTTCTTGACATGAGCTACACAAAGAAGAGCCTGCCAAGCTATATGATCCAGTTGGGCATTGTGTACAGCCATCTTCTCCGGCCTGACTGTACGTACCTGCCAAGCAGTTTGATGGAGCTTTTGTTTGGTCAGAACACTCTGCCCCAGCAGGACATATGGTACAGTTAGTAGCTCCACTTAAACTGTAATATCCCGTCAGGCAGTTTCTGCATCCCGCATCTCCTTGTTTACTGTATGTACCAGCTGGACAATCCGGTGGAGTAACTGTTTGGTCTGAGCATTTTTTTCCAGCAGGGCATATGGTACATGTGGATGACCTTTCAGTGCTGTAGTGGCCTGCCAGACATATATCACAAACAAGAGAATTGGCAGCACTGTAGCTCCCGCCAGGACAAACTGTCGGTGCGGCCGGATTTGAACATTCATACCCAGAAGCACAACCACTGCATGAGCTTGACCCTGCTATACTATAGGTACCAGGAGAACAAGATGTACAGGAACTATCTCCAAGTTGGCTGAATTTACCAGCTAGGCAATCTGGGGGACTAACATTTGTATTTGAGCAATCTTTGCCTGCAGGACAGGTGGTACAAGAATCAGATCCACTAAGGCTATAGGTACCCGGTAAACAAGCTGTACAGCCCTTATTTCCTTCTGTACTGTAATATCCGGCTGTGCAGTCTGCTGGTACAGTTCCGGAAGTCACTGCTGAGCTAGAGCCGTCTTTTCCTGCTGGACAAATGGTGCAACTGGTTGCTCCAGCAACACTATAGTAACCACTTTGACAGTTAGAGCATGTCACTGAGCCAACAGCACTAAATGTTCCAGCTGCACAAGTCGCAGGAGATGACGGAGTTGAACAATCTTTTCCGCCAGCACATGGGCTACAAATACCTGAACCTGCCAGACTATATGAACCAGAAGAACATGTTGTGCATGAATTTTGCCCCTCCAGGCTAAACGTTCCAGCTGCACACTCTTGGATACTGGCTGGATTTGAGCAATCATACCCTACTGCACATATAGTACATGCAGATAAGCCGGCAGAACTAGAACTGTAGTATCCATCAGGACAGGACACACATCCGGTCCATCCTTCCTGGCTGTAGGTACCGGCCGCACATGACGGTGGAGTCACTGCTGGATTAGAGCAATACTTTCCTGCTGGGCAAATTGTACAAATTCCGGCTTCAGCAGCACTATAGTATCCGGTAGGACAGCTGGTGCATGTAATTTGACCAGCCGGACTGTAATATCCTGCATTACACTGTACTATACTATCCGGTGTACTACAATCCTTCCCAGCCGGACACTGCGTACAGTTTCCTGACCCATTGGTGCTGTAATATCCAGTAGCACAGATCGTGCAAGCAGCCACTCCTAGGGCACTTTCCGTTCCAGCAGGACAGTCGAATGGTGTAACTGATGGATCAGTGCAGACTTTTCCAGCAGGACATGGGGTACATGATCCAGCCATCTCTCCACTGTAATAACCACTAGGACATGAAAGACAAGCTGCAGTGCCCTCAGGGCTGTATTTTCCAGCAGTACAATTTGTTATGGCTGAAGGACTACTGCAATCTTTTCCGGAAGGACATGCGGTACAATTTTCTTGACCAGCTGTACTGTAATAGCCTGTAGGTTGATAGCATTAAAATGGGTATTAGTATCAAATAGGACTGTAATTTAATTCCAACAGTCATTAGGGTTACAAAAATATCAAAAAATACAGTCAGTATGCAGGATGTTCGGAAAATTTTGAGCTGACAGATATTTTTTGGAAAGTAACTGTCTGATTTTTTTTTCCTGGAATTTTTGCAGCATATGTTACTACTTAAAAACATTCAACTTTGAAAAAAAAGACAAGACTACCAATAAATTTATCAGTTTTGATTTTACAGACTGTGTCTCAAATTGTTCTGAACAGCCCTTGTATATATATATGCCTGAATATTAAACATATCTTTTAAAATACCAGTAAGAAGGAAAGGAAATATCAAGTCGGCTGCAAATTAGTGAGATAATGAATGAATAAATGAGATGGAAATAGCAATTTGTATGAAGAGCAAAAAACAGAGCTCATAAAAAACCTGAACAGATTCAATGAAGTGTAAAAGAATAGGTCAAGGTCGGTCATACTGACCTACTTTTGATGGGAATGTATAGCACCCATCTATATATATATCTGTGTATGAAGTCTGTAGAGTGCAAGGCAATATAGGAGTTAAAAATAGAGCTCAAGAAAAAATCTAAACAGAGATTCAATTAAGTGTAAAAAAATAGGTCAAGGTCGGTCATATTGACCTATATAATGCTCATCTATATGTAGCTGTGTAATGAAGCCTGTAGAAAGTAGGGCTGTATTGACATGAACACCCTGAAAAACTGCAACCAAGGTATAAGTACTGATGTGTAGACGGACAGACAGACGAGGGTTTCACTATGTGCCCGCCGCTACTCGTGGTGGGGCATCAATAAATTAATTATATTGAACCAAGCAGCTAACGCACCAGTAGACAATACCTTTAATATCTCAATAATAACAATCAATAAAACAAAACAAATTTCATTCTGAACGAGACGAATATCTTGTCAATAACGACTGTAAATTTAAAAAAAAATCACATGGCTGTGTCAGTCAAAATTTGATTATGCACACACATGGGTATAAAATATTCGGAGAAAAAAAGGTGGTGCGTTAGAACTTTGGTTCAATATGTTTATATCAATTAGCCAAGTGCGCTAAACAGTGTGGTGTGGGTCATAAAATATATGGATTATTTATAGCACTGATACAAGTGTGCTAAACAATGTGACAATGTTCCACAGAAGGTGTTTATTGAACATATCTGCATGGACATGTATGAACCAAAGAGTGTCTTGAATGACCCTTGCGTGAACAACGCACCTAATTATTCTTTTTTTCTTTAACAGATAATCGCGGCGTGTTCTCCTATATAAAGGTCTGTACTAACAGTTGACACCTACGACACTGCCAGCAGGGCTAAATAATAAATGAGACTGTTTCACTGTTGAGATGTACACACAATCAATATATAAGTTTATGATTGTGTTTCCATCTTTGTAGTGACCTTTGTTGTTGTTTTCAATTTTGAAAAACAAAACATTGCCAGGGTTCAAAGCAACATGGCCATAACTACATATAAATAAAGAATATGCCACAGTTCTGAGTTGAAGCCTCAGCTTTTAATAATGGTTTTATTAAAAATGTCATTTTAATTTGAGAAATATATTTCAAATAAATATTTTATCAAATGGAAATTTTTTAATTTTAGATGACTGGGCCAGAATCACTACTCGTTCAATCCTTATATAGAAGACAGGGGTGTAGCTAAAGCATTTTGAAAGAGTATGCAAGAGACACCTTATGCTAGCAGAGTACAGGGGCTGGCCTCCCAACCCCACACCCTACCCCAACCAACCCCTTGTAAAGTGTTCAATTTATATATACTCGGTGGTCCGTTTTCAGTATACGTCCCAACATTTTAACTACTATTTTGACATTGAAATGTTTCTGGCTTAGCTTGAATTTTTCGAATTTTCATGGAAAACTGAATAAGAAAACACTTTCCTTTATACCCTTATGCTCCCCTCCTGTTTTTGTTGCATATTTTAGTTTTAATTTCCTCATTTTTGCAGACAATTTGTATGCAGCTGCAACTCAATGCCTGTAGATAGATGTTGTGGTTTTTTATGTTAACAATTACCATTTTTCACAATTTATTGGTGTTGTGGTGTTTCTTCTATTTTTACTGAATGAATGAAAAAATACATTACTAGGTTATCAAATCTTGTTATGTTTTCCATTATAATGATATGTATATATACACTCCTTAATAATTAGTAACAAAATAAATATTTTGTTGTGCCCAAATTTGGACACATTTACACTGAATTCAAAGGCTATTGTTTGTTTTATAGCTATTTTAAACCTGCCCTACAATTCAGCCTTTGAAATCAGTGTAAATTACATTAGGTCAATATCAGTAACTATTCAATATTTTAAGACTGAGAAGTCAATTATTTTCATAAAAAGTTCAAATCCAAATCTTTTTTTTTATCGACTGATCTTTTCAAGTGTGATCGAAGTGGCATATTTGACTGACAGGTATATATGTACTGTGTAATAAGTTATCAATCTTTTGGAGATTTGAGGGTGTTTATATACAAATATAGGTAGATCATATCCTTCTCTCGTTACACGGAAGTAAACTTAGCACTTAAGTGATTGAAAGGTTAAGAACACTGAATAAATTATTTGATCTACTTGAAATTAGACCACAGTCTAACGTTTAAGCCTGTTGACAAGATTTTTTTAATTCCTCTGTCAAATACAAAGACGCACATGCTCGCACGAGAAACATAAGTATTTACCAGTCGTTTCAAAGTTAACTCAAAGTTAGCACAGTGAGGAGCAGTGGGGGGGGGGGGGGGGGGGGGAAGGGGGAGCAACAGGTATACAGGCATTACCTGGGGAATTAGACAGAACCCAGTACTAGCATTATTACTAAGGGATATTTGATATTGATATTAACTTTACCCTGGGGAATTGGACATAAATGTTGCTCCTAGTGATGGGAACTAGACAATATATTGACAATCTATTTGTACATTTGAATATACTATGGGGCTGTTTCCCACCGCCCCTCTTTTGGTACGCAGTATTCGATCAGAGCAAATTTAGAGAGTATTCAGTACCCATGGCCTGAGTTAAAATAGTATTCAGTTCTCGGGTTTTCCATGTTAAATAGTATTCAGTACTCGGGTTTTCCATGTTAAATAGTATTCAGTACTCGGGTTTTCCATGTTAAATAGCATTCAGTACTCGGGTTTTCCATGTTAAATAGTATTCAGTACTCGGGTCTAAAATGAAGGAGTATTCAGTACCAGGTTTTCCATGTTAAATAGTATTCAGTACTCGGGTTTTCCATGTTAAATAGTATTCAGTACTCAAGTTTTCCATGTTAAAAGGTATTCAGTACTCGGGTATAAAATGAAGGAGTATTCCGTACTCAGCTCTAAATTAGAGAGTATTCAGCTCCACCTCCACTGACAGATGCTTTATATTGTACTGTTACATCATGAATGCCATTATACTATGGCTCTCTTTTCTTTTTCAGTCCAACAATTTAAAACCATGACTTCAGACTTCTCACTTTGAGCAAAAGAGTAATTGACACCACACTTACTGATCCAAGGTAACATTGTATACCAACAGTGTTCCCCACCCTCTGATTAAAATCGCATTAAAAATGTATGTTAGCAAGCTTAATTTCAGAATATAATTATACTGATATTAAATTATTGTACATTTTTCTTTTCTACCAATACTATTCCCTACATCTTTGTTTGTGAGTGTACTGGATCAATAAATATTAGGTATCTTCTTTCATTTTTTTTTTTAGTTTTTTTGGAATGATTATATTTAACTTGAATACAAACTTTGTTCACAAAAATAAATTTCAACAAGTCAGGCACATATCATGATTTTCTTTACTAATTTGTCTTCGTGGGGACTTTTAAAATATTTACAAAGACAGAACAATAAAGCCTAATTATTAAGACATTGTTGTATTATTCAATAGCTTTAAAGGATAAGACAGTTTCCTTGATATAATTGAAACGAGGTGTCGAATGCCCCATTTATACACAATTTATTATCTCACATATCATGGTTCTTACGCATTGAACTTTTGTTCGATGAACGATCGCTGGAAAAATGTCAATATTTAAATTCAGGATTACACTCAAGAAGGATATTAAAACAACAATGCCCAAGCCGCACTCATCTTTCATTTTAAAGCTATGTGTTGATCAAATATTTGCAAAATACTGAAGTAGCATTTTTAACTTGCCCTAAAAGTTAAACATTGACTGAATCAGATGTAAATTTTTGTTTCGATAAAAAGGAATTTAATTATATTTAAAGTTAATCAAATTAAATATTTGTTTATCGAATTTGATTACCTTTAAATATAATTAAATTCAACTACCTTAAGGGATGAGACACTGACAAAGAAATCGGAAATGTATTGTTCAGTCTATGGCACAAGCTTATAAAGACTAAATTAAATACACATTAATTACATTGACTTCACAAATTAACATTAAATCCATTAATTTAAAAAACAATTCTTGCCCAATAAGAACACATTTGTTATGATAAGGCGATTTTCAGTCCCGTGTATCGGTCTATCCTCTGAACATGTTAAAGAACCATAGGAATCTATTCGATAATAAGAGTAGGGCACGGTTCCCAGACTCCTATGTATCCTTCCCCTCTCTCTGGGGCGGCTCTAAATAACCTATACTGTGTTGATGACCCGTTAAACAACATTAAATTCAATTCAAACCATGCAGCAGTGCATTGGCAAATGCAGAATACTTTAGCCAGATTTCTAACATCGCAAACAAATTAATCGATGACATGTCATGCACACAAAAGGTGCATTAGATGAAATAATAGAAAACATTTAAAAGTTTAATGCAATTTCTAAAATTTACTTTTACACGCCACGTATGATCGACCCTTTTAGATTTCATTCAGCTGTATTAACGCTGATTTTTAAGCACATTTTGCTTTATCTCTTAAAAGATATCCATTAGGCTGCCATTTCAAAGGCTTCATTTATTAATATTGTATGTTCAATGGCAGGATTTAGCAGTAATCCCTAGTGTTAGGGACATGGAAAAGAGTTCCAGGTATCTGAATCAACTTTTTGTCTTTAAAATTCATGATCATGATCGATAGGTCTAGTGTTAAAGGCTTAATGCATAAATTTACAATGTTTATAAGGCCAAGGTTTTGTATTTTTTGGTTCTCAAGAGGTAAAAAAAAGCCTAAACCTTTATAAGTGGGTATCTTGTAATGATGTAAAGTTACAGCACGAAAATATGCACACCTAGACTTCAAAAAGCTGTCGAGAAGATTTTGTCATGATAATATCGTTTAAGGGCATAACTTGGCCTTGGCCAAAAAGCCAATGGACCAGAACTCTGAGATGATAGGCACAACCAGACTTCATACTGATACTTCCTACGAAGTAACTCCAAAATATTTGACAGTTTATGAGGAGAAACCCGTACAAGAAAGTGTGACATAAGGCCATAATAAATTAATTGCTATATTCTCATCCCCGCCCGTCCCATTTTTTTATGCCACCCCAGTAATTTTTATTTCTTCAAAAACAAACAAAAATAAATAAAAAAACAAAAAATTAATAAATAAAAAAATGCTGAAAGTATGAAACACTGTTAAAAATGTGTTTTCAATCTTGGAAATACTGAGTAGTATGTTCTACTATTTTTGCCTTGTGCCGAGGCAATTTTCCATTTGTTGTATAAAATAAAAAATAAAATTTCACCCCTCGCCCCTATTTTGAAATAAATTTAGATGAGAAACCAGCAATTAATTTATTATGGCCTAAGACCTAAAAAAAAAGAACAACACTAAAATATGTACGGCAGGGACAAAATATGTATATTTTAACTCAGAGTAAGATTGGACAAAGAAAATTGACAAGCAAAAACAAACAAACAGTTTTTTAAATATTGCAAAGGTATTAACAAAGTAATCAAGCTGAAATGTCATTTTACACCAAAAAAAATCATGCAATTTAAATTACTGTGTCTTCAAATTATTATTTATTGATTATTTTTAAAGAAAATATTTATTTTTTTATAAAAGCTGACTAATATTCGATTATAATAACAAATGATCTTAAAGGGACACATGGCAATCTTGAGTTTTATTCAAACATTAAAAGGAGGAGGATTTCTTAGGTTTATAGTCCCTCTACCATTTGAGCCCCCCGGGAAGAAGATGATGATGATGATTTCTAAGGTTTAAAGTCCCTCTACCATATGAGCCCCCGGGAAGAATCCCCCGTTGGCTCGGCATTATGTCTGGACTATTGCGTGAGTGATTGTGTGTAGTGCTATGTATCTATCTACAGTCTACTTGAAGCAGATATAGTGCTGCCACACTGGAATACCACGCCGTAGTACGTGATACCCCACCCAGACACATTATTCTGACACCGGGTTGACCAGACGTAGTACTACCCATTATTTGCTTGTCAGGCATGGGTTACAAGTAACTACTCCATTTTTAAAGTCTTTGGTATGACGCGGTCAGGGGACTCGAACCCACGACCTCCCGAATGCAAGGCAGACACTATAACCACTACACCACAATGCTTCGGTATCCGGGAAGAAGTTTGCTCCTCAATTTAGTTATCCGGCGTCATTTTGACTTTAAAACTGCTTGCATATGATTAAATAAAAAAATTGAGATTTCAATTTTCTTCACTATTTCACCAAATTTTTAATTATATTATTGATGCACTATTATAAAAAGTTTGTAATATGTAAAAATAATTTGCTTTGACTATTCTAACAATTACTATTAACGATTGAACAAAAGCAAGTGAAGAGAAAAACTAATGGGACGCCGTGAGTTTTTAAAAAATCAAGATTGCCGTGTGTCCCTTTAATAAAAGCCTTTTTTATGCATCAGCAAGTTTGTTTGACATTACAACTGAGTGGAGTCATACCTGACTATTTAATGATTATAGGTGACTGAATAACAATTGAGTGCGGCAATAGCTGAATATTTGAAGATTATAGGTGACTGAATTATGATTGGGTGGAGTCATACCTGCATATTTAAAGAGTATAGGTGATTATAAGTTACCGAATTACAACTGAGTAGATTCATACCTGAATACTTAAAGCTTATAGGTGACTGAATAACAATGGAGTGGAGCCATACCTGAGTATTTTAAGTTTATAAGTGACTGAATTTCAATTGAGTGGAGTCATACCTAACTATTTAAAGATTAAACGTGTGCGTGTAGTCATATCTGAATATTTTAAGATTATAGGTGCAATTAAGTGGAGTCATACCTGACTATTTTAAGATTATAGATGACTGAATTACAATTGAGTGGAGTCATACCTGCGTCACACAAGTGACATTCCATATCACCATGCCAACTATAATACCCAGCCAGGCATTCAGTCGGTCCTACTGTCACATTTTCAGTGTTTATCACTGAGCAGTCCAGTCCAGACGGGCACAGAGTACATTCACCTGACCCTGGTTGACTAAAGCTTCCGAGAGGGCATCGCATACATTGGTAATCCCCTTCCCTACTATACCAGTTAATAGGACAGTCTGATAAAATTATTTCTGAACCAGTCAAATTTCCCCCGACTGGTTCCATAGTTGTCACATTACCATAGTCATACAAACTACTGCAGTTTTTGCCAGCAGGGCAAACAGTACAGATGTTGGCGCTGAGGAAACTATAGTAACCTGAAGGGCAATGGAAGCAAGTCAGATCCCCAGCTTTACTGTAAGTTCCCGGCAAACATGACTGTATGACTGTTCCATTTTCGGCGGCCATTTTGCATGAATTACCAGATGGACATTGCAAACATTCCTCAGAACCTTCATTGCTATAGAAACCATCAGGGCACAGATGGCAATTGGTATATCCAGCCTGGCTGAAAGTTCCAGCAGGGCAGAGATCTACCTCTCCATCAGTCAGACCCATGTTTGAACAACTTCTCCCAGCCGGACAGACAATGCACTCCCCCCACCCATCTCTGCTGTAGAAACCAGACTGACACACTGTACATCCGAGCTCCCCTTCCTTGCTGTAAGTACCAGACAGGCAGTCGGGTAATATCTCACTCATACCTGTGCAGTTTTTCCCCTCTGGACATATCGAACAAGCACCTGTGCCTTGGACACTATAATAACCATGTTGACAAGCCAAACACAAACTCACACCCTGTTTGCTATACATCCCTGCTGCACACTGGGTCAGTACACTACCTTCACAACTATGACCTGCAGGACATATGGTACAAAACCCTTCTCCATTTTTGCTATAGTACCCATTAGGACAGTTGATACAGTACACCTCCCCCAAAGGACTAAATGTCCCCTGAATGCACCCAGTCAGCATATTGTCGCTGCAGTCTTTCCCCACCGGACAAACAGTACAATTATCTGCACCTGGATCACTATAGTAACCGTAGGGACAATTGTAGCATGCCCCGTCACCTTCTTGACTATAAGTCCCTGCCGGACAGTCAGCAAGCTCTGCATCATCAAAAGCTTGATCACTGCAATCCTTTCCTCGAGGACATATTATACATTCAGCCGATCCAGTCCTGCTGTAATAGCCATCCGGACACACGGAACATGTTAGTTCACCGGCTTTACTGTACAATCCGGCTTCACAATCTGCTAACAGAATCAATAATGACCCACCAAAATCAATAATCTGGCAGCTTTTCCCTTCTGTACAAATCAAACATTTCTCGGACCCTGGAGCACTGTAATACCCATTTAAGCAAATCTGACAGGAATGGTACCCAGTTTCACTGTAAAATCCGGCTTCACAGTCTTGTAAACTGGTTCCCATTAATGCAGGGTCAGAACAATCTTTTCCAGCCGGACAGATATGACATTTTTCTGAGCCAGACTCGCTATAGTAACCAGGGTCACATGACTCACATGTGACGTAACCCGATCGACTGTAATACCCAGCCGGGCAATCAGATGGCTCGACACCATTTACTGCTGAACTACAGTTTTTTCCAGCAGCACAGACTGTGCATGACTTTGAACTGGGAACCAAGCTGAAGAAACCTATTGGGATCACAGGTAAAGTAAGCGATCATTTAGTGCTGGTTATAAGGTTAAAGTCTGGGTTGTATATTTATTAAACTCACAATAATGATCTCAAAAAGGATTACAAGTATATGCACATACAGCAAATATTTTGGCAATTTAGAAAATAAACTATATAATATAAAGATTATTGAACTGCTGGAATCGATTATAGGGAAATCCTTCACAAGATACGTGTGGTTCTTTTCAGGAACGAGCATAATTATGCGAGTGAGTGGAAAAACAAAACAGTCTACCATCCAGTCAAGGATTTCTCTATAATTGAAGCCAGCTGTTAATTAATCTATTTATTACATTTTTAATCAGTTTATGTATGCATGATTTCAACAAAAATTATTCGCTTTATTGAAAGTTATCGGTGAATGATGTTGATGTCAGCAACACGTTACTGACGTCATGTCACTCAACATCACAGTTAGTTAATTTTTGTGTTCGGAGTTAGTTATTAATATTTAGCGATTATGAATATTCTTTTACTGAGAAAACACGATCTTTCACCTATAGAAATGTAATAAAAAAAATACATATATTCTATTTTATTATTATTATTATTTCCTTTTTTTTTGTGTTTTGTTTTTTCAATTTTTTCTTTTGACATGTGAATTATAAGATATGTAAAAAGCCCAACAACAATAATTATTATATAATACAATAAATGATTTCTCATTAAATGAACGCAATGATGTATGTTGGTAGCCATGAATAAGACACTTATGTAGATGATGATGCCTATAAATGAGTAAAGATAACACAAGATATTGAGATGAAATGTTTAAGCTACCCATAACTTTTTTATTAAATTCTTGTAAAATCTGAAAAGCTTAAAAGGATCACTTATGTTATAGGTTTTATAAATATAAAATGTGTAGCATTGCCAATATTTATATCAATCTATAAGTTGTGAAGATAACCTGAAAAACAAAACAAATAAATTATTAACACATGTCTACATGCTCAATCTTTCTGTGTCAGATAAAATAGGCTTAGGTAAAGACTGAGAAATGCATTACATGTTTTTTAGAACATACGCATTAATGAAATTGCATTGACAGTATTAAGCAACCTAAGGAAACTAACAAATATTGTATACTCCCGTTAACAAAAGCCAACAAAAAAAAAAGAGTTGTATTATGACTTAGGTCATAAACTTGATTATAAACGACCTGAACACATGTACATAAAGCTTAACTTTGTTGGTCTCCTTCATTTTTCAGAAAGTATGTCCCTATTCAGCTTTTGTATGAAATTAACATTTTCCATATTTTTTACTTTTTCTATTAGGCACGGTCAGTGCCAGTAAATGGATCTAGTCAACTAATGGGCATATATACCTAATCTAACCTAACCTACTTTCAAGTTAGTATTTGAAGCTAACAACATAAAGATGTCTACCATGAACCCCAAAGCAATATCATATGCCAGTGCAAGTAGTGTTTATTGCTTAAAAGCTGCCATACCCTTCATATTGCATGGAAATAAAAAACAAAGATGGTAAAAAATAGGCCAAAAAAAAGGCCAAACTATACCCAACAATCCATTGTAAAAGCTTGTTATGACAGATAATATGATTTCAAAATAAAAACTAATTAACATAATGAACTGACATAAATGTGCCATTCACATGTATTGTTTTCTATACTAGCCAATCAAAATCAGTGTCATTCATACATCAGTTCAAACAAGCCAATCAAAATTAAAGCCATTCATAAATCATTTCATATCAGCCAATCAAATTTTAAGCCAGTCATACATAAATTCAAATCAGCCAATTAAAATGATGAAAAACATAAATCAAAAGCTTGCAAACGTTCATGCATGCTCCCTGAAAATAAATGTTTAGGTACAAAATATAACTTAGGGCAGATTTCAATAATAACACATTGAAACCTTTTTCATACAGGTATAGTATTAATAAAATAATAGTTCATCCAAAAATCCACTATTGGCAAGAAATATTTTCTCATTTCTTTGAAACATGTTAGAAGTCGCCCCTTTTCTAAATTTCATTGTGTATATGTGTCTATCCCGCCATATTATAATAAACGATGTAAGATATGTCTGATACGACCTTTCATCTGACTTCTGAATGTTTAATATTATATATTGGGCTTCTGTTTTAATCATCCATGACAATTTTTATTAGATTTATTGTTGGAAAAAAATTATTGGATTTTTTCTGTTTTTGCTTTTATATAATTACAAATATACAGTGTCAGTCCTAATCAAGAGACAACCTGTATCAAAGGAACTACATCAGGGTTGACATTATTTTTAGAATTTATTCAAAATTGCGTTATTTATGTATTTAATTTATAAAAATAAAATAAAATAGCCATGTGTCCATAGGACACGGATGCCCCCACTTGGGTCACTATGCCATAGCATTTTGATAATGAACATAAACACTGATAAACACGTTCAACTTAGGTGCACATCTTCACTTGCTGGTCAACATTCCTGTAAAGTTTGTCGTCCATGGGTTAAATAGTAATCGAGGAGGGCATGACACAAGTTTTTCAGCCCCTTTTTTGACTAAGTCAAGGGCCACAACTCTGTGGTTCTTGGTCTAAAATAAAAATGAAAAACCAGGTGCACATCTTCACTTGCTGGTCAACATTCCTGTAAATTTTGTGACCGTGGGTTAAATAGTTATGGAGGATCGCGCGACACAAGTTTTTGGGACGGACGGACAAGTGCAAATATATATGCCCCCGCCCAACAAGTGGGGGCTTAGTGAGCCATAAAACACCAAAAGAAAATATGCTGAACATATAGAATAATGCGAAGAAGGTATTTCCTAACTATGGTGGCGCCAAAGATAGCTATTTTAAAATTGGTGGTAAAATAAATCGCAATGTATTGCAAAGCGGGCGTCATGTGTAAATATCGCCGGTTTGCTCTGTGTGACAGCTGTTTATAACTAGAGGATTTCTCTATGGACTTTTAAGGCTTGTTGTGAATTATAATGTTTAATGAACTATTTCACGTTTTAAATTGGCTTCATACTTTTTTATATGTTTAGGCCCAAAAGCCTGATGTACTCCCTTTAAGTGATCAACAGTCCTGTTCCCATTTTAAATTAAAATTCACCTGTATTAAGGATCCCCGTATTAAGGATCCCCCGCATTAAGGATCCCCCGCATTAAGGATCACCCGTATTAAGGATCACCCGTATTAAGGATCACCCGCATTAAGGATCACCCGCATTAAGGATCACCCGTATTAAGGATCACCTGTATTAAGGATCACCCGTATTAAGGATCACCCGCATTAAGGATCACCTGTATTAAGGATCACCCGTATTAAGGATCACCCATATTAAGGATCACCTGTATTAAGGATCACCCGTATTAAGGATCACCTGTGTATTAAGGATCACCCGTATTAAGGATCACCCGCATTAAGGATCACCCACATTAAGGATCACCTGTATTAAGGATCACCCGTATTAAGGATCACCCGTATTAAGGATCACCCGTATTAAGGATCACCCGTATTAAGGATCACCCGTATTAAGGATCACCCATATTAAGGATCACCTGTATTAAGGATCACCCGTATTAAGGATCACCTGTGTATTAAGGATCACCCGTATTAAGGATCACCTGTATTAAGGATCACCCGTATTAAGGATCACCCGTATTAAGGATCACCCATATTAAGGATCACCTGTATTAAGGATCACCCGTATAAAGGATCTCCTGTATTAAGGATCACCCGCATTAAGGATCACCCACATTACGGATCACCCATATTAAGGATCACCCATATTAAGGATCACCCGTGTATTAAGGATCACCCGTGTATTAAGGATCACCCGTATTAAGAGATCAATTATACTCTTCCCTTTAGTGGTCCCTTAACACAGGTTTAACTGTATAAATATACATACATGTATATATATGTATATCATTTCTCATTATCCATTTTCCCTCTTACATTTTATAGGTCTTTCTACTGTTTACGTGAAAGAGAAAACTTTGAAAAAGTACTTTAATACGATACCATTAAAGTACTTTAATACAATACCATAAAAGTACTTTAATATGATACCATAAAAGTACTTTAATACAATACATAAAAGTACTTTAACACAATCCCATAAAAGTACTTTAATACAATACCATAAAAGTACTTTAATACAATACCAAAAAAGTACTTTAATACGATACCAAAAAAGTACTTTAATACGATACCAAAAAAGTACTTTAATATGATAACATAATATTTATTCATTCATGTTTACTTTATAGGGAAACCCTTCCATAAGGCATAATTTGACTTGTTCATAAAAGTGTGCATTTCAACAAAGTACTGTATTCATAAAAACATGCCTACAAATATTTTTAATAGCCACTACGTCAGGCAATATTTATCACAAAAGGTCAGTTATTTTGAAACACCTGTTGTTTGTTTAACAGTTTGTGCCAGTTCAAACAATGAGGTACACCTGAAAAGATATTTCAAAGCAGCTTTGTCCGGTATGGTATTAATTTTGGGAGGATTTTAATTTTATCAAACAAACATTGACCTCATGCCAGAACCAATTGCGTGTGATAATTTATAATTATATCCATGTCCTTGTTGATAGAACTCTTGAACTTGGCTAATATCCGACATTGGACAAGCCAAGAAATAACTTCTAAAACTGTTTCCACACAATATATTAATGGTGCCAAGAGTACTTTACTGAAGCTATTCATGAAAGAATAACAGAGAAAAATCCTGAATCCTAAAGTGCCTATAAGCATTTATTTATCCTCGCTGTATTGCAGTGGGAGTTTTAGCAAGAAGACCTCAGTTTAAAGTCTCATCTGACTGGTAAGGACTGGTAGGAAATACTTCTCAAATATTTTGATAATTAGTTCAATTTAGGTGCTGGCTGGGATTGAACATGCGATCACTGGGCTAAGCCGCGATGCTAACCATTACACCAAGGCACTACCTCAGCTAGAGGATTACTGGCTGGGATTGAACACGCGATCACTGGGTTACTAAGCTGCGATGCTAACCATGACACCTGAAGGCACTACCTCAGCTAAAGGATTATGGGCTGAGGTTTTACTCAGAATGTCTCATTTAGTACAGGTCATATTAATGAGGAGGACCTTGGTTATAGTTGATATCTGATTAACCTGAGAGACCTATGACCCCTGGTCTACCTTTGCAAAGACCTAATAACCACTGGATTGCCAACAGGGGATCAGAGCCATGACCCTGTGGTCTACTTTATATGCAAGGATCTAATAACCACTGTAAGTCAGGTTTGCAAACAGATGTTCATGGACAGTTTTGTTTGAAATGTGTCCTGATAATGTACGGGTTGTAGGGGGATGTCTAGTAGCTTATACACAAATCTGCCGATCAAGCGTATATCCACCAGGGATTTGAGCCAATTAAAAGTACAAAAGGTATTAGCTCCTGTAAGAAACGGACATGTAGTCTGACAAGCAACTCTAAAAAACATGCCAGTGAGACTCGAAACCGTGATCTACGGATGCATAGTCAAACGTGTTAGCCATTGGGACTTCTCGGCCCCAACATTTTTTTTTTGAAAGACAACTTATTTTGGAAACACAATGGCATACATGGCCAAAGTTTGTGGGAACTTATAATAGAGGACAAATTTAGAAACTGAATGTCAAAACAGCCAAATTTAAACGCTCTTCTAAAAAAATTGTTATTCAGTCAATACCTTCCTTTTAAATTATTTTTTGCATTTGTATTATATTTTAAGTAGGAATGTATTCAACACGAAGATATTACGGAAAATGAGTAACATTTAAATCTGATTTTCTAAAGGCAGGTTCAATTTTTATATTTTTAACAGTTTTGGTTTGGTGCCAAGTATGATTAGATAATGTCCTAGGTTATACCCCTAGGGAAGTGTAACTCTCTAGTCTGATATAAATTATACCCAAATATAAAAGGTAAAACAACTGTGTTCCATTGCGTGCACTTAAAGGGTTAACTCCATTTAAATATTACATAAATTTAAAATCCAGATTGTAACTATGTTTACATAATTAGTTTTTAACTTGATCAGATATCATTCCTTCACACACAAAGGTTGTTATTTTCAGCGCATTCGTTTTTAAATAGATTTCTTATTATTTTCACCATTTTTTATTCTATCAAAAGATAAGAAGAAAAAAATCTTCAGAATCTAACCTTCCCTCATTACTTTTTATCTTTATATCTTTTTTTAAGTTGCTTTTTTTTCAAGTATGTCCTTTTATAGTTTCATGAAATGATTATTACTAACAAACTATCCATTTAACATGTAATAGTGACAAGAAGTATACCATGGTCTTTTGAGGACATTTTATCAGATCCTACATTAAATATGTACTCAAGTACTTGACTAGAATATTCATGAAACTTTTCAGCTAGAAAAAAAAAAGAAGATAGCTGACTCAGAATCATGTTCTGTATTTAGTATAAAACATGGTCAATTCTTACTTTATTCACACACTATGGTGTAAACAGTGTTTTCTATGGTTAATTCATAAAAAGCAACCCAAATTATCTAGTTCAAATTTCCTGTTGTTTTTTTAAACTGTAGAGATTATTGATTTTCGAAGATTGAGTCAGTCAGCCAATTGAGATGACAGTTTTGTTTTCCATGAATTCTCCTATATACATGTTCATATCAAACAGGTCCAATTACGGTAAATGACAAAGTGTCAGGTCCTGTCATACATATCTACGATATAAACAACCCTTACCTGAGGCACATGCTGTACAGGAAGTAGCTCCGGCCGCGCTGTACTGACCCGCAGTACAAGCTACAGGTGTTACTGTCTTGTCGGAACACTGCGACCCTGCCGGACACTGTGTACAAGTTGTTTGACCTGTGCTTGACTGGTAGTCACCATCGGTACAAGCTGTGGGACTTGTCATACTACCTGACGGGCATTTTGAACCTACAAGTACAAATTTGATAAGCGTAAATATGATTTCAAACTGATTGGAGAATCATGCTAGGGAAGATGATGATGGGGTTTCTAGAATGATAATAATGATGAAGAGAATGATGATGAAAATGATGAAGATGAGGATG
Organism: Cyrtodaria siliqua; assembly: GCA_037043455.1. Classification (NCBI taxonomy): domain Eukaryota; kingdom Metazoa; phylum Mollusca; class Bivalvia; order Adapedonta; family Hiatellidae; genus Cyrtodaria; species Cyrtodaria siliqua. The sequence goes on along the minus strand of JAWPHD010000141.1, from coordinate 39,525 downwards.
ATGATGAGGATAAGGATGCAGTGCCCCAGATAACTTTTGGACTTATTGGGTAATTCACTCATGAAATTAAAATTAATTGAGTGAATTTCAAATTTTCAAAAATAATAGGGTGATTTGGGGATCAAATGTAAAACAAGCAAGGTAACTTACCCGTCTTTATGTGAGCTTTATTGACTTTTTATTCATGGCAGTGGCTTGTAAACGATTGATTATTATTATTGATTAATTTCCATAGAAACACTAATCACATGTGTTAATTTCAGAAGTGTTTCTTAACGGTAACTCGCTTGTCGGTTTACGTCCCCGTTTCGACATTTTAGTCGTCTGCACAACGCAAACGCTTTCAAAAGTAAACAAGAAAGCGCCCAGACGACTACACAATAGTATAGACTGGTATAGCGTACGTATTCAACTATATAGCGTTCTCTTTTACTGCTCCACTTTATCGACAATTATGTAACGTCCTGGTCAAGACAAACAAATATTGGAATACGCACGAAAACATCAATCCATCAATCATTTGAACACTTTGACTGTCGATACTCTCGAAAATTAAAATGTTTGAGTGAAAAGGAAATTGCTTGCGTATTTGGTACGCATGTCAGGGAAATTAATTGGGTATTTGGCAATTTTAATTGAGTGAAATACGCAGATATGCTGCTTATCTGTGGCACTGGGATGATGAGGATGATGTTGATGATAAGGATGATGATGCTGATGAGGAGGTGGATGATGAGGATGATGATGATGCTGATGAGGAGGTGGATGACGAGGATGATGAAGAAAATCATAAAAAAACTCTTGGGCATTTTGATGTGTTTATAATTGAGTAACAAACAACGTCATTGTAAAAGTTGAATATAAATTAAGGGAATGCAAAAAGTAGGTATTAAAAGGTTGTTAATTTTGATCTAGTTTTCCCGGTTTCGGTCAGGTAGATGCAAGTGTGTATGAAGTCTGTATGGCTTAACAAAGTATGAAAAACAGGTGAAGGTCATCCATATTGACCTACTTTTGGTAGAAACATGCTGCAGGTAGGTACATCAGAGGATATTTGTTGTTTTGGAGTGAATAACATGTTTTATTTCATTGAGAAGTGAGAAAAGTTTATATTTTCACGAATGCAAAGCATGAGTGAAAATATAAGTTTTCTCACTTCGAGATGAAATAAAATATGTTATTCATGACCAAACAACAAATTTTCTTTTTATTTTATTATTTTATGATTTTACAAACAATTTTTTTTTTAGGGAAACTATGGGAGAACAACAAGGGAGGCAATTTCAATAACTTAGGCACTTTGCACATTTATGCCCAACTACAAAGGCACTTTGCACATTTATGCCCGACTATAAAAAATAGTCCAAAGATATTATTTATACCCAAATAGATTTTTTTATGCCCCCGAAATTTTATATAGTATTATTAAATATAGTAATCGCACCGTCCGCCTGCATGGATTTTTGATTAACTTGGCACAAGTGATCATCATAACAAGACGATGTGTCGCGCGCAAAACCAGGTCCATACCTCAAAGGTCAAGGTCACAGTTGAAGTTCATAGGTCAAAAACAGGTACGCAATTTCGTATCCGGACCGTAACGTCACAACCCCTGCATGGATTTTTAAATAACTTGGCACAAATGATCACCATAACAAGACGATGTGTCGCGCGCAAAACCATGGTCCGTACCTCAAAGGTCAAGGTCACAATTGAAGTTTATAGGTCAAAAACAGGTACGCAATTTTGTATCCGGACCGTAACGTCACAACCCCTGCAGGGATTTTTAAATAACTTGGCACAAATGATCACCATAACAAGACGATGTGTCGCGCGCAAAACCCAGGTCTTCAAGGTCACACTTGGAGGTCAAAAGTCAAATTGTGTCCGGTCAATAACTCTGGCATTCATGGACGGATTTTCAAATAACTTGGCATGAGTGCTCATCACAACAAGACGATGTGTCGCGCACAAAATCCAGGTCTGTGGCCCCAAGGTCAAGGTCACACTTAGAGGTCAAAGGTAAAAGCGTGTCCAGTCAATAACTTTTGCATGCCTGGAGGGATTTTCAAATAACTCTGCACAAGTGCTCACCACAACCAAACGACGTGTCGTGCACAAATCCAGGTCCATGGCTCCATGGTCAAGGTCATACTTAGAGGTCGAAGGACACTTCGGGGGCATTTATCACTTACAGTGATATTTCTTGTTTTTAATATATATATGAGCCGCAACACACGAAAACGTCCCTTCGGATGTTTAGACGACAACGTCATAAAGTAACAATTTATGACGTCAGCCGGTAATCAATTAATTACTAATCAAAATTCTCGTCACTTTTGGTTTTACCTAATTATTACATCATAGGGAATATGTTTTCTTAATATAAATAGTTGATGCTATAGAAAATGGTAATTGTTTATGTTTTTTGTTGCTATTTAATCAACGACGTCGTCCAAGACGCCGACATCAACGTCAAAATTAATGGTTACTACAATCTTTAATTTTCAAATTGAGATAAAATCATTTTTAATTAAGATATCAACATAAAATAAAGAGATTTTTAAAGAGAAAATCACCATGTTTCATAAACATCAAAAAATATAAAAAGTCAAAATTTTGTCTGAAGGGTCGTTTTGCATGTTTCGGCTCAATTATATTAGTAGTCATTTCTTTTTAACTTTTCTATCCATTTCAAATCACTGTTTGAATAGAATGTATAATTCGCAGTGTTTTTTGTTGTTGTTTTTTAAAAAAGTAATCCTGGCAGCTACTGTGAAAATAAAACTCTATATTTCACATTGTGAAATAACACTTTTATTTCACTGATAAATATAGTATTTCATTGCTTATCAAAAAATAAAAACATATATTAAATTGGAAGCTCTAAAGCTTCCGGTGTTTGCGAAATGAACTTAATGAAAATCTTGAATGTAAAATTTGAAAGCCTCGTGAACATTTTGAATGTAAAACTAGAAGGCCATGGCTTACATGCCCCTATTGTGAAGTAGTCTAGATTTGTTATTTGACCAACATCAATCTCAAGAGATATTTCTTCCTTTCATACTTAATACTGAATTTAATTAATGCCATTAACAGTGGGGGTGCACGTTATAGCAGAGTATGGACTTGACCGATATTTCTTCAAAAGTAGGTCGCAGCGACCCAAAATGCACATGATGTTGGATATATATAAGATGTATATAAGAAACATTCTTGTGAAGTTTGGTGAAAATCCAGCAAGAAAAAAGCAAGAAACGCGTGTCGTAGCGGAGATCAGATGTGACATATATTTTGTCGCAATTATTATTTTTAATCAGATGCAGAGACTTACGGACGGCCTTACAAACTAACGAACTGACACACATGCACCCGGATGACATTGTGATCGCTAAGTCGAGATCCGTAAACGTCATGGAATGCCCGAACATTTCAACAGAAAACAGTTATCTGATTCATGTGTTCTATCAGTAAAAGCCCCAGATAACAGTATTCTATCAGTGAAAGCCCCAGATAACAGTATTCTTTCAGTTAATACCCCAACTGTTGTCAGCAAGAAACTGTAATAAAATAGATGTGAATGCCTCAACTTTTCAACAGAAAACAATTACCTGTATTTGACAGATGTATTTTACCAGTGAATACCTTAAACATGTCAGAGACTAATTGTGGCGATAAGATTTCCAATCAGCTAATAGTTATTGTAAACATTTTTTCTCCAGAATATGGACTTTTTTAATTAAACTGATCAGATTTATTGATACGCCTGAAGGATCTTATAGATAACCACTCTTTTCATCATCTTCAACAAAAATACATAATATTTACTAAGCAAATTGCTACAGGTTGTCACATGATGGTACAGTAGATGATTATTATCAAGTTCAATATAGCTCATTGCAGTCAGTATCTCTTATTGGCACCTTAATTGATCTAAGTAATTATCGCAGAAGTTCCGAGTCTCAGATTGGATTGATGCTTACTAGTCACGTTATTTCTTCAATCAGAGCGTGGCGCAGTCGGTATCGCGGCGGATTTGTAACCGGAGGCCTCGGGTTCAATCCTCCGTTGTGCCACTGAGTTTCGTCAGTGTGTTCTTGGACAAGACACTTTCCCTTAGCCTCGTCCGTCGGATGGGGACATAAACCGGGCGGTCCCGTGTATCGGTCTATCCAACGAGCACGTTAAAGAACCATAGGAATCTATTCGACAATAAGAGTAGGACACAGTTCCAGATTTCCTATGTATCCTTCCCCTCTCTCTGGGGCGGCTCTAAATAACCTATACTGTGTTGATGAGCCGTTAAACAACATTCAATTCAATTCTTCATTCAGAAAGATATGCTATGAAACAGTTGTCAGTACAAAGTTCCGACCTGTCAATGAAGCTTATTTGAGCCAGTTAAAAGTATAACAGGTATTTACACCTAAAAGAAAGGCACATGCAGTCCCACAATTCTAAAATACTATGGAGCATATGGCCACTGTTTCTGGGAATTTGACCTGTGGACAACAGAAAGTGGAGCTAGAACCATCAATTATTCTGTATCATTAAAGGGACACATGGCAATGCTGAAGTAGTACCCATTTGAATTAATCTAGTATCCATTTGAATTACTCTAGTACCCATTTGAATTACTCTAGTACCCATTTGAATTACTCTAGTACCTATTTGAATTAATCTAGTATCCATTTGAATTACTCTAGTACCCATTTGAATTAATCTAGTATCCATTTGAATTACTCTAGTACCCATTTGAATTAATCTAGTACCCATTTGAATTACTCTAGTACCCATTTGAATTAATCTAGTATCCATTTGAATTACTCTAGTACCCATTTGAATTAATCTAGTATCCATTTGAATTAAATCTGCTTGCATAATTATAATTAAATAAAAGTTAATACAATTTGGAAGTTTCAATCAAACACATTTTTTTTTTTGGTTGTGTGAGCAGGGGTGGGGGAATTTTCCTTGCACATCAAGACCATAATAGTTACTAAGTTGTAAAAGCTTTTGTCTCTTGTTTCATAATGCATGTTAAATTATGCTGCTATGTCAAAACCTAACCACCCAGTATGGCATACTAACCTTCAGGGCATGTGACACAAGATGATCCGTCACTATAGCTACCAGATGTGCAAGTGTCGCAGGCAGTCTGTCCAGAATTTGGCACGGAACCACTCGGGCATGTCTAAAATATCAGAACACATTACATGTGAAAGACAACTATTGGATTGGAGCTAGGTTGGAATGAGTAGTTGTTGTTACAATGTCTCATTGTTTATTAATCTACAAGTACTCGTTTATAAACCAGTGTCAATTAATCTACAAGTACTCATTTAACCAGGGTCAATTAATCTACAAGTATTCATTTCACAAAGGTCAATTAATCTACAAGTACTCATTTAACCAGGGTCAATTAATCTACAAGTACTCATTTAACCAGGGTCAATTAATCTACAAGTACTCATTTAACCAGGGTCAATTAATCTACAAGTACTCATTTAACCAGGGTCAATTAATCTACAAGTACTCATTTAACCAGGGTCAATTAATCTACACATACTCATTTTACCAGTGTCAATTAATCTACAAATACTCATTTAACCAGGGTCAATTAATCTAGAAGTACTCATTTAACCCGGGTCAATTAATCTACAAGTACTCATTTAACCAGTGTCAATTAATCTACAAGTACTTGATTTAAAATTGCCAAATCTACAAATACTTGGTTCTTCATTGTCAATAAATCTACTACTACTCAATTTATCATTGTCAAATAATTGACACATGACTTATTAATTGTTGTCATGTACTTGATTTTTCATTTTCAATTAATCTACAAGTACTTAACTTATCATTGTCAAATAATTTGCACATACTTTATTCAATTAATCTACAAATATTTAATTTATTGTTGTCAATTAATCTACAAGTACTTACCTATCCGTGATATTTAATCTACATGTACTTGATTTATCATTGTCAAATAATCTACAAGTACTTGATTTATCATAGTCAAATAATCTACATGTACTTGATTTATCATAGTCAAATAATCTACAAGTACTTGATTTATTATTGTCAATTAATCTACATGTACTGGATTTTTCATTGTCAATCTACAAATACTTGATTTATTATTGTCAATTAATCTACAAGTACTTGATTTAACATTGTCAATCTACAAATACTTGATTTATTATTGTCAATTAATCTACAAGTACATGATTTATCATTGTCAATTAATCTACAAATACTTGATTTGTTATTATTGTCAATTAATCTACAAGTACTTGATTTATCATTGTCAATTAATCTACAAATACTTGATTTGTTAGTATTGTCAATTAATCCACAAGTACTTGATTTATCATTGTCAATTAATCTACAAATACTTGATTTATTATTGTCAATTAATCTACAAGTACTTGATTTATCATTGTCAATCAATCTAAAAAATGCATCATTTATCATTGTCAATCAATCTAAAAAATGCATCATTTATCATTGTCAATCAATCTAAAAAATACTTGATTATTGGGTTGTCAATTAATCTACTTAAAAAGTACAAGATGTATCATTGTCTATTAAGATAGTATATATCATACTAACTATAGTCATATTAAAGAGTCTTAATCATCAAATTTAAGCATGGATTCTAAATAGTTTTATATGGAATAGCATGGCCATGCTATATACAATTGGAGGTCATGTTGATTGAAAATGGTCCAAAGGTCTTAAAAAAAATTAAAAGTTTAAATATTTATCCCGAAACTGTATTTTGTGAATTTAAATGTAAAATGAATTCATTTGTAAATTCATGTTTATAACACTAAAATGAGTAAAAAGTAACCAGTTTATTATTTGACTGAGGGAAATGAGTAAACAGTACACTGAAATGAAAAGAGTAACAAGTGCATTAGTTGAGTGAGGAGTTTTATAACATGGAAATGAGCAAAAGAGTAACCAATTTATCAGTTAATGTGGTTATATAACATTGAAATGGTCAAAAGTTCATTGAACTGAGTATTTAAAACATAAAACAGAAATAGTGTAACAAGTTTATCAGTCCATTGATGATCTTGCTCGACTTATGCTTCATTAAATATCTGGAATAATAAGCTGTCTTTGTAATATGAAGGGGTACATACTGATACAATTGACTATATATATTGTTTTATGTTCATAGAAATTAATTAAAGCTCATGATTTTGCCTTATTTTACAAGTGCTGCAGCTGTATTTACATGTATCTTTAAAACCATGTACCTTTTTTAGTCGGTTAAGCTTTTGAGCTTATGCTGTCTGAAATTAAGTTGTCCTGATAAAAAAATAAAAAATAAAATTTGTATTTGATACCTGAACTGTTTTACACTCGTCTAATCTTACCTGAGGTCCAGAGTCTGGGTTTGGGCAATATGAACCTGAAGGGCAAGAATTACATGTCATATCTCCTCTCACTGAGTACTGTGGTGACACACAAGCTGTCTGGGTGTTAGGCGTGCTACAGCTGAACCCGGCAGGGCAAGAAATACATGCAGTGGAGCCAGCTGCGCTGATCTCCGTGGCTCCACATGCTGTACAAGCTGACACGGATGAGCTACCAGTACCAGCGTTGTACGTCCCTGCACTACACGCTACCTTGGGACCTCCTGTACCACCCGCGCAACTGAAATGAAAGGTGCTCTATGGGTTACTTGGTTTAAACTGATTTAGTTTCCAATAATTCTATGAACATTACAGGATGTACACTTCATATGAAGCAAAATATAAAAAAGAACAAAAGCAAATACTTAGCGAGTTCCTCTCCTATGGATTACTTAAAGTAGTATGTTACAAACTAACGTCAGATACATCTATTCAAATTCTAATGCAACTTGATTGTAACGCATCATTCCACTGGGTAATTTCTCAAAACATTATGTTTTACCATAAGACGCCCAATTTACCGTCTGCAAATATCGTGACAGTTCGTTACGTAACAACAAACAAAGTCATTGGATAACACCAACTAAATGGTGGCACCCATGAATTGGAATCGACAGAAAAAACTATTGTACACACATGAGTTTAAAGGGACATACCGTAATCTTGATTTTAGTAAAACTGGTGGCATCCCTTCTTTTTTTTTTTACATAATTTGCATTTGTTCAATCATTAATCTTTATTACAAGAACAGTATAAACAAAGTGTTTTTGCACATTATTAACTGTTGATCATAATACACCTATAATATATTCAAACCTATGACAGAATGCTGAAGAAAAGTTGAAAACTCAAAACTGTATTTAAATATAACTGTATGCAAGCAGGTGTCAAGTCAAAATGATATGGGATAAATCAATTGAGAGGCGAATTTTAATGCTTGATATAAACTTCAAGATTGCCGTGTGTCCCTTTAACCTATATTTCTAGTAATAAAACTGATTTGAATTAGAATCGAGATAACAGTGTTAAGATTTTCAGTCTGGGGCAGTATTTTGTTAGTTTTATGGTATAAACATGATAAAGTTATTAAGTTTTATGGTGACTCGGGAAACCACCCATATTAATCCCCGATTGTAAATCTTAAGACTTTTTCTTTTTACTTTTTCAATATTGCAAAAATGTTCTGGTATAGTGTCAAAGTTAGGCTTTTCAACTGATCAATAATTTAAATTTGACACGGCACTGTAAAACCACCCACATTAAGTCCCAGATTGAAAATCTTAAACATTTTTTGTTTTCTTTAATTATATATAAGGCTTTGAAGATATTGCTTAACTTTACACAAGTTCATATACATGTATGTGTAGGTAAGCTTCAACTTGTTTGTCTCATCAAATTTCATCCTTTAACAATATTGCACAATGTTCTGCTATGGTGTCAAATTTAGGCCTTTCGACTATCAATAATTTAAATTTGCACATGAATTCTAGACCTTTTAACTATTTTAATTCTTTGAAATCATGGATGAAATTGATATTTATCAAAGCATTACCTACATGTATTTATAAATGGCAATATCAGATTTCTATTTGTACAATAAGATCAAATTAAAAAAATCTTCAGGTTTCACGATTATCAATCACTTCCTAGTTGGTCATGTTAAAGGAGCATACAATGACTAAGTAACTACAATGATATGCATGACGAACAGCTATGTAAATTTTATGCGTATCAGAATTTAAATCGAAATACGTGACTTAGTTTGCTAATCATTCTAAACAGGATTTAGCTTTTAAACCCCAGCAGTTTATAATCTTAATTATGAATAAAGAAAATGGCCAAACTTGAATGTAGTTTTTTTACATTATTTTTGGTCATTCATACTTTGTGAAAGTCGTTATAATAATTGTTAACACATCCATCAGCTTACAATTAGTTGGTCAACTACATGAAAACATTTCTTGAGTGCACCTTTTCTGGGAATAGAAGACCTGCTTGATGAAACAAAGTCTTACTGAGGTTCTAACCAGACTTTTTCCAAAGACCATTTTATGAAAATCTTTGAAGGATAAAAACATTGACAGCATGTTGCTCCTATCTCTCCCTATCCTGCCATATACAATTTTGCTACAGATGTACACCATTTCTAAACCTAAAGACAATGAGGTATATATACAACTTACATATTTTGAGAATAGTCTGACACAATATAAACAGTTTTAACCAGCCAGACCAAACCAAAAAAACTGGAGCATCGAATTAAGACTTACCAACTCATACTTCATTTTATGCTTATTTAATCAAAAGTATTTTAAGAACCAGTGAATAAACCTATACTTTTAATCTGCACATGTACATTATTATATGACCTGAAACAACCGGCTATATTTTTGATACACGGGTGTGTGCTTTAATTTTCGTGTTATTTGGCCGGTTAGTTTCTTTAAGGTACTCAATGAGTTTGTTTGAAAGACATATATAATAGACCCCACAAGGAATCAAACCCAGGATATCTAGGATATAGGTAAGTGGTATAACTCCAAGCATGCCAAACTCCATTATAATTTTGGGAAGCAAACTCTGATACTGGGTTTAGCTAAAGGGTTCAGCCAGTTCAGATAAACATGGATTTCGGGAGAGAAATTTTTCCGATATAAGAACTCTGAGGGGTGGGGAGGGTTGCAACATACATGTTTAAGAATTGACAAAAGCAACACAGAAATATGTAAAAAAAAAAAAATCAAGTCTGGGGCGGGTGGGTGGGTGTTGGGGGTGTGTGTGATGGGGTGAGAGGCGGGGTGGGCGGTGGTAGGGGCGGGGAGGGTTGCAACATATATGTGTAAGAATTGACTAAAACAACACAGAAATATGTAAAAAAAAAATAAAAAAATTAAAAAAAGTGTGGAGGGGAGTGGGGGCGGGGGTAGAGAGGGGTGGGGGTGGGGGTGGGGGAGGAGGCGGCCCATGCCCCAATATGATTGAAGTAATAAGATGCATAATGCTATAAGAAATCCCAAACCAAAATTATAGATATATACATGCTTACATGCAAACCTAGATCTGCCTTTATTGCACATTTTATGGGCCATCACAATTTGGGTTCCATGGGAGCCCAGAATTTGCAGAAGACAAAATTACTTATCCAACCCTTTACAACATACTATAAGGAAACCAATTCCAAAATTTAGTTCAGCTAGGACAAAAAATATAAGAGATATAGACCTGTAAACACAGCTTACACGCAAAATTTGATGTGAAACAGACATATTTTAAGGGCTATCAGAATTTGGGTTCCATGGGAGCCCAGGGGTTACAGGAACCAAATTACTTAAGCAGCCCTTACGATAATGCTGTAAGGAAGCTAATGGCCAAATTTGGTTGTGCTAGGGTAAGAATTGTAAGAGATATAGACTTGTAAACATAGCTTACACGCAAAATTTGATGTGAAATGGGGCACATTTTATGGGCTATCATAATTTGGGTTCCATGGGAGCCCATGGGTTACAGGAACAAAAATTGCTTATGCAGCCCTTAAGATAATGCTACAAGGAAGCCCATGAACAAATTTGGTTGTGGTAGGATAAAAAATGTAAGAGATATAGACTTGTAAACATAGCTTACACGCAAATTTTGATATGGAACGCCGACGACAACGCCGACGCCGACGCCGACGCCGACCCCGGGGTGATTACATAAGCTCTCTTATTCTTCGAATAGTCGAGCTAAAAATGTGTTACGACGCGAAGACGCAATGCAACAAAAATGTGTTAAGCGACTGAATGTTATGGACTATAGCCCACAATTCACTTTGTGAAAGCGGGGGTATAATAATTATTTGAACAGTCCTAAGCAAACTGATTTTGCATATTACTAATTGTTGATCATATTGCACCAGTAATATAGTTAAACCTATGGCAGAATAATGAAGAATATTTGAAAACTTATATGACAAGTTTTTTATAAAGCAGCCCCAAACTGCAATACTAATTCCAATGTTTGGCAATCAATATCATGTACCTTGTCTTGTTTACCCGTTTAATACAGCCTATACTCTTATGATAAACATAAACATGTCTTCCCATATACTGTTATCTCACTGCTTGAGCAAAACCTTGCTTGTTATGTTTACCACAGCTTAAATGACCATAATTAGTGATCTCTTTAAATGATCTCTCTCTGTAATTAATCAAATCAAAGCTTTTATCAGTATGTGTTAAAATTGATTTTTATCATTATTTATTAGTTGACGTGCAGAAAGCAGATACCCATTCACATCATTAGCAGAATTTCAAAGGAAATCATGGGCCTGAATAAATATTTGCCCTGTTTATAGCACCAATACATCTTGGACAATGCATTACATTTGAAGTATGCGATTATTTATTAGATATCCCCTGTAGTTCAAAGCGAACAAAGTTATTTAACCATACAATTGTATTAGATTTTATTTGCATAAATCCGGGTGCATGTATAATTTCGGTCAACTATCACTATACAAACTGATATTGGTATAAACATCAAAGTATTATACATTATTATATATTCTAAGCGAGTAAGTTCAAGCGAGTAACTGTGCTTCAAGATCTGTACATATTTTCTTACTTTATTATGAAACATTCCATCTCTCCATACTGTTTTAGTTAAAGTTAAAGGGATGCATTGCAACCGTGATTTTTTTAAAAATCGCGGCATCTGTTGCGTCCCTGTAAGTAAGCTTTTTTCAGATAGTTTAAGAACCCTTGAATAAACCTATACTTTTAATTGGCACATATACATTAATATATGAGCCTTAACACCTGGCTAGTTTTGTAGTACAATTTTACCTTTATTTGGAGGGTTAGTTTCTTTAAAGACAACTGACCACGAGCAGTTTAATGCCTCTGATAAACGAAAAAGGCCCAATAGCATTTCTCATCTACTTTCCATAACACTAAAGTATCAAATAAAGCAATCAATATTAACTTTTTTTTAAACATGTGTATCATTGTACTGAAATCAGTACACTTAAAAACAGTTTGAAATTTAAACATATATAAATTGAATAGAAATGGATTTTATAGTCGCACCTACAGATAAGGTCATATGTTGACTCTCTAGATGTAACTTTCATTGTAGGAGGAAGATCCCCAGGTGCCTCTCCAGACAATTTTCGTGCACAGAGAGGGCACCTGGGTAAAACCTCCGACGGTCTGCAAGCCAGCTGGATAGCTTCCTCACATAAAGATCCGGGTACCCATGAGGGCTCGAACCACCAAAATTAATGTGGAACATCTAAATTAATGACAATTACCACTCTGAAAACACTAGCAATTCACATCTACTTTTCAGATCAAAAAGTAAATTTCTTTATAAAAGTATCAAATTTCTTTATAAAAGTATCAAAGCCGTTATTTCCAAATTCTTTTCAAACATGCGTATCATTATATTGAAATCAGTACACATAAAAGCAGTTTGAAATATTAAACATATATAAAGCCTTACAAATTCTTATGCAAGGTCTTTTTCAAAGCGTTTAAATTATTGATCCAGTAAATCAAATTTTCTATGAACCGCACCCTTTGCATTCGACGTGGTTTTTAAGAGCATCCACTTAAGCATGTACGTCTCAATAACTATTGAAATGAAAGACACCAGTCGTAAGATATACCTTTCTCTGTAGGGGTTCACAAATGCATTTTCGTTTTATTTGTAAGACAAGAAAATTAATGTCACTAGTTAGTGACAAATGCCCCCCAAAAGCTTTTCGCACAGAAATTCCTATATTGGTGAATTAATTGTTAATTAAGGGTAAAACACAATGGTTAATGGACGGTAGGGGAATTTTGATGCATTTGATCTCTGACCTCTAAGTGTGACCATGACCTTTAAGGTTCTTGTACCAGAGCCTACTTCTCAATATGCTGAACATTTCTGTGCAGTTATATCAAAATCTCTTTCCTAGTAATTTAGTAGTTATCACACAGAAAAACTGATTTCAATAATTTTACATGAGACGTACCGACTTGGACCCCGTTTTATTAAACATCTTACGATAAGTCTCAAATTGTAAAGCGGTTCACATTTTTGCACCTAAGCATTCAATGTAGACATTTATTTGTGAATTATGTGCAGAAATATCAAATGTATAAGAACATGAAATGAAATCGCATTCATTTGTGAATTTTAAGTCATAGTAAAGGATTTAAGAAATATTAACTTACGATCAAACTTGTTGTTTCATAAAACCAGGCCCTGAGCCTTGCGCGTGACACACTTCCCCATCGTGCTGAACATTTCTATATAGTATGTAGTTATATTACTATAATTATTTGAATCGTTCAAAGCAAATAGTTTTTGATATTACTAATTGTTTATTATATTACACCAGTAATACATTAAATTACGGTAAACTGGATTAATAAATCAAGGTGTTAATTTTAATACTTGATAACTACAGTCAAACCTCAATAGCTCGAACATCGGTGATTCGAATACCATCGGTAACTCGAACACATTTTCCGGTCCTGACACAACTCCTATATAATTCAATGTAATTTAACCTCGATTATTCGAATACTATTTCTCGAAAACCCCGGCTCGCTCGAATACTTTTTACGGTCCGAAGATCCATTTTTGTATGAATTTAAATCGAAGGTGATGATGCGTTGCCATGCGACGTCGGCCATATTAATTGTAATCGACGCGTTTGTATTTGTTTGTAGCATGTTCGATCATAGTGCAAAAACAGATAAAGTTGATTGTTAAAAGTGTGAAAATTTATGATTGAAAAGCGATAAGAGACAGATAAAATTTATGTTTAGTGAACTTCGTTTACTGTTAATTACGATAAATTAAACACGGTTGATTTTCTAATTAAATAATGTACCGAAACCAGTCTTACCTTGTTCTCATTAAAACAAACACATTATTGCAGTTTTTCTTGTATTTTCAGTGTAACAATTACATTTATATATCCGTTATGAGGTTTAAACAAACATGCATGAACATAAAAGACATACCGAGAACGATACATCACATACACAGGTAACACTATTTCGGGTGGTACACAAATTCGGAGAGATATTTTGGTTTTTACCGTTACCTCCATGCCTCGAAGCCAACGATAGCTCGAACATATATCAAGGTTCGACTGTACTTCAAGATTGTGACGTGTCCCTTTAACTAGGTAGTTGGTTCCATCTCCCCTATCTGTACATATTTCCCCTAATAGCCAAGTGGGGCACTTATAAAGATGCAAAAAAGACAAATTATCAAAAATGTACATTGATTTTTTTTGATTTTTTTAAAATTTTATGAATTTTTTTTATAAAAAAAAATGTTGAAAAGGTCGGGGTGGGGGTGCGCTACTATTAGAGGAGGCACTCTTATTAGGGGAAATATGGTATATGGAATCAAGTTGCATTTCCTCTATCTCTGGGCGGGGCTCTAAATAACCTTAACAACATCCTGGTGAAGCATTATAATTAACATTAAAATGCTCTTCTCATTCAATAATCTGTTAAAAAGTTTGGTTTTATTCTAATATTTTTTACAACCACTCTCTGTAGAACAACTGTGTTTGCTTTGAAATTGTAGATAAAACAGTAAAGACTCGGTTCAATGGGTAATCGTAAAACAAACACGGAGACGGTGCTTATCAGGTACTTAACAAGCTGTTATGAGTTGATACAAAATCATTGAATGTTTGCAGGGTACATAAAGATATCAGATACTGAATAATAATTTTCAAATTTCCGGGTTAAAAAATTTCCCATTGACAAATTGGGAGTATGTGTATATATATTAATCCTAAAATCCAAGTAGTGCGGTTTATCACACTTCCATGAAATGAAAATTGCTAGATTGTAAACTGTGTTTGATAATAGTATTTAAGATTTTTGATTTTTACGCCCTTTAGTTAACATTATATTACTTTTAATATGTTTTTTCTTTCTATATATAGCGTCTCCGTGGCCGAATTGTTAACGACGTTGTGTTGTAAAACTTCGCCTATCACCGCTGCGGGTTCGAATCCCACTGGGAGCGCTACTTGTGAAGAAGTGTCGATTCTTACGGATGGCGGGAGGTGTACAGTACTGGTTCTACCCTGGAAAAGTGGGTGGTCTGCCTCCACCACCCCAAAAAGCGACCTACATAATTATATAACCTTACATGTGTTGAAAATGACGTAAAACACCATACAAACAAACAAACAAAACTTTGTATATATATAAATCAGTAGTAAGTATCAGTATATGTGGCCATACGATGTATCAGTAATTTATATCCAAATTTCCTGAATTAATATGTATCATGCAGTATTATGTATCAGTGTAATGTATTAGTATAATGTGACCATATAATGTATCGGTAATTAATACCGAATTTAATGATTTGTATATATCAATTATTGTGTTAATGTATTTTGTATCAGTATGTTTACATTGATCGCACAATTTTATTGTTAACAGCTGATTGATCAATTACGTTTTTGTTTAAACAAATCTTACAATCTGCGATCTAGGGGGATGGTGTGGCCCAGTGGATAGCACAGTGAACTTTCAAGGAAACGGGTTCAAGTTTTACCAGTGTGTTCTTGGGGCAAGACACTTTTCCTTGGCCTTTTATGGGGATGTAAAGCATGAGTCTATATCCTCCGATCTTGTTAAAGGGGTTGATTATTTTAAAGGGCTCTGAAAACTTGAAAAAAATATATGAAAGATTCATCAAAATGCCATGAAAAATATTAAAAGTAGATATGACCTATTGAAAATATGAAAAGAAAAGGGGAAATGATGAAAAATATTAAAAGGGGATATGACCACTTGAAAATGTGAAAAGAAATGGAGAAATGATGTCATTTATGTTCTTTGCAAATGTTCAATGACCTATTGAAAATGTGAAAAGAAAAGGGGAAATGATGAAAAATATTAAAAGGAGATATGACCACTTGAAAATGTGAAAATAAATGGAGAAATAATGTCATTTATGTTCTTTGCAAATTTTCAATAGGTCATATCTCATTTATTTTTCATGGCATTTTAAAAATTCTTTTAGCTTTTTCAAGTTTTTCAAGTTTTTCAGAGCCCTTTTATATAAATCAATATAGAGCATCAACCCTTTTAAAGAACCATAAGAATCTTTTCAGAGTCTGGCAGGTTCTTGGATTCCTATGTATCCTTCCCCTCTCTCTGGGGCAGCTCTAAATTCCCTTTTAACACAACATTCAATTCAATTTAAATTGCAAGCATGAAAATAAAATTAAAAGTTGCTTTAAATCAATTTTAAAAGTACACCATATTTATTGTATCCTAACTTCGCAATCAGTAATGAAAACTATGTGCGTCAAATGTGCCAATATCTTTAAACAATTTTACAAAGGTTGGGCACACCTCACTGTCATAAAAATCTTCAATTATTCTTATTGTCTGCCAAACAATAACACAAAATTAAAGTCACAATAACCTTTCTCCACTACACCGTCAGCTCAGATAGGGCTGTCTGGCTACGTCTTTTAGTCTCTGTATAAGGACTGAATCCAGTATATAATAGATCGTAAATAATTATTTAGCGTATATATTATATACATATCGGCTAATCCCATTTGCACCATTAACATTGTGACCATGTCGAATAGTCTATATATCAATGGTAAAGGTTACATATTCATT
Organism: Cyrtodaria siliqua; assembly: GCA_037043455.1. Lineage (NCBI taxonomy): Eukaryota > Metazoa > Mollusca > Bivalvia > Adapedonta > Hiatellidae > Cyrtodaria > Cyrtodaria siliqua. Next base: position 22,442 of record JAWPHD010000141.1, on the reverse strand, counting down.
TCTCAAGTGGCAATCTTCTCTACTGGATTTTGATATCTAATAAAAAGAAATATTTCAAAAAGAAATTCCCGTTGTGTCGGAACCATTTTGATAAATTGCTTTTAATAACCCAAAGCTTGCGCTGTATGACGTCAAACATAAGCTTGTTCATGATGCTTATTAATGTTATGTGTACTGATGCATATGATGGGTTTATATCGGACGGGGGGCAAGTTTGTTATAATTAACATTTCATTAAAATTACTGTTGTGGTTGTCTTCGTGACGTATATTTACCAAGTGACGTCATGTAACGTGGCGCTTCCAACAGATGAAATATACGCAGGGAATTAATGGAACAGCTGTATTTTATCGTAGATTAACATATAGCTGTCTCTCTTCTTTGTTTAACTTATATATTACATTATTTTACAAGAATGTGCCTTTAATTCAATAAATATTTCTGCATTCACTAGGGGTCTACTTTGCCTTAATTTCTAACTTCGCGCAAGAATACACCACAACTGTCACAACAATGTAATTTAAAAAAGTAGTTCCGGCAAAATCTTATAATTTCCCTAGGGATTTATTTCCGAAGGGAATTACAGTTTTTAATTCCCTCAGAATCACTGAGTGAGGACAGGGGAAGGGGAGGGAGAGGGGAGAATCGGAGCCGTTAGTGTGATCTTCTAATTTTACGCTAATTTTTAAACATGCTTGAAATGTGAGACCAAAATCTGGATACCAGTTTACTTTTCTTATACCGGTAATTACTTTTTTCGTGTTTAAAAAAACTTTTTTGAAATTTTTTCTTCGATTTTTACAAAAGTTAGGGTCGGATAGTCTGAAAAAAAATAAGTCCGGCCTTATTTCAAGTTTATGTACCTTTAGGATATGTCAATAAAAGCTCAATTTTAAAGATATACAAATTTTGCTTCCCGACAAAGTGATTATTCTACAGACCAGACTCTATTGTGCCCATAGCGCCAGGGTTCTCCTGCCGTTTTAGTTGGCGGACGGTCTATAAACCTTAGAATTAACAACAACAACAAAGTTATTATTCTATTTTTACTTATTAGTAATTGCAAGCCGACTTGTCAAACACATCAAATTTAATGGGCCAAATACCAATAATTTCAATGGGTGACCATGGCATGACCGACATTCCCACTTAAAAAAGATAATTGACAATATTTAACTGTACTTCAACTTGACAACAATATTTGAGGATATTTTTTAGTCAGATCTAGACTGAACATGACTTTGGCAATTTAAAGTATTTATGTGAATAGCCATAAAAGGAACTGAATCGAATTGAATTAGAGTTGATAGTCGCACCAACAGCTAAGGTCATATGGCAACTTTACAGCTTCCATTAGTGGTCGAAGACCCCAGTTGTCCCTCCAGGAAATTTTGTGCATGGGCATGCACCTGGGTAGAAACACCGACATTCCGCAAGCCAGCTGGCGATAAAAGGAACAAAAGCGCCACAAAATTACACAGAAATGACACAAGTATATAGCAAATACATTGGAGGTAAGACAGACAATGAGTGGTCAATGCAATTGTTGTATATATAAAGAAGTTTTGGCCGAGTTTCAGTAACATAATCCAGTGATTTTGGGGCTATAATTTGGTCTCATTCCCAATTCAAAAAGTACTAGTATATTCTTTCATCAAAAAGTGGGGCCAGGCACACCCAGGGTGTAATTCCCATCCCTAGGAGTAAAACTTATGTCTAATTCCCCTGGAGGGTACAAGCCATTATATCAATATCAAATACCCCAATGTTGGTACTGGTTTGTGTCTAATTTCCTACCCAGTTTCATCATTGTTGTCAAATTCCCTGGGTATGTCTGCTGTACCTGTTATTGTCTGTTGTCTGTTGTTTGATGTTTGAAGTGTTGCCAATGTAACGTACCACCCCCAAAACTCAAAAAAAAACATCCCTATAATTTATCGTTTGATACAAAAAGCTAGAAACATAAAACAAGAGGCCCAAGAGGGCCTGTATCGCTCTACTTCCTATATGGTGTCCATGGTGGGGTGGGATAGGGTGGGGTGAGGGGAGTTTGACTAGCTTTTATAACAAATCAAACTTTTGTTAATAAAAACACATAAAACCAAGTTTGACATGTGACCCCAGGGTCACCATTTGAACAAACTTGGTAGAGGACTATAAGCTGAGTGTAAATACAAAATATTAAACTGTTGGCTCTTGTAGTTTTGGAGGAGAAGATTTTTTTTAGTTTCCCCCTATAGCAGTCGATGTATAACAGTGACCTCTGGGGCAAGGCCAACTTTGACCCCAGGGTCACCATTTGAACAAACTTGGTAGGACAATAAGCTGATAACAATATATGCAAATTTGATAAAGATCAAATAATAAATGAAGGTGCTAGTGTTCACAAGGCTTAATATGTCATTTTTCAGCAAAACTGCGATGAAACTAATCCGATCTGGCTGGTTTTCGAACCTGTCCAAGCTTTCATTGATATAAAGACACTGGCAAAGTTTCGGAAAGGTCCGATTAATAATGAAGGCCCTAGAGTGTTCACATAGCAAAAGTTAACGGACGGACAGACGGACGGACGGACGGAAGATGGACAACTCGTCGAGCTCTGCTGGCCTTCGGCCAGTAGAGCTAAAAACAGCAACCATAATATCTTCAAGCTTATACCAACTAACTCAAAGAAATTTCTTCAATTAATAAGTAATCAATAGACAAGATAAAATGTCCCACTGGAGACATCTAATCCAGATAACCCAGGGAACGAGGAGCACACAGATTATTGTCTCAGCAGGAACACTAAATCTTTCTTTTGAGGGGTTTACAATGTCATGTCCTACATATACTGTAGTACCGTATTTCACCTAATAGTGGCGCTCGGGCGCTATGCAAAATGATGTGTTTACAATGTCACGTCCTACATTTACTGTAGTAATATTGGCGCTCGGGCGCTATGCAAAATGAGGTGTTTACAATGTCACGTCCTTCAACTACTGTAGTACCGTATTTCACCTAATAGTGGCGCTCGGGCGCTATGCAAAATGATGTGTTTACAATGTCACGTCCTACATTTACTGAAGTAATATTGGCGCTCGGGCGCTATGCAAAATGAGGTGTTTACAATGTCACGTCCTTCAACTACTGTAGTACCGTATTTCACCTAATAGTGGTGCTCGGGCGCTATGCAAAATGAGGTGTTTACAATGTCACGTCCTACGTCTACTGTAGTACTGTATTTCACCTAATAGTGGCGCTCGGGCGCTATGCAAAATGATGTGTTTACATGGTCACGTCCTACATTTACTGTAGTAATATTGGCGCTCGGGCGCTATGCAAAATGAGGTGTTTACAATGTCACTTCCTTCAACTACTGTAGTACCGTATTTCACCTAATAGTGGCGCTCGGGCGCTATGCAAAATGATGTGTTTACAATGTCACGTCCTACATTTACTGTAGTAATATTGGCGCTCGGGCGCTATGCAAAATGAGGTGTTTACAATGTCACGTCCTTCAACTACTGTAGTACCGTATTTCACCTAATAGTGGCGCTCGGGCGCTATGCAAAATGAGGTGTTTACAATGTCACGTCCTACATCTACTGTAGTACTGTATTTCACCTAATAGTGGCGCTCGGGCGCTATGCAAAATGATGTGATTACAATGTCACGTCCTACATCAACTGTAGTACCGTATTTCACCTATAAATAGTGGCGCTTGGGCGCTATGCAAAATGAGGTGTTTACAATGTCACGTCCTACATCTACTGTAGTACCGTATTTCCCCTAATAGTGGCACTTGGGCGCTATGCAAAATGAGGTGTTTACAATGTCACGTCCTACATCTACTTTAGTACCGTATTTCACCTAATAGTGGCGCTCGGGTGCTATGCAAAATGAGGTGTTTACAATGTCATGTCCTACATCTACTTTAGTACCGTATTTCCCCTAATAGTGCCGTTCGGGCGCTATACAAAATGAGGTGTTTACAATGTCACGTCCTACATCTACTGTAGTACCGTTTTTCCCCTAATAGTGGCGCTCGGGCGCTATGCAAAATGAGGAGTTTACAATGTCACGTCCTACATCTACTGTAGTACCGTATTTCACCTAATAGTGGCGCTCGGGTGTTATGCAAAATGAGGTGTTTACAATGTCACGTCCTACATCAACTGTAGTACCGTATTTCCCCTAATAGTGGCGCTTGGGCGCTATGCAAAATGAGGTGTTTACAATGTCACGTCCTACATCTACTGTAGTACCGTATTTCCCCTAATAGTGGTGCTCGGACGCTACACAAAATGCCAAAGGGGCTCTCTTTTAAAAAAATAAAAAAATGATTTAAAATTTTGAAGATCTGTTGTTGTTTTTTGTTTTCTTGTGTTTGTTTTGAACTTCTAAAAGGTAGTGGGGTGGGTGCACTTCTATTAGGGGATGCACTCTTATTAGGCGAAATACAGTATGTCTAAAAGCAAAGATTAGTTTAAAGATTAAACTACTATCGAACAAAATCCAAGGATTAATAATGACCTATATTTAGCTGGCCTTCCAGAACTGAAAACCATTTCCATGTCAAAAAACAAACAACATAAGAATGAAAAAAATACTAACAAACAAAATCAAAGGATCAACTATTACCTTATTGATCTTCTAGATCTTCCAAGAAACATTTATAAAACACATTCAAGTAAGGACCCACAACTTCTGAAAGTGGGAAAGTGGGAACACAGGTAAAATTCAAGACATTTTACTGACACAGGGAGGACTAGTACTAGCACCACGTGCACCCTATCCCGCCAGCAAAAGGCAAAGTTTACAACTGATGTATATCGTTTCCAAACCTACTTACAATGAGTCATATTTTGAAAATCAGAACTCAATAGACACAAATGGCTTTAACCAGCCAAGCCTAAACCCAAGACTTGAACATCGAATTAAGGCCACAAAAAAATAATTACCTGGTTCTCAGGCAACTTTTTCTGAGAAGAGATGTGGGCGGGCGCATTTTTTTTTTTACAATTTTACAGTGGTCAACAGACACGCGGGCGATTTTTTTTTTATCCAAACTTTTAATTCCAATATATGTATTGATGCAATAAAATCTCAAATACATGTGCAATAACCAGTTGGATTAGCTCATCTCTATTGTCGATCATTACCTTATCATTTCTTCCCGACTTATGCTTCTTTCAATCACAATAAGTCCGTATATTTGTATTAGATCACGCATGAACTATTGCATGTTGTTGTGAGACTTTGTCGATTAGACGCTTGAATAAATCGCCTGTTCTGTAGCACCTACTAGTTCCAAGCGTCTCAAGCGTCCGACTCCTAGATTGGTACCCGTACGACTGCAACACTCACAAGCTAGCAAGCAGAACGGCAGATAGTCGGCCGCGCACCAGTCTACCCACAAGGGGATTCCCCTGAGGTAGTTGCACGTAAAAACCGGAACAAACTTGGATGCGGAACTTTTTTTTCGAAATTTCGGTAGCGCATTTCCAATTTTTATTTTATTACTTTTGAGATAAAATCGGCAATGCGGCACCAAAAAAAGACATGCGGGCGGGCCTGAGAACCAGGTAATTAATTTTTTATGGCCTAAGAGTTATCAACTCATAATTCATTTTATGCATATTCAATCTCAGGTATTTTTTAAGTACCCGTGAATAAACCTTTATTTCTGATCGGCACAAATACATTATTTAATGACTGAACGTACTATAGGGTTTGGATAAACAATTCTGTAGTGTAATTTTGCTGTTAATTGGAGGGTTAGTGCCTTTAAACATCAAGAAAGGGATCTCTACTAGTACTTTAGTTTAATGATGTCATTGGTGTGATCCGACATCGTGAATACAGTTGTCTCAGCCAGACCACAACTGTTCAATATTTTACAGGACGAGTAGTGTTACAAGTTGTATGTGTTTTAATTGCTGTAATACATAATTGATAGGAATTCTTCACCCAGAGAAGCATTAATTGCTTTGACTTTTTTTTTAACATGTCAGTGTGTGTAACATCACAAGTGCCGATTTACAATAGAATTGAATCAGGTTTTACAGCACACCAATACATGAAAGTTATATGGCGCTTTAACAGGTATGACCATGCCAGGCTCATCCTCCATTTACATAAAGACAGATTTACGAGACTTGTCTATAATGAGTTCCTCATATAAAAGTGAATACATGTGTAAAGTTTCATTAAATTCATTTTTTGAGATGTGACATTAACGTAAAAGGTTAACTGACACCGGTTTTTGAGATGTGACATTAACGTAAAAGGTTAACTGACACCGGTTTTTGAGATGTGACATTAACGTAAAAGGTTAACCGACACCGGTTTTTGAGATGTGACATTAACGTAAAAGGTTAACCGACACCGGTTTTTGAGATGTGACATTAAAGTAAAAGGTTAACCGACACCGGTTTTTGAGATGTGACATTAACGTAAAAGGTTAACTGACACCGGTTTTTGAGATGTGACATTAAAGTAAAAGGTTAACTGATACCGGTTTATGAGATATGACATTAACGTGAAAGGTTAACTGACACCGGTTTTTGAGATGTGACATTAACGTAAAAGGTTAACTGACACCGGTTTTTGAGATGTGACATTAACGTAAAAGGTTAACCGACACCGGTTTTTGAGATGTGACATTAACGTAAAAGGTTAACCGACACCGGTTTTTGAGATGTGACATTAAAGTAAAAGGTTAACCGACACCGGTTTTTGAGATGTGACATTAACGTAAAAGGTTAACTGACACCGGTTTTTGAGATGTGACATTAAAGTAAAAGGTTAACTGATACCGGTTTTTGAGATGTGACATTAACGTAAAAGGTTAACTGACACCGGTTTTTGAGATGTGACATTAACGTAAAAGGTTAACTGACACCGGTTTTTGAGATGTGACATTAACGTAAAAGGTTAACTGACACCGGTTTTTGAGATGTGACATTAACGTAAAAGGTTAACCAACACCGGTTTTTGAGATGAGACATTAACGTAAAAGGTTAACTGACACCGGTTTTTGAGATGTGACATTAACGTAAAAGGTTAACTGACACCGGTTTTTGAGATGTGACATTAACGTAAAAGGTTAACCGACACCGGTTTTTGAGATGTGACATTAAAGTAAAAGGTTAACTGACACCGGTTTTTGAGATGTGACATTAGCGTAAAAGGTTAACTGACACCGGTTTTTGAGATGTGACATTAATGTAAAAGGTTAACTGACACCGGTTTTTGAGATGTGACATTAACGTAAAAGGTTAACCAACACCGGTTTTTGAGATGTGACATTAATGTAAAAGGTTAACTGACACCGTTTTTTGAGATGTGACATTAACGTAAAAGGTTAACCAACACCAGTTTTTGAAATGTGACATTAATGTAAAAGGTTAACTGACACCGGTTTTTGAGATGTGACATTAAAGTAAAAGGTTAACTGACACCGGTTTTTAAGATGTGACATTAACGTAAAAGGTTAACTGACACCGGTTTTTGAGATGTGACATTAACGTAAAAGGTTAACTGACACCGGTTTTTGAGATGTGACATTAACGTAAAAGGTTAACCAACACCGGTTTTTGAGATGTGACATTAACGTAAAAGGTTAACCGACACCGTTTTTTGAGATGTGACATTAACGTAAAAGACACCGTTTTTTGAGATGTGAAATTAACGTAAAAGGTTAATTGACACCGAACAACTAGAAAACCTTGCATTTTCTTACACATTGTTCACTTATTTACTCATAAACTTTTTTTTTTCTTCTTTTTTTTAATAATTATGTATAAAAAATTAATTAAAATAGACTGTTTTGATGTGAACAAAATTACACCATCATCAGTATGTAAACGCCTCTCCGGAAGATCGATATAAAATTATACATCAATACTGTCAATGCAATTAGCAAACAATAAAATTTCCCCATTGAGACATTTGTATAATGTTACAATGAAGATATATAGACAGGTAGAACAAAGTATGGTAAATATTTAATTTTCAGCTGAACACTTTCAATATTTTAATGGTGTCTGGCTTTAAATGAAGAACAATAGAAGGTTACACCCAGATGATCTAGCAGCCTGAATGTTCTGGTATTTAAGCTGTTATAGATCTGTAGAACTAGAAGGGTGTTCCACCGAACACTTGTGTCGCCTGTCATCATGCAGCTTTGTTAGGTTGGAGGTTAAAGTTTTATGAAAGGGGCATAACTCAGGGGGAAACAAAAAAGTCTGAGTTATTGGACATGTGGTGTAAAAACATTCCTTGGGTTAAGATGAAGGCGTGTGTGTGTGTGTGTGTGAAGTTTCATGAACATAGGTCAAATACTTTTCAAGTTATGGCCAAGGTTATGTTGCAAGTTAAAGTGTGATGGATGGACGGCGGACGGACGACACACAAAGTTATCCCTAAGTGTCTGCCATGCTATGCAGGCCACATAATAAAACATTGTGAATCATATAACTGTCCACTTATGCCAGTACTTAGATATCTCCGCCCTATTGCTGATCACAATAGTTGTATTATAATCAATTTACGGTGCATCAACAAAAAGAGGTTATATTGCATCAACAGGTATACACTGAGATAAAAGTATGCAGAATGGGCCTAGAACATTCTCACCTTCAAAACTGAAAAGTTGCTGCAAATTCTGTTATCAAGTTGCACGTGCTAAAGTTTGCCCCATCGATTTAATTGAAACAAATTTTGGTTGACAACTGGCGTAAGGCATGCAAGATGTCCCAGGCCGAACTTCAAACTATCAGTTAAGGTTACTTAATAGTGAGGCAGAGCTGAAACATTATAGATTACAACTTGTTTACAACCTGTTTGGTTACGGGACAAAGAATAGGGCCACTACAGATCCCCATTGGAGGGGTAGACAGAGGGGTTCATGATCATTAAAGGTCTTCATCATGACCCCTGCATTGTTTCAGGTGCCTGATCTCGTTTACATCACTAGAGCAGTGGCAGAAAAACAACAAACGTGGCTTCAGCGTAAATGGAGTGTCAACAGTAGAATGTGCAGCAACTCTGCAGGTGAGCAGGTTCTAGGCCCATGCTCCATATGTTACCCCTATTTACCTGGAGGATGAGCCTGGAATGTATATTCCTGTTAGGCGCCATATAACCTTTCATGTGTTTGTGCGCCTTAAAAACCTCAATTCAATTCAACTACCGGTAGTTCAAAACAGTATGGGTATTATCCAAGAATTAAATAGCTTTCAGATAATTATTTGTATATTGTTCTTAGTCCGTGTTTCTGCGCAGTTCTTATGTAATGGACAAAACGCATATGGGTATATAAGATAAGCAGTCATTGCCATCGTTATTTCATATTCATCGTCAGCCCTACTTTACCCGACACTTTCCAGCTTATAATTACGAAATAAAAACAGTATTTAACTCCTTCGAACAGTAGGCGTATTTTTAAAAGTATCACATGTCTTTTCAATATCTTAGTTATATAGCAACGACCTTCTTCACTTGTTTGAAAAATTAATCAAGAAAATAACATCTTTGAAATAAGGTGCACTACCTGAACTTTGATTTTATGGCAATCAATTTATGTTACCTTCAAACATATCATGCAAGTTTGAACATTGTCATAGCATGAAAAGTTTTGTACAGTTTTGAATGATAGATGTCAGATTTATTAATTTACAGATTAAAAGCATTTTTAAGTGCATGGATATCACTCTATTGAATGTCAGTCAGATATTCTGATATAAAATTTCTTAAATCAAATTAAAATAAGCTCTCATATATTAAAGATAATTTAACACATTTAACCTAACTCGTTTATGGAGTTTTTCGAACAAACGAGCCTTTCTTTTTCCTTTCTATTTTAGGATTAACACTCCTACGATGTCACACACAAACAAAAATGGCGTTTTTTGCTTAAAAAAGAATTATTACCTCTGACGTAAACAATGTTTGAATTTTATAAGCAACCAAACACACTAGATTTTCCTACTTGGACGATTATAGCATATACATATAGTTTTTGCGATCAAAAACCATTTTATTTTTATTTTATCTTCTCCTCTCCTCATTGTTACCCTACATTTTTGCTGGAAAAAAAAAAATATAATAATATATATACCGATAAATATAAAATATTTTATAATACGACCATGTCTATTATAATTACATATTACACTGCTTCAAACTTTAACATCATAAATGTGTTCAAAATTCATAATTTATGTTTGAGAATTAAAGAAGTTAAAAAGTTTCATGAGAAATTCCAGAAAACCAGCATTGCCCATTCAACGCATTTTTGTTATTTTCGTTTTGCTCTGTTCTGACTGTTAATAGTGAAGTTACTTTTCGTACCAAGGTATCACTACTTTAGTAATGCATACATTTTGTATATATATTTTAAAACTTATTTTGCTGAACTTGTCATAACACTGATTATTATATAACCTATAAATAGACGCGTTTTCATTGGCTAAAAAGTAATTTTTTAGAAAAAATATCTAGCGATATTGACCTGTTTTTTTGATATTGACCTGTTTTTTTGATATTGACCTGTTTTATATAATTGTTTTTTTGATATTGACCTGTTTTATATAATTGTAAATTGAGGGTTATATAATAAAACAGTTATGGACTTTTCAGCTGTTATACATGATGTTGATATGTACCAAAAAATCATTATTGACCTCGGCTATCGCCTCGGTCAATAATGATTTTTTTGGTGCATATCACATCATGTATAACAGCTGAAAAGTCCATAATTGTATAATATTTCCAAAAACAGATGTGCACACTTTTTTATATGCATTGCAATACAAAAACTAAAAGTGTACAGAGAAAAATATATCAAAAATAAAACATTGACTTTCTGCATGTACAACAGAAATTAAAGACTAAAAATTATTACACTAGAAATAAGACTAGTTTTAAAAAAATGTACAATGTTATTTAAAAAAATTCTCACTAATTATAGTTAATAGTTCTGATATTTAAAACCCAGTCACGTACACTAGCTAAATATAGCTAAATATAACCTGACTACTAATTAAGGTCAGTCATGCCTTTTTTTAAACAATGGATCAAAACAAAATAGACCTATTATTCATATTGTCACCAGCTAGTTTATGTGTGTTTGTGTTTGTGTGTGTGTGTGTGTGTGTGTGTGTGTGTGTGTGTGTGTGTGTGTAGTTCTGAGGTTTATAGTCCCTCCACCAACAAACACAACAAGCGCAATCTTAACATTTATGTATATCATAAATAATGTTTTATAAAGACCATGTCTTCCTGAGATAAGAATGATACCCCTTTTTGGCAACATTTCAAATCTATCAAAACTGGTATACACAGGTACTGTAATTATGTTAATATCAGTAAGGTAGCCTGACCGTAACCCATTAAGCACGAATACACAGGGTCCCCTCTGGGCATTGCCAATGGAAATGGAGCCAAATAAGAAATTATCAAAACGGCTCTAACTTTTAGCATTTGGCGAAACTGACTTGAGCAAAAAATATATACATATAAAAAAAATTTAAGCCACCAAAACTGAAACAAGATGAGGCCTTTCAATAATACACATCATTTTACTACCCTTGACACAAATTGTGCCAATAATAACAATAAACTAATTAACACTTGTCTATGCCCCCCTCTGAGTTTAGTGTGACAAGTGTTTGGCTTCAGGACAGGAAGTCATTAATATACATTACTGGTTATAAAAGAATTTGAATTGAATTGTTATCCATTGGATTTGATTGGCATGTTTTGAATTGTTCAATAAAAATTATATGTAGAATTTGATTGGATGATATTTACATCTGACCTGTGCTTGTTTACTTTCACTATGATATGCTTCTAAATTGTCATCAAATATTAAACTAAAAAATCAAAGAAATCACTACTCCTCTAAACAATGAGGTCATATCACTATCTCAGATAAATAGGAATTTTGAGACTGTAGAAGATTGTGTCCAAGCTCTGGCTGTTGTTGAAACTGGCATATGCCCAACTGCATGCATTCCTTTCAGGAATTATTTTGCATGTCATAAATTGTTAATTGTTTTTAATTATTTTAATAAATCAATAAAAAAAATCATATTTAAATACTTGTTGACCAAATTCCATACACAGCTTAATTGCTAATGGATAATGTAGCGAAGGATAACAATGCAGCAGTGTTAATAAAAGTTGAAATAATATTACAATGAAATATACTGTTAATTGATATATTGCATTCAATTTGTCGCTTAATTAATATCAAATTGTATTATATTTTATCTATGATATAGTTTATAAATGTATATTTCCACTGAAGCATTATTACTAAGTGCCCGGCGTTACTATATATAAGAGGAAATAAAGTAACAAATTTATAACCACTTTTCATATAATAAATACTTCAAAATAGAGTGTGTGTACATCTCTTTAAAATCAGTAATGTTTAATGTCATTTTACCTATAAACATGTGGTAGTACATGTGTATATTAACGTAGTTAAAAGGGAGTTTAAAGGAACACATGACAATATTGTTCTTAAAAGATCTAGCTGCATTGTTTTGTTTCGCTTTTAAAAATTCACAAATCAAATTTGATATAATTTTCAAATAGTTATAAACAAATTATTAGTTACAGGTATGGAAGGGTATCCCACATCAATAATTTACAGAATCAAAATTTAATTTTTACCTACCAAATATTTACACTAGTCTTTTACATGCAGCTTTGAAGTGAAAAATGTCACAATATAATAAATACCGGTATACTATCAATATTAAAGTTTCTTATATAAAATGGACTGCACTCTCTTGCTTTATCCCTTAGAACTTAATCTGCACACATACAAATATTACAACTTGATAAATACTTCAAAGATTGGTGTGTTAATGATTTTTTTAAATATTTTGTAGTTTTTCTGTTACTATTTTGAGGCGGAAGTTTGTAAAATCAATTAATAAAAATATATTGGACGCATTAATATTAATAAGTATAGCTATAATCATATATACATGTACATGTATAATATAAATAAATTAAGAATAAAAGCTGTAATTGTTTAAATCCTAACAATAGGAACATTTGTATATCGGTAATTTCAGGTCAATACAAGTTCCGTGGAATTTTTAAATTCACCAAATGATTAAAATCAATATGTTTTTAAAGTATTTACTCTCACCGTTGAAATCTAACTATTAAAAGTTGGTTTCATATAAGTTATCAGGTCAAAATTATAAATTTCCTTTTTAAAAGTTCATGCAAGGGGTTCGATTGTTAAAGCACAAATAAAAACAGAATACCTTCCAGTGTCCTAAAAGCTTTTGCAGTGTCCTAAAAGCTTTTGTCTTCGATATTTGGTGTTATTTTTCGAGATATTATTTATATAACTCTGCGTCAGTTTAATTTCTTTATAAAAGCGGTATTATTTCATACAAAAACAGTTCTTATGAAAATAAACTCGGTGTTTGATGTGTTGGAAGTTAAATATTTTAAGAATAATTGATGTGATTAACTATAATATATTATACAAACCGACTTACATACATATTGACCGTTAAAAATGGTCAGCGTGAATAATTATATAAATGGTTCAGCTAAATATTTAAATGGCATAAAAGGTATATAAGGCTACTTACATAGCGATTACATCAGGGAAATCTTAACGAATTAACACCTGAATATTTTAACCTGAATCTTATAATGTATTCTCCCAACATCCCCAAATATTTCTTCTGCCCTTAAAGAGACAGATGGCAATCATGAAGTACATGTACCATATTTCCGCTTATAGTATGACCTTTTTCATACCCACTAAAGACAGGACATGCAAATTACAATAGACTTACTCCTGAATAAGCCATTCATGGTTCTCAAGTACAGTCACATGATGTAGGTACAAACAACAGCAAATAGTACTAATACAGTGTTCGGCATGTGCAATTTAGACACATGTTCGGTACGTGCAATTTAGACACAGAAAACTAGTGTTTCACAACTTAGTTTTAATAGAAAATTGACCTACCATTTTTATACATACAGGAAAAACCTGTTTGGACAAATTCCGGATAAAGACAATTTCTGTGCTACATGCTAAAAATACTTACTAATGTCCAGCCAGACATGTCATACACGCTGCCCCATTGTAGTATTCCCCAGCATTACAGCTGTCCTGGCATTCGGTTGATGTACAGTTACATGTAGCGTTCACTGTGTCTAGAATAACATAATAAATAATAAATATGATACATCGAGTACACAAGAATATCCATGTCTGCATGATTTGGTTATCATATATACATGAAAAGTGGAACGGGCTCAAATTGATTTTTCTATCATTATCAATATAGCAAGAAGAAATATGAACTGTCAAATGTAATTCTAATCTAAGCTCGTATTTTTTGTAAAGCGTACAAATCTGTAAAAAAGGTTTAGGGCCTGGCTTACTTGTCTGTTATAAAAAATGTTTATTAATTTATATTAAAAGTTAAAATGTAAGAAATAACTGGGAATAGTAAGTTTGATGATGTCTTTGTGACATGGTTGATGAAAATAATGCAACAGCAAGGAAAATGTTCAATTTAAAATATATTTACATGTTAACGGAGATTTACGCAACAACAAAAAGCCACAAGTTATTATTAAAGGGACACATGGCAATCTTGAGTTTTATTCAAACAATAAAATTTGCTCCACGATTTATATATATTGCGTCCTTTTGACTTTAAAACTGCTTGCATATAATTAAATAAAAACAACGAGATTTCAATTGTCTTCACTATTTTGCCAATTTTTTTAGATATATTATTGATGAAATATTATAACAAATTAGTAATATGTAAAAATAATTTGCTTTGAACTATTCTAACAATTAATATTGATGATTGAACAAATGCAAGTTAAGACAAAAACTAACAGGACGCCGTGAGTTTTTAGAAAATCAAGATTGCCGTGCATCCCGGTAGTTGTTCTATGTATCTTGCATTTGTTCAATCATTAATATTAATTATCTGAATAATATAAAGCATATTGTTTTTGTATATTAGGCAAAATTATATTTGCGGTTACAGTTTAGCGGCCAACCGACCCCATTCTTAAGGGCTGGCCCTATATATTTTATTCCAAAAATTACAAATGAAATTATGTTTTCGTCATGTTCTGTACCTGATAATAAAGTTAAGTTTATTAGGTTATAAAATAATGGAGAGAAAAAAAGACAAAAAAATAAAATCTTTTCCCTACGTATCGTTCTATCCTTAATTGTTTTAACAAGTAATAGGAACCACACATATGATTTTATCTGGCCTTATTAACTGTCGACAATATTGCACCAATATAACATGTATATTTTAAACCTACGGTATGGTAAAATAATAGGGAAAAAAATAATGTTATTTACTTATATGCAAGCGAGTTTAACGTCAAAATGATACTGGATAAATAAATCTTGATGCTAATTTCAAATATGCTTGGTAAACCCTTCAAGATTGCCACATGTTCCTTTTAAAAAAGTGTGTCACACTGACACTAGATACATATCAGCAGGGGGCATTGGTTCGAGCAGCATTTGAAGAAATGAGCACGCATAGATCACAAGTATTTTCATGAAATCTTTCATTGCTTTTTCTGCTTTAAATAAGCCAGGAGTTATTTTTTAGCAGGTAATGGCTTGTTTCCTTCTTTTTGCAGATAAACAAATATAATGAATGGCAAAATCGTCTTGTCTCCACATAGTGCATATCAGATCCCAGTATGTCAATAAAAGATAATTATAAACAAACAGTCCCGACAATTTCAAAAGCATGCACGTGCATATGTGCATATAATTGTCCACAACCACAGTATGCAGATATACATCATTCATTAAAAAAAAAGAGTAGTTTATTTCAAGATCTGTTCAATTTGTCTTTTGCAAAAAAAAAATCACGTAAATACATAAAAAAATTTTGTTATGTCTGTTTTTACTGCAAATAAGTATTTTCCAATGTAAGATACAGTCAAGACTTGAAGTCCATGAAAAACACTTAATAGTGATAATCTGTAAACTTTGATTTGTTTTGTTTGTTTGTTTGTTTGTACGGTGTTTTATGTCATTTTCAACACCATTTAATTTTTTTAGCTTTCTAGAACACAGCCAGATAAAATACAGTATATCAGAATCGTAAAAAGGCCTGCGAATGTGCCTGAGAAGGCTCAAATTAGATTAGTGTGTACCAATAATGAATTATGATTCCTGGGACCCTAGCTTGAAATATCCTGAGAACTGACTCAAGTGGAAGAGTGAGAAAGAGTTGATTCGTACAGATGAAGGGAGGTATGGTTCTACTAAGGAAAAATGGATTGGTCTGCCTCTACCACAAAATAAATAGACCATCACATATGGCCTAACATGTGCTAAAAATTATGTAAAACACCATTCAAACAAATATAGTGGAAGATACTAAGAAAGACTGAAAGGTACCCCAACTCTTTTTTTTTTTTAAAGTCAATTTACTAGTAACACAAATTTAATATACACTCAAACTGATTTTTTTATATTGCAAAATAATTAATATAAAATTGATATGTAAGATCTGGTCAACATTATCAATTTTCGATGCACTAGTGAACTTTTAATGTAAAGGGACACAAGACAATCTTGAAGTTTTTATCAGGAATTAAATTAGCACCTTGATTATATATAATTAATCCAGTATCATTTTCAAAATTTGACTTGAAAACTGCTTGCATATATAATTCGAATACCATTTTGAGTTTTCATTTTTTCTGCATTATTCTAGTCTACTGTAATTAAAGATATATTTTTGAAGCAGTATATAATCAACAGTAACTTAGTAATATGCAAAAACAATTATTTCTGAATTGTTCTTATAAATTTATATTAATGAGGCCAAATCAAGTTATATGTGTGGTTCCTATTACATGCTAAAAAATATTAGGGTATGTAGGTAAGGCCAAAAAAAAAAAGGTGTTTCCTATTGCATGCTCTGAAAAAATAGGGTAGGTAGATAGGTAGGCATTTTCTTTGGAGCAAGATATTGTGAGATTCTACATGTATTTATCTCATAAACCCCATACAAGTTGATGATACAACTGAAAGTTTCTCTATGATGCAGTGATTTTTTTACAATTTCACTTGTACGAGTCCTAGGACTCGCTGGGCCAAAAATCTATGAGTCCCAAAACTAAAGGAGTGAGTCCCAGGTTTTAGTAGTAATTTATTTCAAATTCAAGCACTATTTTATATTATGGTGTTGATAACTTTAATCAGGCATACATACGGTGAGAGCATAACAATCGCAGTCGCATAAAGAAGCATGTCGACCGAGAGTTGACTGTTGAAAGTTTGTGAAGTGTGCACTTTTAGTCATCCCATTACATTTGTTTGCGTTTGTACACAAAGTACAATACATGCTTTTTGTGGTATCGTCATACCCGAGCCAACTGAACAATTTCTCCCAACAACTGTTGTATTTGCGGATTTTGGTAGGTGGTTCAATTGCCGTAGATATACTGGCTGTTTGAGCGTCATTATTGGAGGATGTACTGGCCTTTTGAATGAAACTCGAGAGTTTTTGTTGCTTTGAGTCATTGTTTAGTTTTCTCTTTGGGCCCCATTTTGCAGACGAGGCATCGCCAACTCGTGGAATGTTTACTTCCGCACCGTTTCGTGTTTTACCTCACGGCCGATTCCATTGGCTAATCGAATGACCATTATCCAATAATAATCGACGTTACAAAATTACGCGGAACGGTGCGAGTGTAAACTTAACCCTCATCGAATAGTCAAATATGGCGGTAGACGCGGAGAAAAAAGCGACGGATTGAATTCTTACAGGGGAAATATGGCGGTAGACGCGGAGTAAAAAGCGACGGATTGAATCTTACAGCCTACAGGGAAAATATGAATTACGGAACTCTTTACTTGCAATTTATGTGCGTCCCAAGAACGCACATGTTCTGGTAATTTGCGTCCACGGAAATATGTGTGCGTCCTGGACGCAGGACGCAGAGGTAAAAAAATCACTGATGATGTCAGTTTACCTCGATAAATTGTGATAAATCATTGTTCAGAACAAATTTAATTTATTTTTTTTCATAAAAAGTTTTAGAGTCGGCCCCTTAAATATAGGGTCGGTCGGGCCACCAGAAACACAGGTTTTGTTTTTTTTTACCTAAGGAAAAAATATTTACTATTTCATCTTTTTCTTTTTTTTCATTCAATTCAACCTAATGAACTAAAATATATATCAGGTACAGAACAGATAGTAAATACAATTTATTTATTTTTGGCATAAAATGTCTTGGGGAGGCCCTTAAAAATGGGATCAGTCAGGAAACGGGAACCACACATATAATTTTATTTAGTCTGATATGGGAGTTGTTAGAATAACTACTGAGAGGCAGCAACACTAAATTCATTCAAGATTGCTGTGTAGGTATACCATTATTGTTGTAAATCAATCTATATCATCGAAATACAGGCCTGCCAAAACTATTTAACACAAAATCCTGAGATTTTTAAAATTTAAAGATTTAAAGCGCGCAAAGAACATTTTAAATGGAAATTTGGAGCGCACGACTTGATTTTCGCACTATTTTTTAAATCACAAATTTAATTGGATTAGAAAGACTTGGCTTAGTTTCAACTATTTTTTTATGAAAGTGCACTTACTTTTCTACACAGATGTGTGCTAAATGCAAATACAAAGTCAACTCTTATACAAGTTATAATTATCATACACAGCAGCAGCTATTATAGGGGTACCACACACAAGGAGTTGCAAAGTTCCTCACACTAAGTCTTGCTATTTCTGTTAGGTTGACCAATTAAAGCAATCACAGATATTGCTGCATTATGCATGTCGTTAAGCCACTGAAGGAACTAATTATGCCCTTAGGTGTTAATTGCATATTCAGTCAGTGCATTACACAGATGACCCCCACTGATTCGACACTTGTATATATTCCTCTGACAAGGTAGCGTAACATGACCAATTCGGGAAACAGTTTATAAACTGTGAATGTATAGCTGTTAAATCATGAAAATTTTGTTTTGATGAAAAATCCTGAGATTGTACACTTAAATCCGGAGATCCGGAGAGCGACTGAAAAATCCGGAGTATCCGGAGATTTGGCAGGCCTGGAAATATAGAAGATATATGGTGAAACTTGAATATACATAGATAAGTTTAATTGTTTTAATTGTATGCTAACATCCTCAGAATTATAACAAGAATATTGTTATTATGCCGCGATTCTACTTACCTATGGCCAGCCATAAACAACACAGTGATAAAATACCACCAAAGTATGTCTCTCTTTTCATTTCATTAAACAATAATAATCCGGGTCACTAACATGAATAAATACGGTATTTTTTGCAACAAGCGGGCCAGCGCTTTTGTTGCGAAACTTCAATTAAAACTTTTTTCACATTATTTTTAAATCCTCGTGACAAGAAATAACAGTCCAAAGAGCACGAAAGTGTTTAGTTCCGAGGATATGTATTGAATATTGATCGAAATATACCCTCTTGCTTATATAAAATCCATATTCTCACGTCTACCCGTTGTCTTGTCAAGCACCTGTTTACAGTCTTTCGAAAATGGCGGCTTATTTCCCTTTATTTCGCACCCGATTTAGCGATCACGTGATACAAGTAGCGTCATGTTGCTTGGTGATAGACAATAGAGTATTGTACTTTTACTTTCGGTTTTAAGAAGTGGTCACTTTGTTGATAATCTTATTAGAATTGGTGTAATTATGTTTACAAAAGGAGTTATTGCATAAGCGCGTCTATTCTGGGCCCAAATTACATAGGATAGCTCAAATATGTCATATGTATATACTGACTGTAATAGTAAGTATACTCCGACTAGCATTGAATTGAATATTGTTTAAGGGCTCATCAACACAGTATAGGTTATTTAGAGCCGCCCCAGAGAGAGGGGAAGGATACATAGGAATCCGGGAACCTGCCCTACTCTTATTATCGGATAGATTCCTATGGTTCTTTAACGTGCTCGGAGGATAGACCGATAAATGGGACCGCCCGGTTTACGCCCCCATCCGACGGACGATGCTAAGGTAAAGTGTCTTGCCCAAGAACACACCGACGGAACTCAGTGGCACCCCTGAGGATTGAACCCAGGGCCTCCGGTTACAAATCCACCGCGCTACCGACTGCGCCTCGCCAGCCCTAAGCCCTGATAGAACTAGCCTAATAAATTGGCTCCTATGCAGTTTTTTTTTATTCTGACGTTCTATGTAACTGATGCTCGCCAATACGAACAAATTTCAAAAGAGCATTAAACGTGTATTTTAACACACTACTGATAGAACGCTTTACTGAACAATCTTAGCCTAATCAGGGAGTAAACTTGTATACATTACATACTTGGCCTGACAGGCAATCATTATAAGAGTTTTGACCAGAAGGGTGTTTAATCTAGGACATTTCTTCATTCAGTACATCCGAGCAACGGAAAAAGGAGATAGTGTTCTTAGAAAGGAGAGTGTTTTAGAAGAAGAAGAAGAAGAAGAAGAAGAAGAAGAAGAAGAAGAAGATCTACATGTGTTGAAAATGACGTAAAACACCATACAAAAAAAACATAGGAATCCTGGTACAGTGCCCTACCAGGAGTAGGTATTACTCCATGGCCCTACTATTACTATTACTATGGAATAGACTTTGATCTTGTTTTGTATACTCCGATGTTCGGGAGCGCCAGGTGCTCGACACATTCAATTTAAAAGAAAATGAAAGGATTTTATGTCTGACTGTCATCTTTGTAATATTCAGGTCAAAAAGTAAACGAAAACTATTAATATTTAATGTGTTTTAAGGAAAACATTAGTGTTTTTTACATATTAGTTTAATATTATTTACTTCTCTCAAATATACATAAGTATAATGGTTACACAACATATAGAAATCAATGTTAAACAATTTGATCTTAGAGGACGGGGGAGATAGGGCATTGGGTGGGGGTGGGGGGAGCGTGTGGGGGTGGGGAACCTTACAGCTTTTGTCAAGCCGTTTCTAGAATTGTGTCGTGAAACTTGCAAGTAGATTTAGAGGGGAGTTAAGAGAGAAATGGTATGTGTCAAGTTTTCCCGTATTGGTCTCCCCGTATAGGAATGTTCCATATCGATGTTCTCATTAAAATCAAACGATACTATACCTACTAATGCCTAAATATCAAAACGTAATTATAATTTTATTTTAATGAGATTGGTTCGAGACATAATGTACTCACACCGTATAACCAGCAATCACCAAGTCGGGCATTGTTTCAAATCGGTTCCGATTTTTACGCGATGACGAAACGGTAGCAATTTTTATTTTGCTTATACCTATGCATATTGATTGATATTATCATAGACCTACATACATATTTATATCCATGATATTACAAACATTTAGTATGCTAGGATGTTCGGATATGTTTACAGATTATGTCAATACGTTCTTAGTCCATATTGGTGGAAAATAGACGAGTTAGTGTGTGTAACTTACGAAGGTTTACACAGAAGCACAATTTACACACTTTCAAGCCAATACTCGCCCCTTTCCACATAGTTCATTTTTTTCTCACTATACCTGTTAAATCTATAACCATTGGAGAGCACAAGTGTGAACTTTCAGAGTTTTCCATCTAGTAGTAAAGGAGATAGAACGAGATGAAGGACATTTGGCATTCGTTGCAGTCGTATCGGGATGGCGCTAAAGGCAGTCGTTAATATCGGGATATATTTTGCTTAAAATATCGTGATATTGTCACTGTAATGATAGATTTTGATTTTTAACATATTTAAGTTGAGATTTTAGATACTTTTCAAGACATTTGCACACTATGCATTGGTAAACAAGAGTCGGTGACGTGTTTTGATCATCATCCATTCTTGAAGGACGATATTCAGTAACCTTGCAATCTCTACTTAGAGTTTTCTTGCAACACAGTCAATGTCTAACAATTAAATTTCGTTATAGCCAATGCCATTTGATACCAACGATGTGTCTCTTTTTTTAAATAGTATGGAGTGCATATGTATTGAATTGTATGTGTGTGTTTTTCAAAATGCGAAAACAACAACAAAAACAACAAAAACAAATAAAATAAAAATAATCAAGAGTGTTATAACATACCCTTGGTTTGAATTCGTCATTGAAACATAACAAAATACATTGAAATTATGTAACTCAAAGCGCGGTATGGAATCGACACGTCTAGTCCTGGCTTATAACCTAAAACGTGTTAGTATATGCGACTAATTGCTCTAAAATGTGCGTGCATGCGTGCGTGTGTGGTTCAACATTATGATGCTGCCACACTGGACTACCACGCCGTAGACACATGACATGGCTACTAGTATCATTTTTATGAAGTCTCTGGTGTGACCCGGCAGCGATTGAACACAATCTTCACGACCTTCGGAATATTCAGGGCGGACCTTCTCCTTAT